>OY288248.1:17751167-18451167 GCA_958450325.1 Agrostemma githago
AAATAAATCCCTAAGGATTAGGATGTCAGATCCGCGTCAACGGGTTTCGACCCTTATTAAATATAATGCTTGTTTTTGAAAATTAATGTAAATATATGACTCGAGCAATGATGAAAACGAAATAAAAAAAAAATTGTTTAAGTTAACTTATCTCAATAATCAAATAATTGGGGTATTGGAACAAGCGACCGTCAACGCTGTGTGCAGTACACTTGTATATTCGTGTTTCCTTATTCTGATACCCCTCTTATTCGACACAAATCAATAAGTATTTTAATGTCTTTTGATACTAGTTATTATCGATATTATAATGCAAGGAACGAAATAAAACAAAAAAAACGCGAAAAAGATGAAGATGACGGGAGGAAGAGAGGAAGGAGAGAAAGGGGTTTTGACACCCTCAACCTACATGTTCTTGTCTCGGAACGGACTCGTAACCGTGGCTTTACACAAGAGTCTTCGAGGTTTTATGGAGGTTAAGTTATGGTGGCTCGGGATTGATTCCTAAAACTAGGTTTAGGGTTTTTGCTAGTGTAGGATTGCTAGGGTTTGATTAGGGTTGCATGTGTAAGATTAGGGTTCTTGAGGTTGTGAAAAAGTTGTTTAATGTATTGCATGGGGGTTGCTTATATAGGCAAGGCTATACATCCCCTAGCTAGGGTTAGGTGACCGGGTAGCCCCCGGGCTTGGTTGAGCAGCACGGTCCGTCCGGTCGGGCCCGTTCGATCGGGTGGGTCAGTTGTAGTGTAAATGTCTGTCTTTTTGGATTGTACATTGGATGTTTTATGGGTTTTGATTTTTGAGTTGGACCCCTGATACCTGGGTGGCTGTTTCGTATGTGTCTCGGAACGACTTTGACCGGGGTTGACCCAATCGCTAAAAGTCGGTTTTATTTCCGGTGTCGGTTTTGACCCAAATTAGTCTTATCTGATTGGAAACGGCCCACTACACCTGGATTCGAGGTTGATTTTGTGAGATTTGTGCTCTGTAAGTGTGTTAGCCAGCGATTAATGGATTTGAGCCCGTATCCGAGCGTATAGAAGCACGTTAGCGTCCGATCATCATCGGGTTTTTTTTGGAAACTGCCATAGACACCTGGCAGTCAAAATGCGGGTGTCTACAACAAGGCCAACTACGCACATGAAGCACACCCTGAACTAGACATCAGTCAACGGTTCACTGCATAAGCAAAGAGCCCGCCAACCGAAGCAACCCGGACATCGCTCACACGATTCGTAGAACGCTATGAAAGGCTGATTTCTCTTGATCCACGAGGCTAATAATAGCCCCATGGGCGAGGAGAGCACACCCCACCAAAGCACAACCAGGCGCAAAATGAGACGGGGTAACGCATCTCCTTAAGGGACTTCGGATTAGGGACATTTGGCCGGATTTCATTAAGGGATGTAGGATAACCACTCGAAGGCACAACTAGGCAAAAAATGAGACGGGGTAACGCCTCTCCTTAAGGGACTTCGGATTAGGGACATTTCGCCGGACTTCGTTAAGGGATGTAGGAGAACCACTCGAAGGCACAACTAGGCACAAAATGAGACGGGGTAACGCCTCTCCTTACGGGACTTTGGATTAAGGACATTTTGCCGGACTTCATTAAGGGATGTAGAAGAACCACTCGAAGGCACAACTAGGCACAAAATGAGACGGGGTAACGCCTCTCCTTAAGGGACTTCGGATTAGGGACATTGGACCGGATTTCATTAAGGGATGTAGGAGAACCACTCGAAGGCAACAAACTCGATTGGATACATCACATCAAAGGTTTCGGACGTTACGTAGACAGAGGACTCATCCCTTACCAACCTGCCTGTGGTCCGAGAAGCTCGGGGATTTCGTCGCCGTCTACCACCGTAGGAACCGAAAGATCGGTTTTCCGGACGTTACGTAGGACATACCGCATACCCAATCGGGACAACGATCAAGACTCAATCCCCTGAAACACACCACACGTTGAACACAAGACACAAGCCATCAACAACGGGACACGCCTCTCTATCGTCACCGACGTAAAGCGAACCCGTTCAAAGAGTTGTTGTACCAAGGGAGATCATTTCAAGAAAATGAAAACGATTCCCGAGGTCCTCACTCAGCATAGCAGGCCAACGATATTGTTGCGACATCGAGGTCGATTTACACCCTGCCTTATTTTCCGAGAAGCTCAAGACTTTCGTCTCCGTCCACCACCGTAGGAACCGAAAAATCGGTTTTCCGGACGTTACGTAGGACATACCGCATACCCAATCGGGACAACGATCAAGACTCAATCCCCTGCAACCCATCCAACGAGGCCGCCAACGGACCAGCGCCACCTTGCTCAACTTTATCGGGACTCGCTACTCTGGAGAACACCACCCCTCCGTTCGTTCTCCTAGATCCATACGACCCCGCCATCCCGGGGACCCCAACTGCAGACGCGGCCCACAAATCACCGGCCGGAAAAAGGGTACCCATGTCGCGCCTAGTCGGGTGGAGGGGAGCAGCCATCCTTCACCTTAGCCTGACCATGACCGATCACCCTAGGGTGACCGGTCACCCGCCTAACCCACCCTCAAGCAGCTGCTCCCTCTTATAGAGCAATATTTGATTTTTCTGCTAACATGAATCATCGCCTAAAACCATCAACGATAGGAAAACATTATAACTAGCAATCTAGCATACACTTTGGTTCTTTGCCTTTTATTTCATAGTTTCATATGTTGGTAATACATGTTTATTTGGTCCGACATCATATTTACTACTATTATGTGGGTGTAGTATATGGATAAGCCTCCAAAAGGGAAGCATTCGACGAAAGGTCTCGGTAAGAAGGTACCGGACGAGAAAGGCTTTACAAAGTGGAAGGATGACGTAGTTGTGCCCTGTGGAAAACTCGTGGATTCCAAGGTGAATTCGTCGGAGCTCATGTACAATGAGTACATTGTTTATGACACAGCTCAAGTAAGTTTTACTGCATTTATAAGCTGTGTAGTTTTATTATTCTCATAAATAGATAATGTGTGTACATTGTAGTAGATAACTTTGTTATCTACTACAATGTTGATAGATAACAAAGTTGGTATGCATGAATTGATACTTGGAAGATATATGAAATCGATGAAAATATGGTCTCTAAGTGAAGTTAGAACTGTAGATGCTACTCACTCATGCTCAATTCGGCTGATTTCCTCGAAGTTCTTTTAGTATTCTCAAAGCTCGTTACCACTCATTCAGTCTCGGGTACATAGTACATTTAACCTGGGTAGTTGACTAAATACTGACTCCTCGATGATTAATGATGCAGGTGAAAATGCAGTTCTTACTGAAGGTAAGATTCAATTACAAGAGGTAACAACGTCAAAAGTTGGTATCAGTTGTTGCCATTGTACAGCGTTTTAGGTACGTTTACAGTCACCCGGCTCAGCTTTTCCAACGCTGCTTTTCACAGCGATTGTTAGATAAGATCTCATTTTGGGTTTTGCTCGAGATCTTTTCAAGCGTTACATTAGCATATTATTCTCTATGTATATATAGTTCATACTCGTATTAAAGGCTCGCTAGTGTGCCACGGTCTGATTTTTGTGGGTGGTTTGGTTCTCACCAGGCCGAGGCCAAGACTGAGGCCCTGGTTATATGCTAGGGGTGGCTTGGCTTAGAAAGCCGAAAAATGGGAGTTATGTTTGTAGTTCAGTTTATGGGGCAAAACTATCTTTTGGTTATTGCTCTTTCAATGACCGCCTTTTACTTCTTTGTACGAAAGAGATTTTCCCATGTTCCTCGCATTGAAATAAAAATGGGAAACTCTCCTTCGTATGGAGGGAGTACTGTTTTACATACGATCTTATAATACCCCTCGTTCAAATCCAAAAGGTACGCATCCCTTTTGGACATTATTCACAACTTAAGAGAATCGTTAATATTCCCGACAACCTATAAGAGACAATATAGTCACGTGGGTTCTTGTTTGATTAGTCTTTATGAGTAGATTAAGAATATCGAATTTTTATAATTTTTGTTAATATAAAACGAAAGATATTGACGGTCTAAAATGTGTCTCGTCAAGTGTGAAAAAATAAACGTACCTTTTAGATTTAAACGGATGGAGTACTTCGTAGTCAATTTTTATGCATCTCTCTCATTGATTCACACGTTGCATATTAAGCAAAATAAAAAACAATAATCAGGTCAAATAATGTGACCTCCTAAATTTTTAGAACCAATGAAGGAGATATGAGTGTATCCGAAAGAGATAAACTTGCGTCAGTTAACAGTCAGAAACTTGTTCAAAATAGGTGTATACTCGTTATTTGATGTAGAAATTGAACTTGAGATATCATGAAGAGTTCGCGGAGAAATAGTAACAAAATGGAAGAAAAAAAAGGTTGCCCGGTAGGACCTCTTGGATAGCTCAAATCGTAATGATTTTTGGATAACCTCGACCCCGAAACAAAATTTGATGAAAATCTACTAATCTACTTAGAATCATATGTCGAACGTGTCCTAAAATTATTCCTTGGTAATTGAGAATGACTACACAAAATTTTAGCAAATCGGTCAGTGAGTACTCATGTAATTAAAAGCGGTTTTGTTTGAGCTTGAAAATGGACGTGGTACCTCGTGAAGCGATCCCTGACACATGTACAAAATTCGGATAAAAATGAAACTAGTCATTGTTATGTTGTCCAATCACTGAAACGGCTCAAATTTATTTTCTTCTAATTATAGAGGTTTACCGAAGCTATTTTTCATACGAGTACTATATACTTGTATACGAGTATATTTGTTCACAAAATTCGGATAAAAAACGAAACTTGTTCTATATACTTGTCTTAGCTATTTGTTTACGTTTTCTATTATTTAACTAGTTTTGTGACCCGTGCAATGCACGGAATTTCTATAATATTTATTATTGGGAACAATTGTATGTTTACATTTTCGCCTGTTACCTGTGAAAATCACGGGTGTATTGTAAATAAGTTGTATAAGCTCACACTTAAACACGATCTAATTTTTCGAAGAACTTTTTGGTATAGGAATGTCATTTGCACCAACATGCAACAACATATGACGCGAATTCTTATTTATAAGTTTCGGTATATAAACAGACAGCATATTGGTATCAATTTTTGCATAAACCAAGATATTCATGTAATATAGGTTTAACAATTAAAGTATAAAAAACGTGAATTAGTTAATTGAACATTGAGTAATTTTTTTATCCAAAATTAACTACTCCCTCCGTTCCAATCAATTCCATACGTTTGCTTTTTCACACTTGCAAATGCACGTTTTCTTTTGTCTATATCTTTAGCTACGTATTTCTAAAAATTATAAAAATTTGATATTCATAATGTATTCGATTAGACAATTTAAACAAGATTTCACATGACTATATTTTATCGTATATATTAAAAGTTACGTCGATAATTCTTCTCATTTATGAATAGTGCATAATATCCAAATGCATGGAAATGATTGGAACGGAGGGAGTATATGTCAACGGTACATTCAATACTTCTATTAAACTTTTCCATCATGAACATTTTTTTAGTTAAACACTATTGTTAGAAATTGTTACACTCTTGTAAATAAAAGTTTTAAGTGGAAAAAGTTTTGTCATTGTGTTAACCATTATGATGTCACAATTTTAATACCATATTGCTTTAAATTTTGGAGATCTAAATGAATACAACATTTTGAATATAAAGTTATTAGGTTCGTTTATTAGAAGGAACAATTTTTTTTTTTTATGTTTTTTTTATGGAATTTATTTTGAGTTTGCTTTTGTGAGAGGTAGTTGTATATATTGGAATTTGGATGGAGGGTATGTTATTGTCTCATTGATGGTAATATGAGTTGAGGTTGATTTTTGGTTGTTATGAGTTGGGGTTGACAAGATAATGTTGGTGATTGTTGTAACTAATATAGAATCGATAGAGGTTGTCATTTTAGGGTATGGAGAACATATATATATATATATATATATATATATATATATATATATAAATTGCATCCGGTGAGTTGGTCTTCTTTAAATGAGTCAGTCCCGCAAATCACAGCCACATGATCAAAATCACATGAATGGCTGAGATTCAATCTCAGCGTCATCTTCATCGTATATAATCTTACTGTTACAGTAACAGAACACAATTTTTTTTAAAAAAAAAAAAAAAAAATTATTCCAGTAACACAAATATCTTACTGTGACACTGTCACAGTAATAAGGAATTACAATAATAATGTCAGAGTAATACTGTTAAAGTAACAGAACACTATTACAGTAACACAAAAATCTTACTGTGACAGTGTCACAGTTATAAGGAATTACAATAATAATGTCACAGTAATATGAAATTAAAGAGTTATAAATATCTTACTGTGACACTGTCACAGTAATAAGGAATCACAGTATAATGTCACAGTAATAATGTCAAATTCATTTATCAATTGATACTACAAAGTAACATCAACATGAGATTAACAGTAGCACTGTTACAGTAACAGAACACTATTACAGTAACACAAATATCTTACTGTGACACTGTCACAGTAATAAGGAATTACAGTAATAATGTCACAGTAATAATATTACAGTAATATGGAATTAAAGAGTTATGATGTTTGTGTATGCAAAGGCAGCCTTGTTACTCTTCCTTAATGACGTTGTCCAATCTCAGCCATTCAATCTTGTTTAATTGTGTGGTCCAGATTGAAAGGACGGACTCATCTAAAGAGGAAGACTCACCGGATCCTCACTCTATATATATATATATATATATATATATATATATATATAAAGTCTCTCACATTTTATACAAAAAATATCCAATTTATAAAGATCGATGAAAGTTTCTAGCAGAGTAATCAACGTTAATATGTACAGAGTAATTTATAAATTATAATGTAAATTATTGTTGTTTAAATTAATTTAATAATAACATGTCTTAATTTACTTTAACGATAACAATTAATAACGTATTCCCTCTGTTTCATTGATATCTTCCACATTTTCTTTTTCAACCATTTCTTTGATTTCTTCCACTTTCCTTTTTTCTATCACACTTTTCTCTTACCAAGGTGACCCACTTACTTTATTTTCTCTCTACTTTTAGTTATTTTATTGTTTTTCTTAAGAAATGTGTCACTTTTAAGGTAGAAGAAATCAATGAAACGGAGGGAGTACAATTGACTATTTGTTTTTGATGGGGGATAAAACCCCCTGACGCATAGGCCCGACCTCCTTTACGGGTAGCCATCAACCGACCCAAAAAGACCTATCTACTGATCACTATGCTGATGTCATGGGTGACATCACCCTACTACACCCTTTCCCCTATAAATACCCCACTTAGGGTGAGGGGAAAATGGGGACAATTTCATTCACATATTCCTCCCTACTCTCTCTACCTCTCTTATCTCCCTAAATATTTATATTCAGTCATACATTTTACTGACTTGGGCGTCGGAGGCTCCGCCCCGGGGGTTCCCCTCGGGCCCGGAGTTCACCTTGCAGGATCACCGTCGGCACACACTCGGAGCCGAGGAGAACCGCGAAGCTCAAGGTCAGGGACCCGTTTCCATACCGGAACAATTTGGCGCCGTCTGTGGGGAAGATCTGGTTGTGTCCACGAATTACCCACAAAAAATCAACCACTCCAAAATACAATCGGAGATCTGATATTCATCTTTGAGATAGATCAACGACTCCGGTCATCAGATTTTTTCGATCGAATTATTAGGGAAAGAGAGTTCACGGGCAACAAAATTCCTATGAAATAGATTCAATAGAATCATGAATCTACTATATTTTATTGAAGGTTCATGGCAAGACTCCAATCTCATACTTATCACGGTACAATTTATGCAATTTTGACTTCTATCATGAATCTACTATATTTTATTAAGATGGATCTATAGATATCAAGGACACAAAAATGGGTGGTCATTTTTGCTTTTCGTGACTATGAGCGAGCAGAGTTAAAAAACAATTGTTTTTTGCCGACATGGATTGGGAGGGGAACAAATTCAATCTCATTATTTGGTTAGCAAATATCGTCCTGCTCCTGCAAGACTAACCAAAATTCTAGTTGGTGGGATTTCCTCAAGTTTAGGGCCACCACAGCAACCAATTACGGCTTGCCTGACTGCCGATACTATGACTATGTGTATACTTTCTGGGGTTTATGGAAAGCAATAGATAGATTTGAGGCGTGAGGAGGAACTACAAGTACTTCTTCGAGATCTGATTTCTCAAGGGAGTTAAGGAGCTGCCTCAAATAAAAGCCAAGAGGAGAAGATGAAGTAGAGCACCAGAGATCATGAAAGCTAAGTCCGTTTTATGTTAAATGAATGATAGAGCATGAAGTTCCCTTCTAGTGCATTTTATTGTGAATTGATAAACAAGTCGAAATACTCGGCAAATCGACGAAAAGCTCTACCGAGTACTATTTTCTTGATCTAAATGCTTTTTCATATATACTGCCAACAAATCAAATAAAAGTCTGAGCTTAATCTTATTTGGTCGCTGACTACTCCCGAATCAATTTGAGTTACGGCGATTTTTAGAGTGGGGGCAAAAGACAACTAGAGTTGGAATTAGCGAATCGAAGCGTCGTCAAGGCAAAGAGTCTAAGTAAGACAGTGGATACCCAGTTACTCAATCCCACAGGACTTAAATTGAGCAGGAGAATGCTATAAAATCAATGGGAAAAGAGGAATTCGTGGTTATAGCTGCAATTGTATCAACTATATCAGGGCTAAGAGGCTATGTTTGTGTGCCTATTCTTGGTAAGATGCTCATGAATGTGTCAGCCGCCCGGGTCAGCCACTTGAGTCGGTGAATAATCGACTTGGGTCGGCCACCTGGTTCAACTTAAGTCAGCCATCTGGTCTGCCTCCACTTGCGCCTGACTACGCCCTCGACCACCATCTTGTCCAGGCTGGCCGATCATTTCTCTAGGCCGCACATCAACAATTCGAACGCTTCGAACCGCCGCCATCAATGACCTCAGAGCATTGTATCTCGGCCTCAGAACATCAAGTCATCAAACCATCTCAGCACATGAAATTATGGTTCACCACATCAAATTGTGAGTTCTCATCTACATCTTTTGACCTCGGTCAAAAATTTGTATAAACAACGCCCAAGAAACGTCAGCCTAAAGAACAAATGGATCACAAGAACTATCCAATTTTTCCATCCCACCACAGAAAATTCACAAAAACTTCACAAGAAATTTACCCAACTTTTCGTCCCATCACAGAAATTTCCAAAAAACTTCTCAAAAAATTTACCCAGAAAATGGTGAAGATAAGTCACAAAAAATGAGTATCAAATGAGCTGAATATTTTTAGCTTGACAGAGACATGGCCCAGCCGACTTACGGCTCGGCCAAGATGCCGCCTTGCCGATTTACGGTCCGGCCCTGCCGACATACGGCTCGGCCCTACCGACTTACGGCTCGGCCAAGATGTTGCCCTGCCGATTTACGGTTCACCCTGCCGACATACGGCTCGGCCCTACCGACTTACGGCTCGGCCAAGATGTTGCCCTGCCGATTCACGGTTCGCCCTGCCGACTTACGGCTCGGCCCTACCGACTTACGGCTCGGCCAAGATGCTGCCCTGCCGATTTACGGTTCGCCCTGCCGACGTACGGCTCGGCCCTACCGACTTACGGCTCGGCCAAGATGATTCCCTGCCGATTTACGGTCCGACCCTACCAACTTACGGCTCAACCTCAGCGTCTGCAGAGACCGCATAGGTCCGCCAACCACCATGTGGAATTCTACGAAGACAAGACTAATATATACCCATCACCTGTTCATTACTCTCACAGCTAATGGGCAGGGGGCAATAGGGGAGGAGCCCCTGTTGCAAAACCCTGAGAAAATAGACCCCCCAACAAAAAATAAGGCCTGATACACATTCAGCCTTCTACAGAGCATAAGTCCCTCTGCCTACCTCTGGGCAGACAGAGGGCAGGCCCCCTGGACTTCGACCAGAAGCCAGGGTCAGGCCCGGCCCCATGCGCCGAACTACAAGTCCCTCTACCTACCTCTGGGCAGGCAGGGGGCAGGCCACCTGGACTTCGACCAGAAGCCAGGGTCAGGCCCGGCCCCATGCGCCGAACTACAAGTCCCTCTGCCTGCCTCTGGGCAGGCAGGGGGCAGGCCCCCTGGACTTCGACCAGAAGCCAGGGTCAGGCCCGGCCCCATGCGCCGAACTACAAGTCCCTCTGCCTACCTCTGGGCAGGCAGGGGGCAGGCCACCTGGACTTCGACCAGAAGCCAGGGTCAGGCCCGGCCCCATGCGCCGAACTACAAGTCCCTCTGCCTACCTCTGGGCAGGCAGGGGGCAGGCCACCTGGACTTCGACCAGAAGCCAGGGTCAGGCTCGGCCCCATGCGCCGAACTACAAGTCCCTCTGCCTGCCTCTGGGCAGGCAGGGGGCAGGCCCCCTGGACTTCGACCAGAAGCCAGAGTCAGGCCCGGCCCCATGCGCCGAACTACAAGTCCCTCTGCCTACCTCTGGGCAGGCAGGGGGCAGGCCACCTGGACTTCGACCAGAAGCCAGGGTCAGGCCCGGCCCCATGCGCCGAACTACAAGTCCCTCTACCTACCTCTGGGCAGGCAGGGGGCAGGCCACCTGGACTTCGACCAGAAGCCAGGGTCAGGCCCGGCCCCATGCGCCGAACTACAAGTCCCTCTGCCTGCCTCTGGGCAGGCAGGGGGCAGGCCCCCTGGACTTCGACCAGAAGCCAGGGTCAGGCCCGGCCCCATGCGCCGAACTACAAGTCCCTCTGCCTACCTCTGGGCAGGCAGGGGGCAGGCCACCTGGACTTCGACCAGAAGCCAGGGTCAGGCCCGGCCCCATGCGCCGAACTACAAGTCCCTCTGCCTACCTCTGGGCAGGCAGGGGGCAGGCCACCTGGACTTCGACCAGAAGCCAGGGTCAGGCCCGGCCCCATGCGCCGAACTACAAGTCCCTCTGCCTGCCTCTGGGCAGGCAGGGGGCAGGCCCCCTGGACTTCGACCAGAAGCCAGGGTCAGGCCCGGCCCCATGCGCCGAACTACAAGTCCCTCTGCCTACCTCTGGGCAGGCAGGGGGCAGGCCACCTGGACTTCGACCAGAAGCCAGGGTCAGGCCCGGCCCCATGCGCCGAACTACAAGTCCCTCTGCCTGCCTCTGGACAGGCAGGGGGCAGGCCCCCTGGACTTCGACCAGAAGCCAGGGTCAGGCCCGACCCCATGCGCCGAACGATAAAGTCCCTCTGCCTACCTCTGGGCAGGCAGGGGGCAGGCCCCCTGGACTTCGACCAGAAGCCAGGGTCAGGCCCGGCCCCATGTGCCGAACTACAAGTCCCTCTGCCTGCCTCTGGGCAGGCAGGGGGCAGGCCCCCTGGACTTCGACCAGAAGCCAGGGTCAGGCCCGGCCCCATGCGCCGAACGATAAAGTCCCTCTGCCTACCTCTGGGCAGGCAGGGGGCAGGCCCCCTGGACTTCGAACAGAAGCCAGGGTCAGGCCCGGCCCCATGCGCCGAATCATAAGTCCTTCTGCCTACCTCTGGGCAGGCAGGGGGCAGGTCCCCTGGACTTCGAACAGAAGCCAGGGTCAGGCCCGGCCCCATGCGCCGAACTACAAGTCCCTCTGCCTACCTCTGGGCAGGCAGGGGGCAGGCCACCTGGACTTCGACCAGAAGCCAGGGTCAGGCCCGGCCCCATGCGCCGAACTACAAGTCCCTTTGCCTCTGGGCAGGCAGGGGGCAGGCCCCCTGGACTTCGACCAGAAGCCAGGGTCAGGCCCGGCCCCATGCGCCGAACGATAAAGTCCCTCTGCCTGCCTCTGGGCAGGCAGGGGGCAGGCCCCCGGGACTTCGACCAGAAGCCAGGGTCAGGCCCGGCCCCATGCGCCGAACGATAAAGTCCCTCTGCCTACCTCTGGGCAGGCAGGGGGCAGGCCCCCTGGACTTCGAACAGAAGCCAGGGTCAGGCCCGGCCCCATGCGCCGAATCATAAGTCCCTCTGCCTACCTCTGGGCAGGCAGGGGGCAGGCCACCTGGACTTCGACCAGAAGCCAGGGTCAGGCACGGCCCCCAAGACCTAGACGAGGCCCATAAACTACCCTGGCAGGCCTCTGGCACCCTGACACATCCGTATGAGATGTACCAGGGCATGAGTGTTGACCACAGGACTTAGTGATTACATGGTCATGTATAGAATAATAAAATCCCATGTACACCTCCGAGTACACAAAAGGCACGACGTCTGACGCCCAGACAGAATCCAGACGATGCTAGGGCAGACGCACCCACAAGGCCTAGTGAATGCTTGGCTTTGTATGAAAAACAAAGTCCATCATTTAGTTTGTCGGTCCAATCATGCTTGGCACCGGACCCGCATACTCAGTATCCGACTCCGCTGAGGGCAAATTGATGGGGGATAAAACCCCCTGACGCATAGGCCCGACCTCCTTTACGGGTAGCCATCAACCGACCCAAAAAGACCTATCTACTGATCACTATGCTGATGTCATGGGTGACATCACCCTACTACACCCTTTCCCCTATAAATACCCCACTTAGGGTGAGGGGAAAATGGGGACAATTTCATTCACATATTCCTCCCTACTCTCTCTACCTCTCTTATCTCCCTAAATATTTATATTCAGTCATACATTTTACTGACTTGGGCGTCGGAGGCTCCGCCCCGGGGGTTCCCCTCGGGCCCGGAGATCACCTTGCAGGATCACCGTCGGCACACACTCGGAGCCGAGGAGAACCGCGAAGCTCAAGGTCAGGGACCCGTTTCCATACCGGAACAGTTTTTAATTTAAAAGGTATACACATTTTCTCATTGAATATTGAATGATGATGATGATGATGTGGCTTTCTCGCTTGCCTTTTTATTATATATGTTAGTAACGAAATATTCACATGTTAGTTAGAATATATTATGTGAATATTTCGTTACTTACTTAGCATTATTCTCTCCTTATTTAGCTAGTATTGTTACCTATAATATAGGATTTGATAGTCTGTCAATATTATATTCCTTAGATGTCAAGATTGTAACCTTTACTATATATATGATGATATACAGAAAACCCTACTCAAGGGATTGAGTATTCTGACATGGTATCAGAGCGGGTGTAGAATTTCGATCCAACCCCGATACTCCGTTCCCACAATTACCCTATTTTTCGAAATAGCCTACTGCCTCACGCAACAAAATGGGTGACTCAGACATCTCCGACAATGACGTCCCACCACCACCACCGGTCAAGCCGGCTCTCCACCCAGTTTTTACCGTATCAAATATCCAGCATAAGGTTCGTGTCCTTGACGGCACGAAAGTTACATATGCATCATGGGTCCGTTTGTTTCGTCTCAATGCTCGTGGGTACGACGTGCTTTCACACATCGACGGCACTGCCGCACCTGCTACCACGGACCCGTCCTATGCCTCCTGGCACAAAGTCGATGCCCATGTCCTCCAATGGATATACAGTACTCTCAGCGACGACCTCCTCCCCCGTGTGCTTGAAGATGAATCCACCGCTCATGAAGCTTGGGTTCGGGTCGAAAGTCTCTTCAACAATAACAAGGGAGCCAGAGCCGCGGCCCTCGAAAACGAGTTCAATGCACTCCGTCTTGAGCATATGCCATCCCTGGAGGCTTACTGTCAACGCCTCCGTGAACTCGCGGGAATGCTCCGAGATGTTGATGCCCCAGTCTCTGACCGTCGTCTCGTTATTCAATTGGTCCGTGGCCTTCCAAATGAATACGACACAGTTGCGTCTTATATTAACCAGACATTGCCAACGTTCGAGACCGCCCGAAGTATGTTAGATCTCGAGCGTCATCGAAAATCCGGTCGCGAGGAGCCCGCCACAGCCTTGGCCGCCCCGACGTCCCCTCCACCGGAGCCTGCTGCACCTGCCGCCACCTCGCGCCACCACAACAACCAGCGCCGCCCTAACCGTGGCTCCAGCAATCGTTCCAATAGAAACAGGGGAGAGCGTACCCCTGCTCAACCCCGTGCCCCTGTTTTCCAGGCCAACCCGTACTACTCGTGGCCCTCCACCTGGACGCCTCCCCCGTGTCCTTATCCCACTTATCCCGGGTGGGCCTCGGCCTACCAGTCACCAGCTACTCTCCGGACTCCTACCCAGCAGCCTCGTGGTGGTAGTTCCCAGCGGCCCTCGGGTCAAGCCTACCTTCTCGAGAATGAACAGCCTCAACTCACGGATTTGAGCCAAGCTTTCCACGCTCTCTCCGTCCAATCTCAACCGGATAATTCGTGGTACATGGATACGGGAGCATCGTCTCACCTTACCGCTGACCAAGGTATGCTTATTGCTCCATTTAATACGAGTAACATTCGATCTATCTATGTCGGGAATGGACACTCCATCCCAGTTATGAAATCTGGTTCGACGACCCTACCCACTTCCCATCGTACACTTCACCTTCGTCGTGTCTTACACACTCCCTCGATTATTAAAAATTTGATTTCAGTCCGCCAATTTACAACCGACAATAACGTGAGTGTTGAATTTGACCCATTTGGTTTTTCTGTGAAGGACATTCCGACTGGGAAAACGATCATGCGGAGTGACAGTACCGGCGATCTCTATCCCGTGTCAGCCACAAAAACGTCCAACCCAAATCCATCTTCCCAAGCTCTCGTCACATCTCGTCCCGACTCCTGGCACCACCGTCTCGGTCATCCCGGAGCATCTATTTTAAAATTACTTAATTCTCGTTCTTCTATTGTGTGTAATAAAATAGTCGACTCGACTTCGTGTTCGTCTTGCCAAATTAGTAAACATTGTCGGTTACCTTTTTCTGTTTCTACATCCAAAACTGTTGCACCTTTCGATATTATCCATGCCGACTTATGGACATCCCCCGTATTAAGCAAAAATGGCTATAAATATTATTTGGTGTTAGTCGATAATTTCACACAATTTGTTTGGGTCTATCCTCTAAAATTCAAATCCGAAGTTTTTAATAAATTTAGCCAATTTGTTAAATTCGTTCAAACACAATTTAACCGTCCCATAAAATCCTTCCAAAGCGACTTGGGACGTGAGTTCGACAATGACTCATTTCACAATTTCGCTCGTCAAACCGGACTTGTATTCCGCTTCTCTTGCCCTCAAACCTCTCCTCAAAATGGAAAGTCCGAGAGAATGATACGTAGACTTAACGATATTATACTCGTCCTTCTCCACCACGGGTCTGTGCCACCTCAATATTGGGTCGATGCACTCCATGTTGCTGTCCATCTCCACAATATTCTCCCCACCTCCACTCTTCAATTCCGCACCCCCACTTCCGCTCTCTATCTTAAAAATCCGTCATATGACCACCTCCGTGTCTTCGGGTGTGCTTGCTACCCGAATATAGCTGCTACTCGACCTCACAAATTAGCCCCCCGGTCTCTCCAATGTGTCTTTCTCGGTTATCCCCCGAATCAACGGGGCTACCGTTGTCTTGATCTCAAGTCTGGTCGTATTTATGTGTCCCGCCATGTCACTTTCGCAGAAACCGTTTTTCCCTTCACTGAGACCTTAAATACCGACCCACCGTCTTACACCTTCTTAGACCCGACATCCGACTCATTCCATCACTTATTCTTGGACTCCGTAAACTCACCCGAGACCCAACCCCAACCCACTCACCATATTACTTCCCCTATCTCTCCACCCATACGCCCCTCTCCCATTTCTGTACCCCCTGTTACTTTACCCATGACCCCTGCCCCATCACACTCCACTCACACTACTCCCTCATCTTCCCCATCTAGCCCCAACATACTCAGCACACCTCCCACACCTACTCCCCCTACCAAACCACCTACTCCACCCCCTCCACCGGTGTCCACCCATCCTATGTCTACCCGGGCTAAGAACGGGATCTTTAAACCCCGGGTCCTAGCCGCGTCTAGCAGCCTTTCCCCTCTACCCAAATCACCTCATGTCGCTCTACGAGATCATAACTGGAACCGGGCAATGAATGACGAATTTACCGCATTAATGGACAATCATACTTGGAAATTAGTACCTAGACCTACTAATGCTTCTGTTATTCGTTGTATGTGGTTGTTTCGGCATAAGTTCAATGCAGATGGCTCTCTCCACCGATATAAGGCCCGACTCGTCGTAAATGGAAAAACCCAACAAGTTGGTGTGGATTGTGATGAAACGTTTAGTCCCGTGGTCAAACCGACCACTATCCGGACAGTTCTTAGCCTCGCCGTCTCCAAATCCTGGCCCATTCATCAATTGGACGTCAAAAATGCATTCTTAGATGGCGATTTAGTTGAGACGGTTTATATGCACCAACCACCGGGTTTCGTCGACAAAACTCATCCTGATTATGTGTGTCGTCTTCAGAAATCCTTATACGGTCTCAAACAGGCTCCTCGGGCCTGGTATCATCGGTTCGCCTCGTTTATTCTGTCTCAAGGCTTCCAAAGCAGTGTATGTGATTCTTCCCTGTTCATTTATAAGACAGCCACCGCCACCGCCTTTCTATTACTTTACGTAGATGATATTATACTCACGGCCTCAAGTGACTCTCTCCTACGTTCTATTATCACCAACCTTTCTCACGAATTTGCAATGACGGACCTCGGTTCTCTTCACCATTTCTTGGGAATTGCTGTAACACGTAACAAACATGGTCTATTCTTATCTCAAGCTCAATATGCAAAGGACATTATTGCCCGAGCTAATATGAGCTCCTGTAAACCGTGTAATACCCCAGTCGAACCCGGGTCCAAGCTAAGCGCTGACTCCGGTCCTGCGGTGGATGATCCCTCGCTATATAGAAGCCTTGCCGGCGCACTCCAATACCTGACGATAACTCGACCCGACATAGCTTACGCAGTCCAACAGGTATGTCTTTTTATGCATGATCCCCGGGCACCTCATCTTCAATTTCTTAAGCGTATCATACGCTACCTCCAAGGGAGCATCGATCATGGGCTGACAATTCGGCCGTCCCGATCTCACACTCTCACTGCCTACTCGGACGCCGATTGGGCCGGCTGCCCAAATTCACGTCGATCCACTTCGGGTTATTGTGTATTTCTTGGTGATAATTTAGTATCTTGGTCGTCTAAACGACAAGCAACCACATCCCGGTCCAGCACCGAGGCCGAATATCGGGGTGTCGCTAACGCCGTAGCCGAAGCTAGCTGGCTACGTAACTTACTGGTCGAACTTCATATGCCTCTTAAACAAGCCACTATCGTGTTCTGTGACAACGTCTCTGCAGTATACCTCTCCGGTAACCCGGTCCAACATCAGCGCACCAAACATATTGAGATAGATATTCATTTTGTACGCGAGAAAGTACAAGTTGGCGAAGTGCGCGTTCTCCATGTCCCATCCGAACATCAGTATGCCGATATTTTTACGAAGGGGTTCCCTCGCCACTTATTTACTCAGTTTCGGTCCAGCCTAAGCGTCCAGCCTCTTACCGCTCCGACTGCGGGGGCGTGTTAGTTAGAATATATTATGTGAATATTTCGTTACTTACTTAGCATTATTCTCTCCTTATTTAGCTAGTATTGTTACCTATAATATAGGATTTGATAGTCTGTCAATATTATATTCCTTAGATGTCAAGATTGTAACCTTTACTATATATATGATGATATACAGAAAACCCTACTCAAGGGATTGAGTATACAGAAAACCCTACCGGGGGGATGTTAAGGATAAATAATTATCTTTAGTGATATATATTTATCTTGTAGCTATTGTAGTTTCACTATACCGTCTTTGTATTGTTTATCTTGTATACAAGTCTATCTCTTTGTATTTGGTAGCTAGTCTAACTCTTTGTGTATAAATGTACCTTCAATTGATAATGAGAATTAAGTTTCAAATTCTTCATGGTATCAGAGCACGTTCTGATCCTAGCCTAAACAACAACAACAAAAAAATCTCAGGAATACGTACCTCCCTCTCTGCCGTGCACCTTTATTTCACCAAAACAATGTCCTCTCATCAAATTGCTAACACGGATGAACCATCCAAACCCCTTATTATACTACATATGGTCTCTGTTGAAAAATTTGACGGAACCAACTTTCAACAATGGAAACTCCAAGTTGAGTCCCTTCTCCTTGGCTACGGCCTAAGCTCCTACGTTGACGGTACAGTCGACCCTCCTTCCAAAACCATCACAGATGCAACCACAAAAATATCTTCTCCTAACCCGGCCTACAACACTTGGTTTCGGCAAGACAAATTAGTTCTCGGTGCCTTGGCGGGCACACTAACCAAAACCATTTCACCTATCTTTACCGGTCTCACTACGTCCAAAGAGGCGTGGGATGCTCTTCACTCAACCTATGCTAAAGCTTCCCGTGGACACATTAAACAACTCAAATTTGAACTTAAACACCTAGCCAAAAATTCCCTCACCATCTCCGAGTACATGAACAAAATCAAAGCCCTTACCGATGAACTATCCCTCCTTGGATCTCCTGTTTCTCTCGAAGATATCACCGATCGAGTACTTGATGGCCTTGACTCTACCTACCAACCCGTAAAGGATGCTGTCCAAGCCCGTGACACACCCCTTCCCTTCCATGACCTACACGAAAAACTTATCCGTCACGAGCTTACCCTCCGTATTGCCGCATCTTCCCCGTCGTCCAGTCCCTTCCCGGCCGTCGCTAACCCCACCC
This sequence comes from Agrostemma githago, assembly GCA_958450325.1. NCBI lineage: Eukaryota > Viridiplantae > Streptophyta > Magnoliopsida > Caryophyllales > Caryophyllaceae > Agrostemma > Agrostemma githago. The sequence continues at coordinate 17,769,872 of OY288248.1, forward strand.
TTAACCGTCCCGCACCCGGATCCTATACACCTCGATACTCTCCCTCCACCCCGAAGCCTCCTACCTCCCAAAATCCCAAGACTCCCTACAAAGGGAAGTGTCACTGGTGTAATACACTAGGGCACTCCCTTCGTTTCTGCCCAACATTCAAGTCCCTTTACCCCGACATTCGTGTCCCGTATCACCCTCGTAACCCATCCCAAACCGGCCCTCAAGCTAACCCGACCACCGTACTTCCTGCACCGACCCTTCAACCTCCATGGCTCCTCGACTCAGGTGCCTCCCACCATGTCACTTCCGACCTAGATAACCTTGCCCTTCACTCCCCTTATGATGGCACCGACGAAATTGTTATTGGTGACGGATCAGGTCTTCCAATTCACAACTATGGTTCCACCACTCTCCCTTCCTCCTCTTCCTCTTCCTTTACTTTAAAAAATGTCCTTCATGTTCCATCTATGCGTAAAAATATTATTTCTGTCTCACAATTTTGTGCGGACAATTCTGTTGTCATTGATTTTTCTAACTCTTCATTCTTTGTTAAGGATCTCCAGACGGGCGTGATCCTGCACACGGGCAAAGCTAAAGATGGTGTCTACTACTGGCCTATGTCATCCTCACCTCACGTCTACTCTACCTCCCTCCACGACGCAAATCCACATCATCGGTTTGGCCATCCGAGCCCTCCTATTCTCAAAAATATTATAACTAGTTTTCCTAATAAATTCCGTCTTTGTACGGATTCGTGTGATTCTTGTTTTAAGTTTAAAAGTACAAAACTCCCTTTCGGAGTTTCTAGTTTGTCTAGTTCTTTTCCTTTACAAGTCATCTTTAGTGATTTATGGACATCTCCTACTCTATCTTATGATAATTTTAAATATTACGTTATTTTTGTCGATCATTTCACAAAATTTACTTGGTTATATCCTCTTAAAAAAAATCCGACACATATCAAACATTCGTCTATTTTAAAGCTTTAGTTGAAAAACACTTCTCTCGTCCCATACTCACTTTCTATTCCGATAATGGAGGGGAGTTCGAAAAGTTAAAACCGTTTTTTGCCACCCATGGCATTCAACACCTCACCTCACCACCTCACACACCGGAACACAACGGGTTTGCCGAAAGGCGTCACCGTCATATCGTTGACACCGGTCTTGCCCTTCTCGATCACGCCTCCGTCCCTCTCCACTTCTGGCCTCTCGCCTTTCACACCGCTACATACTTAATTAATCGTATGCCCACCCCGGGTCTAAATTTCTCTACTCCCTATACCGAGCTATTCTCCTCTCCTCCCAAATATCACAACTTTCAAAATTTCGGTTGCCTTTGCTATCCTTGGCTTCGGCCTTACACTTCCCATAAACTCGATCCTCGATCCGTCCCGTGTGTTTTCGTCGGTTACTCACCCTCACAACACTCCTATTTGTGTCTTGATCCTAAAACAAATCGCATTTATTCCTCTAGACATGTCAGATTCATTAATAACAAATTTCCCTTTTCCACCTACCCCACCCACCAAACCCTACCCACCACCCACCAGTGGCTTGCCGCCTCTGGTGTCCCTCCTCCGCCACCCACCACCACGCCTGACTCCCTTGTTCCACCCCACTCGATTTTACCCCACCCACCGGCACCCAAAACCAAGCCTCCCCTGCGCGTCTACAGTCGCCGTCCGCGCTCAGCCACCTCGGCCCCCTCCTCCCCCGCACCACCCTCCACCCCGCCCGCGTCTGCCTCACCCTCTGCCGCCCACTCGCCGACCCTCTCACCCTCTGCCGCCAACTCGCCAACCTCCTCTCCCTCCGCCGCACCTCCCCTGCCTCCTCCGCCGCCACCCCCGCCTCCACCCTCTCATTCTCATGTCACCCGTGCTTCTAACAATATTTTCAAACCGATTGTTGGCTTGAATCTTACTGCTCAACTCACCCCTACCGAGCCTACCACCGTCAAGCAGGCCTTGCTTGACCCCGTATGGTATGATGCCATGCAAACTCAACATAATGCTCTCTTAGCCAACGAAACATGGGATCTCGTCCCATCCTCACCCTCGTATAACATTGTCGGTTGTAAGTGGGTCTTCCGTACCAAATTTAACCCCGATGGCTCCATCCAAAAACATAAAGCCCGTCTTGTTGCTAAGGGTTTTCACCAACGACCCGGCCTTGACTATACCGAAACCTTCAGTCCGGTTATTAAGCCCGCCACTATCCGTTTGCTACTTAGTCTTGTTGTTACTCAAAATTGGCCGCTTCGCCAGCTTGATATCAACGATGCCTTCCTCCAAGGCACATTGAATGAAACTGTCTATATGTCCCAACCACCGGGGTTCCAGGATCCCACCCGTCCTACTCATGTTTGTCGTCTCAAGAAGGCCATTTACGGTTTAAAACAAGCCCCTCGGGCCTGGTACACGGAGCTTCGCTCCTACCTCATCTCCCTCGGTTTTGCCAACTCGGTCTCTGATACATCGCTTTTTATTCTCCATGCTACTAACCCCGTTTATGTCCTTGTGTACGTTGATGATATTATAGTTACGGGTGCCTCGTGCTCTTCAGTCGACCTGTTCATTGCCTCGCTTGCCTCTCGTTTTTTCGTTGAAAGACTTGGGCAACCTCTCCTATTTCCTTGGTATCGAGTGTCAACCATGTTCTGCTGGTATTTTTCTTACTCAGACCAAGTATGTCGCTGCTGTGCTTGCTCGGGCTAATATGACTGGTGCTCGTCCTGCCTCTAGTCCTCTTGACTCCTCGGTCAAACTCCAACTTGATGACGGTCCCCTCCATGATAATCCAACGGAATTTCGGGCCCTTCTTGGGGCGCTTCAATACTTGTCGTTAACACGTCCGGATATTGCCTTTGCCGTCGGAAAGTTGTCTCAGTTCATGCACCGTCCCTCCGTGCTTCACTGGAAGGCCCTCAAGCGCCTCCTTCGTTATCTCGCAGGTACTTTATCTCACGGAATTACTATATTCCGTGACTCCCCTCTCTGTCTCCATGCCTATTCTGACTCAAACTGGGCTGGTAATAAGCCTGACTATACTTCCACTGGTGCATATATTGTTTTCTTGGGTCGCACACCTATCTCGTGGCGTTCAAAAAAACAACCATCTGTGTCCCGTTCCTCGACTGAAGCTGAGTACAGGTCCGTCGCAAACACTGCTGCTGAGCTCACTTGGCTTGCCCATTTGCTGACTGAACTCCGTATTACTCTTCCGTCTACTCCAGCTATTTATTGTGATAACCTCGGGGCAGTTAGTTTAAGTGCTAACCCCGTGTTTCACTCAAAAATGAAGCATCTCGCTCTTGATTATCATTTTGTTCGTGAGAAGGTCCAATCTGGTTTCCTCCGTGTGGTCCCTATTGCCGGTGATGATCAGCTTGCTGATGCATTGACTAAACCTCTCCCGAGTGCTCGTCTTCATGAGCTTATGTGCATTATTCTCTCCTTATTTAGCTAGTATTGTTACCTATAATATAGGATTTGATAGTGCTAAGTAAGTAACGAAATATTCACATAATATATTCTAACTAACAATATATATAGATAGATTTGTGAGGAACATTTTATTCAAAGATAAATAAATGATTGGGAGGAAAGAAGTAAAAGATTATACAAAGTTGACTTATTAGATGAACAAATTGAACATTAATCTCTTTAATTAATTACCTAATTAATGGAGTGCAGTTTTTCCACAACTATACTTCTCAGAGAAGTATATGTACCTACAACAACAATACCTAAGCTTAGTACTATAAGCACCATGATGAACACCCCCTCGACTGATCTCCTACTAATCTTCGAGATCTTAAGATAACACAAACACGGAACAGTGATCGAGGCAGTCGCGCTTAGAAGAGCTCCGACCAAGGACATTAAACTTCCAAAGAAGGGAATGGAGATAGCGATGATAGCTTGTGTCGTAACCAAGGCCGTCCTTAGTAGGATTTTGAAACCTTTGTATTTTCGATATGTAGGAAACCAGCTCTCGGTTGTTTCTGCGACGGGTTTCATGATTAGGGCAAATTTCGATAGAGGGCTCATCCAAGCTGTGTAAATGGCTATTCTTGAGCTTAGATATCGAGTTGGAAGGTTTAATGTTATTTGAGATTGTAATGTTGATCCAAACATTCGATAGCCTAGGATGGCCATTGATGCATTCAACATTGTTGCACATCCAAATCCAATTAGCAAAACCTACAATCAAAATTCATAAATAATTAAATTTATTTGATGAGATTGTTCCATTTATTAACTAGATAGGTACTCCCTATTTTAATGTTAATTTGATATATTTTTTATTTTTATTTACTTTGTTGGATCGAATGTATCGAAAGTTTATATCAAAACTCAAAAGTAAGTGTTTTATAAGCTAGTAATTTTTAAATAAAACGCGTATGTTATATTTTACTACCATGAATGAGTTCCAGTGAGTTAAAAGGGTAATTGAGTCGATAAAAACGTGGTGTTTACCCACAGTTTGTATAAATGGGTAATAATTTAAGCATATGAGTGTAGATTTTGGTGTAATATGCACATTTATTTCGGCTCAATTATCTTTTTTAATCATTTATGGTACCAAAATACACTGTTTTATAAGTCAGTAATTTTAAATAATTTTTTTTACGAGTATATGATAAACTAAAAAATAATTTGTAAAGGGGGTAACGTATAATTTTGTTTAACAATTAAACTGAATTGAACTAAAATGAAGATCATACCTTGGAGAAATGTTTTTTCTTATGCATGGAAGTGTACAAGGTAGGAAACACAGGATTTGCACTATAACAAAACATGAACAAACTAACACACATAGGAATTCCTTTCCAATTCACAAGTTCACCTTTATTATGAAACCCTAATCCATCAAATAACCCGACCCACAAAACCGACCCGAGTATCACAACACAAGCTACAATCCCACTTGCCGAAACATAAGCAAGAATCCTCAAATCATCCAACCAAATTGTCGGCAACAACGCGACCGCGATTATAATCACAAATGTCTGAGTTCCTCCTAAGTGTAGTACCCCATGCATGTCGATTTTAACGTCGGGAAAGAGATTATGAAGGTTGTCACCTTCAAGAATTAAGTAACCGGTTAAAACTAAGTAAAGATCGATGTAAAGTATGATGGAAACGATCATTTTTCCAGTTTTTCCGAAGGCATATTCTCCAATTTCGCCGTAGGTTTTGATGTTAGGGTTCAAATCCATGCATCGTTTGGTTAGGATTCCGGAGTAGGTTGATGCAATTATGATGATTAGTAGTAGTATCAAGCTTAACCATCCTCCTGAAGCTAGGGCATAAGGTATTGATAGAATGGCAACTCCTGTAATTTTTATCATTTGCAAAAGAAAATTTACGTTAAGATTAAATGTAATTTGAGCTAATTGCATGCATGCATGCATACGTGATTACTTAATTTAATTGCATGTATGATGTGAACATAAAGTAATTTATGCTGCAAACTAAAATAGGAGTAGTGAAATGGATTAAACGGTGGAATTAAAGTATGGATTACAGAGTATATGTTAAGTAAATGAAAATTTATACGGAGTATATATGTTTTCTCGAGGAGAAATGCAAGTACGACAATTTTCATGTTTTGTAAATGCAGTTAAACGAAAAACTCATAAATGATACACTCTCCGTTTCAATATTTTGTTTACCTTCGATAAAAAAAAATTACGGAGTAAAATAATTTAGAAGCTAAAGGAATGAGTGAAGAGAACGAGTATATAGGAAGTATACCTAGAATCGAATTGAGAGCGTTGAAGAAGGTCTTGAAAAATGAAGTGTTAGCTTCATTAATTGGCTTAATATTTGCCTCCAACTCCATAAATAAATAACTTAATTAAAGTGATTAATTAGACAATTATCTCTACTTTGTTACTCACTTTTATAACTAAGGAAAGTCTACTACTTTCACTTATATATACAACTTTTTATCATTTATAAAATTTTAAGTGACAAAAACATAGTTACGTAGACCTTAGAGTTGACAAAAAACAGTCAATTAAGATTAATCTAAAGATAATTTCTATTTTAATGTGCAATCAGAGGCGGATCTATGCCTATCGGTGTGTAGTCTCACGATCCCCTGACACTAGTATTTTTTTTGTATATTATGGCTAATTTTTAGGATAGAAAAAACAAATTAATACGGAGTAATTTTTATAGATATAAATAGCATAATTATTACAAGAAAAATTTCTGGATCCGTCATATTATGATGATTAGGTTTTTAATTAATATTCCATCCATTCTAATCAATTTCATATGGAGTACATTTGATTATTGTGCACTATTTATAGGTGAGAAGAATCATCGATATAATTTTTAATACATATACGATAAAATATAATCACGCGAGATCTTATTTAAATTGTTTAATCGAGTGCATCATAAATATCAAATTTTTATAATTTTTAGAAATAAGTAAATAAATATATAGACAAAAGAAAATGTGTATTAGTCTATCTATCTATGTGATAAAATTAATGCATGAAATTGATTGGAACGGATGGAGTAATTAACTAGGTGATCAAGATATTTAGTTGCATGGCTAATGCTTAAAGATTCTTGACTAAAGCATGCAAAAACAAGCCTTGCATGGAGCCGCGACAAATATAATAACGTTTGTATAATGATGGATATCTTGATTAGCTATATATATTAGTTAATGATCGATATTATGTTTTAATGACGTTTAGTAAGATAAAATTTAAAATATACTTTACTCGGTATGATACTATACATTATGGATCAACTATATATATTGAAATTAGGCATGAAACATGCAGATGGAGCCTATCATTGGACCTAGTACTATGCACGATAATTTCATCGTAATCTCACTAGGTCATATCTCATGTATGTCATACCGTATTACGGTAATTATTACGGAGTATATTGTTAAATATTTTACGTAAATTTGTAATCACCTCTCAATAAAATTATCGTGAAACTGTATCACAGAAGATGGAGCATCATGTCACAGAGATTATGAGGTTTGAATTTGACGTATGGACCTAGTACTATTATACACGAGAATTTCATCGTAATCTCAGTATGTAGATCATATCTCAAGTGAGATATACAGTATCACGGTAATTATATTAACGGTTTTTCTAACGTGTGCCCACTGAGCACACGTTAATAAGCTAATTATAACAATATTAACATAGATATTATCATGATAAATTGAAATATAAAGTTCTATTTATCATACTTAGACAATATCCATGATAATTTTGCTATAATTAACTTATTAAGAAAAACTGTTATATTATTGTTAGATACTAGAATAGATCTCATGCAATTGCATGGTTTTTTTAATTAATGATACTTCTGATAGAATAGATCCCATATCATGAAGTATAATATTAATAATCAATAAATATAATTAAAATGTTAATAATTTATTATAGCTTTATGTTTAACATGAAAATATGTTACTCCTCTTGGTTTTTACTGTTTGCCTCCTTTCAATAAAATATTCCACCTATATATTCATCAAATGCGGCAAACATTAAAAACCGGGGCTAGTATTACTTATTGGTATTAGTATAAAATGTAGAGGTTTTTTTTTGTGATAAAAATGAAGAGGCTTATAAATAGGCAAAATGATTTACTCTTTTAGTTAATATATTTAATTATTTACTTTTTTTTAATTAAACTAAGTCAAATAATATTTAAATAAATATTTTTTTTTCAATTTTTGTGATTTATCATAAAAAAAAAATTGCATATATTGAGAATTTTATAAATTAAATACGGAGTATGAATTAATTATTGATTTATTCTCGTAATTACTATTTCTTTCCACAATTGAGAATTGAAAGTTTAGAGGGAAAATTTTCAATGTGAGGATGACCCATAAGTTAGTGTTATTCTTTTAGTAAAGGGAATTCATGAATAGATTAAAAAATGTAGAAAAAAAATACATTATAACTAATATAATTAAATAATTAATTGATAGAGCATTATAAATAATTAAACTTAGTCAAATAATATTTAAATAAAAGTTGCACGATTTTTTAATATTTTTTATCAATATTTATTATGTATCATAAAAATTAATTTATACAACTACAATTTTATAAATATAGATTTATTACTGATTGTTTCTTAATCAACTACTAGTGCAAAACCCGTGCCCAGTCACGGTTTTTTAATTGATTTTTGTACAAACAGTTCAGTGACTTAAGAAATTATATTCCCCGCCTAAGTCAATAACTTACATTTTTTAGTGTTTCAATCAACCGTTCACGTTTATGTATGTTTAGAGTAGATTTTACGCTTTACTTTTTGTTTTGAGTAGAATATTTTTAGGAAAATAATTTGTTTCGAAATTTCAGCGATTCTGATTAGAAGCGGATTTTTAAATTTGGATATAGATCTCTCAAATTTCCATTCGACTTGTAAACCCAACCCATTATTATTGGTTCAAGAGTAAAGACCGTAATTTTGACCAGCGATCCGTTTGGCACGAAGGCGAAATGATTTGTCAAAACTCAAAACCAACCCAAACGGGTCGACCTGTTACATACTTAAATCGATGGTGTGTCATTAAAATTATCATGATATTAATATTTACGGAGTATAGGAGTATATTAAACTTTATTTAAACTAACAATTAATAAATTATTAATTTTAATATTATAAATTACGAAAATAATAGCTTATATAAATTTTATACTCCGTAAAATTTAATAATATAGAGAATAATATAGGTTTTTTTACAACCTTTTACTTTTAAATACAATAATTATTTAATTTAATACTAACATTATTGATATTAAATATGATTAGTATTTTAAAAAAAAATTAATTGATAAAATGATAGGCATCGGAAATTATATATATGCCCAGTGTTCCGACCCTAATCCAACCCGTGATATTTATTTGACCCGATCCGTGATTTGCACATCCCGTATGATTTAACCCGTTCGACCAGTTTAATATGTTTATTAGAAAGTACGGGAGAGATTTTTTATTATTACCGTATGTTACAATTAAAATTTTGACCCGTGATCCATTTGACTCAAACCCAAAATGATCCATTAATTTAGGATAAAAATCCGGGTTGACCCGTTGATCACGTGTCATAAAAAATAATAAAAATAATTAAAATTGTACTTATATGTTTTTTATACTCCGGATGATAAAATATTTATAAAATAATACTCCATATAATTTATTTTTTTATAATTTTTTGATTGTAAATACGGTAAGTATTAATAGTAATTTTAATTTTTAATTGAAAAAATAAGGTGTCGAAAATTATACTATCAACCTAATATTTAGAAGTTATATCTGTCAAGTAATAATTTTAATCTATTATTTGATTATTATCATTATTTTGCATTTGGTTGTTAATTTTGTAACCTGATAGTTTTTTAGGGAATATAATAATTGCTAAAAATTAGGGAATATTATTTTTTTTTCTTAAAATTATCTTTGTGAATCATTGGGTCCATTTTTTAAACAAAAACTTTGACAACATACATACGTGTCGTACAGATTCGTTGAACTGAATCTTAAATGTTTAAATGAAATGGTTAGGTTAAGATGCTCATTATGCATCCTAATGTAATCTCATTTCCATTTGAAAATTATTCTTTTCTAAATGTTGTAGTCTAATTAATTAGGGTACTAATTTGCTATATATTCATATGGATTGGTTTTACATTTCCCGTAATTTATTTATTAAGAAATTGGATTGGTTCTCCCAAAAGCCCAATTCTCTAAATGAATAGGTGATTTTAAGCCCAATTTGTGAAATGAATAGGTGATTTTGGCGGAAAAGTTGAAAAGACGAATTTGCCCCTTGGTTTTTGTTTTAGTGAATAGGGGATTGTTTCCATATTTGAAGAATAAAGTTTTTGGAGGGAAAACAATTGATGAGAGGATGACACCTCATCGCTTTTGTAGTAGTTCCTATCCTTTTAGTAAATAGAGGATTCTATGTTGAACCTAGGGGTTTAGATCTCGTTTGTTTTGTTTATATCAAGTTTTATATGCTTCGAAGTAACGTGATTGTTATGAACAGTTATGATGTGTAGCACAGGAAAAAGGGAGCGAAATTCCAAGAAGGCACCCGGATAAAAGATCAAGGGGGAAGGACGGAGACATAGGATTCTAAATGTAAAGAGAATAAATAAACCATATGACAAGGATAAAGTAACCTTGAATAAGGATACATTAACCTCCCCCGTAAATAATCTCACACGAGTCGCCAAGATTTAAATCCAAAATATTTTTATCTCGTGCGTCTTATAAAAGAAATTTCAGTTCCTTAAGAAGATAATTTAAAAAAGGAAATTATCCATCAAGAAAATAAAAGTTTTCAAAATAAATGATTCTCGAAATATCTTGATCTCTCAAAGATATTAGAAAATCATTAACATAGGAAACTTAATTATATTATCTTGATTGATTGATATCTCACCTACCATATCCTCTTAAGGTGATCTTGTTTCCTTTGTTTAGGAGAATAATTCACCTATAAATATTTTGCTCTTCCCCACTTTGAAAATGTGACTTGCACACACATTTCTTACATTGCAAAAATCACATCACAATTTCTTTCAAAAAGCTTTTGCAATAAATTTCGTTTTAAGTCTTGGCTATATAAATCGTGTTTAAATTGTTTACACTTGGAAGTCATATAGTTTCATTATTCTCTCTAGACAATTGAAGTGTATTCTTAGCTACAGAAATTTTGTAAACTTGAATAGTATAAATACACGAGTCGAGTAGTGGTTACTCAATCGAACGACATACATCGTTCACACCTTGAACGCTTCACATCGTTCAAACACCGAGGGCTTCACATCCCTCACACCGAAGGCTTAACATCCTTCATTGTCGTGAGCTTAACATCCCACAAACCGAGTGCTTAACATCACTCACACCATCACGATTAGAGTTAATCGTGATCGTCTTATTTGTAAGGTAATCCGGAGAAGGTACGCTTATAAATAAAGACACCGGTGGACGTAGGCTTTTCAATTGGGCCGAACCACGTTAAAACTGCTCGTGTTATTTACTTTACGTTTTTATTGTGCTTTGCTATTTCTTATACTTATACTCTTTAGTAGTAAGTATAGTAGCAAACATTTTTGTACTTCTTTTATTTAGCCATACAACTAACGCAATATTACACTATATCTTTCCTGATAAGATTTTGGTGTAATATATCGTTGTTTAAAATTTTAAAAGTACCTGAATACTCTATTTACCCCCCTCTAGAGTATTTCCTAGGACCGCTAAACTCTACATTCTACAGTATTGTTAGATATTCTACGTGAGTTTGTAACCACATTTAGGTGAATTACCATGAGACTTTCCAACTGGAGAATTATTATTTGATTTAACGAATTTTGCATCTTGAGCTTGTATGATCACAAGTTATTACTCATTTTATCTATAACTTCTCCATTACATATTTACCTATCATTTGTTGTAGCTTCTTTTCACTATTTCGTTGATTATAACTTTCAAAATTTTAGAGCCAAACCAAATAATTTTATACTCGTATATAAAAATGACTTACTCCATAATTTTCTCAACAATGTCTCACAAAACACGTTTTTTTTTGTATAAAACAATATTACTCAAGGATTTGTGTAAACCAGATTTTATACCATAATTTTTTTATAACCAATTGTTTGTCAATATTAATCCATTTTACGGTATATAAACGTGAAGAAACCGTCTTACAAGAGAACAATTGCTCTCGGAAACCTTCACAAAAGTCACATATAATGTTGGGAATATGTACAATGTTTCTAGTCTTTAAACTTTTAACAACATTTAACATATATATCATCGTACATAATGATGGTTTAAGCATTATAATCATAAATCAATGTAATCTTTTATTTACTCTAATCTCACTTTTTTCTGAACTATGATTCATCATGTTTCCTTAATCACATGCAAATGTATTTGGCCTTAATAATTATTATGCAAAAACAAAAGTATTATTATTCAATATTGCATGCCAAGATCTATATATAAGATTCCATAACAATAAGATTTTTTTATTAAAATATTTCTCATAATGAATGTAAAAAACGAATAAATGAATAAAATTGATGAAGTATATCATTAATAATATTAGCCGGTTTTTTCTTAACGTATGTGCACAGTTTAATTATGAAAAAATTATATCAATTTCTCATGATAATATCATCACCGATCTTTCTGTAATTAACTTATTAATATGTGTCCAGTGACTATCAATATAATATTAATAAAAAAAAAAGTTATTTTATTCATAATATAATACAAGTACATTGGACTTCCTTTTATACACTTTTCACTTATAATTCCTCCCATTTTCTGTTGTCGTTTGTGACAAAAGTCTTGTTATTATTTGATGAACTAACGTAACCTAGTTTGCGGTATGTTGCTTAGACCATATGTGGACCAATTTCTTAATTTTCGGATTTTAGCTTTAACTAACTCATTATTGTTGATCCAATATATAAATTATTAAGCTTATTATGAAATTCATGTTGGAGTAAAAACGTTCACAATTACATCTGTATCTTATATACATTGAGACGTTATCGTAGACAGATTTATGTCAAGTATGTAAAATATAATTATTATATTGAACTCAAACATTATTATAATTATTACTTTCTCAGTTTCATCCAATTATTTGTCATTTATATTAATTGTGAGAAGTATTTTAATCAAATGCAAATAATTGAATGGAACGACGGAGGGAGTATTATTATATATTATTGTTAATTTGTATAAGAGCCGGAACGATTTACAATTATATTTATCTTACAACGGGATATCATCTTGAACAAATTTATATATGTGGTGTATGCATGCATGTAAGGTATGGTATTCCGTTTCCGGAACGATAATAAATGATTTAATTACATGACATACGTACGTAATTAAGGACAACTTGCCATAAACTTGAGTTAAAAGATGACGAGGAACAACTCTAACATGTAACAAACTGATGACTATTATTATTATTATTATTATTATTATTATTATTATTATTATTATTATTATTATTATTATTATTATCATCATCATAAATGATTTGACTCTTGCTTTTGTTACTTCATGCTCCATTTTCAAACTTTGTTTGTGATATCGTCTAATATAATAAGTATCGATAATCAAATGACCTCATGGCCCTCGTGTATGACTTAACACGGTGTTATATTTAAGTAACCAAAACTCTTTACATTTATCAAAAAATGATCAATAAAAATAAGTACAAGTCGACCATAATACTATGATTAATTAGGCGAACTTTATTATAGAGATATACAAACAACTTTTTGTTTAAAGATTTTGATCAAAAATACTCCACTATATATCAGTTCTAAGTAGGAATTTGAATCTAGACTCGTCCCTAATTATACATTTAGAGGTATAACATTGTTACATGTATAATTTGGTCGTCAACTATATATCATACGGAGGGATCATTTTCTTAAATGGGGCTCAAACTTAACGAAATTACAAAAATAGGGTTGAAATCAAACTTATTACAAAAATAGGGTCCACGTCATCGCTTTTGTTTTTTTTGTTTCTTGTCAGCAACCCCTCGCTATCCCGGACAGCGAGGGGTCAGCTAGTAGAATAGAAGTTCCACCCTCGCTATCCCGGACAGCGAGGGGCATAGTGCCCTGAACCAGAACGCTCCTGTTTTGTGTGAAGAGCCCCTCGCTGTCCGGAAGAGCGAGGGGTCGACTAGGCCACAATTACAACTGCCACCATTTTCTGCTCAACCAAACCACCAAGCACCCCCTTGCCAACTGCAAACATCAACAATTAACAACCAATTGTCAAGCCACAAAAAGCCTCCCCAAGCCATCATGCATTTTGCAAACAATGCATAATCCATATAAGTTGTAGCTCATAATGCTACACCAAATGTCAAATGTCATGCGAATTCATACATCATCCATAACATCAAATTAAACATTCTTAATTGTTTCTCAAAACACCTAAATATGTCATAATATCCAAAGGAAAAACTACATCAACGACATTTTATCGACAATGCTATTGTCCCCGTCGACCCTTCCCTTTCTTGCGTTGTCTTGCCGATGATTCTGCTTCTTCGGTTTCATCTTGTTCGACATATTGTACGCGCCTTTCAAAGTTGCGAAAGTTGTATCTTGGCGGAGTTGGAACATGCTCTTCTTCTTCTTTATACCCAACAAGATGCCCTTGTCTTGTGCTTATTAAGGTATTCAAGGACATATCTCTCATTTGTTCAATAATCTTGTAGACGTCAGCAGGTTTGTTCGACAGCATGTCATTACACTTGTTATAATTAAACATGTTGGATTGAGTCTGCAAAATGTAACGTACGTTATTAACTTCCAATCGTAAGAAAAAACATTTAAACTCGGACAAGTATATGAAAAATAAAACAATACTTACAAGAGCCTGATAGTCAGCTGTAGTGGGAATGTACGTGTGGTAGTTGTAATAGTCCTCATTGACACCGCTACTATGAGGACCAATGATCCGTCGGGTGATGGAGTAATACCACTGGTAATAGTCATCCTCAAGATCCATCAAACCCTCATAATGGTTTCCTGGTACCACCCTATTTTCCATGCGGTTGTTCCACCTAACTATTTCAGGTCCCAATTTGGTTGCATAGTCTCTCGTATGATCACCTGTCCTACTAATCGAATGCAACCTAACCTCGGTGTCAACGTTTTCGGGGATAGGTTGACACCACCCAAACTGCCGCATACATCGTTGTGGGTAATGCCACTCCGCCATCTCAAAACAAATAAGAGGGGCAATTACAGTCCACTCATCTGGATTTTCCCGACAATACGATGATAAGTATGGTAAGACGGTTTGTGGACTATATGGTTGCCATACAAATTGAATCTCAGCCATTGAGTCGAATAGATCCCTCATCACATTAAGGCCTAATCGATGGTCCTTATATGAACGGTCCATCCTCAACCATTTAGCCCCTAATGCATCAATCCCAACCTCCACCGAACCACCAAAAGCGTATTGTCGTCCAGCCACCGGCACTACATGTGATCTACCTAGTGTCGGACTACTAATGGTGATCCTCTCCCAACTCCATAATTGTAGAAGAAGTAGTGGTCCCGCAATCTGCCAAACACCCTTTTTGATGCCTTACATAAGTTCCTATAAAGGCATGCTAAGACTGCACTACCCCAACTTATTTCATCTAGTTCCCCTAAATTCGCTAAAAGAGGTAGGAATATTAGATTCGCCATACCTCCTGACTTATCAGGAAACAACACCGCACCAAACAAATACAAAAGGTATGCTCTTACATGACAGTGCAATTCTTCATCATTAGGGTTTGGGCCTAAGTTCCCAAAGTTATCATGTAACCAAGTTAATTTATGTTTTCCACCCGACCTAGCAACATTATATGGGGTTGCTCCTAATAATTGAGCACATAGGTTGCCCCAATTATGTTCACATGTCCCCGTTACCGCTCTACCGTTTACTCTAAGCCCCAAAAGTACCGCCACATCTTGTAATGTGACGGTTGCCTCTCCAAATTCAAGGTGGAATGTATGCGTCTTCTCCCTCCACCGCTCTATAAGGCTGAGATTAGGTCAGGGTCTAATGGTAGGTATTTCATTCTCATAATCGCACCAAATTGTGTATTGTTGAGGTAGTTCTGCACAGGTTCGGGTATCCTAAAAGATGATAGGGCCTTCATATGATGTCGAATCTTAAAGGGCTCATACTCCTAAGTATTACATTGAAAAACAAAGTTTAGTGTACTAAAACAAAATAAACTCAAATAAATTGAACAAACTGATATTTCTTACCAATCCTTCCCATATGTCCGTGCTCCGGTGACTGTCTTGCTGGTTCAATTGCTCAGGGTCAATTGGTCCTGGTTCCATCTACAAAATTTAAAACAGTGAAATAATCTAATGCAAACGTGAAATTCCAAACGTAAAAGGCCAAACTAGAATACTTGATGAAATTGTCATATTAAAAACGTAAAACAGCAAACGTGAATGTCACATTACAAATTTATATCCATTCCCGAATTACAAACATAAATAGTGTTTCTCTAAGAATCCGAAGAGCTCGCTTTTCTAGGACATGTTCGCTTGTTATGACCTTCCACTACGCATGAGCTACAACGAATCTTCCACTTTTTATCCATTTCATTATGAATTCTTGAGGACTTTGGTCGGCCAACTTCTCTTCTTTTCTGGTTGTCGCATGGAATTAGTGTGGCTCCCACCCAAGGCATCCAATTGGACTCGTCCGGCACAGGATGAAAACTCGATCGATATGTTTTCTCGTACTCTGTGCTAGAATAATAGCGGTCCACATATTGATTTGAACTAATGCTGAATGATCGACACACCGCCATTACATGGGAGCATGGATAATGGAAAATTTGCCATTTGTTACATGTACATGTCCTCTGGGAAAGTATCACTATATGTGAGACGTTACCTCCACTTGATAGCCTACCACTTCTGGTGCGAACTTCATATTCACCGATTGGTGCATTAAAACAAGTAACTCTGTATTTAGCTGCACGAGTTACATTTTCCTCAAGTTTTGGAGCTACCTTCGCCGACCACATATAACCTTCCCTTACCATACTACTAGCAACCTCACGCCTTTGGACAAAATAACAGTTTAGTCTAAAAAATGTAGCCTTCACAAGAGCGGTAATTGGCAAAAATCTAACATTTCTCAATACTCCATTGAAACATTCTGAATTGTTAGTTGTCTTGATCCCATATCTACGCCCTCCATCGTGGCATAAAGACCACTTCTCAAATTTTGAAGACTCCAAAACCACTTTCGCACCAAGATTCAACTCTCCAATTTTATCCATCCCTTGATTAAATCGAGATGGTTTAGTGGCACATGCGGTTGACATAAATGCACTCTTCAATTGTACGCTTTTGTAGTTATGGTTAATATTTGACGCAAAGTGTCGCATACAATATCTATGATATGCTTTAGGTTCTTTCCATCCACCACCAACTTCATTCATGGCTTGCATTATCCCGACATGTCTATCAGAGATAACGCATATCTCCTCTCTAGTAGTGACATACTTCCTAATGCAACCCATAAACCACCTCCAAGTGTCTACACTCTCACAATCAACAATAGCAAAAGCCAATGGGAATATTTGATCATTGGCGTCAACACCAATAGCCATCAAAAGAACTCCTTTAAATTTCCCGTACAAATGAGTTCCGTCAATGGTGATTACAGGCCTACAATGTTTAAAACCTCTAATTGAAGGGCCGAACGCCCAAAAAACCTTATCAAACTGCTCAATATGGGGAGAAGTTGTGGGTGAATTGACAAAGTGGACAACGGTTCCTGGGTTTGCCTTCTTCAAAGCATCAAGGTAACGAGGAAGCAATGCATAAGACTCCTCCCAATCACCATACAAATCAGCTATTGCTCTTTGTTTTGCATGCCAAACTTTCATGTAACAAGGTGTGAAGTTGAATTGGGTTGAAATCGATGTTCTAAGAAGTTCAATTGAAACGCCAATATCAGTCTCAACTAATGGGCGAATGTGTTTAGCAATAAAGGAGTTGGTCATATTAGGATGATCAAGGGGCGGTGCATCAACAACACAAGAGGAATGGTGAGGGCCATTGTATGTGACTATTGTGAAAACGTCATTGGTTACATCTTTTTTAGAGGCTCTTAAAGTCCAATTGCATGAAAATGGTTCCCTAGCACACTTGTACGTTACCGTGTGAGGTTTGGATTCCGGTGTTTTGAAAACTTGATTTCTCTCAATATGATATTGACGAACAAATTGGGATAAAACCAAATTGTTAGTAAATGTTTGGTTAACAGAAAATTCGCCATCATTTTCATGATGCTTGACACCTTTATCACACCAACTATTATCTAACTTCTCATCAATTGGACAAAGCCTAGCAAACTCAATATTTGGAGCGGAAGCGGTAACTAGATCATCACCTTCATCATCAAACCCATTCCTCAATACAAATTCCTCATACTCATCAAAATCATCATCAAATTGTTCTTGGTCCACACTATTAGCCAACAAAGACACACAAGACAATGGATCATCACCTCTCATAACATGACTTAACATGCTACTGAATGAAGCATTTTCGTGAAGAAGAGATACATTTGATGTTCCATTTATTTGTTGTATGGGAATCAATTC
Source organism: Agrostemma githago (assembly GCA_958450325.1). Taxonomy (NCBI): domain Eukaryota; kingdom Viridiplantae; phylum Streptophyta; class Magnoliopsida; order Caryophyllales; family Caryophyllaceae; genus Agrostemma; species Agrostemma githago. Next base: position 17,788,084 of record OY288248.1, read on the forward strand.
AACATATAAATCCATAGAGGCAGCATTTGAATGGTATACACTAGCCCACATAGCCTTCAAAGCTCGATCATTGTTCAATGATACCACCTTATATCCTCTAACACTAGGATATTTCATCTTAATTTTTAACTCAAATTGAGTCAAATTAACTTCCAACTCTTTGCAAATTAATTCACTAAGTTCCAAGAAATTATTACTACTACCCACAAATACAAAAAATTGTTCTCCATCCTGTGGACATGACATAGGTCCACCCCGACGCGGCCACGCGCGGGTTTGGGGAGGCGAATGAATCTCCATATGAGATGGTCAAATTGAAATTTAAATCGAAGTTGGAGTCGCCACCGAATTTTATGGTTATTCGGAACCGTTCGAGCCCACTCTATGTCGTAGTGGGCCGTATACAAAATACGGCCCATTTCCGATGTCAGAGTTTATTGGGCTCGTCCCTTTGCAGTTCGATACCGATGCCGACTTGATCGGTTTATCGTATATTGAATGACTCTCGTTGCCAATGGTTTCGGACATCCGGAAACCACGGTTCTGAGTAAGGGGTGAGGGTACGTGTTGGGAAGTTCACTAAGAACACCCAACCCCGCTCGCACATTAGCGGCCTCTACTAGGATATCGAATGATTTTTTAATACGCGCGTTAGTAATACGATGAATGATATGCAAACATTGTTTTCCTAAGCATGTGAGGAATTGAATGGGTTGCTAAGTCGGTTTAATGCATGAAAAATTAACGTCAAAGTTGAATTTAGCATGTGAGATTCGTTTTAGTATAATAAAACAAATGATAAAAAAATGAATTTGCTACAAGATGAACAAACGAGTTAGTATCGATTTGTGAAGAAATAATATAGCAAATATGATGAATATGCAAGATCGAGAAAATATTAGTCGAAATCTGAAAAATATTGTTAAAAAGACGCTGTTTTGTATAAAAAACGATGTTCGAAAAAATAAAAAAAAGGAACGAAACGGGGCGCGTTTCCAGCGTTGCCCGCGACTCGCCCGGGGTGCGCCCGACTCGCGCCCCGGCCTGTTTCGGGGTCGATTTTTTGAAAATTCGATGCTTTTATTAAACCGCGTACGAATATTGCATAATTCGTGCTCGACTTAATATTTTCGATATTCGTTATATTTGATAGTCGACTACGAAATCAATATCAAATACTCGGAATAGATATAAATTTTAAGAAATCGTTTCGTAGAATAAATGCAAAACGAACGAAAAGTTAAAAAAAAGATTCGGGTTTCAGGCCCGTGTGCGAGTCGCCTGGGATGGGCGCGACTCGCGTGCGGGTCTGTCCCGGTCGCGTTTTTGTTCGAAAATCGCTAATTTAATAAATCGCGTACAAATACGAACTAACTTATACTCGATTTATGTTTTCGATATTCGTCATATCCGATATTCGATTATGAAATCGATATCGAATATTCGGAATGGGTTTAGAAAAGGTTTTGAAAAAAGTTTGTTTTGAACGAAAAAGATGTTAATTCTCTCCGCGTATAAAATCGTCGAATTTTGTTTAAAAAAAGATGTGACGATTTATTTAGCATCAACGAGAATTAGTTAATTTTGTTCTTGCTAGATATGATATTCGATTAGAGAATCGGTATCGTATTTTAAGAACGTTTGTTATACGAAAATAGTTTTTGTAGTATCGATATTAGAAATAAAAAAGTGATGAACGACCCGTAATAAAACGACACACGACCCATAAGGAAAAAGACGGACGAGGAGGAGAAGAGAAGAAGAAGGAGAAATCGGTTTGGTACACCCTCAACCTACATGCTTCAGTTTACTCGGATCGGGGCTCGTCGGAACGTGGCTTGGGCACAAGAGCGTCGAGTTTAACGTCGATGGGTTATGGTGGTTTGGCTTCGGTGGGACGTGTGAAGGGTGTCGGGTATCGGGGCCGGTTTCCTTCGGGTTTTGGATGTACTATCGGTTTCTCGATGCTAAGGTTGATGCTTTGTAAAAAGGTGTTGATGTTTTTCAGGAATTATGTGTCTTTTATTGATAGAAAGTTCCTTGTATAATTTTGTATGTGAGGGTCCTATTTATAGGAGAAAAGGTTAGGAGAAGTACTCTTGCTTAGACAACAAGAAATACCAACCGGGATAGAAAATGTAAGAATTTGTGAGGAACGAAAATTCCGTTACTTGGCAAAGAAGAAAGGGAATCCCGGTTTGGGAAGGGGAGCTCGGCCGAAATCAGGCCACTCGGCCGAGTATCCTACGTTCGGTTGAATACTCGATTCGGTTTTCGGATGGAATTCCTACTTGAGATCGAATTCTACCTTAAACGGAATTTGTTTAATATTTTGTGCAGCTGATTTTTGTAGAGTTGGAGTCCGAACCAACCGTGTGAGGTGTCACGGCTGACTCACGAGTCTCGGGAGATATCTTTGACCGGGTTTCGACTCGGTCACTAAAAGACGGTTTTACCCCTGGTGTCGGATTCGACCCAAATTAGTCTTATTTGACTCGAAACGACCCACTGAGCCTGAATTTGAGGTTGGTTTTGTGAGATTTGTACTCCTTAAAAAGCCCAAACTAAATATCCATGATTTCGAGCCCATTTCCGAGTACGTTAAAGCATGTTTGCGTCCGATCATCATCGGGTGTTTGTCGGAAACTACTATAGACACCTGGCAGCAAAATGTGGGTGTCTACACATCCTTATAAGCTACATTCTCCCCTTCCACAACTATTTCACCATTAGAGTAACAACACAATGGGAAATTGTATTTCTCCATCTCAAAATTTCCAAAAAGAATCAATCCAAATAATACCTAGAGCAAATATTCAACCACCTAAACTAAAAACTTAAGCTAAATAAACAACAAGTTGAAACAATAACACCACCTAAAACAATACTTAATCACAAATTTGCTACCCAATAACCAAATTTGCTAACAAATTAACAATATATATATGTTAAGATTCAAAATTTCATACCTTTTAAATGTGGTGTGTAGAAATTTGGGTAGAAAATTGATGATTTGTGGAAGAATCGAGTGATTTGAACAAGGAATTGATGAAAGAGGGGTTAGGGTTTAGTGAGAGTAATTTTTTTCTTTTTACTGAGGAAGGTAAATGAATGCGGGGTAGGGGGTTGTTTCTTAAAGGAGTACAAATTAAATTGCTTTTTTTTACTAGTCGACATCTCGCTCTCCCGGACAACGATGGGCTACTTCACAAAAACTGCAGCGTTCTGGTTCAGGGCACTATGCCCCTCGCTGTCCGGGATAGCGAGGGGTTGAACTTCTATTTTAGCAGCTCACCCCTCGCTGTCCGGGATAGCGAGGGGTTGCTGACAAGAAACAAAAACCAAAAGCGATGACGTGGACCCTATTTTTGTAATAAGTTTGATTTCAACTCTACTTTTGTAATTTCGTTAAGTTTGAGCCCCATTTAAGAAAATGATCCTCATACGGAGTATATTTTAATCTTATACTCTCTCTTGTCACTATTTTTCGTCCCATTACCTTATATTTGTGAGAAGTATTTTAATGGAATGGGTAAAAAATAGTGACCGGAGAAAGTATATCAATAATATACTGAACATTATTATGAAGTTTAATTGTTTTTAATCATATCCTAATCATATCGTTTGCTATTTTTGTTTGGTTTAATTTTGGTTGGAATTGTATCCATGCCACTTTTTGGACATGTGAATGTATGGATGTAGATTTGGATGGATAATGTAAGAATTTTATTTGGTTAATTGAAATGCAAATGGTTGTAGTCGAATTTATTAAAAAAATTATATATTTTTTAAATAAAATAAATATTGCTTGCGACCTTTATTTGGATTAGATGCCTCTAACAATCCAATTAAATATGTAAAATATGGTGATATTTGTGGCGTCGAATTGTAAATGATGCATCAAATTTGGGCTCTATTTGAGGCGTCATGTGGCAAAAGACGCCACAAAAAAGGTGTCATTAGAGGCGTTTTTACCTCAGACGCCGCAAAAACTTCCGAGTATTTGAGGCGTCACTTTTAGAAACGCCGCATAATCCACTATTTGAGGCTTCTAAAAAACGCCGCACCATAATTTTCAATGTGCGGCCCCCCCATATGAGGCATCATAAAAAATGCCTCTAATGGGGGGTTTTATGAAGCCTCAAATCCATGTTTTTCTACTAGTGAGCTGGTATAATTCCGCCTTCAATTTCTAAGCTTACACTAAATTTGCAAGAAATTTAAGGCTTAATAAATTCAACCATTTAGGGTTTGTATTTTAACACTGTCCTTGTTATTATTGAAATAAAATTGTGGATTAGAGTTACTTCTTATTTCAAACGGGTATATATATCTTAACTAATAACATGTCAAATAGTCTATACCTAGGTTGTTGCAAATTATTTGTTTATTTATCGTAATTGGGATAATTTTGAATTGTTTTCACTACTACAAATCCCTTACTTTCTAGACACTTTAAGGTCGACGCTTTTCAAAGCGTCTTACTCATATTCCACCTTTATTATTTTATTAATTAAAAAAATGTTTATCTCGCCAAATTAAAGGTAAAAGTAACTCGCCCATTGATTATTTCATTCTCGCGCTTTCTAAAAGAAACCTTTTTTCTTATGAAAACCCTAAGTGGCAAAGTGACTGCGCTCCATCCCTAATTGAATATCTACGTTAACTTCTCATCAATTCTCTCCAATTTGATGAATTCTATTCCATAATTTAGTAATTTTTCAACAATCTTTCTCCAATTTACTGAATTCTGAGCAATTTGTGTAACGATTTGTTGATTGATTTTATCGTTGTTATGGTTATAGAATTGGCGATGCGGCTAGACGGTGATTCTCTGGTGTCAACTTCTGTTGGAAGATCTCGACGTCCTTGTGAGAATCCAATCAAACGAAGATGTCATGAACATAATCGAAGAATACGACAAATCGTCAATATTTTCTACAAGGAAGCGAAAATCAGAGCAATCCTCTTTCCGCTGAATTCCTCTGCCTCATCAGTAGCGTTGCTGATCTCGCCCTCTTCGTCTAACCCCGACCTGTAGCGGTCATCCAACGATCCACGTCGCTAATTGAGTTTCGTGCCTTTCATTCGTCTTGCATATTCATGTGTGCCGACTGATCATCATCGTTCGTCATTTTTCTTTTAGTCTATTCCTCTCCAATAATCTAAGCATGGTAGGTTTGTTGATTTTGTTGAGTTCCTCATTAACTTTTAGTTAGTGATTTGTTCAATTGAGATTGTAATTTCATTACTTTATTATGAGTTTGGTTTATGAAATGTCATTTTAGTTGGTTTAGTTGCATATTGATATTGAATTAGTGGCTTAATTCATTCTCCAACTTGGTTTTCACATCCGGCTAACCAATTTTTGATATGGATTAAACTTCTAAAAAAATAGAATTTGGCCGATGAATCCAGAAGATTTTTAACCAGCCCCAAAAATATTATTAGGAGTGTTCTTTTAGCAATTAATTTGTAAAGTTGAACTCTATAAATTGGTTGATAAACTAGTTCTAGAGGGATGGTAAAGGTACCCACTACGCATTTGAATTCGTTGGTGCATTTTCTATTGCTCTATTATTTATGTTAAAAAATGATATGGTTGTTGCTTGATGAATACTTGAAATTTTGTACAAAGTATCATCTTGCAAGTTCTAAGTAGAATATGTGTTTTAGGTGGTGGCATTTGAAGTGGGGAGGAAACACGTGTCAGAATGAACACGATATCAGGTAGTATGTAAATAAATCCATGAATTTGTACTTTTGTAAGAAACAATTTCAGCACAAATGATGTACTACTTGTTCATCTAATCATATATCCAGGCTTACATAAGAGTTGTATCGCCAAAGTAATCGGGGTTATCGATATGAAGCTCAGTGTTTTTATTTTAGGTGATATTGATCTTCATTAGCTGGACATTCAGCTTGCTGCTCGTCTAATGCATCTTTATGATCTTGCTATCAACATCAACCTCCTCTAAGGTCTTGTTAGTAACTACTATTCATTTCTTTATTCTCATGTGTTTTTTTATTACTCATAACCAACTTCGTATTTAATAAGAACTTGTAGTTTCCTAACAAGATCTTTTTGAAACTTGAACTTGATCTTTCTAGGTCGCCACCGGTTATAAGCACATGATGTATACTATAAGGTTGATGTTAGCTAGCATACATGGTGTTGTTTCTCAAAAGTCTATCCTAGCATTTGTTTCATCTGTTTATATGACTAATAGTATATGCATAGTAAAGAATTGATTATTCTTGTATATTGTCCAAATGGCCGAGTCGGATAAATCGTGCTCTTCAGTCTTCACCTAGGAAAGCGCAATATTAAGTAAAATTCATATTATTAGCCTCATGCTAACTTTTTTTTTAACTGCTATTTGGTTTTCCCTATTTTCTTTCAAACTAGCTCTAGTAACTAGTGGTACTGCAGGTGTCTAAATTTGTTGAAGAATTGATATGTAAGAAGTTCAACTTTAAGCTTACTAAGTTATTTCAGATCATTAAAAAAATTAGATCTATTATGGGAATAATCGTATGTTTACTTTCTATTTATGGATCGACGTCATTGACAAGCAACTTCCCAAGTGACATCTTTTTTATCCTGTTCAGTATTTTTGCTCCACTTTTGTATTTATTAGTTAATTCTTTTAATGTTTAACCCGTTGACTTGAGATAGAGATTATGCACAACTACTTTAGTTTATATACCTACAATCACTTTGGTTTATACAATTACCAAAGACCATGATTCTTGGGCGTACAAATTAAGGGCGGAGCATTTCCATGTCCAAACATAAGAAATAGTGGGCTCTTGGCTCAACAATATTACTTAGTTCTTCCTCTATTCCTCTCTTTCTTTATCATGTAATAAGTTGGTTTAATTTTGTCGTGTTATGGTATGTTTATGCAGAGTTATTCTTAATATACTCATGCCTCGAGAGGTATGTCTACCATCTTCTACATTGTAAAAGATCTACCACTGCACCTTTTCCACTTAATTAGCAAAATCCTAATAATAATCTTTTAAACGGTCATACTATTAGTGGCTTATCCCTATTAGTTATGCTTCTCAGCTAAGTAATCATCTTTTGTTGGTGCTCAGTTTATTTTGAACCTAGATAACATTTTATGTAATCATACTTAGGACTCCAATAACACTCCACAATATTTTAATTTATCTTTGTTTATATCTTTGTTTCAGCATGTTTTTATTTTCATTTCAGATAACCGGTGAAACAGTAGGGGAAGTAAACGTTGTGGCATACATGCATCAAAGAAAAGCAGAGATGGCTAGGCATTGTGATGCTTTTATTCACTTCCAGGTTTGTTTTTAGGCCCTCTGCTAATAACTCCTTCCAAACTTTACTTAATGGCTAGTGCTGAAAAGCTTTCAATGTAAACTGTCTAACTATGCGTTCAACGGGGTGAGCCACGCAAATACTTACATATTATGACAACTATATTATTTTTTTATTATTTTTTATTGATTCTTTTACTGCAATTTGGGTAATCGTTTGCAATCATGGTATTGCAGATGCAAGTATCCTTTTCCCGTGTTCTTTGTTTAATTTTGAGCGTTGTTTAGTTTTGAGTGTATGGAAATGACTAATGAATGGTTAATGTTTTCACTATTGCAGCCTTGCAGGGACTAGGTGATTTGCCAAGAAGTGAGATTCAACATCGTACCCAAATAAGAATTGACGAGATAAATTCGTACTTCGTATCTTGTAATGATTGTCGTTGTAATCGCTTATATGCATGTTGGGAATGGACATAAAAAGTACTTTGTATATTTTATTGCGTTTATTAATTACAAAAAAAGCACCGAATTTGTTTGTTTTGTGTAATCTCTTATACACATAATCTTGTATGTAGCTGGATTTTAATGTACGGAAATTTCCCATGGTACCCCCGAACTATGTCACATTACACATGGTACACCCGCTTTTAAGTTTGTGCCCATGGTAACCTTGAGTATTATAGTTTGCTTCCCAATTTGTCCTTACAGCAACTTCCGTCATAACGCCGTCTCATTAGTAATTAATCTCTGCCACACTGAAGCACTAATCACTGACACCTTACCCAGTCACTCATTCACTCAAACATTAATCACATATTCCCAACCTTTTCACCTTCATCTTTCATCTTCTTCAGTACGAAAAAAATGGCGAAATCGAACTTCATCCCCGTAACTTAGCTCGATCATCCTTCAACATCAACCTAATCCAATAAGCAAGTTCTATCCCAAGTGATTAAAATCCTTTCTTCCAATAAGCAAGGTAAATACTACTAACTCTATATTTTTCGCATTTCTGTGATTAAAGTTTCGTACATCTTCTTCTATGCTATTAGGTGATTGTACTATGGTTTATATTCGTACATTTTATAGGTTTAGTCTATAAATTTTGATTTCGAATTCTGATTAAATTAGGGTTTCTGATTATATGTTTCAATTAGGGTTTTCTTTTCCCTAAAAAATTTCAATTCTCAATCTAATGCTATGTTCTGGTGAAACTAGATTGAATGTTAATCTAATATTGTTCATTAAAATGGGTTTATGTTCAATTAGGGTTTATACAAAATTAGGGTTTATACTATGCTCTATATGATACTGGATATGATACTCTGTTTTATACAAAATTAAGGTTTAGGTTCAATTACGAATTTTTCTGAAATTTTATTGGTTTGCATTCAAATACTCCGTACTGTTTTTAGTTGTCAATTTTCCTATATACATCATGATTATTGAATATTTCTGTTGTGTTATATATTTCAATTGTGTTATATTTCAATGTGTTATGTTCTTATTATCGTTGTGTTCACTTAATTCTCATTTATTGTTGATGTTTGTGTACATCCAGAATGTCGGCTAAAATATGGATTGAATTTCAATATGACGGGAAGTCTTTCGATTATCCTGTGTACGACGTCGACTTAATGCAATTACTGGACATAATTGGCGACCTCGATGGGGTGTCTTCGAAGCAAAATGTTCTTATACCCGAGGTTTATAATCTGTACTATAAAGGTGCAAGGGGTAAGAAGATGTACATAAAGAGTGACGAAGATCTGATGGGTATGTTTGCATATTTTGATGGTCTAGAAACCATTAAGGTTTGGCTGGAGAGGACAAACAAACCCATGAAAGTGTTCCAAATGGCTGCTCAACTAAAGAAATCATGGCTAGAAGAAGAAGAGAACAAAAAAAGGCAAGAAGAGGAAAGGAGAAGGCAAGAAGAGGAACAAGCAAAAATGGACAGGGAGGCTGAACATATTGCACCATTGAGTATTGAAGTGCCTGTGTTTGACATAGACACTAATGAGACACAATGGGTGAGAACCTACAACTCACAAGAGTGTCCAGAGGATACAGTGGTGGAGGAGGAGCAGCAGTCTTATAAGCCTCCAAAACACCAATGTGAGCAACCTGAAGAGCAGCCAACTGGGGAAAATGAAGTGCCTACTGAACAGCAGAATGAGCAGACTACTGAGATCCCTGAAGAAGAGTTCGAACAACCCACTGATCCACTTTGTGGACAACCCAATAAGCAGCCAACTTCAGAACCAGATCAGCAGGCTATTGAAGAGGATGATCAGCAGGCTAATGAAGAAGCTGAACCACCCTCCCAACCCAATGAGGAGACACACTACAACATAATTCATCTGTAGCGGCGTTTAATTTAAACTTAGGCGACATATCTAAATGTCGCGAAAAACAATAGCAGCATTTAATTAAATGCTGCCAGATTCAATGTCGCTAAAAGTTGTAGTGGCATTTGTTTATATGCTGGTAAATGCATATGTAAATGCCATTAGGCTCTCATTATGAATTTTGAGATTCACCATTTTTTCTTTTTCTTTTTCATTTTTTTTCTTTTATTTCATTTTCCTTTTTTTTCTTTTAATATTTATTGTGTTCATTAATACACGTTACATTGTTCCTCATTTTGGTTTTTTGGTATTTTTTCTTATACTCTGCATAAAATAAAAAATTTCTACTTAAAAAAGGGACAAAATATATAAAAATAATATCATGTTCTATAATAGTATTGAAAAAAAACTTGTCATTACAAATGCCTTATTAATTTCAACTTAATTCATTACCAGCTTATCATTACAAAAGATAACCTAAGCGTAAAGCCTTAAATTGGTGTCATCCAAATGTCAAAATTGTCGGCAGTACATTCATAGAAGCTTCAATTTCGGGTCTGGATCTCGCGCCCTGGCCATGACTTCTTAATTGGACTATGATAAGGCTTTGTCCAAAGCAAAATGTCATATATCCTTTTGCTTTGATCCGACCGGGGAAAAGGAAACCAAATACTCCTTTACTCGTATTATTTTGTAGATCTGTAAAATTTACATGAGAATAAATGGTACAGTATGGGCTAGATTGTACGAAGTATGAGGAAGAACCTTGTATCAAAGTGCTACGGCAACAGTAACCTGGTATTCTGAACAGCCTTGTGCTATGGCACGTCAATTGATATTGGCCTGTATCATACATATTTGCATTAATCCACTATTATTCACGATGCACGATATAGTGCAAATGTTTCAATTCATATCCCGAAAACGATTGATTAACTAAAACACAAGATAAAATTCAAGGAATGGGTAAATCTATCATTTTATTTTAACCTTTTCTACTGCATTAAACAAACTTCTGGAGAACTTGTAATCTTTTGTCCTTACAGTTGCCAAAATGCTGCTGAGAATGTAGCTCAATCACCTTAGTAATCAAACAGAAGAAAAATATACCACTTAAGAGTTAATAGGATCAAGAAACGCAAAGAAAAAACCTGATAAAGATGGCCACCGTCCAATATAGTGCTTGATGAAATATAGCCCGCAGAACTTTAGCTACAGCAAAGCAAACCGAATGCTCACTATTAGCATGCATTAACATACAACAATTGTGCTAAGGCTATGGTTGTTCAAAACCTTTTATAAGAATATTGTTTTCATAAATACTACAGTATGGTTGTTAAACTCGTTGAATGAGCTAGCTGAAATGCCTCAATGTGCAACTGAGAGACCTCCGAGCATAGGCACTAGATTTACTTGTGTGTGTATATTCTAAACTATGTGTGAAGAAAAATGAAAAAGAAAAAAAATCCGAGATCAGATGATGTGCGGTCAGCCTAAACAGACTTAAAGGCTGCAGTTTTAGTCAGTTTATGATTGTTTGCGTCACACACCAGCGGACAGCAGTGATAACAAAAATATAAGCTACCTTGTCCTGTATTTCATCCATGAGAGGAACTTGTCTGTTGACTTCCTGCAAATTTTCAACTTTAGTGATATGACTTCTATCCAGAGAACATCCTACTGAAATATTAGCAAGCAAACCTCTTTCATAGCTCGGGTCATTTCTCTTAACGTGTCAAGCCCATAAGCAATGAAATCCAAACCTTCATCCCGTGTTACTTCAAGTTAGTGAAATTTAGGAAATATTTAAAACTTCATCAATGTATTAGTATAGATGAGATAGTACAGGATTATAAGCTCACCATCAGAAAGGGTGGTCAATCCAATCGTTGTCGTCTTTGCAGCTAAGTAGCCCAACCAGCATTAACAGTTGTAGTATTTTCCATCTTTTATCGACTCAATCCTATCTTTCAGTGCGACGACTAAGTCACTGCATGCCTCTTGCTCCTCCCTGGCATGGCATCATGCCCACATATATGAGTTGTCCATTTGGACAATCAGCAAATTGAGTTGTAGTTGAGATAAATTCAATAATGATTGATATTGCAAATCTATAAACAAATTAATAAATAAAAAAAAGCTGATCCACATATATATATATGTATGTATGTATGTATGTATGTATGTATGTATGTATGTATGTATATATATATGTATGTATGTATGTATGTATATATTGGTAAAAGCAATAGAGAGTTATCTTGCATCAAATACACGTAACAGATGAAGGGCCAAAATTGCCACAAACACCAATTCAATCAAATAAGGCCAAAAGTTGTTGTCACTAGTGAATAAAGGACAACCAAGACTATCACTAATTTCAATTCGTAAATAAACCTCTAAATATTACTGCCACAAATCCCACAATTCAATATAAACAACAATGAGTATTCCGAAACTACGAAGTAAGAGCAACCACGCACTACGACAATAAAAATTCATTATACTAACCAAAAGACCAACAAAGATTGCACAAACATGATCAGCAAGAACACCCTCAAGCTATGATTACCAGATTTCTCTACAAGTTTGTCAAATTTATAAAATTTCGGCTAACAATTTCAACAAAAAAAATCAGACCCGACACTGCCCACCGCCAACAATCACACTATAAACCATCAGACGAAATATGACAAATAACATGCGATCGCAAACCCTAAATTAAAATCAGGGATAAATAAAAGGGAAAAAAGAAAAGAGGAAACCTGAGGGGAAACAAGAAATAAAGCTTCGATCAATCGAGAACGATGACAAAATTAGGTTTTAGTTGTAAGTTTTGGGGATATCAAACCATATGTTTTAGGGGAAATAGTTAGGGGGAAGGTGGAAGACAAATCTTAATTTTTTTTCTTCAGAAAGGCGGCAATTTGTGAAATGAGTAGTGCGCGCGGGATTGAAAAGAGTTGCTTTGACGACATTTAGTTCATTTGCAAGATTAAATGCCACTTTAAGATGAATTAAGGTGGCATTTTTACTTTTGCTACTAGATAAATGTCATCTAATAATTAATCTCTTGTAGCAGTACAACAACCCTCTCAAAAAACCTCACAAATGCGCTCACAATGTCCCACTTCAGACAGATTTTCAACACAGTTTTCTGAAACTGTTGCACACCGAACAAGAGCAACCCAAAATCAGTCCACTGACCCACTATCCCAGAAAAAGCTTCCAAAATCCACTGCTAGGAGAAAGGGAGTCTATGTTCCCAAGATAGACAAGAACATGAGGGTTGAAGAGGATGTTGGTGTGGAGAGGCCTAAAAGAAACATAAAAAGGCATGTTGTTGAGACTCTTGAGAGTGAGGAGGTGGATGAAGAGAGCACGGATGAGGATTTTCTTTGTAGTGGGGAGGAGGACAGTAATGATGATGAAGATGAGTCCACGGATGGTTCTGACAGTGAGAAGGATGAGGATGACAGTGATGGAACTCATCCATTTGATGTTGAAGCAAATCTGGGTGAGGAGGGAACAAATGACAGTGCACAACAAATGAAGAAGATGTACAAGAATGGGAAAATGTATACACCTAAGCGTTAGGGTGAGATTGTACTCAAACCATGGTTGTTGTTCATGTCGAAGGCAGACTTCTTACTTGTCCTAGCTGACTACTGTGTGCAAGAGGGGTTTAGTGTGCTTGTTCTCAAATCTGAGAAGACAAGGTACAGAGCAGAGTGTAGTGGTAAGGACTGCACTTGGACAATTCATGCATCGTGTTTGCCCGATGAGGTTACGTGGGCTATTAAGACAATTTCAGGGGTTCATAAGGAATGTTTGAATGTGAGAAAAAATCCCATGGCCACCGTACCTTGGATGGCTAAAAAATTGGAGGTAGAGTTGATGGCACAACCTAATATGCCTGTGAAGTCCATGGTGCAACTTTTAATGGACAAATACGGTATTGAGGTGTGTAAGAGGACGATGTACAAGGTGAGAATAGCTGTGAAAGATCTAGTAACTGGAGGTGACGAGGAGAGCTACAATCGTTTGGCAGCATATGGTGAAATGATTAAGTCCACGAATCCAGATTCTTGGACTTTAATAACTTGGAATAATCCTTCTACTAGTTCAGGAGTCCACTTTAAAGCGATGTTTGTGAGTTTTAAAGCATGGGTAATTGGGTTTCTCAAAGGTTGCAGACCAATCATCGGGGTTGATGGCTGTCACCTCAAGGGAAGACACAAGGGGATATTGCTATCGGCTTTGTCATTGGATGCAAACAATAACCTTTTCATGATAGGTTATGCTATAGTGGCGAAGGAGAGCACCGAAACATGGAGCTACTTTTTTAGGAACCTCAAAATTGCTTTCCAGAAATATGGCTGCACGAAATGGGATTGGACTTTATTAGCGATCGAATGAAGAGGGTAGAGGCAGCACTAGATAAAGAGTTCCCACAATCAGTTAAGAGGATATGTGCGCAGCATCTGTACACGAACTTCAAGCAGAAGTGGGGCGGACCAGCTTTTCATGACCTATTTTGGAAGGCAGCAAACTCTACTTCTGTCCACATGCACAATAAAGCTCTTGATGAGATAGGTAAGCTATCAACAGCAGCCGTCGGGTACCTTTTACAGGTTCCTCAACAATGGGCTAAATACCAATTTGACACTGAAATAGCATGTGACCATAACACCTCTAATTTTGTGGAGTCTTTTAATGCTTTGATTAATGATTTGAGGGAGAAAGACGTGATGACTTTAATGGAAGGTATTAGGACATATTTCATGGACAAGTTTGCTGAGAGGATTGATTTGGCTGAAAGATTGCAGGATGATGATGTTACACCGTATGTTAAGGAGCTCGTAGAGGCTAACTGTGTACAGAGTAGAACGTGTATGGTGATCAATGCAGGAGGTGGGGAATTTGAGGTCCATGACGGTTACAGCAGTTTTCCTGTGGATATTCTTAAGGGAACTTGTTTGTGTGGTGGTTGGCAGATAACCGCTATTCCGTGTAAGCATGCTTGTAGAGCTATATACAAGAACAATGAAGAACCAGTGCATTATGTGAATGGATTCTTTAGTGGGCAATGTTACAAGCTGACATATGGAGACCGTATGCACCCTATGCCTGATAAGGAAGCTTGGCCAACATTTGAATTTCCTAAAGTCTTACCACCTATACCAGAGAGAAGCATAGGGAGACCGGCTCGACAAAGAAAAAGGAAGGCGGATGAGCCTAAGAAGGGAAAGCGAACAACTTTCGTGACATGCTCGATATGCAAGACGGTTGGGCATAATTCAAGGAGCTGCAAAGGTGGGCCAACTGCAAGGGAAAGACAAGCTTCTCAAGGTGGTGGTCGGAATAAGAAGGCAAGAACCGATGGAGCATCAACGAGCAACACAAGGGCTGATGGAGCCTCAACAACCAACACTTGGGTAAGTCCCTTCTAATTTTGAATGTTAAATTTTTCATGTTATTTACGGCTGAATGTTATATGGGCAGAGTATCATTAGTTTCGTATCTTCTTTCAATTTCAGAGTCAAGCTAAGGAAAGGAAGGAGAAGACCTATTATCTTTTGTGTATGGTTTAGCTAGGGGTATATATTTTGCACAGGTCTCTTATTATACCACCAATCCACCATACTTAGTCTTAGAATATGAATAATCTCGTATGTGGTACGTATATTTTGCACAGGTGTTTCTGCTATATTTTGGATAAGTTGGTACGTAAACTATCTTTTGGTGATTTGCATATATCACACAAACAATTATTCCGCCGATGTTGTTCCCTTTTTAGTTCGTTTGTTTAACGAACATATCAATGTGATGGTGGGAATATATTAGTAGTAATCTTATTTCATTGCATTAGACTTGTTTTCCATACATATCACATTTTGTTCATAACAACATAAAGTAGACTAAAGTACATGACCGAACCAATTATGATGCTTAGATTTAGCAACTTCGACATAGAATCAATCTTTCTATTGATGTCACAAATTATTTCCATTTGTTTCTTCATCTTTTTCTTCAAATCTTGTTGAATGGACACTTGATCAACTACATCCATTGTGTTGGTATTTGTAACTTCTTCCGTTCTTCCTTTGCACCATTGAAACCACCCACATTCATCACATTTATAGTATAACTTAAATGGATTTGCAGCGGTTGATCCGGATGCTCGAATATTTGCTCTTTTATTGCATCTTACGCATGTTTTGTTTTCCACTTGAACTCCTCTTAGAGTTGAACTTGAATGTGAAACCGACATTGTGGGAAGTTTGATTTGTGTGGATTTTTTTGTTCGTATTCTGTCAAAATAGAAAGGGGTAAGCATTTATAAGCATTTGTGTAAGGCTAGTTCAATAATCTAGCCGTTACTTTGCTTCAAAGAGTCGCCTCAATGCTTTCAGGGGTACCATGTGAACAAAAATGTAACCTTAGGGGTACCATGGGAACAACCAACAAACTTTAGGGGTACCATGGGAACGTCATTCTTTATGCTAAGGATTCTGAAAAGTAGCCGTTGAGGGATGTAATTAATTTTCCCTCCAAAAATTAATTAGCACTTAATGATGCAGCTCTTAAGCATAATTGAACGGCGTGATGACAGAAAATGGGATGTGGGCAAATCGGGAACTAAACTATAAAACTCAAGGTTACCATGGGAACAAACTTAAAAGCGGGTGTACCATGTGTAATGTGACATAGTTCGGGGGTACCATGGGACTTTTCCCTTTAATGTAATATGAGATTTGTTACATTATTGAACTACTATGTGATGGCAATCAATCTATAACTTTTGTAAACATAAAAAATGATTTCAAGAGCTCATCTTAGATGTTATATGACACTTATAAGTGTCAATATTGGAATATGACTTCAGAAAGCGTCGAGAAATATGACAGAAAAATGTGTCAAGAGGGAAGTTTGGGTCGCCAGGGAACGTTGAGATATGTGACGCAAAAGAGCGTCAACATGACACTAGTGACGCCTTAAAGTGTCGACGTTGATGACAACAAAAAGTGTCGCCCCAAAAAACGACGCTTATTAAAAGCGTCGGGAAATTTTTTTAAGACACATTAAAGCGGCAAGAATTAGGCAAAAAAGTGTCGAAAAATGCATGGATTTGTAGTAGTGTTTATTAACAAAATAGATACGTTCGCTACAAGAAAGACAACCCGTATGTGCATGTATACTCCTAACGTACGACATGGGATGTGTAGGGTAACACGAGTAAAGTGAAGATGATGACTTCAAATGTTAAAAGCAAATAAAATCACTTAACTACATTAGCAATAAATAGGTGCCCAAAATTCCATTTTGAAGTAACTGACTCCCATACATTGGGACAAGGTGCAATTAGTTGTCTTTAAATTCAAGTTAATCTCAAAAGAATAAACCATTTTTGTTGTAATGTTAAATAGAGTACCTACTAATTAAGTATAATTCAAATTTAAGCAGTTAAAACATTCCTAATTTGAAATAAATCAAGAAATTGCAACGAGTAGATTATACAACTAGTTGTATATATATCTATGTATGTACATGTACAATTGAATTGGTTTTTTGATTTTGAGGTTTATCACAAAGTTTTCGAGTTTTATTGTAAACTTTCTGAGTTTTATTTAGTATAAAGTTGTCGAGCTAAATCACATAAATATTTAAGCTCAAAAAACTTACAACTCAGCTCAGTTCATAAACTTGTATAAGCTCAGTAATATTATATACAAAAGTTCATCAACTTTGACCCTAGTTGTACAATGTTATTGTACAACCAGATGTATAATTCTATTTTCTAAGAAATTGACACCAAATTAAACAAGTATCGATGTAATTAAACCATATATTAAAACGTTATTTCTTTTTTAATCTTTTTAGGGTATGGTTTAGGATTGTATTTATCACATTTGCCGGGTTTAGGGTGTAAATAATAATTAAATGTGTTTCCTAAAATAAAATTAAAGTATAAATGTATGACAAATTTACGCGTATAGTGATGTATATCATTATTGCTTGATTTAAGTTTTTATTTGCTCTTCTAAAACCTTAAATACAACTAGCAATAATGGCCTTATTAGCCTTTAGGGTTGTACGTATAGGGAGTATTATTTTCCATATTTTACTGCCTGCTTTCCTTATTTATTATGCCCTAATTTGCAACTTCATTACAAATTTATAATGGTCTGATATCTCAATGCAACTATGCAAGTCTCAAAAACACAACAAAATTTACGATAAATTTGACTCCTTTTTCAAGAGAAAATACTCCTAGTCATGGGTAACAAAATATGGCCGACTAAAGTAACTTTATCCCTTTTACTAAGTAATTAATATGAGTAATTAATACTCATGCACTTATCAACTAATCAACGCAATTTTCATTTTGTATAATTAAGTTAGTCATTTTTATTTTGATTATCGCTAATGTTGTTGTTGTTATTGTTGTCACTAACAAAATAATATTGTACGAAGTAATATAGAAATAATACTCGTGCATGGTTATATAAAAGGATTGACACCATCGAAATGGTAGCATCATAGTACTCCCCTTCGTTCCAGTTGATCGATTATATACTCCCTAGCTCCTATCCTCTACAATTGTCTCATTTGAATAAAATATACCACACATATGAATAAATAATACTCGTAAAACATTTTCTATGAATTGGAAGCAGTACACCCTTTATTTCACTTTCACCACATTTTGGGTAATCAAATAGGAATATGCATGCATGGTTCATTAACCATGAATTCATTAAAGTCAAAAGACGCACAAATTCACTTCAAACTTTTTAAAATTTTCAACTATGAGGGACCTTTAATTTGAGCAAGCTTAATTAAGCCTCCCACTAACATACAATAATATACTCCGTACTAGTACTTCACGAGTTCCCAAAATAGAAAGTCCCACAATGATTAAATAAACAATATTAAGTAAGTGAACTATTATTATGCCTAAACATAAGTGCTAATAATATGCTATGTTTTGGTCAAACCACTTTTAAAAGCATTTTAGAGCTTATATTAGGTCTTCTAATTTGTGAAAAAAAGTGTCCTTGACGAGTTTGATTAGAGTTAAAGTATTACACCTTCCGTTTCGTTCATTTGTTTGTCTTTTATATTAATTATAAGAAATATTTTAATCAAAGACAAATAAATGAACGAAATAGAGGGAGTAGTATTTGTTGGTGCCTTAAATTTCAAAATATTTGCTCTTCAACGTTGGTTTTAAATTAAATATACGGAGTATGTAGCATTTAAAAGAAAAATAAAATAAAAAGTTATCTCTAACATGTGAGAGAGATCTTAGTAACATCGAAAGACCGTCTCTTTGATTAAATTTATTGTGATTTTCTTAAGACATCAAAATAATTACTTTAATATATAAAATCGTCTTAAGTAATTAAACATTTTAACCAAGTATTCTACACATTTTTTGTACACAAAATATATGTCTAACATAAAGGGTAGTAAAGTGTATAATTAAGGATACAAAAGTATAATAGATGGTCACCTTTAACGCGATACGACTTTAGAACTAATTACCGGTCAAGAATAATAATTTTTCGGCCATCTTATTTTTTGTCTCGTTTATCTTCTTATTAATTAAAGTATAATACCGGTTTTATACGAGTGAAGTGTAAGGACACGTGTGGGTGGAGTATAGAGAGGAAGCGAACAAATTAAAGGAGAGTAGTTTAAGTTTGTAACTTTGTATATGGTTCACTTGAGTTGATGCGGCGTTCGGCGGAAATTTTGAAGGAAGAAGACCTCAAAGAATAAAGACACTCACTTCCTCTAAATCAAACTCACACGTCCAAATATAATAACATATCCTATCGAAAGCAAAGCATTGCATTTGCAATCACACCAAACTATAGACTATGCCACATACAAAGTATTCATTCATCTATTTTATGTTTGTTTAATTATTAATTAACGTCTGATTATAATAAGGATACTGTTAATTAAGTACGATTTTTAGGACTGTATATCTGTATTTAATGAGTTAAAACAGAAGATAAAATCACAATACATGTACTTATTATATACTCCGTAATTAATTACATGTTATGTGTAATATAGGCGCCTGCCCCTTAATTACTCTGTATATCTTAATAAAAATTGCATTCAAAATAATAATAATAATAATAATAATTAATTGGCTCCTTATGTACTTGATTAATCATGTGCTAAAAGTTTTAGTCGTCCTAGTTGATGAGTGAAGTTTGGATTAATTTAATTAGGGTTGTTCGAAAATTCGTCTTGACCAACTGGATTAGATTGACCCGAATGGTTGTTATGGAGTTCATTTTCGGATTTGGAAATTTTGATCAACCAGTCTGGAGTGATTTAGTTAGTTCAGTATGGTCTAAATAAAAAATGATGGTTAAAAGATTAAACAGATCAATCCAATTTGATTAGTACTTTTAATTTAAAACTTTGTGATTTCAAAAAAAAAAAACTTTGTGATGAGTATATATATACACATATCAATCAAAGATAAACGAATTATGAGTATAAGCCACACTCTAATTCCTACCTAAGATAAAGATCAATAATTAATTAAAAGCTAACCTTAAATTGTTATGAAACATAATATGTGGATGTCCATCGGGTCTTATAGCCCACTATGATGTAACCCTAGATGTACCATGTACTATATATACCCCTTGATGGAATGAATAAACTTCGTCTCTGATTTATCTTATTCACTTATCTTTTTATTTTCTTCCTTTCACAACACGTTATCAGCACGAGTCTCTAGCCGTAATTTTATTTTTCTAGAATTTTTTTTGGGTTTTTCTATGGGATACCCCTCAACTATTGGCTTTTCCAAGTGGTACCCTCGCATTTTTCGAATTACATGGTGTACCCCTAAACATTACTTATCAGTCCATATCATAACCAAAGTGATAAGTGTATTACAATTATTTTTTTAAAATGAATAATTAACATATTAATCAATCTAATTTGACGCTACAAACCACCTCTTTTTCTTTACCATTCACCAAGGCACCAAATGCCCATCAAAACGCACTCTGTTGTCGGCCGACATCGACCTATCTCCCTCACTCTTTTAAATCCGTCAACCTCAATCTCTCCGTCACCCCCATGTCGTAGTGTGGTGGAATGAATTTTTTCGAGTAAAGGATGCAAATTGAAGAAATATATCATGGTCGATGAAAGTAAAATAGGGAATAATCACTATTTATATCATCAATTGAGAAATTTCCGTTGAAAATTTATAACTTTGGTTACAATATAGACTAATTTACAAAGTTTAGGGTACATCTTATAATTCGAAAAAGGCGGGGGTACCACTTGGAAAAGTCAATAGTTGAGGGATACCCCATAGAAAAACCCATTTTTTTTACTTTACAAGTAAGGTGTCATAATTTCATATGATAACTGACTTTGTATTTAGTTTCGATCTGTTCGTCAATAATATAATAGCCGACTTTTGGTGCGGTGATTCATTAACATCCGATCCGTACATGAGTAATTCATATATACCACAATTACTAATTAACTCACATGTTTGCAATCTATGTCCCTGCACTTTTGGATTAGTCATGTGTATTATTCAAAATTAATCCACATGTATGGTGTATTGGTGTGCATAATCTGCATATGAGAAGTATCGGTCAGTTTGCATGTTGATTCAACGTATTACACGTATATCATTCAATGTCACGTGTGTTCATATCATTCAATGTCATGAACTCATGAATGCTCATATCTGTATGCTAGTCCGTATGCCAGTCGGATTATCGGTCTGTATTATGATTGCCGTATACTAAGTATTGTGATAACGATTTTGTGTTTATTTAGCTTATTAGTTGAATCTAGTCTAATTAGTATCGTTTTAGTATATTTGTCGGAGAATGGGTACCGTTTCAATTAATTTGATATTGTAGGCAACGGGGAGGATCGAGTTGGCTATAACCGAGAAGAGTCAAGACGGGTCAAGCTTGAAGATTGACCTGGACCAAATCCTTATGCAAGAACTCAAGTCTTCTTCTTCATCCCAAATTCAGTTCCCCTGCCTCAATTTCTAATTCAACTCAAAATCAGCCATGTCAATTCCACTCATCTTCACCATTTTTAATTTTAGTCATCCACCAATCACTTCAACTCCATTATCACCATTAAAAGAGCATCGCCATCTCCATTGAATTACACCACCATTCTTAGCCATCATCTTCTTACATCCAATCCAATTCAAACAATCACCCACCATTATCAATCACCACCATTATCATCTCAATCAATCACCATTTTTCCCCTCCACCCAAAACCCGACCACGGCACAACCCCATTCCGGGTCCACCTCCAGACGCCATCGCGCTCCTCGGAACCGAGACCAGATCTGAACCACCGCCTCCTTCAATCCACCATCATCAATCATCACCATTCTAATACTCCTCCAACCACCGTCTCCACCGCGCCTCCTCCGGCCAGCCAAGCTCCGACGAACTCGACGAACGCACGCCCAGCCGTGCGTAACCGGAACAAGGGAGCAGCAGCCGTGCAAAGTCCACCGTGCATAACTCAATGCACCGTGCTCTTTGTTTTTCTTTTTGTTTGAGTAATTTGCTTATCTGTTTGAGTGGTTTGTCTTATTTGAATAAGCAAATTACTGTTAAGCCTTTGTTTCCCCTCTCCTCATTTCATTTAAGTGAAGGGTAGATTGGTCTTTGTCTTTATTTTATGGGATATATTATGTACTCTACTAAACCCTCATTTGGAGGAGGAAGCTGTTAGAGAGATAGTTAGAGTAGATAGGAAGAAATAGAGGGTTTAGGAGTAGTAGTTAGGGATGGCAACGGGTAGGGTATGGGTCGGGTCCGGCAAGACCCGGACTCGGACCCGGACTCGGACCCGGACCCGTAAGGGTCCAAAATTTTAAGACCCTTACCCGGACCCGTAAGGGTCCAAAATTTTAAGACCCTTATCCGGACCCGATGGGTCCGGGTAGGGTCTGGGTCCGGACCCGATTGTACATTTTTTTAATATATACTCTTCCATCTCCTTTATTTGTTCGCCTCTGATTAAAATATTATTCGCAATAAATATAAAGGCAAATAAATGAATAAAACAGAAGTTGTATGACTTTAAACCGGACGCTAAAAAGGCCTGACATATTGATAAAGGAGGTGAAATTTGGTATTTAATGAGTTTCGGTACATGTATTAGAATAACTAGCTGTTATTTTCTAATTTTCTATTGCTAATGTAAAGTCTCCTTCTCCGATTGTGGTTTATATTAGTTTCATTTACTATATTACACATTGAATTACCGCATCCACTAAGTTCTTTTTTTCTTTTTTTAAAAAAAAAAAATTTCAACGGGTTCAAGAGTCGGGTCCGGGTCCAACCTATAGGACCCGGATCCGGACCCGAAAAATTATTGAAGGTTCATACCCAATCCGTACCCGCAGGGTCTAAAAAAAGAGGACCTGTACCCGACCCGTTAGGATAAGACCCGACGGGTCCGGGTAGGATCCCGGACCCATTGCCATCCCTAGTAGTAGTAGAACACCACACAGCAGCCCCCTTCCATTTCCCTTTTTTAATTTAATTAGTTTTAATTAATTAATGTAATTCTTCTTTCTTCAACATTCAAGACATCTTATTTCTAGTAATTTCTTTTTGGTATAATTCTCTTATCTCTTCTCCTTTATTGTTTTATTATCTTTAGTTTTATGTTTAGATTATATTTAGTTAGTAATTAGTTTAAAGTTATAATCTTTATTGTTAATTGTGTGTTGTAATGTTATTTTATAATTGTCTTGTTTGTTTATGTATAGCTTATGTTAGTATTAATTAAAGTTTCCTCCTTTTTATTTCTTTATGCTTAGTATTAGGCTTAGAGTAATTAGTATTAATATTTTGTGTTAGTTTAATTATGATTAGTGAGTAGTGTCCTTTCTAGGGGCCGATTTGACCCCGACATGTCTATATTGTGTGTTTGAGTCCCGTATTTGGTTTGTTTGGGATATACGGAGGAGGATAGTTTGGGATTCGGGAATCGAATCGTCTTTTGGGTTGTGTTTGAACCTTTGACCCTTGTCCACCGACGGGAGTCGGTTAGGTCTAGGTAGTAAAACTCGCCCCTTGACTTGCCTTGCCCCGCCTAGTTGAACACGGGAGTGGGAATTAGGTAGGGTACCCTAACTATCGGTCTAGACTTTTCACCTTGGGAGACGGGAGAGAAAGAAACGGGATTAGACGCGTACTTAGTGACCCAGGACCTTGGATTGGGTACCACGGGAGTGGGTCCACTCGATTGACCTAGGAATCCGACTCACGAGCCCGGGAGGGAGGTGATCGGGTTTTACTTTGTCGGATTACGAACCCGGGAGGGAGGTAGTCGACCCTTAGAGGCGTTCCACTCATCTTAATATCCCTAGCAACCCATTATCGGTGTTCTTTACTCATGATTATGATATGTCGGTGGTTAAGTCGGACCCTAGGCTTTTAATTATCATTAGATCATCATTCTTATTACTTGTTTGATTTTTAGTTTACTTTTGCATTTCTTAGTTAGCTTAATTAGTCTAATTCCACCATTGATAATTGATTCGCGTAGCTAATTTGTAATCCGAGACCGAACTAGTACTCATTCCCGATCTCTCTGAGGATTCGACCCGACTTGCCCTTGCTATTCTAGTTTAGGTTAGTTGGTTTGTTTGATGGTAGGATTGACGACAAAATCCCGCCATCATATTGCTTTGTTAGTATACATCCATTTGTTTCTTCCGTTTGCAAATCACAACTCTAATGTATCGGTAAACTGTTTTAATTTCATATGAGTATTCTATTTTAATAATTAATTTATTATTTTGAATACTTAATTATTTTCGTTTTGGACAAACATTAATTTATTGTCGCAAATATTCTTCTACAAGAATTATTGATCATAATAATGATTTTTTTTTGATATTATCGAGAGGAAAATATGGCAAGATGCCAAAGTTATGATTTTTCTTCTTCTAATAGAAGATTTCTATAGATTGGTATTATAGACCGTATATATGAATGTATCTATTTTGGAGATAATAATCCAATATACGAGGAGTTCATATGGGGATATGATGTTTTCTATCCTCCAACCTTTTATAAAAGGTGTTTTATTTAATTCAGTCACGTAGACTGCATATATATTTATGGATCAATTTCAATACATATGATAAAAGTTCATATTATATTTGAACTGAAGTTCCAAAACTATTTAATTTTTAATTATGAGCCGTGAAATAATGTTATCCTGTATGGTGACAAATATTTTAGACAGATCTTTATAAAAGATAGTATACATGAAGTATACACGATTATTGTGGGTGATAGATATGCTAATACAGCTGTCCCAGAAAATATGATATCACAGAAATAAAATAGCCTCAAAGGCATCGTATCGTGAAAAATATACTCCGTGTGAGTACGTACATGAAATTGTACCGAGATATGTATCACTTTAAAGTTGAAGAAAGTTGTACTCCGTGTGAGTAAGAAATTATGTGGGAAGAAAGTACATAAAATTGTAGTGTGTTTAATACCAGTTATTATTGTCTTGAAGGCAATATATCGTGAAGAGAGGTTATGAGAAATCCTCTAGATTAATTCCATGTTCACCCAAAGTTGGAAGGAATAATATAATTAATATTGAAAGATAATAATCTCTTTCAATTGCCTGAGTCCATTCCATGAAATGAATGTGACATTTGATAAGACTGTGCCTGAACAGGAGGTCGAGATCATGACATATTATTAAGCCTGATAATGCGGCCTTAACTGAGCCTAATGATAATGCGGTCTTAACTGAGCGAAGTTTGATATGAGATGAAGAAAAATTATATACGAATTGGAATTTTGACACGCAAACTATGACCTGAAGTTCGTAGTGATTATATAAACTGAACCTATGACAAGAAATTCATAGTGTTGACCAATATTGAAACCGTGACGTGAAGTTCACGGTATTTTACAAATTTTCACTTTGCGTGTAGTGAATATTATTTTGAGTATCAAAATTAAGAATAAACTTGATGTTTATCTATGGATGTTTGCAAAGTATGAGATATTCTTAAGATATTCGTATCAAAATAATATAAATCATTTCCTGAAGCGAATGATCGGTTGATTAATGATCAGTTGATCATATATTTTATTTTCATACAAATTATGTAGTCGTAAAGACACATTATTTTTGAAAATGGCTTAAAGAAATTATGCGTGATATCTCGTATTTGCATGTCATGGCTGAGCAAATTAATGCGATATTAATATCGTGAGTTTCGTATAAGTGATTAATAGTCATTTTTTCCTGGTAATGGACATGACATGAACAAAATATTCGATTAACGACCATTATTTCGTAAAACGAATATGACATCGAATAAAATATTGATTAAGTGATGAAAATTATGTCACCGACACTGAATAAGTACAAGGAGGTGAATATTTTCATTATGTGTATTTAAAAACTCAAATATTTTAATTACCGGAAACAATATAGTAAAGATCACAATATCTTGTGAAGGCAATGTGATAATGCGACTATGTACTTATATGGTGAAATAAATGATCAGTTGATTAATGATCAATTTACAGTTATTATTATCACATGGAATTGAATTACTCCAAGGGTAACATATATAGTCATATTCCGGGAAGGAATATTGACGGGTCTTGCCTATTGTATTAGACACCAATTGTGTCATGTCAGTATGTCACTATCATTTGCTATGGTCATATGTGTGGACATGACATAGGTCCACCCCGACGCGGCGACGCGCGGGTTTGGGGAGGCGAATGAATTTTCATATGAGATGGATCGAATAGAATTTTAAATCGAAGTAGGAGTCACCACCGAATTTTATGGTTATTCGGAACCATTCGAACCCACTCTATGTCGTAGTGGGCCATATTTAAAACATGGCCCATTTCCGATGTCAGAGTTTATCAGGTTCGTCCCTTAGCATTTCGATACCGATATGCCGACTTGCGCGGTTAATCGTATATTGAATGACTCTCGTTGCCAATGGTTTCGGAATCCGGAAACCACGGTTCTGAGTAAGGGGTGAGGGTACGTGTTGGGAAGCTCATTGAGAACACCCAACCCCGCCCGCACTTAGCGGCCTTTACTAAGATATCGTTCGGTTTTGTGTACACGCGTTAGTTCGACGATTGAATGATATGCAGAGATTATTTTCCTAAGACATGTGAGAAAAATAAACAAATGGGTTGCTAAGTCGTTGAATGCATGTTAAACTAATAACGTCAAAGTTATTTTAGCATGTGAAATTCGTTTTAGTCTAATAAAACGATAAAAACAGAATAAGAGAATAAATTGCTACAAATACGAGAAAACGAGTTAGTAACGATTGAATAATAAATAAATATACGACATCGAAAAAAATAAATATTAATCAAAATCTGAAAAATATTGTTTAAAACGCTGTTTTGTATAAAAAAACGAATCAAGCTCGAAAAATAATATAAAAAAACGAAGAAAAGACGGGTCACGGCAGCCGGCCGTGCGGCTCGCCCGGGACACCGGCGAGTCGCGTGGCATCCTGTTTCGGAAGCGGTTTTTGAAAATTTTCGATTAAATCGCGTACGAATATTGCATAATTCGTACTCGACTTAATATTCTCGATATTCGTTACATTCGATAGTTGACTACGAAATCAATATCAAATATTTAGAATAGTTTTAGAAAAGGTATAAATTTTAGAAATCGTATCGTAGAATAAATAATAATAAACGAACGAAAAACTAAAAAAAAGGGTCTCGGGTTTCAGGCCCGTGCGCGAGTCGCCTGGGCATGGCGCGACTCGCGTGCGGGTCTGTCCGATTTTTATTTTTTTTGTCGAAAACCGTTGAATTTTATAAATCGCGTGCAAATATGGATTAATTTATACCCGATTCATATTTTCGAAATTCGTCGTATTCGATATTCGATTATGAAATCGATATTGAATAGTCAGAAGGATTTTAGAAAAGGTTTTGAAAAATAGTTTGTTTCGAACGAAAAGTTTAGAAAAAGGATTTTGAACGAAAAATATGATGTAACGATTTTTTTAAAATCGTCGAAATCTTAATATAATTCTTTTTGATACAATATTCGATTATATAGAATCGATATCATATTTTTAAGAATGTTCGATATATGAAAATAGTTTTTTTAATAATATCGATATTAGAAAAATAGAAAAAGACCGACGAAAAGACCCATAAAAAACGAGAAGAAGAGAAGAGAAAAAGGAGAAACGGGTTTGATTTACACCCTCAACCTACATGCTTTGTTTTCTCGGGATAAGGCTCGTCGGAAAGTGGCTTAAACTTAGGAGCGTCGAGATGATGAAGATGAGTTTAGGGTGTCGGTTTGGATGGGTGGTTTTGGACGTCGGGTTTGGCCGGCTTTATCGGTATTTCGAGGCTTCGGAAAGTTGTCGGGATTTGCTAGCTATCGAGGATGTATATAAACCGTGTTATAGGGCTGTTTTTCTCGGTGTGATATGATGTTGTGATGTGATTTTCGGTCCTTCAAAGTGTTGTATGGGAGGTCCTATTTATAGGGAGTTCCCGACCTTGGCTTAGGAGAGTTTGAATACCGCTTAGGATAGGAAACGTAGGAGTTTGAGAAGCATGAGAATTCCGCTTTCTTGGCCAAAAAGAAAAGGGTATCTCGGCTGGTTGGGGGTGTGTTGGCCGAGTATTTGCACTCGGTCGAGTGTTTGAATCGGTCTTCGAATAAGATTCCTACTTGAGATCGAATTCTACTTTAAACGGAATTGTTTATTATTTTGTGAAGCTGATTTTTTGTAGAGTTTGGGTAAGAATCAGCCGTGTGAGGTGTCACGGTTGACTCACGTGTCTCGGGAAAATCTTTGACCGGGTTTTGACTCGGTCGCTAAAAGACGGTTTTACCCCTGGTGCCGGATTCGACCCAAATTAGTGTTATTTCACTCGAAACGACCCACTGGGCCTGGATTTGAGGTTGGTTTTGTAAGATTTGTACTCCGTAATAAGTCTAAACCAAATGTCCATGATTACAAGCCCATATCCGAGTCTATCAAAGCACGTTTACGTCCAATCATCATCGGGTGTTTGGCGGGAACTACTATAGACACCTGGCGGTCAAAATGTGGGTGTCTACAGAGCCCCCACTCTGACTGAGGCTTGGACAAGGCAAAAGTCAGAGTAGCTACCAGGTCAATCTAGGATTAAAACCTGGCAGACTTCCGATCGGGTCGTTTAGAGTCCATTAGACTTGCGTGAAGGGCTCGCCAGCTATAGGATAGAAATCATACCTGGGTTGATGTTAATAATGTCGCGGGAGCTTGCCTTGGAAGCTATGGGTATACCTGTCTTAGAATTGCGCGGGGACTTCTCCTAAAAAGTCTTCGGTGTGTCTGTTTACAGACACATCCCATCTTGGAATAGCGCGGGGACTTCTCCTAAAAAGTCTTGAGTGTGTCTGTTTACAGACACATCCCATCTTGGAATAGCGCGGGAGCTTGCCTTGGAAGCTCTGGGTGTATCCGCTTACAGATATATCCCGATTCCTTAATAGAAATGTTGCATGATCCTTCCACTGGGGAGTCTTTGAGAATTCTTCGGGGAGTCTTGGGGTACCTGTCTGTTGATACATAACAAATTGCATGTAACATTTAGGCGAAACACTGACTCATGCTGGGGAAGAAATGATGATTTCTTTCCAAAAATTTTGAAAAGAAAAATGCTGATTTTTTTTTGAAAAGCTTGGAAACAAGGATGCTTGGGATGACTTTGATTCCTAATCGGATTCTGACACGGATTCCTGGAATTCCCTGGTTAGGCCTGTATGCCCAGGTGAAGTAGGGGAAGTGATATAAAGCTTATTCCTGTGATGACTAGGAAAAGCGATTTTCTCAAATGGCTAAGTTTTGCAAATTTTAAAATGAGAATTTGAAGAGAGAGATATACTGACAGACTCGACTCTAGACGTGAGAGGACGAGTTGACAGACACGACTTTGACTCTCTAAGGGTTAGACCGTGACTCGGTAGGGGGTG
The DNA here is from genome assembly GCA_958450325.1 of Agrostemma githago. Classification (NCBI taxonomy): domain Eukaryota; kingdom Viridiplantae; phylum Streptophyta; class Magnoliopsida; order Caryophyllales; family Caryophyllaceae; genus Agrostemma; species Agrostemma githago. The sequence goes on from OY288248.1 coordinate 17,817,810, forward strand.
GGCCACCTAAGATGACAAGACTCTTAAGTTGCGTTATTCCGTAGCCTAGGCGAGTGGCAACACGGTCGAATCCTCGGAATGGGACTGTTTCCGTACGACAGGGCTTTGTGGTAGCAATGCTGTAGACTGGTGTTCTTTTGGATATTCTTTTGATTTAGGGGTACATTCCCAAAGTGGGTATTGCTTCGAGTCCCTGACCAATTCTCGTCTTCAACTGAGCCGAGTACTGTACTAGGACACACTATAGAAAGGAGGCTAGATCTTTATTCTTTGAATTTATCTGGATTTTGTGAGTGGATGGAGAACTTCTGCCTAGGAGAAGCCCCCAGGATGACAAAGCTAGCTGCTGAGAACATGACAGTGTCGTGACCGGAATGATGATGCTTTTTGAATGTGTGTCAATGTGGGTGGTTGTGCCTCTGTTGAAAGGCTGCCTACGTATTCACGTGTTAGTGAAATCAAACCAAGCCGTAGTTCAGTGGATTGAAAGATATATAATGGTGCCTAGTTTACTAGGGCTTTGTGTGTAACTAGCCACAGCGATGGCGTAGGCTAGGTGCATTCCCAGTGATGTCTTGATCAAAGGGCTAGAATAGTTAGGATGTTGATCCTATGACTGTGAGCGTTCTCCGGGGTAGCCCCCAAAGGTGGTGTGAACTTATTTGGGCATGTTCTATGCCGACTGCAAGTTGAATTCCCGTGTTTGGGGTTGGTAACTGGTTTAGATGTTTTTGGAAATGTGGTGCTAGGTAGTAAGTGGCTTTGATGTTTTGACATCTGGAGCTCGATTTTGTGGAGCTAAGGCTTCGAGGGTAAGGTATTGTAATGTGGTAGGAAAGACGGAAGTCGAGTAAAAATGACTCGGACTACGATTGGGTAGGTTGATAATGGGGGATCTGGTTTCCATGTATGGCCCTAAAGGTTAGGGTGTATCCTATGGAGCTTGAATCCTCAAAATTTTAGGCTGTCTCTAGCCTAGGTCTCGAGAAGGTCTTGAGGGTTGTAATGTGGGAAGGCTAAATGTGGTACTAGCTGACTAGCTTGTTTCTCCCCTATTGGATGGTATGGGTATTGATAATTTTTGAATTGACCGTTTCACGGTCATGGGTTTTTGAATTCTTTGGGTTGACCCCTTAGCCCCGGTCATGGGATTCTTCATTTGAGTTGACTGTGTCTGGTCGAGAGATGTTGATAATTCTTTTTTGATCATGGTCAGCTTTTTTGTTTTGGCCTTTTGCTTTTTTTCTCTTGGACTTTTGATTTTTTTTGTCCAGCTTTTTTTTTGTCGGTCAGACTAACACCTAAGGTAGGGACTGGTTAGTCTTATTGGATGGGTGTTTATTGTGGGAAGTGGGCTTGCCTCTCGTCTTGAACCCAAACTAGAAGACTACCCAAATTTGTCATAGGATTCGATATGCTCCTGCTACGGGTAGTTATGTGACTTTCTATACCAGACATGGAATAGGTAAAAGGAAAACACGGGCTCGGTTTCTTGCAATCATTATAGATGTGCCTATAATAGTCACGTGCGTGTGCTCACAGCGTATGATGGTGTTCATCATGTTCTCGGAAACACATAAGGAAAGTATATAGAAAAGCTGATTTTATTGAAATGTGAAAAGAGGACAGAATACCGCTAACTTTGACTCTGACTTTGATTTGGAAATGAGGATGTAGGGTATCCTAGACTCGAACTCAGACTTAGACTCGAATTAAATCCGGACTCGGATGCTCGGTTGGTTGTTTTTTTTTTTGGTAAGGTCTTTGATTGGAGAGAAAGACGAGTGCCACGACTCGCCTAAACTCGGCTTTGCGCAAGTGCAAGAGAGGGAGTCAAACTAGACACGGCCCGGGGTGACGGGTCGACAAAGACTCTTGGACCGGGATACTCGAACGTTGATCTAGACGAGGTAACGACTGCGAATTGGACTCGAGCTGCATAAGGGTGAATCCGAAAATGGGGGCGACCGTGTTTGACCGTATCACGTGCTCGGACCAACCGTGGTGACCTAACCCTAGGTGACTCGAGTATTCGTAGCATAGGTACGACACGAAGAAGGCATCATAAGGACGCCGGTGCAGGATGAACGTAGGGTACCCCTTAAGGTGACCGTGGTTGACTGCTCGGGTGGAGGACAGCCCCCGAGTGAGACTAAAGACTTTGATAGGACTCAAATGGTGCGACATCTAAGTGACTCGAAAGTGGGGTACGTGAGCCAACACGTGTAAGACCTGATCCTTTTGAGAAAACGCGGTTTATCGCCCCGCTAAAGGGTAGCCTCCGAGTGGGACTGAAGACCGACTCCTAGACGGGTGACTCGTGGATGGTGGACTCTCCCTGGGTTTTGGCAAAGTGGGCCTAGTCCCGTTCGAAGAAAGATCCGTGTGTGAAATCCCCAGACTTTGAACTCGATTGTGTAAACGGGCTTCCCTTTGTAGGAGTTTGTCCTACGTAGGTGGGCCGTGCCTTGACAAATAAGGCGGACTTGGGATGGGGTAGAAACTCGTGATGTAAGATCGATGGAGTTTCGACGCTATAGATTCTAACAACTTATGACAAGACCCGACACTGCTAAATACGGGAAGTCCTAAGAAGAAGAAAGTTTTGAAAAGGGAATTTGGATTTGAAAACCGAACAAGGTCGGATAGGATGGCCCGATTTTTTTTGAAAACCGAAAAAAGGTTATCGGGCCGAGATTTCGGGCTTTTGAAAAGGTTCGGACAACATACCGGCTAAAAAAATGGGCTATTTTGAGTGAAATCATAAGTCCTAAATTTGGTAGCTTTCCGAGTTTTGAAAAATAGATGGGTTTGAAAAGATGCGAATTTTTGAAATAACGGTTTTTGAAAAAAGACCAAAGAAGATCAAGTAGCATGTAGTCACGGAAACAGTATATCGACACCATGTATGCTCTTACTCTAAGTCTCGGTCGGTCGAATAGGGTCTATACCAACAACGATCGCATTCTCGCAAATCAGGACGGACCTCCTAAGCCGAGTTGGTCTTAGAATCTGCCGTAAAACCTATGCGAGTTCCGCCATCGAAGTCTTTAGTGCACCCAAGTGGGAATGCACCGCGGTATAGTGGGACGTCGGTCACAAGTAACCGGCCCGGGATAGAACGGGGTTATGCATGAACCATTGAACTAAAACGTGTACATTACTAATCGAACGATTTCTTTTCGAGTCTCACCCTGAGGATGCCGATGGTAAGTGACACATCAGTTAATCCCCAGCGGAGTCGCCAAATTGTGGACATGACATAGGTCCACCCCGACGCGGCGACGCGCGGGTTTGGGGAGGCGAATGAATTTCCATATGAGATGGATCGAATAGAATTTTAAATCGAAGTAGGAGTCGCCACCGAATTTTATGGTTATTCAGAACCATTCGAACCCACTCTATGTCGTAGTGGGCCATATTTAAAACATGGCCCATTTCCCATGTCAGAGTTTATCGGGTTCGTCCCTTAGCATTTCGATACCGATGCCGACTTGCGCGGTTAATCGTATATTGAATGACTCTCGTTGCCAATGGTTTCGGAATCCGGAAACCACGGTTCTGAGTAAGGGGTGAGGGTACGTGTTGGGAAGCTCATTGAGAACACCCAACCCCGCCCGCACTTAGCGGCCTTTACTAAGATATCGTTCGGTTTTGTGTACACGCGTTAGTTCGACGATTGAATGATATGCAGAGATTATTTTCCTAAGACATGTGAGAAAAATAAACAAATGGGTTGCTAAGTCGTTTAATGCATGTTAAACTAATAACGTCAAAGTTATTTTAGCATGTGAAATTCGTTTTAGTCTAATAAAACGATAAAAACAGAATAAGAGAATAAATTGCTACAAACACGAGAAAACGAGTTAGTAACGATTGAATAATAAATAAATATACGAGATCGAGAAAATAAATATTAATCAAAATCTGAAAAATATTGTTTAAAACGCTGTTTTGTATAAAAAAAAAACGAAGCTCGAAAAATAATATAAAAAAACGAAGAAAAGACGGGTCACGGCAGCTGGCCGCGCGGCTTGCCCGGGACACCGGCGAGTCGCGTGGCAGCCTGTTTCGGAAGCGGTTTTTGAAATTTTTTGATTAAATCGCGTACGAATATTGCATAATTCGTACTCGACTTAATATTCTCGATATTCGTTACATTCGATAGTTGACTACGAAATCAATATCAAATATTTAGAATAGTTTTAGAAAAGGTATAAATTTTAGAAATCGTATCGTAGAATAAATAATAATAAACGAACGAAAAACTAAAAAAAAGGGTCTCGGGTTTCAGGCCCGTGCGCGAGTCGCCTGGGCATGGCGCGACTCGCGTGCGGGTCTGTCCGATTTTTATTTTTTTTGTCGAAAACCGTTGAATTTTATAAATCGCGTGCAAATATGGATTAATTTATACCCGATTCATATTTTCGAAATTCGTTGTATTCGATATTCGATTATGAAATCGATATTGAATAGTCAGAAGGATTTTAGAAAAGGTTTTGAAAAATAGTTTGTTTCGAACGAAAAGTTTAGAAAAAGGATTTTGAACGAAAAATATGATGTAACGATTTTTTAAAATCGTCGAAATCTTAATATAATTCTTTTTGATACAATATTCGATTATATAGAATCGATATCATATTTTTAAGAATGTTCGATATATGAAAATAGTTTTTTTAATAATATCAATATTAGAAAAATAGAAAAAGACCGACGAAAAGACCCATAAAAAACGAGAAGAAGAGAAGAGAAAAAGGAGAAACGGGTTTGATTTACACCCTCAACCTACATGCTTTGTTTTCTCGGGATAAGGCTCGTTGGAAAGTGGCTTAAACTTAGGAGCGTCGAGATGATGAGGATGAGTTTAGGGTGTCGGTTTGGATGGGTGGTTCACTACAAGAAAAACTGTCCCGGGCGTCCACCTGATTGGCGTCCTGGGCATGCGGACGCCTACATGGCGTCCGAAAAGTCAGACGGGCGTCCGCAGTCGGACGCCAAACTTGGCGTCCGACTGAAGGTTGGGACGACAAAATTGAGGACGAAAGGCGTCCACAGGCGGACGCCATTTAACCAAAATGGCGTCCACTGTTGGACGCCATATTCAGCAAAATGGCGTCCACATGTGGCGTCCGATAGTGGACGCCCGTCGTCTTCAATGTGGCGTCAAATAGCCGCTCACCCCCCTCTCCCCCTTCACTTGTTAAAAAAAAAATCTCTCTACACTCTCCTCTACACTCGCCGACCCCCATTTCTCTCCCACTTTTCATCCTTTATTCCTAATTTTGGTAAGTTTTCTTAGTTTATTTCGTTTCTATTCATTATAATTAGTTCGTATTCTCCATTGTTAGCGTTATTTATTGATAATTTGTTAGTTAATTTCGTCTAGGTCTAAATTTCGATTAGGTTGATTAGTTTAGGCCAAGTTCGATTAGGTTGATTAGTTTATCCCAAATTCGCTTAGTTAGATTATTTTGCCCATCGTTATTTTGACTAGGGTTTGATCAATTTGGTTGAATTGAGCTAGAATGACCTCTAGGGCCTTTCTTGAGGTTTTGTGTGACTTGAGACGGACCAAAAGGTGTCGTAATAATGCCGGATTTTCCCGAAACCACTTCTATCCTGATCGGGGTTGTAAATAGGTGTTAGCGGCGCTTTCGGAATTTTGATATCTGTATCCGAAAATTTGACCCTTTTTTGACCTGTTTAAGCTGCTTCTGTGTGACCTAAGCCATGAATTGTTTGTGTTTTGTTCGGTTGAATTGGGATTACATTGATAAATTAGCTAGGGTTTTTGTAAATTGGGATTAAATTGTGATTAAATTCGGTGACTAATTTTTGTAAGGTCAATTAATAATTAATAAGACATTTGCAAATTAAAAATTGGGTTTACTAAATTTTTGTAAGGTCAATTCTAAATTAATAAGACATTTGGGTTTATTTCGACGTATTAGTTAGAGAAATGAAGTTTAAGTTAAATGGTGATTAAATATTCGTTTAGTAAGTTATAAATTAAAGTAGGGAAATTAAACTTTAATATGTTATATATATTTTTTGAACATAGAAAATGAAGAGAATTGAACGGAAATGGATGTACGAGGGAAGACTTGATAAGAAGAGATGTCCAACCGTCGAATTTTTGAGGGGTGTTGAGTCATTTGTCGAGGTCGCTAAAAAGTCGGTAGACTACGCATCGAGGGGGGAGGTTAGGTGTCCGTGTACTAAATGCAAGAACCTAAAATTTCTTGAGGTCCTTGTAGTGAAGGAACATGTCATCTATAGTGGTTTTTCACCCGATAACTATCTTCAATAATTTCATCTAATAATAACTTAAATTGAAATCGTTCTTCTGTACGCAGGACGCCTACCAAGAAGAGATGGCGAGACTCGAGGCTGACCCTGATGTTGAGGAAGTCGACCCAAATGCTACTTGGTTCAAGGTCGTCAAGGGTTACAAAAAAGGAAGTGTGTACGGTGTAGGAAATGCACACGGTATGTACTTCAGACCTCCCACATTGCGTCTGAGCACATCCACACAGTTGGAGTACACGCCGGCCGGATCTCAGCAGCCCGATCCGGAGAAGGAGCAAATGAAGGAGCAGCTGACAGCGCAGCAACAGCAACCAAGGTCGTCCTCCCTCACCCCCTCCAGACGACAGAGACCCCTTTAACAGGGATGGTGGTAACTCCGGTGCTGCAGCTAGCTTCACAGTTAGTTGATTGTTTGTTGTTGTTGTTGTTGTTGTTGTTTTAACTGCATATACGGATTATGTATCTTCGAACTAGTTTAGAATTGTGTACCTTCAAACCGTATGTTCAATCTTTTTATATATGTTTTTTCAGCAGAAATGAGTCGAGAGATGAACTCTTTTGGTTGACTGAGAGTGACTGTGGTTGCGGTATTGTGGATACTCGACACTTGTGGTCGGTTGAGAGTTGGTTGTGGTTTATTTTGCAGGTTTTGGCTAAACATTGAACGCATGTTTACGGTCATGCAACAGCGTAAATAGCGTCCAATAACGGACGCCATGACAGACGCCAGGGGAAGCTGAAATGGCGTCCGACTGTGGACGCAAAGTCTCCCTGGGTGGCGTCCACAGTCGGTCGCCAACTCAAGGAACATGGCGTCCGACTGTGGACGCCACCCAGGGAGACCTGGCGTCCACAGTCGGACGCCACCCTTGGCGTCCATTGTCGGTCGTCAATTCCCTTGGCGTCCGATAGTGGACGCCCGTTTTGAAAACGGGCGACCGGTCATGGCTTCCGCTTTCTGGCGTCTGTTTGTGGACGCCCGGATCATTATAGCGTCCACTGACGGACGTCACTGGGTGGACGCCTGGGGCATCTTTTCTTGTAGTGGTTTTGGACGTCGGGTTTGGCCGGCTTTATCGGTATTTCGAGGCTTCGGAGAGTTGTCGGGATTTGCTAGCTATCGAGGATGTATATAAACCGTGTTATAGGGCTGTTTTTCTCGGTGTGATATGATGTTGTGATGTGATTTTCGGTCCTTCAAAGTGTTGTATGGGAGGTCCTATTTATAGGGAGTTCCCGACCTTGGCTTAGGAGAGTTTGAATACCGCTTAGGATAGGAAACGTAGGAGTTTGAGAAGCATGAGAATTCCGCTTTCTTGGCCAAGAAGAAAAGGGTATCTCGGCTGGTTGGGGGTGTGTTGGCCGAGTATTTTCACTCGGTCGAGTGTTTGAATCGGTCTTCGAATAAGATTCCTACTTGAGATCGAATTCTACTTTAAACGGAATTGTTTATTATTTTGTGAAGCTGATTTTTTTGTAGAGTTTGGGTAAGAATCAGCCGTGTGAGGTGTCACGGCTGACTCACGTGTCTCGGGAAAATCTTTGACCGGGTTTTGACTCGGTCGCTAAAAGACGGTTTTACCCCTGGTGCCGGATTCGACCCAAATTAGTGTTATTTCACTCGAAACGACCCACTGGGCCTGGATTTGAGGTTGGTTTTGTAAGATTTGTACTCCGTAATAAGTCTAAACCAAATGTCCATGATTACAAGCCCATATCCGAGTCTATCAAAGCACGTTTACGTCCAATCATCATCGGGTGTTTGGCGGGAACTACTATAGACACCTGGCGGTCAAAATGTGGGTGTCTACAATATGGCTAAATAAAATTAGTGTGCATATATGATTGAATGTAGCTAAACAGAAGTTTAGCAGGATGAGAATCGGTCAACTAGTAAATTGACACGTAAATATTAGAGATGTGACAAATTGAGGCCATCCGGGTTCTTCTTACACCCGTTTCGATAAACTTGACGTTTATCTTGAAAGAATTTAATGGCGTGCTGATCAAACTCTCTCTAGTGTACCATTAAAATTATATTTAAGGTAAGACAATACATTGAGATTGGGTATGTAAAATCTTGGAGATCTAAATACTACTCGTAGTTGGATAATGGAGATGAACGTCCATATCCGGTTGACCTTTAAGGCTTTAATTAATTACATGACCTGTAGTCACACGAAATTTTACGAGTAGCCCATGTAATTAGAGTTCACAATTTGATCATTATGTGAACATGATGATGATCTCCAGAATGGGCAATTCTAATTCAGCACGTGAAAAACCAACTGCGTTAAGTTGAGCTCCCAAATATATTATTTTACTGAAGAGAATCAGTTGATAAAGTCTATGAAATATAAGACGAATTCTAAGGTGGATATTGTCCTTTAAATCTATCAGATAATGATAGTTTTCACCATCTGAGGGGGAGATTGATAAGGATAAGCTGGTAAAAACAAACAAGTAATGTTGATCCCAACTGAACCTGATCGAAGTTCAGAGACTTGTTTTGATGAATATGAAATACATCAACTAGAGGTTCATGAAATATGAATAATGATTTGATCATTGTGTTATGATGATGTATATGATGATATATCAGCTTGATTACTTATCTTATTAAATATGTTATACATTGAAACTTATGATTTCACTATAGACAGATTCACCCTCCTTGTGGTGTAGCGAGCTATAGATTAGTCATGGATAGTAGATGTAATGAATATTGAAATTCTTGCCAAATTTTCAATAATCACACATGATATAGTGTGAGGGTCTTATTCGGTTCATTTGTTATAAACAAAATGGCAAGCATGTGCAGTTGGTATTCGTAAAGAGTAATGAAATTGAATGTCCCGAAGTGGCATAGATATCTGATGATAATAGATGGTCTATATAAAAAGATTGGTACCACATATATTCAGATTCAGATATCAATAATTATGTAGACACCCGCATTTTGACTGCCAGGTGTCTATGGTAGTTTCCCAAGAAAACACCCGATGATGATCGGATGCTAACATGTTTCTACGCGCTCGGATATGGGCTCAAATCCATTAGTTGTTGGCTAAAACACTTACGGAGTACAAATCTCACAAAACTGACCTCGAATCCAGGCCCAGCGGACCATTCCGAGTCAAACAAGACTAATTTGGGCCAAAACCGACACCGGAAATACAACCGACTTTTTTACGATTGGGTCAACCCTGGTCAAAGTCGTTTCCGAGACATACAAAACAGCCATTCACAACATCAAAAGTCCAAGTCAAACACAAACTCATCAAAAACCCAAGTCGTGGCCCAAAACAGAGGACCCGCGCGACCCATCTGGGCCACTCGATCGAGTGCCCCACCCACTCGATCGAGAGGGCCTGTTTTAAGCCCAACTGCTGGCACAACGGGCCACTCGACCGAGTCAGCTGGTTACTCGGTCGAGTAACCCTAGCCGGGTGCCTAAGCTTTGCCTATATAAGCAACCCCATGCAACATCATTCAACAACTTTTTTCAACCTTTTGCAACCCTAAACTTTACACATCTCGAAACCCTAATCCAAACTCTACTCTACACCGAGCAAACCCTAGCCCTAGCCTAGGAACAAAAATGCTAAACCTAGCTTTAGGAATTCAACACCCTAACCACCACAACTCACCCTACGTATCTCGAAACTCCCGTGAAAGCCGTCACTACGAGTCCATACCGAGCATAAGAAACATGTAGGTTGAGGGTGCCAGTTCCCGTTCTTCCCTTCTTCTCTTTCTCTCGTCATTTTTTTTCTTCCTTTTGTTTAATTATCGCATTTGTAATATCAATAGTATAAAAAGACATTAAAATACTCGTCAATTTGTGTCGAGTGCGAAGGATGTCAGGATAAGGAAACCCGAATATACAAGTGTACTGCACACAGCGTTGCCGGTCGCTTATCCTGACACCCTAGCATTTGATTATTGAAACGGGTCAATTTCAACAATAATTCGTTTATTTTCGTTTACATCGCATATTCATATCGATTTTTCCAAACCAAGTATTTTTTTTGAATAAGGGTCGAAACCCGTTGACGCGGATCTGACATCACATAATCCCTAGGGATTCATTACGGTGTCGGAGAAGCCGAGGGAATCAAGTCTTTCAATTCTAGCATAGTGTCAATCTCGTAGATTCGATACTAATTCCATAATTAGACGTCGAATCTAACGATCTAGTCATACAAATTAGCTAACGCGATTTCCATTGATGCTAAGATAATTGTCATTCGATTCACTAGAATTACGACGTTATCAAACGCGGAGGAAATCTACACATATCGCGATAGTTCGTTTAAGGCGACTTAAATCAATTGTTTCTTATTTTCACTCTAGCATTCCATATCGACTTAATGATCGAATATGGGACGCGACGAGCATCAAAATTGGAATTGAGTATAAATAATACGATATTTATATCCGATTCCACCAAAAACAACGATTTACCAAAAAAATCGAAAACAATCTCGCAATCAACAAAATTGCAAGAAACGAACCTGGTTCGTACAGGTGTCACTCGACCGAGTGCCTAGGCCACTCGATCGAGTGACATCACAAAAATCGAGCAGAATGCTCTTTCGACCTCCACTCGGTCGAGTCTCATAGTGACTCGATCGAGTGGCAACGTACTCGACCGAGTTGGTCAATAACTCGCTCGAGTAGGGTCCATAATACGAGACAGAATGTCCCTATGACCTCTACTCGATCGAGCTTCACAGTGACTCGGTCGAGTGGCGATGTACTCGGTCGAGTTGGTCAATAATTCGGTTGAGTAGGGTCGTATAGTCCGGACAGAACCTTTTTCAGAGTTCCACTCGGTCGAGTCACACAATGACTCGGTCGAGTGGCCCTCTATCACGTTAAACCGTGAGTCCTACACATCACATTCGAGTCTCGTCAATCGTTTTTCGTGACTTAGGTCAACACGTGCTTAATCTATCACGTGAAACACCTCTTTCAAAACCATGCATTAACTCACTTGCATCATCCTACACAATTCAATATTTGCACAAACCGTTAATATCGTTTTACCGTTACTAACCGTTTGTTGTTCCTTTGTCAATTTTGGTTGTTTATTTTATTGTACTAAAATGAACCCACAAATGCTAAAATTCAACTTTGACGTTAGAATCAAATTGCATTAAATCGACATAGAAACCCTTTCAATTACATTCACATGCTTAGGGAAAATAATCTTTGCATATCATTTTCCCGTTTAACTAACGCGCGTATTCGAAAGTCAATCGATATCCTAGTAGAGGCCGCTAGTGCGGGCGGAGTTGGGTGTCCTTCGTGGGCTTCCCAACACGTACCCTAACCCCTTATTCAGAACCTCGGTTTCCGGATGCCCGAAACCGTTGGCGCACGAGAGTCATTCAATACACGATATCCGATAATGTTGGTATCGGTATCAAATGCTAAGGGACGAACCCAATAAACTCTGACATCGGAAATGGGCCGTATTTCGTACACGGCCCACTACGACATAGAGTGGGTTCGAACGGGCCCGAACTCCCACAAAGTTCGGTGGCGACTCCACTTCGATTTAAATTTTCATTCGATCCGTTTTCATATGGAGATTCATTCGCCTACCCAAACCCGCTCGTGGCCGCGTTGGGGTGGACCTATGTCATGTCCACAATTTGGCGACTCCGCTGGGGATTAACTGATGCGTGACTTACCATCGGCATCCTTAGGGTGAGACTCAAATAGAAATCGTTTGACTAGTACAATACGCGTTTTAGTTTTACGGTTCGTGCATAACCCATATTTTCCCGGCCGGTACTGGTGACCGACGTCCCACTATACCATTAATGTACTCCAATATGGATATGTCAAAAGGTGTCCATAGTCGATTCGAGTGGGTTTCGCGGCATGTTCTAAGCTCAACTCGACTTAGAGAGTCTGTCCCGATCAACGTCTAGATTATGTACACTGGTATAGACCCTCTTAGACCAACCGAGACTTAGTGTAGAGCATAAATGGTGTCTTTATAATACTTGTGTGACTACGTGCTATTTGGTTTCCGTGTCGTTTTCAAAAACCGTCAACTTTTCAAAAATACATCTTGTTCAAGGTATTCAATTTTCAAAACCCGAGTCGCATGCCGAATTTAGGACTTATGATTTTACTCAAATAGCCTATTTTCTAGACGGTATGCTGCCCAATTCAAAACTCGAAAACATTTTCGAACTTTCAAAACCCGTGGCCCAATGCTCTTTTCGTTTTCTTTCGAAAATTGGGCCCTCCACCGAGTTCTCTCGGGCTCCTTTCAAAAACAATCCATTTTCAAAACCTTCCTCTTCTTAGGACTTCCCGTATTTAGCAATGTCGGGTCATGTCGTAAGTCGTCAAGGTCTTTAGCGTCGAAACTCTGCCGATCTTACATCGCGGGTTCTTCCCTATCCCAGTCCGCCTTATTAGACTAAGGCAAGGCCCACCTACGTAGGACATACTCCTACAAAGGAGGGCCCGTTTACACAATCGAGTCCAAAGTCTGGGGATGTCTCACGTGAACCTTCCTTCGAACAGGACTAGGCCCACTCGCCGAATCCTAAGGAAAGCCCACACTTCACAAGTCACCCGTCTAGGTGTCTTTTCTCGAGTCATTTCCCTTTTTAGTCTTGTTCGGGATGTACTTTCTATTCCGGGATTCGGGCTAGTTTCTGATTACGCGGTGTTCTTACAGACAGGCCACCCGAAACCAGATATCAACGCAAAATGGACGCATTGAAGGAGGCCCTAGAGAAGATCGAAACTCAACTGACCTCCATCCAGGCTAGCCAAGCAACGTTAGACACCCGTTTGAGCGCCGTAGAAAAGACGGCCCCTATTGACGGGTCAGGAACCACTGGGCCTATAGCTGAACTCATCAGCGTTGTTCGCAGCCTCGAGGAACAAGTTCACCTGTCAACGAACAACTCAATCCACTCCGAAATTGCTCGTTCCTATTCGCCTTTGAATGAAGAGCTACCTGCTAACCTCAACCTTACGGGAATTCCTATGTTTGAGGGTACCGAAGACCCGGTCCATCATATCTGGGCTTTCAAAGATTGTATGACTGTCAACGGGGGTGAAGTCCACCATGTTTACACACTTGTTCCCTTCCTCCCTGGAGAAACATCCCAAGGCCTGGTACTACAGGCTCGATTCCAAGAAATATAAAACTTGGGATGATGTGGCGACCGAATTTGCTCAGAATTACGTTGATAATACCGAGATCCAGACTACAATGCGTACTCTGGAAGTGATGGCCCAAGAGCCCAAAGAAGGGTTCACCAAATATCTACAACGATGGCGGGCCGAGAGTGTGAAGCTGGTCGACAAGCCCAGTGAGAAGGTCCTAGTGGAGGCTTTCGTCAAGAACCTCCTCCCGTCCTACCGGGTCCACCTCCGGTATGCTGTTATCCCTAATTTTGCTACCCTAACTGAAATGGGTACCAGGATCGAGGACGACCTAAGGTTAGAGAGCCTGACTAAGGCCTCTACCAAAGGCTATCAAGGGGCAAGTTCATCTACGAGCAAGCCCACACCTGCAGCTGCAACTCGCAGCATCTTTGACGAGGTAAATTTACTTGACACCTCATCCAAAAAGAATACACCAAATCGGGTATTCACAGATATAGGGACTACCTATACTTATGCTTTACAAAGGCTATCTTCAAAGGGTCTGATCCAACCGATAGGCCCGATGCCCGAGCTTCCAGTGGAGAAGAGGCCCAAAAGTTATAACGCCCAAGCCTACTGCCAAAATCATCGTGGTAATGGGCATGATACTGAAAAGTGCTGGAAACTGAAGCATCTAATCCAGGACCTGATCGAGAGCGGGAAGATCCCGTTGCCCGGAGACAAGCCGAGCAACAAAGAAAACCCATTTAGTGCCCACGCAATATTCACCGGTGAGGTAATTGACTGTTCTCACCTCATCTCCCCCTATATCCCACAAATTAACGGGATATGGTTCGATGACGAGGATGATGTGTACCTAACCAAAGGGGAAACTGTCCCCATCACCCTTAAAGAAGTCCGAAAGGCTAAGTCCAAAGCCTTAGCCACGAACCACCTCGCCGCAGCTGGGCGCTCTATTCCCACATCCGTCACTGAACCTGCCAGGACGGAACCTACCCTTGAAGAATCAAGCAATGACACCGCCTTGGTCCAACAAATGAAGAGGGTTCGAGCTGACCTAACCATATGGCAACTACTGGTTAGCTCACAAGCACATCGAGAAGCACTGACTAAGGCTCTCGATGAAATCAAGGTCGACACACAGGTTACTCCTTCTGAAATGGTAGCCACTATTATGCCTTATCTCAAAGGCAAGTCCAAGGAAGAAGGCTCACTCATCACCTTCTCCGAGTCAGATCTGCCAGCGTTCGGGCCCAATCATAATCTGGCTCTATACATTACGGTCATTTGCCGAGGGAAGTACCTCCCAATGACCCTTATTGACGATGGGTCCGCTGTGAATGTCCTACCTCTAAGGACCGCTAAAGCTCTCGGCATCACCGATGCCGACTACCTCCCGACAGCACAGACTATCCAAGCTTTCGATGGTAGCCCAAAACCGGTGGCCGGGGCCGTTAAGTTAACAATAATAACGGGCCAAATCGAGAAAGAGTTGGAGTTCCAGGTGATTGATGTCACCTCGTCTTTTAACTTACTATTAGGAAGGTCTTGGATCCACGCAGTCAAGGCCGTATCCTCCACTCTCCACCGAAAAGTCAAGATGCCACTTCGGGACGGCATCATCACACTAGAGGCTACTCCAATTACCGTGGCAAGCTGCAATGCTACGGGCTGGGCCGACCCACGAGGATTTGATTTCGTGGGCATGATCAAAGAAGACTATCTCTTTTGGCCCTATTTCACAACTAGCAGCGACACAATGCTACAGAATCTAGGCTATCTACCGGTAGCAACCTCGAGGCCAAATCTTCCAGCTGGGAAGAATATCGAGGTCCTAAATGATGGCGAATCACATTTCGGATTGGGGTATGCTATAACCCCGGAAAACGTGGTTCGGGCCGGTATTCACAAGGCCATCGACATTCTCAAGGGTACTTACATAGGCCCTTATAGCCCGAAGTTAACTGACTACTTCGTCACTCCAGTTTTCGGAGCTATTCAAGTGGGCCTCTACCAGCCTACCATCACATATCCCGAGACCAAAACGGCTCGGGAATGCAATTTCATCCCCGATGACATATTTGTCCTCCTTCAAGCTGAGTCCAAGGAAGGCGAAAATAACTCTGAGCCCGTGCTGGGGCTCCTGTTTGGGGAAGATAAAGTCGTCCCTACTCCAAAGGACGACTTGGTCAACCTGATCCTCCGTAGCGATCGGTTTGACCCAACAAAGCTGATCACCGAAGTTGGTACAAACACAGGGAAAAGGGCCTGGAAGAAGACCATCAAGTGGACTGATGCCCAAGGACGGACCTACAAGCTGACCACCGGCGAGGGAGACATGCCGGATACCGAGTCAGAGTCAGAGTCAGAGTCGGAGTCTGAGTCCGAGTCTAGAGGGTCTGGTGCTAAAGTCGAGTCTGTAGCCCCTCTTCCTTTATTCACTGAGGTCTCGGGGCCTATCCCAAGACCTCTCTCTATCCCGCCACTAACCAACGATCAGATGGCCGCTCTTTTCGAGCTTTTCACAAAATTTACCATTAATAATAATAACGAAAACCGTTCTGCTTACGACTTGTCTTATTTTAAAAAATTTCTCAATTTCAAAAGTTTTACATGCAATGACATTAAGAAACCCGACGAACAGGTATTTCTACCTCCGCATCTGATCGAGCAGCTCGAACAAAGGAAGTTCCGAGATCCGGTAATCGAAGAAACCGAGTCCATCAACGTGGGAACCACTTTAGAGCCCCAGATGCTTAAGTTGGGCCTATCCTTAGATCCAGAGGAGAGAAAACAATTCGCAGACCTCCTCCAAGAGTTCAAGGACGTCTTTGCATGGTCCTACAAGAACATGCCGAGTATAGATCGGAAGATAGCCGAACACCGAATACCCATCAAAGATGGGTGCAAACCGGTAAAACAAAATCTCCGAAGGATGAAGCCCGAATGGTCTCTCAAGGTCAAAGAGGAAGTAGACAAGCAATTCAAAGCAGGCTTTATACAAGTGTCTGAATATCCAGACTGGGTTGCAAACATCGTGCCGGTACCCAAGAAGGACGGCAAGGTGCGGATATGCGTGGACTTCCGAGACCTTAACAAGGCCAGCCCAAAGGACGATTTTCCGTTAACACACATCGACATACTGGTGGATAACACGGCCGATCATGCCCTTCTATCATTCATGGATGGGTATGCCGGATACAATCAAATTAAAATGGCAGAAGAGGATATGAGTAAGACCACCTTCATTACACCTTGGGGTACTTACTGTTACACCGTCATGCCATTTGGGCTTATCAATGCCGGGGCCACTTATCAGCGGACCGCCACTACTTTACTACATGACATGATGCACTTATCAGTGGAGGTCTACGTCGACGACATGATCATTAAGTCCAAAGACCGGAATGGGCACGTTGAGGCCCTAAAAAAATTCTTTACCCGACTGCGCAAATACAACATGAGACTAAACCCTAAAAAATGCAGCTTCGGGGTAACATCGGGCAAATTACTGGGCCATATCGTTAGCCAACGCGGCATCGAGGTTGACCCAGCTAAAATCAAAGCCATCACCGAGATGCAACCACCCAAGACCGAAAAAGAAATACGGAGGTTCCTCGGGAAGGTCCAATACATCAGCCGGTTCATTTCAAAATTAACCATGGTATGTGAGCCCATTTTCAAGAAACTGAAGGTAGGGGAGCGGGTACTGTGGGACGACAAATGTCAAGCGGCTTTCGATAAAAACAAGGAGATTCTGTCTGCACCGCCGGTATTAATGCCACCTCAACCCGGTTTGCCTTTGTCGTTATACCTAACAACGACCGAGACAGCCATGAGGGCTATGCTGGCCCAAACAGTCGATTCAGAAGAACGGGCAATTTACCACATCAGTAAAAAGTTCCTCGAATATGAATGCAAGTACACAATGCTCGAAAAGACGTGCCTAGCTCTGGTTTGGGCCACTAAAAAGCTCCGACATTACATGCTGAGTCACGAGGTACATGTATTATCCAAAATGGATCCTATCAAGTACCTGTTCGAGAAGCCCATCCTCAACGGCAGGATGTCCCAATGGACTTTAATGTTATCTGAGTTTGACCTCAAGTTTGTACCATTAAAAGCCATCAAAGGCCGGGTAGTAGCCGAGTTCCTCGCCGATAGCCGGATATCTGAAGAGGACCACACCGACACTTGGGCCTTTCCTGATGAAGACATATTCCATACCGATACCGAGACATGGGATTTGTACTTTGACGGGGCATCCAACTTTCGAGGATTCGGGGTCGGCATTCTCCTAATATCACCAAAAGGGGAGCACACTCTGTTATCCATTAAACTGGATTTTGACGTGACCAATAACGCAGCCGAATACGAAGCATGCATTCACGGGTTGCAAGCCGCCGCTGATTTAGGGGTAACAAACCTCTGTGTCCACGGTGATTCAACATTGGTCATCAATCAAGCGCTCCAAAAATGGAAAACTCGAAACGCCGATCTCGTGGCTTACCAAGCACGAGTAAGTATTCTAGAGAAACAATTCCAAAAGGTAGAATACATTTATCTGCCCCGGGAAGAAAATCAATTTGCAGATGCACTTTCCAAATTAGCATCTCTACTAAACATCCCGGATCACCTGACCAGCATGCCAATCTGTGTCGAAAGACGCTCCGAGCCGGCGTATGTACACGCCATCCAAGACATCGAGCTAACCGATCCGGAACCATGGTATCAGTCGGTCCTAATCTACTTGGCAACGGGAGAGTATCCCCCGGGAACTGAAAACAGGGCCAAGAAAGCCCTGCGGAGATTGGCAACCCAATTTGTTCGCACGGACGACGGACAATTATACAAAAAGACGGCACAGGGGGCTCTCCTCCTATGCATCGACAAAATACAGGCCGAAAAGGTAATGGCCGAGGTACACGATGGTGAAAACGGTCCGCATATGAACGCCCATATGCTAGCCTGAAAAATCATGAGGCTCGGGTATTATTGGAACACCATGGAAACAGACTGTCAGTTGTACGTCAAACGCTGCCATAACTGTCAGATCTTTGCCAATATACAACATATGCCATCTTCCCTCTTATATACCATGACATCACCATGGCCATTTTCGACATGGGGTATAGACATAATTGGAAAGGTGCACCCTTCCGGGACGGGAGTTCATTGTCTCATTTTGGTGGCCATCGACTACTTCACCAAATGGGTCGAAGCCGAGTCATACCGTGTCTTGAACGCCAAGCACGTGGCCAAGTTTATCCAGAATAAGATCATATGCCAGTATGGGATCCCTCACGAATTCATCAGTGATCATGGGACCCACTTTCAAGCTGAAACCGCCGCATTGCTGGCAAAATATAAAATTCAAAGGCATACATCTTCCCCTTACCGATCTCAAACAAATGGAGCGGTAGAAGCGGCCAATAAAACAATTGTCACCATACTTAAAAAGATGGCTGAGAATTATCGGGACTGGCCCGACAAAATACCCTTTGCCCTATGGGGATATCGAACCTCGATCCGCACCGCGACCGGGGCAACTCCATATTATTTGACATATGGAATGGAAGCAGTCCAGCCGGTCGAGCTAGAAGTACCATCCCTCAGGATTTTACTGGAAAGCCAAGTACCTGAAGCAGATTGGGTCCAAGCCCGATACGATTCGCTAGTCCTTCTAGACGAATGGCGATCACGGGCCCTCAACAATATTCAGATATATCAAAAGAGGATCCAACGGGCTTTCAACAAAAGGGTTAGGCCCAGAAACATCAAAGAAGGGGATCTGGTCCTAAAATCGGTTCGTGCCTTACTACCGGTTGACCCAAGGGGTAAATTCAAACCCAACTGGGCTGGGCCATACTTAGTCAAGAAGGTCCTATCAGGAGGAGCGGTGATGCTGACAGACTTGGACGGGAACGAATTTGTCAACCCAACCAACTTGGACCAACTGAAGCGCTACTACCCATAAACCCCACCTCAATGTCATTTGCAAAAATTTATAAAACTTTGTCTTTTTTTAAATTTTCAAAAATTATAGACAAGTCAATAAGTTAGAATTAATTATTCTACTGTCGCACATCTCGAATTAATAATCTTGATGTATTTCGAAAATTGCAAAAAATCAAACAAATCAATTTTGAACTACGTTTGGTTTGATTCCGCTAATCGTGGATACGTAGGCAACCCCTCAAAAGGGTACAACCACTGCAATAAACGAAAAGACGGGAACGGTATTCTTTAATACGTCTTTATTAAACCGATAAACTCGGGAATTACAAAAAAAAAAAAAAACGGCACACACACACAAAGAAATCACACCCAAGAAATAATAATAATATCCAAATAATAATAATGGAGACTAATATCCGGGCATTTTGCCCTTCCCCTTGTCCTTCGGGTCGCGTGGAGCCTGAGGTCTTCGGGGTGGTGGCGAGCGTTCCCGAATCACAAGTGGAACCTCCTTAGCACGAGCCCGTTTCTTCAACGATGGATCTTCTACCACAGTCTTGGGTCCAATGCGAGCCCGCACGTGCTCGGGTAATCTATCCCGTGGGCCAAGTCGGTCCTGCACGGGTAGTTTTGGGCCTAGTCCCCTTTCCAAGTCAGTCTAGGGGCTCACCTTCCCCCAAGCACCTTTAGCACTAGACCCTCCAGCTTGAGTCTTGGTCTTCTTCTTTTGTCCTGACATAAGACGGACTAGGGTAGCAGGAGTGTCTCCTTCGTCAAAAAAGCCCCTGTTGTCTTTAGCTTGCTCCCTTCGCAGCAGGTCGAAAGCTTCATCAACCTTCAGAGCAGCTCGGGCTTTAGCATCACCTGCTTTGGTCCACTTCGTGTAAGAGTCTGAAACCCAGATCGAGTGGCGAGATTTGACAACGGGCCAAGTATGCCGTGTGTACCATCTTTGCATCCAGGTATCACACATTACATCAGTCAGTTGGGTAGGGTCACTCACAACTGCTTCCACTTCAGGGATTCGCTGGTCCATCCATACTGCCTTAGTATGCGATCCGGATAAAGATGAACCGTTTGCCTGAAAGATAATATCACCTGATAACGGGCTCTGTCCCTCGGGTCCAAGTCGGTCCAAAGATAGATGGGCCACCACGGAACTACCCATCGAATTAACGGACCACCATGGAAAGACAAAACCTCGTCCCAATATTTTTGCGTCATCTGACGAGAAAAGTCAATGGCCCGCCTCCTCGTCATCACCTGGTTATAACGATAGTTGCTCGTATCAAGAGGAGGATCTATCACCGATAGCCTCTCATATAGCCAAATCTGAAAAAAGAAACAAAACATGAGTTTTTAAGGCAAAATAGGCGTCCGCCTAAGGCCACTCGATCGAGTGCCAGGGTGACTCGATCGAGTGGTACCTCTGAGAGCAGATCAGGAGGTTTCTACGAGGGCACTCGGTCGAGTGCCAGGGTGACTCGATCGAGTGCCAACTCCAGCAGGCAATCCGCGAAAAATTAAAAAAATCAAAAAATTGAGAAATTGGAAAAATAATAAAAAATCGACATACTTGCAGCAATCGGGTGCTCCCGGTAAGACGAATTGATGAGTCCCTCTTGCGGTTGTCCAATCCTTTCTCGCCCGTGATCAGCCAAGCCGGGCTGTGTTCAGTCTCCATCAAGTCCACTTTGGTCAAAAGACGGGTGTTTCTCATGCAGGATAGCAAATCCATGTGACCCTCGAAAGCATAAACATGGAGCATGCAGAAAGAAAAAGCCCTACGGCTGTAAGCCAGTCTGACCCGAACATCAAGAGAATTCATAAATTTCTCAGCCAAGTCGATCAGAGAAATATTATCACCCTCCATCGTGCGGGATACCTCGTTGTGAGAGAGCCCTAGAAATTCTCGAAGCTTCCTTCTTGGGTCATAGATCGAGTACGGGACAGCGGGGCGAAGTATCGGGTTCCATCCTCCTATAGCTGCAATCTCCTCAGGTAAAGGGCAAACTTCGCCCCGAGGAAAGGCAAAGACATGATATATGTCATCCCAGTAAACCATACATGCATCCAAGAAGTAACGATCAACCACCATCTGACGGAACGGGTACAGCTGAGTTATGCCCGTCTGGTTAAGGGCTACCCTATCTGTGTCCCTGAAGCGTCGGGACCATTCTTGCAGCATCACAGTTAATCTATCGATTCCCATGACTAGTTTCTTGAAAAGGATGAAAAGGTTTTCTTTTTAAGAAGGGAATGAATTGTGATGGATTTGTGAGAAAATCAAGAGCATTAAAGGGGTATTTATAGAATTAATTCTATATCCCTCTTTCCATATCACAAGGGTTTCCTAATCCCAATTGGAATCAAGCCACAAGCCTAGTCTCGATACTAGCACAGAGATATTCATCCCGAACTTTCCTAATTTCTTTAGGAGTCCAAATTTCAAACAAATTTCAAAATTTTCAAAACTTTCAAAATTTCAAAAAATCATTTTCCCCAGCGCGAGTCATTTTACTACCTACGTGTTGCATGCATTTTATGTGACTTATACAGGTACGACTCAAGCAGGGACATGCAACCCACTATATCTCCCCAGCGGAAGCCAACGGCGACATTTCACGGGATGGGCCTACATACAGGCGCACCCAGGACTTATGCGACAAGTCCAATTCCCCACGGAGTTATCGTCATCAGCTCAGGTGTATGACTTCTAGATTATGGCTGGCGAGCCCTTCACGCGAGTCTAATGGACTATAAACGACCCGATCGGAAGTCCGCCAGGTTTCAATCCTCGATTGGCCTGGTGGCTAATCTGACTTTCGCCTTGTCCAAGCCTCAGTCAGAGTGGGGGCTCTGAAGACACCCGCATTTTGACTGCCAGGTGTCTATGGTAGTTTTCCAAGAAAACACCCGATGATGATCGGACGCTAACGTGTTTCTACGCGCTCGGATATGGGCTCAAATCCATTAGTTGTTGGCTAAAACACTTACGGAGTACAAATCTCACAAAACTGACCTCGAATCCAGGCCCAGCGGACCATTCCGAGTCAAACAAGACTAATTTGGGCCAAAACCGACACCGGAAATAAAACCGACTTTTTTACGATTGGGTCAACCCTGGTCAAAGTCGTTTCCGAGACATACAAAACAGTCATTCACAACATCAAAAGTCCAAGTCAAACACAAACTCATCAAAAACCCAAGTCGTGGCCCAAAACAGAGGACCCGCGCGACCCATCTGGGCCACTCGATCGAGTGCCCCACCCACTCGATCGAGTGGGCCTGTTTTAAGCCCGACTGCTGGCACAACGGGCCACTCGACCGAGTCAGCTGGTTACTCGGTCGAGTAACCCTAGCCGGGTGCCTAAGCTTTGCCTATATAAGCAACCCCATGCAACATCATTCAACAACCTTTTTCAACCTTTTGCAACCCTAAACTTTACACATCTCGAAACCCTAATCCAAACTCTACTCTACACCGAGCAAACCCTAGCCCTAGCCTAGGAACCGAAATCCTAAACCTAGCTATAGGAATTCAACACCCTAACCACCACAACTCACCCTACGTATCTCGAAACTCCCGTGAAAGCCGTCACTACGAGTCCATACCGAGCATAAGAAACATGTAGGTTGAGGGTGCCAGTTCCCGTTCTTCCCTTCTTCTCTTTCTCTCGGCATTTTTTTTCTTCCTTTTGTTTAATTATCGCATTTGTAATATCAATAGTATAAAAAGACATTAAAATACTCGTCGATTTGTGTCGAGTGCGAAGGATGTCAGGATAAGGAAACCCGAATATACAAGTGTACTGCACACAGCGTTGCCGGTCGCTTATCCTGACACCCTAGCATTTGATTATTGAAACGGGTCAATTTCAACAATAATTCGTTTATTTTCGTTTACATCGCATATTCATATCGATTTCTCCAAACCAAGTATTTTTTTTGAATAAGGGTCGAAACCCGTTGACGCGGATCTGACATCACATAATCCCTAGGGATTCATTACGGTGTCGGAGAAGCCGAGGGAATCAAGTCTTTCAATTCTAGCATATTGTCAATCTCGTAGATTCGATACTAATTCCATAATTAGACGTCGAATCTAACGATCTAGTCATACAAATTAGCTAACGCGATTTCCATTGATGCTAAGATAATTGTCATTCGATTCACTAGAATTACGACGTTATCAAACGCGGAGGAAATCTACACATATCGCGATAGTTCGTTTAAGGCGACTTAAATCAATTGTTTCTTATTTTCACTCTAGCATTCCATATCGACTTAATGATCGAATATGGGACGCGACGAGCATCAAAATTGGAATTGAGTATAAATAATACGATATTTATATCCGATTCCACCAAAAACAACGATTTACCAAAAAAATCGAAAACAATCTCGCAATCAACAAAATTGCAAGAAACGAACCTGGTTCGTACAGGTGTCACTCGACCGAGTGCCTAGGCCACTCGATCGAGTGACATCACAAAAATCGAGCAGAATGCTCTTTCGACCTCCACTCGGTCGAGTCTCAAAGTGACTCGATCGAGTGGCAACGTACTCGACCGAGTTGGTCAATAACTCGGTCGAGTAGGGTCCATAATACGAGACAGAATGTCCCTACGACCTCTACTCGGTCGAGCTTCACAGTGACTCGGTCGAGTGGCGATGTACTCGGTCGAGTTGGTCAATAACTCGGTTGAGTAGGGTCCATAATACGAGACAGAATGTCCCTACGACCTCTACTCGGTCGAGCTTCACAGTGACTCGGTCGAGTGGCGATGTACTCGGTCGAGTTGGTCAATAACTCGGTTGAGTAGGGTCGTATAGTCTGGACAGAACCTTTTTCAGAGTTCCACTCGGTCGAGTCACACAATGACTCGGTCGAGTGGCCCTCTATCACGTTAAACCTTGAGTCCTACACATCACATTCGAGTCTCGTCAATCGTTTTTCGTGACTTAGGTCAACACGTGCTTAATCTATCACGTGAAACACCTCTTTCAAAACCATGCATTAACTCACTTGCATCATCCTACACAATTCAATATTTGCACAAACCGTTAATATCGTTTTACCGTTACTAACCGTTTGTTGTTCCTTTGTCAATTTTGGTTGTTTATTTTATTGTACTAAAATGAACCCACAAATGCTAAAATTCAACTTTGACGTTAGAATCAAATTGCATTAAATCGACATAGAAACCCTTTCAATTACGTTCACATGCTTAGGGAAAATAATCTTTGCATATCATTTTCCCGTTTAACTAACGCGCGTATTCGAAAGTCAATCGATATCCTAGTAGAGGCCGCTAGTGCGGGCGGGGTTGGGTGTCCTTCGTGGGCTTCCCAACACGTACCCTCACCCCTTACTCAGAACCTCGGTTTCTGAATGCCCGAAACCGTTGGCGCACGAGAGTCATTCAATACACGATATCCGATAATGTCGGTATCGGTATCAAATGCTAAGGGACGAACCCAATAAACTCTAACATTGGAAATGGGCCGTATTTCGTACACGGCCCACTACGACATAGAGTGGGTTCGAACGGACCCGAACTCCCACAAAGTTCGGTGGCGACTCCACTTCGATTTAAATTTCCATTCGATCCGTTTTCATATGGAGATTCATTCGCCTACCCAAACCCGCGCGTGGCCGCGTCGGGGTGGACCTATGTCATGTCCACAAATCAGTACTGATGATAAGAGATTATATCGATATATTAATTCGTGGAACCGAATAATAGTTGCGCGCATTCGACCCTAATAGAGATTTTGTATAAAAAAAATCCATTTTGATTGTTGACTTACAATCTATGGTCAAGATTGAGCTCATGGACTTAAAGTCCACGTAATGACATGAAGTCAATCCAATTATGAATATTGGTGAATATACTATACAGTTTGCATTCGAGTCTCATGTGCATGTAATATAGTTATTTTATCATTGCATATTAGTTAAGATTACATCATTGCATTAATTTAGAATATATATACTATAGGGTATTGTTCGTATTACATGCATGCACGAGATTATTATTGTTATATATTGCAGGATATATGTTTAAAAGGAGATCATACTCCTAGATTGATAAGTACTCCGGGAAGGAGCTTACATTATAAATGATCAACACATGACAGTGGTTGATCGAATGAGTCCTGAAGGACTCGTGATTACGTATATATGAACCTCTACACGTAAGTGTATCTATGAGCGCATTCAACATACATGTGATATGGTGTGAATGCACGGTTTCATTGTCTCAGCTTGAAGTTTGAGCGTACGAGAAATCATACATGATTAAATTTTTTGTCCTGTGAAAATACTTTATGATCCAGAAGCACCATAATAGTTGTGTAGACACCCGCATTTTGACTACCAGGTGTCTATGACAGTTTCCAAAAAACACCCGATGATGATCGGACGCTAACGTGTTTCTAGGTGCTCGGATATGGGCCCAAAACCATTAGTTGCTGGCTAATGCACTTACGGAGTACAAATCTCACAAAACTGACCTCAAATTCAGGCCCAGTGGGTCGTTTCCAGTCAAACAAGACTAATTTGGGCCGAAACCGACACCGGAAATAAAACTGACTTTTAGCGATTGGGTCAAACCCGGTCCAAGTCGTTTCTGAAACACATAAAACAACCCCTCACAACATCAAAAGTCCAAGTCAAACACAAACACATCAAAAACCCAAGTCACGGTCCAAAACAATGGACCTGCGCGACCCAGCTGGGCCACTCGATCGAGTGGGCCCTTTTTCAGGCCCGACTGCAGGCACGCCGAGCCACTCGACCGAGTCAGCTGGTTACTCGGTCGAGTAACCCTAACCGGGGTCCTTGGCTTTGCCTATATAAGCAACCCCATGCAACACACATTCAAGACAACTTTTGACAAACCCTACACACTTTACAACCCTAATCAAACCCTAATACTACACTCAAGCCCTAACCCTAGTATTTAGGAGGCAAACCTAAACCACCACAACTCAACCTCCATAGACCTCCAAACTCCCGTGTTAAAGCCACGACTACGAGTCCTATCCGAGACAAGAACATGTAGGTTGAGGGTGGAAAACCCTATTCTTCCCTTCTTCTCTTCCTCTCGTCGTCTTTCTCTTCCTTTTCTTTTTTGTTTTTTTATTCAATTATCGCATCTGTAATATCGATAATATAATTAGTATAAGACATTAAAATACTTGTCGATTTGTGTCGAGTAGGAGGGATGTCGAAATAAGGAAACCCGAATATACAAGTGTACCGCACACAACGTTGTCGGTCGCTTATTCCGACACCCCAATTACTTGATTATTGAGACAAGTTAACTTAAACAATAATCTTCATCTCGTTCACGTTATTATTATTAGTCACATATCACATTGATTTCAAAACCTTTTTTTCAAATCGAACCTCTTTTAACAAGGGTTGAAACCCGTTGACGCGGATCCGGCATCACATAATCCCTAGAGATTCATTACGATGTCGGAAAAGCCGAGGGGATCAAGTCTTTCAATTCTAGCATGGTGTCAAACTCTTAGATTCGATGCTAATTTCATAATTAGACGTCAAATCCATTGATCTAGTCAAATAAGTTAACTAGCGCGATTTCTATTGATACTAAAGTAATTGTCATACAATCCGCTAGAATTACAACATTATTATACGCGGAGGAAATCCATTTATATCGCGATAGTTAATTCAAAACGACTTACAACGATTTTTTTTATCTCGCTCTAACTATCTCATATCGATTTAGTAATCGAATATGGGATACAACGAGCATTCAAATTCAGAATCGAGTATGAATTCCATTATATTTATATCCGACTCGGCAAACTCACCGAATTATCAAAAATCAAAAGCAATTTCGAAATCAATAATAAAATTGCAAACGAACCTGGTTCGTACAGGTGCCACTCGACCGAGTGCCTATGCCACTCGATCGAGTGACATCACAAAAACCGAAACAGAATGTCTTTTCGATCTCCATTCGGTCGAGTCTCACAGTGACTCGGTCGAGTGGCAACGTACTCGGTCGAGTTGGTCAATAACTCGATCGAGTAGGGTCCCAAAACCTGGACAGAACGCTTTTCTGAGTTCCACTCGGTCGAGTCCCTCAATGACTCGGTCGAGTGGCCCCTTATCACGACAAAGTCGTGAGTCCTACAATAGCATTCAAGTCTCGCTAACTTTCTTTTCATGACTTAAGTCAACACGTGTCTAATCCATCACGTGAAACATCACTTCTCAAGCTCTGCATCATCTTATTTGCATCATTCTACATTATTCAATAATTCGCGAATCGTTATTATCGTAACATCGTTACTAACACGTTTGTTGTTTCTCTTGTCAATTTTGGTTGTTTATTTTATTGTACTAAAATGAACCCACATGCTAAAATACAACTTGGACGTTAAGATTTTAGTTGCATTAAATTGACATAGAAACCCTTTCTATTTCTCACATGCTTAGGGAAAACAATGTTTGCATAAGCATTTTCCCGTTCAACTAACACGCGTATTCAAAAGTCATTCGATATCCTAGTAGAGGCCGCTAATGTGCGGGCGGGGTTGGGTGTCCTTTGTGGGCTTCCCAACACGTACCCTCACCCCTTACTCAGAACCTCGGTTTCTAGATGTCCGAAACCGTTGGCGCACGAGAGTCATTCAATACACGATAACCGGTAGTGACGGTATCGGTATCAAATGTTAAGGGACGAACCCAATAAACTCTGACATCGGAAATGGGCTGTATTTTGTATACGGCCCACTAGGACATAGAGTGGGTTCGAATGGGCCCGAACTCCCACAAAGTTCGGTGGCGACTCCACTTAGATTTAAATTTCCATTCGATCCGTTTTCATATGGAGATTCATTCGCCTCCCCAAACCCGCGCGTGGCCGCGTCGGGGTGGACCTATGTCATGTCCACAAGTTGGCGACTCCGCTGGGGATTAACTGATGCGTGACTTACCATCGGCATCCTCAGGGTGAGACTCGAATAAAAATCGTTTGACTAGTACAATACGCGTTTTAGTTTTACGGTTCATGCATAACTTATATTTTCCCGGGCCGGTACTGGTGACCGACGTCCCACTATACCGTTGATGTACTCCAATATGGATATGTCAAAAGGTGTCCATAGTCGATTCAAGTGGGTTTCGCGGCATGTTCTAACCTCAACTCGACTTAGAGACCGAGACTTAGTGTAGAGCATACATGGCGTCGTTATAATGCTTGTATGAGTACGTGCTATTTGGTTTCCGTATTATTTTCAAAAATCGTCAACTCTTTTCAAAAATTACATCATTTTCAAGGTATTCAATTTTCAAAACTCGGGTCGCATGCCGAATTTAGTACTTATGATTTTACTCAAAATAGCCTATTTTCTAGACGGTATGCTGCCCAATTCAAAACTCAAAATTACTTTCGAACTTTCAAAACCCGTGGCCCATTACTCTTTTCGTTTTCTTTCGAAAATTGGGCCCTCCACCGAGTTCTCTCGGGCTCTCTACAAAAACAATCCATTTTCAAAATCTTCCTCTTCTTAGGACTCCCCGTGTTTAGCAGTGTCAGGTCATGTCGTAAGTTGTCAAGGTCTTTAGCGTCGAAACTCTGTCGATCTTACATCACGGGTTTCTTCCCTATCCCAGTCCGCCTTATTAGACTAAGGCAAGGCCCACCTACGTAGGACAAACCCCTACAAAGGAGGGCCCATTTGCACAATCGAGTCAAAAGTCTGGGGATGTCTCATGTGAACCTTCCTTCGAACAGGACTAGGCCCACCCGCCGAATCCTAAGGAAGGTCCACTTTTCACAAGTCACCCGTCTAGGTGTCTTTTCTCGAGTCATTTCCCTTTTAGTCTTGTTCGGGATGTACTTTCTATTCCGGGATTCGGGCTAGTTTCTGATTATGCGGTGTTCTTACTGACAGGCCACCCGAAACCAGATATCAACGCAAGATGGACGCATTGAAGGATGCCCTAGAGAAGATCGAAGCCCAATTGACTGCCATCCAGAAGGATCAAACGGCACTTGCCACTCGTGTGGGCGCAATGGGGAAGGGAACTCCTCCTCCTGGATCGGAGCCCACTGGGCCCATAGCTGAACTAGTCAGCGCTGTCCGCAGGCTTGAGGAACAAGTTCACCTGTCAACGAACAACTCGATCCACAATGAAAATGCTCGTTCCTATTCACCCTTGAATGACGAGCTACCTGCTAACCTCAACCTTACGGGAATTCCTATGTTTGAGGGAACCGAGGAGCCGGTCCACCACATCCGGGCTTTCAAAGATTTTATGGTTGTCAAGGGGGTGAAGTCCACCATGTTTACACATTTGTTCCCTTCCTCCCTGGAGAAGCATCCTAAGGCCTGGTACTACAGGCTCAATTCCAAGAAATACAAAACTTGGGATAATGTGGCAACCGAATTTGCTCGGAATTACGCTGATAATATCGAGATCCAGACTACAATGCGTACTCTGGAAGTGATGGCCCAGGAGCCCAAAGAAGGGTTCACTAAATATCTACAAAGATGGCGGGCCGAGAGTGTGAAGCTGGTCGACAAGCCCAGCGAGAAAGTGCTAGTGGAGGCGTTTGTCAAGAACCTCCTCCCTTCCTACCGGGTCCACCTCCGGTATGCTGTTATCTCTAATTTTGCTACCCCAACTGAAATGGGTACAAGGATCGAGGACGACTTAAGGTTAGAGAGCCTGACTAAGGCCTCTACCAAGGGCTATCAAGGGGCAAGCTCATCCACGAGCAAGCCCACACCCGCAGCTGCAACTCGCAGCATTTTTGATGAGGTAAACCTGCTTGACACCTCATCCAAAAAGAATACACCAAATCGGGTATTCAAAGATATAGGAACTACCTATGCTTATGCCTTACAAAGGCTATCTTCAAAGGGTCTGATCCAACCAATAGGCTCAATGCCCGAGCTTCCAGTGGAGAAGAGGCCCAAAAGTTATAACGCCCAAGCCTACTGCCAATATCATCGTGGTAATGGGGATGATACTGAAAAGTGCTGGAAACTGAAGCATCTAATCTAGGACCTGATTGAGAGCGGGAAGATCCCGTTGCCCGGAGACAAGCTGAGCAACAAAGAAAACCCATTCAGTGCCCACGCAATATTCACCGGTGAGGTTGTCCCCGTCACCCTTGAAGAGGTCCGAAAGGCTAAGTCCAAAGCCTTAGCCACCAACCACCTCGCCGCAGCTGGGCGTTCTATTCCTACATCCGTCACTGAACCTGCCAGGACGGAACCTACCCTTGAAGAACCAAGCAACGACACCGCCCTGGTCCAGCAGTTGAAGAGGGTTCGAGCTGATCTAACCATATGGCAACTACTGGTTAGCTCACAAGCACATCGAGAAGCACTGACTAAGGCTCTCGATGAAATTAAGGTCGACTCATAGGTTACCCCCACCGAAATGGTAGCCACTATTATGCCTTATCTCAAGGGCAAGTCCAAGGAAGAAGGCCCACTTATCACCTTCTCTGAGTCTGATCTTCCATCATTCGGGCCCAATCATAATCTGGCCCTTTATATCACGGTCATTTGCCAAGGCAAGTACCTCCCAATGACCCTTATCGATGATGGGTCTGCTGTAAATGTCCTTCCCCTAAGGACCGCTAAAGCCCTCGGCATCACCGATGCCGACTATCTCCCGATGGCGCAAACTATTCAGGCTTTCGACGGAAGCCCAAAGCCAGTTGCCGGGGCCGTCAAACTGAAAATCATAACGGGCCCAATCGAAAAAGAGTTAGAGTTTCAGGTGATTGATGTCACCTCATCCTTTAATTTACTACTAGGAAGGCTTTGGATCCATGCAGTCAAGGCCGTCTCCTCTACTCTCCATCGGAAAGTCAAGATGCCACTTCAAGATGGTGTCATCACACTAGAGGCTACTCCTATTACCGTGGCAAGCTGCAATGCTACGGGCCGGGCCGACCCACGAGGATTTGATTTCGTGGGCATGATCAAAGAAGAGTATCTCTTTAGGCCCTACTTCACAACTAGCATCGACACGATGCTACAGAATCTAGGCTACTTACCGGGGGCTACCTCAAGGCCATATCTTCCGGCTGGGAAGATCATTGAGGTCCTAAATGATGGCGAATCACAATTCGGATTGGGGTATGCTATAACCCCGAAAAACGTGGTTCGGGCCGGTATTCACAAGGCTGCCGACATTTTCAAGGGTACTTACATAGGCCCTTCTAGCCTGAAGTTAACTGACTACTTCGTCACTCTAGTTTTCGGAGCTATTCAAGTGGGCCTCTATCAACCCACTATCACATATCCCGAGACCAAAACGGCTCGGGAATGCAATTTCATCCCTGATGATATATTCACCCTTGTTCAAGCTGAGTCCAAGGAAGAGGAAAACAACTCCGGGCCCGTGCTGGGGCTTATATTTGGAGAAGACAAAGCCGTCCCCATACCAAAAGATGACTTGGTCAATCTGATCTTCTGCAGCGATCAGTTTGACCCAACTAAGCTAATCACCGAAGTTGGTGCAGATACAGGAAAAAGGGCCTGGAGGAAAACCATCAAGTGGACCGACAGCCAAGACGGATCTACAAGCTGACCACCGGCGAGGGAGACATGTCGGATACCGAGTTCGAGTCTGAATCAGAGTCAGAGTCGGAGTCTGAGTCCAAGTCAAGAGGGTCTGGTGCTAGAGTTGAGTCTGTAACCCCTCTTCCCTTAACCACTTCCACTGAGGTCTCGGGGCCTGTCCCAAGACCTCTCCCTATCCCACCACTGACCAACGATCAGATGGCCGCTCTTTTCGAGCTTTTCACAAAATTTACCATTAATAATAATAACAAAAACCGTTCTGCTTACGACTTGTCTTATTTCCAAAATTTTCTCAATTTCAAAAGTTTTATATGCAATGACATTGAGAAACCCGACGAACAGGTACCTCTACCTCTGCATCTGATCGAGCAGCTCGAACAAAGGGACTCCCGAGATCCGGTGGTCGAAGAAACCGAGTCCATCAATGTGGGAACCGCTTTAAAGCCCCAGATGCTTAAGTTGGGCCTATCCTTAAATCCAGAGGAGAGAAAACAATTCGAAGACCTCCTCGAAGAGTTCAAGGACGTCTTTGCATGGTCCTACAAGGACATGCCGGGTATAGATCGGGAAATAGCCATACACCGAATACCCATCTTTGATGGGTGCAAACCGGTAAAGCAAAACCTCCGTATGATGAAGCCCGAATGGTCTCTCAAGGTCAAAGAGGAAGTAGACAAACAATTCAAAGCGGGCTTTATACAAGTGTCTGAATATCCAGACTGGGTCGCGAACATCGTGCCGGTACCCAAGAAGGACGGCAAGGTGCGAGTATGTGTGGACTTCCGGGACCTTAACAAGGCCAGCCCAAAAGACGATTTCCCGTTACCACACATTGACATATTGGTGGATAACACGGCCGACCATGCCCTTCTATCATTCATGGATGGGTATGCCGGGTACAATCAAATCAAAATGGCAGAAGAGGATATGAGTAAGACCACCTTCATTACACCTTGGGGTACTTACTGTTACACTGTTATGCCATTTGGGCTTATCAATGTCGGGGCCACTTATCAACGAACCGCCACCACTCTACTACATGACATGATGCATAAGGAAGTGGAGGTTTATGTGGACGATATGATTTTGAAGTCCAAAGACCGAAGTGGGCACATCGCGGCCCTAAGAAAATTCTTTACCTGACTGCGCAAATACAACATGAGACTAAACCCTCAAAAATCCAGTTTCGGGGTAACATCAGGCAAATTACTGGGCCATATCGTTAGCCAACGCGGCATCGAGGTCGACACAGCTAAAATCAAAGCCATCACCGAGATGCAGCCACCCAAGACCGAAAAAGAAATAAGGGGGTTTCTCGGAAAAGTCCAATACATCAGCCGATTTATTTCAAAGCTAACTATGGTATGTGAGCCCATTTTCAAAAAACTGAAGATTGGAGAACGAGTACTATGGGACGACAAATGTCAAACGGCTTTCGATAAAATCTAGGAGATTCTGTCTGCTCCGCCGGTATTAATGCCACCTCAACCCGGCCTGCCTTTGTCGTTATACTTAACAACGACCGAGACAGCCATGGGGGCTATGCTGGCCCAGACAGTTGATTCAGAAGAACGGGCTATTTACTACATCAGTAAAAAGTTCCTCGAATACAAATGCAAGTACACAATGCTCGAAAAGACGTGTCTGGCATTGGTCTGGGCCACTAAAAAGCTCCAACACTACATGCTGAGTCACGAGGTACATGTTCTGTCCAAAATGGACCCTATCAAGTACCTGTTCGAGAAGCCCATCCTCAATGACAGGATGTCCAGATGGACTTTAATGTTATCTGAGTTCGACCTCAAGTTTGTACCATTAAAAGCCATCAAAGGCCGGGTAGTGACAGAATTCCTCGCTGACAGTCCGATATCCGAAGAAAGACACACTGATACTTGGGCCTTTCCCGATGAAGACATATTCCATACCGATACCGATACATGGGATTTGTATGTTGACGGAGCATCCAAATTTCGAGGATTTGGGGTCGGGATTCTGTTAATCTCACCACGAGGGGAACACACCCCATTATCCATCAAATTGGACTTTGACGTGACCAACAATGCAGCCGAGTACGAAGCATGCATTCACGGGTTACAAGTCGCCGTTGATTTAGGGGTAACAAACCTCCGGGTCCACGGTGACTCATCGCTGGTCATCAATCAAGCGCTCCAAAAATGGAAAACTCGGAACGCCAATCTCGTGGCTTACCAAGCACGGGTAAGGGTTCTAGAGAAACAATTCCAGAAGGTAGAGTATATCTACCTGCCCCGGGAGGAAAATCAATTCGCAGATGCACTTTCCAAATTAGCATCCCTGCTAAATATACCAGACCATCTTACCAGCATGCCAATCTGTGTCGAAAGGCGGTCCGAGCCGGCGTATGTACACGCCATCCAGGACATTGAACTAACCAACCCGGAACCGTGGTATCAGTCAGTCCTAACCTACCTGACAACGGGAGAATATCCCCCGGGAACTGAAAACCGGGCCAAAAAAGCCTTGCGGAGATTGGCAACCCAATTTGCTCGCACGGATGACGGGCAATTATACAAAAAGACGGCACAGGGGGCTCTCCTCTTGTGCATCGATAAAATGCAGGCCGAAAAGGTTATGGTCGAAGTACACGATGGTGAAAATGGCCCGCATATGAACGCTCATATGCTAGCCCGAAAAATCATGAGGCTCGGGTATTATTGGAATACCATAGAAACAGACTGTCAGTTATATGTCAAGCACTGCCATAATTGTCAGATCTTTGCTAATGTGCAGCATATGCCATCTTTCCTGTTATATACCATGACATCACCATGGCCATTTTCGACATGGGGTATTGATATAATTGGAAAGGTGCGCCCATCCGGGACGGGAGGTCATTGCTTCATTTTGGTGGCCATCGACTACTTCACCAAATGGGTCGAAGTTGAGTAATACCGTGTCTTGAACGCCAAGCACGTGGCCAAATTTATCCAGGACAAGATCATATGCCGATACGGGATCCCACACGAGTTTATCAGTGATCACGAGACCCACTTTCAAGCTGAAACTGCTACGTTGCTAGCAAAATACAAAATTCAAAGGCATACATCTTCACCTTACCGACCCCAAACAAATGGAGCGGTAGAAGCGGCTAACAAAACAATTGTCACCATACTTAAAAAGATGGCTGAGATTTACCGGGACTGGCCCGACAAAATACCCTTCGCCTTGTGGGGGTACCGAACTTCAATTCGCACCGCAACTGGAGCAACTCCATATTATTTGACATATGGAATGGAAGCAGTCCAGCCGATTGAGCTAGAAGTGCCATCCCTCAGAATTTTACTTGAAAGTCAAGTACCTGAAGCAGATTGGGTCCAAGCCCGATACGATTCGCTAGTCCTTTTAGACGAACGACGATCACGGGCCCTCAAAAATATCCAAGTATATCAAAAGAGGATCCAACGGGCTTTCAACAAAAGAGTTAGGCCCAGAAACATCAAAGAAGGGGATTTGGTCCTAAAATCGGTTCGTGCCTTACTACCGGTTGACCCAAGGGGAAAATTTAAACCCAATTGGGCTGGGCCATACTTAGTTAAGAAGGTCCTATCAGGAGGAGCGGTGATGCTGACAGACCTGGATGGGAACGAATTCGTCAACCCGACCAACTTGGACCAGTTGAAGCGCTACTACCCTTAAACCTAATCTCAATGTCATTTTCAAAAATTTGTAAAATTTGTCTTTTTATAAATTTTCAAAAATTATAGACAAGTCAATAAGTTAGAATTAATTATTCTACTGTTGCACATCTCGCACTAATAGTCTTGATCGATATATTTCGAAAATTGCAAAATCAAATCATATTTTTGAACTACGTTTGGTTTGATTCCACTAATTGTGGATACGTAGGCAACCCCTCAAAAGGGTACAACCACTGCAATAAACGAAAAGACGGGAACGGTATTCATTAATACGTCTTTATTAAACCGATAAACTCGGGAATTACAAAAAAAAAGACGGCATATCACAAAAAATATCACACCAAAAAAATAATAGTAATACTCAAATAATAATAAAGGAGACTAATATCCCGGCATCTTTCCCTTTCCTTTGTCCTTTGGGTCGCGAGGGGCCCGAGGTCGCCGGGGCGGGGACGAGCGTTCCCGAATCACGAGGGGAACCTCCTTAGCTCGAACCCGTTTCTTGGACGGTGGGTCTTCTACCACGGTCTTTGGCCCAAGTCGAGCCCGTACGTGCTCGAGTAGCCTATCTCGTGGGCCAAGTCGGTCCTGCACGGGTAGTTTTGGGCCTAGTCTCCTTTCCAGGTCAGTCTGGGGGCTCACTTCCCCCCAAGCACCTTTAGCACCGGACCCTCCAGCTTGAGTCTTGGTCTTCTTCTTTTGGCCTGACATTAATCGGACCACAGTAGCCAGGGTGTCACCTTCGTCAAAGAATCCCCTGTTGTCTTTAGCTTGCTCCCTTCGCAGCAGGTCAAAAGCCTCATCAACCTTCAGAGCAGCTCGGGCTTTAGCATCACTCGCTTTAGTCCACTTCATGTAAGAGCTTGAAACCCAAGTCGAGTAACGAGATTTGGTGACGGGCCAAGTGTGCCGGGTATACCATCTTTGCATCCAATTGTCGCACATTACATCGGTCAGTTGGGTAGGGTCACTCACAACTGCTTCAACTTCTGGGATCCGCTGAGTCCATCCATACTGCCTTAGTATGCGATCCGGGTAGAGATGAACCGTCTGCCTGAAAGATAGTATTACATGATAACGGGCTATGTCCCTCGGGTCCAAGCCAGTCCAAAGGTAGATGGGCCACCATGGTACTACCCATCGAATTAACGGGCCGCTGTGAAAAGATAGCACCTCGTCCCAGTACTTCTGCGTAATCTGACGAGAAAAGTCAATGGCCCGCCTCCTCGTCATCACCTGGTTATGACGGTAGTTGCTCGCATCAAGAGGAGGATCTATCACTGATAGCCTCTCTCATATAGCCAAATCTGAAAAAAGAAACAAAAACATGAGTTCCCGAGGCGAAATAGGCGTACGCCTAAGGCCACTCGGTCGAGTGCCTGGGACACTCGATCGAGTGGTACCCCTGAACACAAACAGGGGGCTTTTACGAGGGCACTCGATCGAGTGCTAGGGTGACTCGATCGAGTGTTACCTCTGAGAGCAGATCAGGAGGTTTTTACGAAGGCACTCGATCGAGTGCCAAGGTGACTCGATCGAGTGCCTAGTGCAGCAGGAGAATCGAGAAAAATTAATCAAAAATCGAGGAGTTAGAAGCCGACATACTTGCAGCAAACGGGTGCTCCCGGTGAGACAAAGAGAAGAATCCCTCTTGCGATTATCCAATCCTTGGATGATTTCACCCGTGATCAGCCAAGCCGGGCTGTGTTCAGTCTCCATCAAGTTCACTACGGTCAAAAGACGGGTGTCTCTCATACATGATAGCAAATCCATGTGACCTTCGAAAGCATAAACATGGACCATGCATAAAGAAAAAGCCCTACGGCTGTAAGCCGGTCTGACCCGGACATCTAGAGGATTCATAAATTTCTCAGCCAAGTCGATCAGAGAAATATTATCACCCTCCATCATACGGGATACCTCGTTGTGAGAAAGCCCTAAAAATTCTCGAAACTTCCTCCTTGGGTCATAGATCGAGTACGGGACAGCGAGACGGAGTATTGGGTTCCGTCCTCCTATAACTGCAATCTCCTCAGGTAAAGGGCAGACTTCGCCCCGGGGGAAAGCAAAGACATGATATATGTCGTCCCAGTAAGACAAGCATGCATCCAGAAAGTGGAGATCAACTTGCATCTGACGGAATGTATACAGTTGACTAATACCCGTCTGATTCAAAGCCACTCTATCCCCGTCCCTAAAACGTCAGGACCATTCCTGCAGCATCACAGTTAACCTGTCGATTCCCATGCCTATTTTCTTGAGAAGAATAAGAGGTCTTTCTTTTGAGAAGGGAGGAGTTGTGGAGGAATTTGTGAGGAAAAATTAATGCATAGAAGGGGTATTTATAGCATTAAAATACACCCCTCTTTCCATATCACAACAGTTTCCTAATCCTAAACAGAATCAAGCCACAAGCCTAGTCCCGATACTAGCACAAAATATTCATCCTGAACTTTCCTAATTTCTTTAGGAGAAAAAATTTCAAAAATTGCCAATTTTAAAATTTTCAAAAATTCAAACTTTCAAAAATTCAAAAATCATTTTTTCCCCAGCGTGAGTCATTTTTCTACCTACGTGTCGCATGCAGATCTTTTCTATGTGACTTATACAGGTACGACTCAAACAGGAACATACAGCCCACCATATCTCCCCAGCGGAAGGCCCTAGGTGGCATTTCCCCGGAATAACACGGGATGGGCCTACACACAGGCACACCCAGAACTTATGCGACAAGTCCGATTCCCCACGGAGTTATCATCATCAACGCAGGTATGATTTCTATCTTATGGTTGGCGAGCCCTTCACGCGAGTCTAACGGACTATAAACGACCCGACCGGAAGGCTGCCAGGTTTCAATCCTCGATTGGCCTGGTAGCTACTCTGACTTTCGCCTTGTCCAAGCCTCAGTCAGAGTGGGGGCTCTGTAGACACCCGCATTTTAACTGCCAGGTGTCTATGGCAGTTTCCAAAAAACACCCGATGATGATCGGACGCTAACGTGTTTCTACGTGCTCGGATATAGGCTCAAAACCATTAGTTGCTGGCTAATGCACTTACGGAGTACAAATCTCACAAAACTGACCTCAAATTCAGGCCCAGTGGGTCGTTTCCAGTCAAACAAGACTAATTTGGGCCGAAACCGACACCGGAAATAAAACTGACTTTTAGCGATTGGGTCAACCCCGGTCCAAGTCGTTTCAGAAACACATAAAACAACCCCTCACAACATCAAAAGTCCAAGTCAAACACAAACACATCGAAAACCCAAGTCACGGTCCAAAACAATGGACCCGCGCGACCCATCTGGGCCACTCGATCGAGTGCCCCACCCACTCGATCGAGTGGGCCCTTTTTCAGGCCCGACTGCAGGCACGCCGAGCCACTCGACCGAGTCAGCTGGTTACTCGGTCGAGTAACCCTAACCGGGGTCCTTGGCTTTGCCTATATAAGCAACCCCATGCAACACACATTCAAGACAACTTTTGACAAACCCTACACACTTTACAACCCTAATCAAACCCTAATACTACACTCAAGCCCTAACCCTAGTATTTAGGAGGCAAACCTAAACCACCACAACTCAACCTCCATAGACCTCCAAACTCCCGTGTTAAAGCCACGACTACGAGTCCTATCCGAGACAAGAACGTGTAGGTTGAGGGTGGAAAACCCTATTCTTCCCTTCTTCTCTTCCTCTCGTCGTCTTTCTCTTCCTTTTCTTTTTGTTTTTTTTATTCAATTATCGCATCTGTAATATCGATAATATAATTAGTATAAGACATTAAAATACTTGTCGATTTGTGTCGAGTACGAGGGATGTCGGAATAAGGAAACCCGAATATACAAGTGTACCGCACACAGCGTTGCCGGTCGCTTATTCCGACACCCCAATTACTTGATTATTGAGACAAGTTAACTTAAACAATAATCTTCATCTCGTTCACGTTATTATTATTAGTCACATATCGCATTGATTTCAAAACCTTTTTTTCAAATCGAACCTCTTTTAACAAGGGTCGAAACCCGTTGACGCGGATCCGGCATCACATAATCCCTAGAGATTCATTACGATGTCGGAAAAGCCGAGGGGATCAAGTCTTTCAATTCTAGCATGGTGTCAAACTCATAGATTCGATGCTAATTTCATAATTAGACGTCAAATCCATTGATCTAGTCAAATAAGTTAACTAGCGCGATTTCTATTGATGCTAAAGTAATTGTCATACAATTCGCTAGAATTACGACATTATTAAACACGGAGGAAATCCATTTATAACGCGATAGTTAATTCAAAACGACTTACAACGATTTTTTTTATCTCGCTCTAACTATCTCATATCGATTTAATAATCGAATATGGGATACAACGAGCATTCAAATTAAGAATTGAGTATAAATTCCATAATATTTATATCCGACTCGGCAAACTCACCGAATTATCAAAAATCAAAAGCAATTTCGAAATCAATAATAAAATTGCAAACAAACCTGGTTCGTACAGTAGCCACTCGACCGAGTGCCTATGCCACTCGATCGAGTGACATCACAAAAACCGAAAACAGAATGTCTTTTCGACCTCCATTCAGTCGAGTCTCACAGTGACTCGGTCGAGTGGCAACGTACTCGGTCGAGTTGGTCAATAACTCGATCGAGTAGGGTCCCAAAACCTGGACAGAACGCT
Source organism: Agrostemma githago (assembly GCA_958450325.1). NCBI lineage: Eukaryota > Viridiplantae > Streptophyta > Magnoliopsida > Caryophyllales > Caryophyllaceae > Agrostemma > Agrostemma githago. Next base: position 17,858,175 of record OY288248.1, read on the forward strand.
TTTCAGAGGTCCACTCGGTCGAGTCCCTCAATGACTCGGTCGAGTGGCCCTTTACCACGACAAAGTCGTGAGTCCTACAATAGCATTCAAGTCTCGCTAACTTTCTTTTCATGACTTAAGTCAACACGTGTGTTGACACCCACATTTTGACCGTCAGGTGTCTATAATAGTTCCCGTCAAACACCCGATGATGATTGGACGTAAACGTGCTTTGATGGACTCGGATATGGGCTCGTAATCATGGACATTTGGTTTAGACTTATACGGAGTACACATCTTACAAAACCAACCTCAAAACCAGGCCCAGTGGGTCGTTTCGAGTCAAATGAGACTAATTTGGGTCGAAACCGTCACCAGGGGTAAAACCGTCTTTTAGCGACCGGGTCAAAGATATTTTTTCCCGAGACTCGCGGACGAACCGTGACACCTCAAGTGTCCGGTTTGGACTCCAACACTACCAAAAATCAGCTTCGAGAACATTAAACAATTCCGTTGAAGGTAGAATTCGATCTCAAGTAGGAGTTCTATCCGGAAACCGAATCAGACACCGACCGAGCTCCAAATACTCGGCCAAGACATCCAAATCAGCCAAAACAGCCGAGATTTCCTTGCTTCTTCCCCAAGCAACGGACTTCTCGTTCCTCTCGAACTCTCATATTTCCTATCCAAACCGGTATTTCTTGTCACACAAGCAGGACTACCTCAATTCCTATAAATAGGACCTCCCGTCCAACACAAAACACACGGTTTTTTGACACGGTTTGACAGCCATTATACACATACATCCTTGATATCTATTAGAAAGAATCCAAAGCAAATCCCGACATATTCCCGAAGAAGCCTCGAAACCCCGAGAAACCATCCAACCACATGCCCAACCACACATCCAACCATACACCTTAACTCATCCCGCATCATCTCGACGCTCCCAAGTTTAAACCACTTTCCGACGAGCCTTATCCCGAGAACACAAAGCATGTAGGTTGAGGGTGTAAATCAAACCCGATTCTTCTCTTTCTTCTCTTTCTTTCTCTCGTCTTTTTTCGTCGGTCGGGTCATTAGTCCGTCGTATTTTTAATATGGGTCGTTCGTCGCATATTTATTATTTCTAATATCGATACTACGAAAAACTATTTTTTATAACGTTCTTAAAATACGATATCGATTCTCTAATCGAATATCGTATCAAACAAGAACAAAATTGATTCATTCTCGTTGATGCTAAATAAAATCGTTACATCCTTTTAAACAAAATTCGACGATTTTATACGCGGAGAGGATTAACATCTTTTTTTGTTCAAAATTCTTTTTCTTACTTTTCGTTCAAAAACAAACTCTTTTCAAAACTTTTCTAAAAATCATTCCGAGTATTCGATATCGATTTCATAATCGAATATCGGATACAACGAATATCGAAAGCATAGATCGAGTATAAATTAATTCATATTTATACGCGATCTATCGAAATTAACAATTTCTCGAAAAACAGAACCGGGACAGCGAACCGTGCGAGCCGCGCCACCCTCAGGCGACTCGCACGGCGGGCTGGATCCACGGCCCTTTTCTTCTTCGTTTTCTCAATTTTTTCTTGAACATCGCTTTTTCTACAAAACGATTTTTTAAAACTTTTTTATCCATTCCGACTATTCGATATCGATTTCATAATCGAATATCGAATACGACGAATATCGAAAATATGAATCGGGCATAAATTAATCCATATTTATACGCGATTTATATAAATTAACGATTTTCGACAAAATAAGAAAAAATCGGACAGCCTGCCACGCGAGTCGCGCGCCGGTCAGGCGACTCGCGCGGTGGCCTGGTCCGCCGACCTTCTTTTCTTCTCGTTTCCTCGCTTTTCCATTTTTTTATTCTCTTCGAGTCTTACATAAAAAGCGACTTTCGCGACATATTTCGATAAATACTTTTTCTTTGACCTCGGTCAACGCGTGCTAATCCATCACGTGACATAAATCTTTTCAAAAATCATGCATATTATTTATTTGCATCTTTATTCAATTTATTCAATCGTTACTAACCCGTTTTCTCGTGTTTGTAGCAATTTATTTTCGTATTTTGTTTTTATCGTTTTATTAGACTAAAACGAACTTCACATGCTAAAATAACTTTGACGTTATTAGTTTAATATGCATTAAACGACTTAGCAACCCATTTATTTATTTTTCTTGCATGACTTAGGAAAATAATGTTTGCATATCATTCAACCGTCGAACTAACGCGTGTACGTAAAAAACGAACGATATCTTAGTAAAGGCCGCTAAGTGCGGGCGGGGTTGGGTGTTCTCAATGAACTTCCCAACACGTACCCTCACCCCTTACTCAGAACCATGGTTTCCGGATGTCCGAATCCATTGGCAACGAGAGTCATTTAATATACGATATCCGATAACGTCAGTATCGGTATCAAATGCTAAGGGACGAACCCGATAAACTCTGACATCGGAAATGGGCCATGTTTTAAATATGGCCCACTACGACATAGAGTGGGTTCGAATGGTTCCGAATAACCACAAAATTCGGTGGCGACTCCTACTTCGATTTAAAATTCAATTCGATCCATCTCATATGGAGATTCATTCGCCTCCCCAAACCTGCGCGTGGCCGCGTCGGGGTGGACCTATGTCATGTCCGCAATTTGGCGACTCCGCTTGGGATTAACTGATGTGTCACTTACCATCGGCATCCTCAGGGTGAGACTCAAAAAGAAATCGTTCGATTAGTAATGTACACGTTTTAGTTCAATGGTTCATGCATAACCCCATTCTTTCCCGGGCCGGTTACTTGTGACCGACGTCCCACTATACCGCGGTGCATTCCTACATGGTTGCACTAAAGACTTCGATGGCGGAACTCGCATGGGTTTTACGGCAGGTTCTAAGACCAACTCGGCTTAGGAAGTCTGTCCTGATTTGCGAGAATGCGATCGTTGTTGGTATAGACCCTATTCGACCGACCGAGACTTAGACTAAGAGCATACATGGCGTCATTATACTGTTTCCGTGACTACATGCTACTTGATCTTCTTTGGTCTTTTCAAAAACCGTCCTTTTCAAAAAAACTTACATCCTTTTCAAACCCATCTATTTTTCAAAACCCGGAAAGCTACCAAATTTAGGACTTATGATTTTGACTCAAAATAGCCTATTTTTAGCCGGTATGCTGTCCAAACCTTTTCAAAAAATCCGAAATCTTGGCCCGATAGCCTTTTTTCTCGGTTTTCAAAAAATCGGACCATCCTACCCGACTTTGTTCGGTTTTCAAATCCAAATTCCCTTTTCAAAACCCTCTTCTTCTTAGGACTTTCCGTATTTAGCAGTGTCGGGTCTTGTCATAGGTTGTAAGAGTCTATAGCGTCGAAACTCTGTCGAACCTACATCACGAGTTTCTACCCCATCCCAGTCCGCCGTATTTGTCAAGGCACGGCCCACCTTCATAGGACAAACTCCTGCAAAGGGAAGCCCGTTTACGCACTTGAGTCCAAAGTCTGGGGAATTCTCACGTAGACCTTCCTTCGAACGGGACTAGGCCCACTTTGCCGAATCCTAAGGAAGTCCCACCGTCCACGGGTCATCCGTCTAGAAGTCAGTTTCCGGTCTTTTTTCTCGTTTAGTCTTTTTCCTTGCTCGGGATGTACTTCTGATTCTAAGATCTGGGTCAGTTACTGATTACGCGGTGCCCTTACAGACATGCCACCCCACACCCGAGCCATGACGCAACAAGCCATAGACGAATTGAAGGCCTCATTGACCAAGCTGGAAAACATGATCACGTCGATGAGAGGGGACCAGATCGCCATCCTTACCCGGGTAAGTGCCGTAGAGCAGGGAACCCCTAGCGGCAGTGTCGACACTACTGGGCCTTTAGCTGAATTGGCCAGCGCAGTCCACAAACTGCAGGAACAGGTCCATCTGTCGACCCAAAACTCCATCCACACGGAGAATGCTCGGACCTACACACTGTTGACCGATGAACTACCCGCCAATCTCAATTTGACGGGCCTGCCAATGTTCGAAGGTACTGAAGACCCGGTCCACTATATCCGGGCTTTCAAGGAGTTCATGGCCCTTAAGGGGGTTAAGTCCAACATGTTCAAGCACCTATTCGCTTCTTCTCTCTAGAAGCACCCAAGAGCCTGGTACTATCGGCTCGATTCCAAGAAATACAAAACTTGGGATGACGTGGCAACGGAATTCGCTCGGAACTACGCCAACAACACGGAGATCCAGACCACTATGCGCACCCTGGAAGTAATGGCTCAGGAACCTAAGGAAGGATTTACGAAATATCTCCAACGCTGGAGGGCTGAAAGCGTCAAACTGGTCGATAAGCCCAGTGAAAAAGTACTGGTTGAAGCCTTCGTCAAAAACCTCCTTCCTGCTTACCGCGTCCATCTCCGGTACGCCATCATACCTAGCTTCGCGGTCCTAACTGAAATGGGAACAAGAATCGAAGATGATTTAAGGTTGGAAAGCCTCACTAAGGCCTCCACCAAAGGATACCAAGGGGCCAGATCATCAACAAGCAAGCCCACATCTACTGCTGCCACTCGTAGCATTTTTGACGAGGTAAATACACTTGATACCTCGTCCCAGAAGAATACCACCCCCGGGTATTCAACGACATAGGCACCACCTATGAAAATGCCCTGCAGAGGCTTTCATCAAAAGGCCTCATCACCCTGATAGGCCCAACACCTGATCTCCCGGTCGAACGTCGCTCCAAGGCCTACAACCTCCAGGCCTACTGTCAGTACCATCGTGGTAAGGGACACGATACCGAGAAATGCTGGAAGCTAAAACACCTTATCCAAGATCTCATCGAAAACGGGAAGATCCCTTTGCCCGGGGGTAAACCCAACAACAAGGATAACCCGTTGGCCACTCACGCCATCTTCTCCGGGGAAATAGTGAATTGCTCACACCTCATTTCTCCGTTTGTCCCGCATATAAACGGGATCTGGTGCGACGACGAAGACGACGTCTACCTCACAAAAGGGGAAGCTGTCCCCATCACGCCCGAGGAGATTCAGAAGGTTAAGTCCAAGGTCTTAGCCACTAGTCAAGTCCTCATCATCGCCGAGCCACTTAGGGTCGAGCCCGCCCCAGAAGAGCCAACTGCTGAAAAGGCTCTTGTAAAGCAGCAGAGCAAGACTCGAGTTGACATCTCTATATGGCAACTCTTAGTTAGCTCCCAGGAACATCGAGAGGCACTCACTAAGGCCCTCGATCAAGTCAAAATCGACTCTATGGCTACTCCAGCTGAAATGGTAGCCACGGTTCTGCCCCACCTAAAGGGGAAATCTATAGAGGAAGGCCCACTGATTACCTTCTCTGATGCTGATCTACCACCATTTGGGCCAGCCCACAACATGGCCCTCTACATCACGGTCATCTGCCGTGGAAAGTACCTACCCATGACCCTAATTGACGACGGGTCGGCAGTCAACGTCCTCCCCTTGAGGACCGCCAAAGCCCTCGGCATCACCGAGGCTGACTACATTCCCACAGCTCAAACCATTCAGGCTTTTGACGGAAGCCCAAAGTCAGTAGCTGGAGCCACGAAACTCACTATCATAACGGGCCCAATAGAGAAGGAGCTAGAGTTTCAAGTGATCGACGTGACTTCCTCCTTCAACCTTCTTTTTGGAAGACCTTAGATCCATGCAACCAGGGTTGTATCCTCCACCCTACATCGGAAAATCAAGCTACCTTTGCACGACACCGTCATCACCCTAGAAGCCACACCTATGACTGTGGCTAACTGCAACACCTCGGGCCGTACCGATCTCTGGGGTTTCGATTTCATAGGGGTTATCGACGAAGAATACCTTTTCCCACCCTACTTTACGGTTCGCCTTGACCGAATGTTGCAAAATCTGGGCTTTCTACCGGGGGTCACATCAACGCCCGACCTCCCTGCAGGAAAAATTCTCAAAGTTCTGGACAATGGGAGGACTCAAACAGGCCTGGGCTACACCCTAACCCCGGAAAACATGGGTCAAACTGGAACCGACAAGATTATCTTTGTCTCTCCAGTGTTCGAGACCGTCCAAACTGGCCTATATCGGCCCACAACCATGCGCCCTGGGACCCACTCGGCCTAGGTCTGCAACTACATACCAGACGACATTTTCGCCCTCAGCCGGTCCGAAAATGTTAGGAATGCCGAGCCCGCACTAGGGCTACTTTTCGGAGAGGAACTCGCGGCCCCAACGCCGAAGGAAGAGCTGGTCAGCCTCATTCTCCATAGCCGCACCTTTGATCCATCCAAACTGATCTCAGAAGTCGGATCCGGTACCGGAAGCAGAGCCTGGAGGAAGACTGTCAAGTGGACTGACAGTCAAGGAAGGACTTACAAGCTGATCACAGGGGAAGGAGAAATGCCAGAATCTGAGTCTAAGTCTGAGTCGGAGTCCGAGTCAGAGTCTAAGATTGAGTCTAGTGAGTCCGGTGCTAGGGTCAGTCCTGTAACTCCCCCTCTCCCTCTAGCTATTCCTAGTGCCTCGGGATCTGTCCCGGGCACCCTACCTATCCCGCCACTGACTAGTGATCAGATGGCAGCTCTCTTCGAGCTATTTTCTCAATTCATGATCAATAATAACAACCGTTCTGCTTACGACTTGTCTCATTTTCAAAACTTTCTCAATTTCAAAAATATTATGTGCAATGACATTGAGAAACCCGACGAACAGGTATCCTTGCCTCCACATCTGATCGAGCAACTAGAGCAAAGGGAATCCCGCAATCCGGTAATCGAAGAAACCGAATCCATCAACGTGGGAACAACCTTAGAACCTCAGATGCTTAAGATAGGATTATCCTTAGATCCCGAGGAGAAACAACAATTCATAGTTCTCCTTCAAGAATTCAAAGACGTCTTCGCATGGTTCTACAAGGACATGCCGGGGATTGATCGCGAAATAGCCGAGCACCATATACCGATCAAGGAAGGGTTCAAGCCGGTTAAACAAAAACTCCGACGCATGAGGCCCGAATGGTCCCTCAAAGTCAAGGAAGAGGTCGATAAACAATTCAAGGCTGGGTTCATACGAGTCTCCGAGTATCCAGATTGGGTTGCAAACATCGTACCAGTCCCTAAAAAGGATGGTAAGGTTCGTGTCTGTGTAGACTTTTGGGATCTTAACAAGGCGAGCCCAAAAGACGATTTCCCGTTACCACACATCGATATACTGGTGGATAACACAGCTGACCATTCCCTCCTATCATTTATGGACGGGTATGCGGGGTATAACCAGATAAAAATGGCAGAAGAGATATGGATAAGACCACCTTCATTACACCTTGGGGTACTTATTGCTATACTGTTATGCCATTTGGTCTCATCAATGCCGGGGCCACCTATCAACGAACCGCCACAACTTTATTACACGACATGATGCATAAAGAAGTGGAAGTTTACGTGGACGACATGATCTACGATTCCAAAGACAGGGATGGTCACATCACCGCCCTGAGGAAGTTCTTCACCCGATTACGCAAATACAACATGAGGCTAAACCCTCAGAAATGCAGTTTCGGGGTAACATCCGGCAAATTACTGGGTCATATCGTTAGCCAACGAGGTATCGAAGTCGATCCAACCAAAATCAAGGCCATCACCGAGATGCAGCCCCCTAAAACCGAAAAGGAGATAAGAGGATTTCTCGGAAAAGTCCAATACATTAGCAGGTTCATTTCAAAGCTAACCATGGTATGTGAACCGATCTTCAAGAAGCTGAAAATAGGAGAACGGTTACTATGGGACGACAAATGTCAAGCAGCCTTTGATAGAATCAAAGAAATTTTGTCTTCACCACCGGTCCTAATGCCACCTCAGCACGGTTTGCCTTTGTCACTATACCTACCCACGACAGAGACAGCCATGGGGGTTATGCTAGCTCAAACGGTCAATTCCGAAGAAAGAGCCATATACTACATCAGCAAGAAGTTTTTAGAGTACGAGTGTAAATACACCATGCTCGAAAAGACGTGTTTAGCTCTGGTCTGGGCCACTAAGAAGCTCCGACATTACATGCTCAGTTACGAGGTACAGGTATTATCCATAATGGATCCCATCAAGTACCTTTTCGAAAAACCCATCCTCAACGGCAGGATATCAAGATGGACCCTGATGTTGGCAGAATTCGATCTGAAGTTCGTACCATTGAAAGCCATCAAAGGACGAATAGTAGCCGAATTTCTCGCTGACAGTCCCATAACCGAAGAAGGACACACCGACACTTGGTCCTTCCCGGATGAAGACATTTTCCACACTGACACCGAAGCATGGGACTTGTACTTTGACGGGGCATCCAATTTCCGAGGATTTGGAGTCGGGATTCTCCTAATCTCGCCAAGAGGGGAACATACTCCCGTATCCATCAAATTAGACTTCGACGTCACTAATAATGCCGCTGAGTATGAAGCACGTATCCACGGGCTACAAGCCGCCGCCGACTTAAGGGTCACAAACCTCCGAGTACACGGTGATTCATCTCTGGTCATTAATCAAGCACTCCAAAAATGGAAGACTCGAAATGCTAATCTCGTGGCCTACCAGGCACGAGTAAGGGATCTCGAGAAACAGTTCCAGAAGGTAGAATATATATACCTACCTCGGGAAGAGAATCAGTTCGCAGATGCACTCTCAAAATTGGCATCTTTGCTAAATATTCCCGATCATATGACCAGTATGCCAATCTGTGTCGAAAGACGATCCGAGCCAGCATATATCCACGACATCGAAGAAATCGAAATACCTGATCCCGAGCCATGATATCAAGTTGTGTTGACATACCTAGCAACCGGGGAATATCCACCCGGGGCTGACAACCGAGCCAGAAAGGCCCTGCGAAGACTGGCAACCCAGTTCATCCGCACCGACGATGGGGAAATCTATAAAAAGACAGCACAGGGGGCTCTCCTTCGATGCATCGATAAAACCAACACTGAAAAAGTTATGGCTGAGGTACATGATGGCGAATGCGGCCCACACATGAATGCCCAGATGTTAGTCCGGAAAATCATGAGGCTCGGATACTACTGGAATAGCATGGAAACCGACTGCCAGCTATATGTTAAACATTGCCATAATTGTCAAATTTTTGCCAATATACAACATATGCCACCATCCCTACTATACACCATGACATCACCCTGGCCATTTTCAACTTGGGGAATCGATATAATCGGAAAAATAAACCCCTCGAGAACCGGAGGACACTGCTTCATTTTGGTAGCAATCGACTATTTCACCAAATGGGTCGAAGCTGAATCCTATCATATACTCAATGCCAGCCATGTTGCCAAATTCATTCAAAATAAGATAATATGCCGGTATGGGATCCCTCACGAATTCATCAGTGACCACGGGACCCATTTTCAAGCCGAAACAGCAGCCTTGCTGACCAAGTACAAAATTCAAAGGCATACATCTTCACCCTACCGACCCCAAACCAATGGAGCGGTAGAAGCGGCTAATAAGACAATTGTCACCATACTCAAAAAGATGGCTACCCGACAAAATACCATTTGCACTTTGGGGATATCGAACCTCGATTCGTACTGCGACCGGGGCAACACCGTATTACCTTACATACGGGATGGAAGTTGTCCAACCTGTTGAGTTAGAGGTACCGTCACTCAGAATCCTACTCGAGAGTCAAGTACCCGAAGCCGATTGGGTTCGAGCACGATATGACTCGCTAGTCCTTTTAGACGAACGACGATCTCGTGCCCTCAATAATATACAAATCTATCAGAAGAGGATCCAACGGGCTTTCAACAAAAGGGTAAGGCCCAGGAACATTAAAGAAGGAGATTTGGTTCTCAAGTCTGTTCGAGCTTTATTACCAGTAGACCCAAGGGGAAAATTCAAACCTAACTGGGCCGGGCCATATCTGGTAAAAAAGATCCTATCAGGTGGAGCAGTAATGCTAACGGATCTGGACGGGAATGAATTTGTCAACCCAACTAACCTGGACCAGCTGAAGCGTTACTACTCTTAACCCACCTCTCTCAATGTCATTTGCAAAAGTTTATTAAAAAAATCTTTTCAAACATAAACTTTTAAAGACAAGTCAAAAGCAAGAATTATTTATTCTACTGTTATAAACATCTTGAACCAATAGTCTTGATGTATTTCGAAATTGCAAATTAAGTCTCAACTACGTTTGGTTTAATTCCATTTATTATGGATACGTAGGCAACCCCTCAAAAGGGCACAACCACTGCAATCGAAAAAAAAAACAGGAACGGTTCTTAATAATTTCAAAAAAAAAATTCCGACAAATCCGGAAAGTTACAAAAAATCAAAAAAAAAAAATCCAACACACAATAAATAATACTAATACCTAAATAATAAAAACTAGGGTATTTTTCCCTTTCCTTTGTCCTTAGCTTCCTTTTCCATCCACCGACGTCGACGTGGAGGTGAACGCTCCCGAATCACCAAAGGAATCTCCTTAACCCGGGCTCGTTTCTTCAAGCTCGACTCCCCGGTCACCTCACACGGACCTAGCCTATCTCGGACCGCTAGTTTCGGTCCGAGCCTTCTTTCCAAGTCTCTAGCATCGGTCTCATTAGCTCGAGTCTTAGTTTTTGACTTAAAACCCGACCCTGGCTCATCAAAGATAGTTGGAGTCTCCTCTTTATCAAAGAACCGCCTATTGTCTTTTGCCGATTCTCGACGGGCCAAGTCAAAAGCCTCATTAGTCTTCAAAGTTTTACGAGTCTCCTGGGATTCTTCAGAGGTCCATTTTCGATATGATTCAGACACCCAAGTGGTTTGACAAGGACGGGGTATAGTCCATATGACACGGGTAAACCATCGTTGCAGCCACGTGTCACACATAGCGTCCGTCAATTGGAGCGAAACGCTAATTATGGCTTCGGTTTCGGGGATCTGCTGAAACGAACCGAACTGTCTCAAAATACGATCCGGATAAATATGGACGGTCCAGTCCAAGGACAAGATCACCAAGTAATGGGCCTTGTCCCTTCTAGCTAACCCCGTTAGCCTTGAAAGGAACCACTAGATGACGTTCCATCTAATCAAAGGCCCACCATGGAATGTTAGCTCTTCATCCCAATACTTCCGATTTTTATGATGACTCGAGCTTATTCGTCGGGACCTTGAGCCAATCTGGCAGCTACGATATCTGGATATGTTCACCGGGGGCTCTATGATTGACAGACGCTCGGATAACCGAAAAAAAAAATAGAAATTTCTGAAAATTGGAAATTTCGAAAATTTCTGAAAAATCAAAAATTTTCGGAAAAATTGGAAATTCCGGAAAATTTGAAATTGCGGAAAAATTCGGAAAATCGGGCAATTTTTCGAAAAAAAGAAAAAAAAACGGTTAAATACCTGCAGAAGACGGATGCCTCCTGTCAATTGTCGATCCGGGTCAAGTCTTCTAGCATCAATGCCCATAATAATCTCCCCGGTTATCAGCCAAGCCGGGCTGTGACCTGTCTCCATTTGGTCAACTATGCTAATCAGCCTGATCTCACCCAAACACGAGTCAGCATCCATCCGACCTTCGAAGGCATATCGATGCAGCATACAAAAGGCGAAAGCCCTACGCCTATGGGTAGAAGTAATTCTTGCGCCAACCGGGTTCATAAATTTGTCAGCCAGGTCAAATAGGGAAACCGAATCTCCCTTCACCATACGGACTGTCTCAGCATGCGACAGACCTAGGAAATCCCTTAACCTCCTCCTTGGGTCAGGATAAAATGGGGGAATGGCAGGGCGAGCATTGAGGCACCAACCGCCTATAGCTGCAATTTCTTTGGGGAGGGGACATATTTCTCCTCGAGAAAATACAAAAACATGGTGGGTAGTATCCCAAAAGGATAAGCAAGCATCGAGAAAGTGCGAATCTACCCTAAGCCGCTGAAGTGGGAATAAAGCCACAATTCTCATTTGAGTTAGCTGAACTTTATCCTCGTCTCGAAAGTCCTGAGCCCACGCCTGAAGCATCGCAGTCAAATGATCAATACCCATTGCAAGGATAGTTTCTTTTATTTATCCTAAAAGTCTAAGGGATTTTAAGGTAGAAGAAAAGATTTGGTTTAGAATATGAAAAATAAGAAGCCAGAACCCTCTATTTATAAGAGAGGATATCCATTTTCCTAGTCATCACAGGAATAGGACTTTACATCACATCCCCTGCTTCATCTAGGCATGCAGGCCTAACCAGGAAGTCTCAGGAATTTGTGTCAGAATCCGATTAGGAATCAAAGTCATCCCAAGCATCCCTATTTCCAAACTTTTCAACAAAAAATCAGCATTTTTTCTTTTCAAAAATTTTCAAAAAAAAATCATCATCATTTCTTCCCCAGCATGAGTCAGTGTTTCACCTAAATGTTGCATACAAATTATGTCAGCATACAGGTACACCCAAGACTCCCGAGAAATTCTAAGAAAAGTTCCCCAGTGGAAAGCTCAGGCGACATTTTCCGAAGAATCAGGATATATCTGTAAACAGATATACCCGTAGCTTCCAAGGCAAGCTCCCGCGCAGTTCTAAGGCATGAAGTACCTGTAAACAGGTATACCCATAGCTCCCACGACATTATAAGCAATCAACCCAGGTATGATTTCTGTCCTATGGCTGGCGAGCCCTTCACGCAGGTTTAATGGACTCTAAACGACCCGATCGGAAGTCTGCCAGGTTTTAATCCTTGATTGACCTGGTAGCTACTCTGACTTTTGCCTTGTCCAAGCCTCAGTCAGAGTGGGGGCTCTGTAGACACCCACATTTTGACCGTCAGGTGTCTATAATAGTTCCCGCCAAACACCCGATGATGATTGGACGTAAACGTGCTTTGATGGACTCGGATATGGGCTCGTAATCATGGACATTTGGTTTAGACTTATACGGAGTACAAATCTTACAAAACCAACCTCAAAACCAGGCCCAGTGGGTCGTTTCGAGTCAAATGAGACTAATTTGGGTCGAAACCGTCACCAGAGGTAAAACCGTGTTTTAGCGACCGGGTCAAACCCGGTCAAAGATATTTTTTCCCGAGACTCGCGGACGAACCGTGACACCTCAAGTGTCCGGTTTGGACTCCAACACTACCAAAAATCAGCTTCGAGAACATTAAACAATTCCGTTGAAGGTAGAATTCGATCTCAAGTAGGAGTTCTATCCGGAAACCGAATCAGACACCGACCGAGCTCCAAATACTCGGCCAAGACATCCAAATCAGCCAAAACAGCCGAGATTTCCTTGCTTCTTCCCCAAGCAACGGACTTCTCGTTCCTCTCGAACTCTCATATTTCCTATCCAAACCGGTATTTCTTGTCACACAAGCAAGACTACCTCAATTCCTATAAATAGGACCTCCCGTCCAACACAAAACACACGGTTTTTTGACACGGTTTGACAGCCATTATACACATAAATCCTTGATATCTATTAGAAAGAATCCAAAGCAAATCCCGACATATTCCCGAAGAAGCCTCGAAACCCCGAGAAACCATCCAACCACATGCCCAACCACACGTCCAACCATACACCTTAACTCATCTCGCATCATCTCGACGCTCCCAAGTTTAAACCACTTTCCGACGAGCCTTATCCCGAGAACACAAAGCATGTAGGTTGAGGGTGTAAATCAAACCCGATTCTTCTCTTTCTTCTCTTCCTTTCTCTCGTCTTTTTTCGTCGGTCGTGTCATTAGTCCGTCGTATTTTTAATATGGGTCGTTCGTCGCATATTTATTATTTCTAATATCGATACTACGAAAAACTATTTTTTATAACGTTCTTAAAATACGATATCGATTCTCTAATCGAATATCGTATCAAACAAGAACAAAATTGATTCATTCTCGTTGATGCTAAATAAAATCGTTACATCCTTTTAAACAAAATTCGACGATTTTATACGCGGAGAGGATTAACATCTTTTTTTGTTCAAAATTCTTTTTCTTACTTTTCGTTCAAAAAACAAACTCTTTTCAAAACTTTTCTAAAAATCATTCCGAGTATTCGATATCGATTTCATAATCGAATATCGGATACAACGAATATCGAAAGCATAGATCGAGTATAAATTAATTCATATTTATACGCGATCTATCGAAATTAACAATTTCTCGAAAAACAGAACCGGGACAGCGAACCGTGCGAGCCGCGCCACCCTCAGGCGACTCGCACGGCGGGCTGGATCCACGGCCCTTTTCTTCTTCGTTTTCTCGATTTTTTCTTAAACATCGCTTTTTCTACAAAACGATTTTTTAAAACTTTTTTATCCATTCCGACTATTCGATATCGATTTCATAATCGAATATCGAATACGACGAATATCGAAAATATGAATCGAGCATAAATTAATCCATATTTATACGCGATTTATATAAATTAACAATTTTCGACAAAATAAGAAAAAATCGGAAAGCCTGCCACGCGAGCCGCGCGTCGGTCAGGCGACTCGCGCGGTGGCCTAGTCCGCCGACCTTCTTTTCTTCTCGTTTCCTCGCTTTTCCATTTTTTTATTCTCTTCGAGTCTTACATAAAAAGCGACTTTCGCGACATATTTCGATAAATACTTTTTCTTTGACCTCGGTCAACGCGTGCTAATCTATCACGTGACATAAATCTTTTCAAAAATCATGCATATTATTTATTTGCATCTTTATTCAATTTATTCAATCGTTACTAACCCGTTTTCTCGTGTTTGTAGCAATTTATTTTCGTATTTTGTTTTTATCGTTTTATTAGACTAAAACGAACTTCACATGCTAAAATAACTTTGACGTTATTAGTTTAATATGCATTAAACGACTTAGCAACCCATTTATTTATTTTTCTTGCATGACTTAGGAAAATAATGTTTGCATATCATTCAACCGTCGAACTAACGCGTGTACGTAAAAAACGAACGATATCTTAGTAAAGGCCGCTAAGTGCGGGCGGGGTTGGGTGTTCTCAATGAACTTCCCAACACGTACCCTCACCCCTTACTCAGAACCATGGTTTTCGGATGTCCGAATCCATTGGCAACGAGAGTCATTCAATATACGATATCCGATAACGTCGGTATCGGTATCAAATGCTAAGGGACGAACCCGATAAACTCTGACATCGGAAATGGGCCATGTTTTAAATATGGCCCACTACGACATAGAGTGGGTTCGAATGGTTCCGAATAACCACAAAATTCGGTGGCGACTCCTACTTCGATTTAAAATTCAATTCGATCCATCTCATATGGAGATTCATTCGCCTCACCAAACCCGCGCGTGGCCGGGTCGGGGTGGACCTATGTCATGTCCACAACGTGTCTAATCCATCACGTGAAACATCACTTCTCAAGCTCTGCATCATCTTATTTGAATCATTCTACATTATTCAATAATTCGCGAATCGTTATTATCGTAACATCGTTACTAACGCGTTTGTTGTTTCTCTCGTCAATTTTGGTTGTTTATTTTATTGTACTAAAATGAACCCACATGCTAAAATACAACTTGGACGTTACGATTTTAGTTGCATTAAATCGACATAGAAACCCTTTCTATTTCTCACATGCTTAGGGAAAACAATGTTTGCATAAGCATTTTCCCGTTCAACTAACACGCGTATTCAAAAGTCATTCGATATCCTAGTAGAGGCCGTTAATGTGCGGGCGGGGTTGGGTGTCCTTTGTGGGCTTCCCAACACATACCCTCACCCCTTACTCAGAACCTCGGTTTCCGGATGCCCGAAACCGTTGGCGCACGAGAGTCATTCAATACACGATAACCGGTAGTGACGGTATCGGTATCAAATGTTAAGGGACGAACCCAATAAACTCTGACATCGAAAATGGGCTGTATTTTGTATACGGCCCACTACGACATAGAGTGGGTTCGAATGGGCCCGAACTCCCACAAAGTTCGGTCGCGACTCCACTTAGATTTAAATTTACATTCGATCCGTTTTCATATGGAGATTCATTCGCCTCCTCAAACCCGCGCGTGGCCGCGTCGGGGTGGACCTATGTCATGTCCACAAGTTGGAAAATCATGTAGTGAAATGCTACAATGAGTATGTCAATCCGTACAATGACAAGAAAGATCAATTATTATTTAAGATAAAATCGGATTGATTCAATCTCCTGAAGATAATCAGTTGAGAAATAATGTTAGCTACACTCTTTTTCCCTTCGACTAGGTTTTTGTCCCAATGGGTTTTTTCCTGGCAAGGTTTTTTACAAGGTAGCGCTATAGACGTGTTAATACGTTATAGTTATGATCATTATCATTTTAATGACGAGATACATATATGGTTATACATCAAATGATCATAAATGACTATGTCCTGATTGCAAGCTCCGAAGAAATATGATACTGAACCTATCAAAGATTCCTATTGATTGAAGATACCAAGTTTGTCAGTTACTACAATCCATTTCAACGTCGCCGTGAAGTTCCATGAAGACATGAATTATTTTCATTAAATATCAAGTTGTGTAATTATCAGGGGGGAGTAACCACGCGTTGTACTCTTTTTCCTAAGTCATGGTTTTGTCCCACTGGGTTTTCCATGAAAAGGTTTTAATGAGGCAGCATGTTATGCGTGTATGAAGATTTATGTACTCTTTTTCCTTCACTAGTGTTTTTCCCACCGGGTTTTTCTAGTCAAGGTTTTAACGAGGCATTTTCTTTAGTGATGTACATCCAAGGGGGAGTGTTATGAACCATAATATGTGGATTTCCATCGGATCTTATTGCCCACTATATGATGTAACCCTAGATGTACCATGTACTATATATACTCCTTGATGGAATGAATAAACTCCCTCTCTGATTTCTCTCATTCTCTTATCTCTCTATTTTCTTCCTTTCACAACATAAATAAATTATTTAAGGTTATATTTAAGTATTTTATATATATATATATATATATTAAAATTTTATTTTCCTTCTAATCTTTTAATATATTAATTAATACTTTACTAACAATTTTATCGATTTAAAAAAAAACAATTATATCTATCATTTTCCAATGGTTTAATAGAAACGAAATAAATATAACTTTAGGTCATTCCAAATAGAGTATTCCCCCGTTCCAATCAACTCCATGCATTTGATTTTTTGACACTACTCATAAGTATTTCGTAGGAAGAATTTTCAATATAACTTTTAATATATACGATAAAATATAGTCATGAGATCTTGTTAAAATTATCTAATCGAGTAAGATCATGAATATTATCAAACTTGTATAATTTTTAGAAATATGTAACTAAAAATATAAACAAACAAAAATATGCATGAATGTACGTGATAAAGCAAATGTATGGAAGTGATTGGAACGAGAAATTAATTATTTACGTAAAACCATTACCAAATGTCCCCTTAAAACCATGCATTAAAGGACCCTCCATACCCTACCCTCTTTAGATAGGAGTATATAAATACCAACACCCTACCCTCCACATATATAAAGTCTTACTTGCACACTTAACTTAAATTCCTAACATCATTTCCTAGTGCACTCGTGTGCCTCTTCTTCTGTTTCTAATTATTTCCTTAAATAATTACTTTATTAATTCCGATACTAGTCTTCTAATATATCTCTAGTACAAACATTAACGATTTAATTGGTAACATATATACTAGCTAGTATCCATATCCTTTATATATGGCAAATGGACCCAGGTCTCCTTGTGGAGCATGCAAGTTCTTAAGACAGAAATGTGCATCTGGCTGTATTTTCGCCCCGTATTTTAGCTCCGACCAAGGCCCCGCCCGTTTCGCCGCCATTCACAAGGTGTTTGGGGCTAGTAATGTCTCCAAATTACTACTACATCTACCGGCCAATGACCGGTGTGAGGCTGTTGTTACTATTGCTTATGAGGCACAAGCTCGGATCCGTGACCCAGTTTATGGGTGTGTTGCCCACATTTTTGCCCTACAACAACAGGTAAATTTTACTTTATGGTCGTCTCATGAAAGAATTTGTGATTTTTGTATCATTTTGGACATAGAGCAAGTTACTAGGGTAAATTAAAGTTTCGTTTAACGAGAATACGAGATAAGCCTTTAACTTTCAATTATATAAAAAGAGTACTTTGAAAAAAAATATAAAAGTTCCATTAGATTTGTCATAAAAATTGCTTTCATATGAATATACATTTGATATTGTTTAATCGATAATTTTAAGAGATACTATATTTAAGAGAGAATTATGTTCCTCGAAAAATGAGAACTACTCATATAAAAAATCAGAGGAAGAAGAATATTGACTCTATTAATTGTTGAGGGGAAATAATTATACGAGTAAATTAAAGTCATCAAAATTAATCTTAATATATGAAACATTATGATTACTATGAGATTAAATGATTAATGCATTTAGCTTATAAACATTTTACGAGATACGTAGTACTCGTATAATACTACTGTATATGCTTAGTAATACTTGAAGGAAAATGTATTTAAGAGATTTAATAATAATTTTTCAATACATGCATTAATTATATTGATGTGTGGGTAATTTGAGTTTCGAATTCTATGTTTAGACTAAACTTGGAAGATTTAATAACTTACCTACAACCCATAGAGTTGTGTTTAACATAACTCATATTTGAATTTTAGGTTTCTCTCATCTTATTATTTTCGAAGACATTTGTAGTCATGATCACTTAGTAAAACAACAAGAGTAGTTTTACAATCATATTTGTATAAACTATTTTACTCGAATATTTGTGTATTTTTTAAGGGTAATGTTTGATACAGTTTTAAAGATCGTATTTAACATTTAATATATTCCAAATTTGATTAATAAAAATTAGAAATTAAAGATCAAATACAGATAATTAAATTAGCAATTAGAGGATTATACAACCAGTTGTACATAGCTCTATGTACAACTGGTTTTAAGATTTTGAACTTTATTACAAAGATTTCGAGTTTTGCTGCAAACTTTCCAAGCTTTAGTGTAAAGTTGTCGATTTAAATCACATAAATGTTTAAGCTCAAAAACTTACAACTCAGCTCAGAAACTTTTATAATTAAGCTCAATAAATATACACAAAAGCTCAAAAATTTTGCCCTGATTGTACAATGCTACTCTACAACCAGGTGTATAATCCTATTTTCTTTAAACTAGTACAATTAATACATGTACTAAGAGTTTATTTCCTCTTTTAACATCTAAATAAATACAGCTTAGTGATGCATTTATCATTTTTTTTTCTCTTTTTTTTGAATTCCTCACATTCGTTTTGGTCTAACACAATTTTAATGCAATGTATAGGTATCATATTTACAAGCACAATTGATGCAAGCAAAAGCACAACTATCGAACAATAATCTTGTTGTAGACAATTCCAACATGGAAAACAACCAATGGAGTGGAGCATCCATGCACAACAACAACAACTACCCTAGCATTATTCAACCAACAAATTTACCTATACAAAATTACATAAATACCCCAATTTCACCTCAAAGTTCACTTGATTCAATTGACCAACAACAACAACAACAACAACAAGGCATCCTCCATGATCACTTTGGTGGGGTAATAATTCAAGACAAAACTAAGGGTATTATTGGAAAGAAAAGACCCCTTAATGAGATGGCTATGGGTGAACTTCAAGATATTGCACTTAGAATGATGGGGAATTAATTTATTAAATTTTTTACATTAGAGAAATTGGCAACTTTTTTTAAGGGTAACTAGGGTGAATAATTCATGGTCGTCTCAGTGATTTATTTACCTTTGATTAATCTATTGCTCACAAATAATATAAAAAGCTAAATAAATGATCGAAGACAAAAAGAGTGTTGTTGGCAGGAATCGAGACTTGACCGGTTAGTTATGGATTATGTATCAGTCCTATTGACTAATGAGTTTAGTTAAGCTAGCTAAAATTTAAATAGATGGAAAGTGAATGGGGGTAGTAGGGTTCTTACGTATGATTGATTGTATATACTTAGGGGTTGTTTGGTAAATTAAGAAACTTGCAATTCGTAATTTGGATGAATTTGGTAAAAGTGTTTAGTTTTGAACTAAATTCCACGGGAATTCTTGATGCCCAAGGGCCAAGGGGAAGTAGGTCAGTCACTTATATCATTATGTAGGCATTGATGAAGATTCTCGGGAACTTGTAATTCCTACATTTTGCAACCAAAAAAAATGACAACCAAACAACTCATGTTTTTTGAAACCTTGCAATTTCCAATTCCATCATCCTGTGTTTTGAATTATTGAATGACAACAATCGACCCCTTAGATAATTACTACTCGTAATTATTTATAGGTTGCTTACATGAGGCATCTTAGCTCGCTCAAATTAAATTAACTTAAATGTATTAAGTTAGTAATGCAAATAATAACGAAATTTGTTGGTAATTAAATGAGTTTATATTATATGTGGAAAAAGGTGAAATGTTTGCCCTAATTGTACCCATCAATTCAACTAATTAGTTTGCTCAAACTAATCATTAACATTTGGAAAATGATACTCGTACTACATATACTCCCTACATTCTTAAAGTCAAGTTGTATTTAAGGTTTCAAAAGAAGAATGAAAAGTTTAAATTGAATATTAATACATACGAAGTATAATACCAATACTTTATCATACATTATTCATATATATTTTAATTTAATTTTAGGAAATTCGAAGTATTTATACATTCATAATAATAAGAATATTAATACATACGAAGTCTTTAAAATTTGTTTCATCCTTCATTCCATGTATTTTAATAATCAACTAAGTCGGATTATCGAATATGTCTTAATAACCTAGTGGTTAAGACTAGGTATCACTTACAATAGGTCACAAATTCGAATACCCCTTCTGTCATCCTCTATAATATTGTAATGTAAGTTGAACACCTATAACTAGGTTGGATTATTTCCATTTTAATTAGTGTACTGTTACTTTGTCAGTTTTAGGGTTCCATAATTTAATTTCACTTTGCATTATTGGTATACTGAGATTGGAGCATAATAAATATGAGTATTAATAATTTTGTAAAACGAGGTGAAAAATTTAACTCAATATATAGGCAAATGATCACAAGCAGCCTAAGGGCGAGTTATATTTAATATTTCAAAAGATGAAATAAAAATTTGAATCAGACATATTAAAGACATCAACTTTTCTTTTTGAGGAGATTAAAGACATCAACATACGAGTAAATTTGTCGTACATTTCTCCCTTAATTCCATTTTAGGAAATATATTTAATTCTTGATCACAACCCTAAGAGATATGAGTATATATTTAACATCATTCTAATATAATATGTACATATACTCGGTAGTTTAGTATCTATTTTTACGTTTAATGAAGCTAGAAATTTCATAAATTGAGATCAAATCATCGTAACATAATTTAAAAAGTTTTAAATATATATAGTGGTTACGTCTTACGGGATTGGGACCAATTAATTAAGGATTTTGTTTAAAGTTAGGAAATAAAGTCGTGGTCCAATTAATAGTATGTACGTTAATATAAAAAGGGGGCGGAGCCGTTTTGCCTTGAGCTCATATGTTTGAATATGTAGGTTTACCAAACATTGGTAATCGCCTCTATATATATTTTAATTAATAAACTATAATTAATTAATTAATTAAGAAATACATGTAGAGGATGATAACATATATATGTTAAGATGTAGTTGGACAAATTGTCCCCTTAATTGCATGCACACGCCTACATCTTTACGTCAACACATTCGTCTTCTTCTCCTACCTCCTAACTTGCTCATCTCAACTCAACTCAAGTGGTAAAGATCGTCCGGCAGGTTAAGGGTTTGATTCTTATTTATTATTCGTACATAGTGTTCTCTTTTCTAGACAAAAAAAAAATTGAGTTAATAGTAAGATAAGTACCCGAAGTTTCCTCTTTTTTTCAGTTAAGGGTCTAAACTATTGAACTTTACGGTTAAGGGTCTCAAAACTAACGCCGTTAACTTTTTGATGTTAAGTGTAGTTTACTACGGAGTACATACTTATATCATCATTATTGAAACTCGTACTTGACAATGCCAAAAACATAAAAAACAATTACTTTAAATAATATTTCATTAATCCAAAAAAAATACTTCAACCGAAAACAAAAACTACCTTAAACGGTAGCATATTACATATTGTTCCCAAATTTTTTTTTTAAAATTGTCATAACCTTTGATCACATGGATTAAAGTCAAATATGAAAAAAATTTGAGTATACAAATTCTCCCGTTGTATATTTTGAGGATTTATAAAAAGTGATTTGACTAGAGGCATGACAAACGGGTTGGGTCTCAGGCCGAGTCAGAATACGGGTCGGGTTATACGGGTCACGGATCGAATTAGGGTCAGAATATGGGTCAAAAAAAAAGTTTCGAATGACTGATTCTTTATTTATTTTTCCATTTTGAAGTCAAAAAAATTATTTTAATATTAAAATTTTGTTTATTTTAATAGTATTATTATTACATTCTATAATTATAATGTTTATATTTAAAAAAAATATTAAAATTAATTTTTAAAATCATTTTAATAATTATGTTATTACTCGTAAAGTCGTAAATGATAAAAAAAAAATTGTTTTAAATTGAATATTTCTTTATCTTTGTAATTTAAAATATTAAAAGTATTTTTTTTTCCCTCAAAAAAAAAGTATTTTTTTTAATTATAAATCAAATATAATAATATATATTTGATTTATAATTAAAAAAAATACTTTTAATAATTTATTAATTTTAATAATTTCTCGTTCAATAATTTCTCGTTCGTCCAACGGGGTCGGATGTGTCGGATCGGGTTTCGACCGTAAATTAATGGGTCAAGCCGGTTACGGGTTGAAAAACGTGTTCATGACCCTAAAATGGGTCAGGCGGGTCGGGTTTGTGGGTCGAGTAAAGTTTTGACATGTCTAATTGACGGTGTTAGTTTTGAGACCCTTAACCGTAAAGTTATATAGTTTAGACCCTTAACCGTAAAAAAAATGAAACTTGAGGTACTTATCTTAGCATTAACTCAAAAAAAAATCCTAAATTGATAACAAAATTTATATTTTATAATTTTATACTCTGTTTAAATTACTCGAATTAAATTGTATAATTTGCACCAGAAATATTGTTTACGAAACATGACCTTAGTATACTACCCCTCCGATCAAGTAGAACCTTTCCTTTTACTTTTTGCACAAGTTTTAAGAAAACGATTTTTTGTTATTAAAAGGTACAAATGTGTAAAAGTTAAGTATTTATTTAATATTAAATGTAGGATAGATAGAGATATTTATGTAAACATGTACGGAGTAAGTAAGATTTAAAGTGTTTGTTTGGATAGTGATAGGGCGCCACCCGTTGGCGCCGAATCTCGGCGCCACCGGAATAAAATAATGAAAAAAATAAAATCTTGAGAATTTTTATTTTGATTTGGGTAAAATTCAAAAAGGGTATAGATGTAATTTTACCATTTATTATATTATAAATTATTTAATTAAGAATATTTTAAATAAAATAATCTTTACTGTATCTTTTAATTGATTCTTCATCATTACTTTACGTATTACTAATTCATCATTATTTTTTTCAGGCGCAGATGCAGTATTTCGATGTAGGAAGAACACAAATTTTTTCGCCTCGATTATTTAAATTTTGATCTATTTTTTCTTAATATTAGTATAACCTTTAATTTATACGATGTTATAGATTGAAAAAAATCAACTTTGTTTTGAATTTTCGTTCCATAAATTTCATCTCATAAATACTTTACTAACATATATTGTAATCATTAAGTGATAGTGGTGTGATGATTGATAGTTTGTAATATTGGCGTGACGGTATGGGTTCAAATCTCCATACGAAGAATTTTTCAACTCTGTGACACACATAATAAATCTCCACACGTAATAATTAACATTCACCCGAGAGTGCACCAAAGGCAGCAAGGGTTATCAATAACAATAAAACAAGATAAAAATATTGGTTTATACTATTAAAATGGACAATGTTTAATTGTTTGGGTAAGCAATTTATATATTGTCTACATATTTGTTTTAGGAAAAAAACCGAGAGATATTGAAACATTAAAATAAAATTGAAAATGAAAAAAAAAATTAGTTTTTTAGGAAAAAAAGTGAGAGATATTGAAACGTTAAAATAAAATTGAAAATGAAAAAAAAATAGTTTCTTAGGAAAAAAAGTGAGAGATATTGAAACGTTAAAATAAAATTGAAAATGAAAAAAAAAATAGTTTCTTAGGAAAAAAAAGTGAGAGATACTGAAACGTTAAAATAAAATTGAAAATGAAAAAATGGTTTATGTGTGACTCTAACACGAGCACATTTAAAATGTAATCAATTCGCCTCATAAATATCACTCATCCAAGTGCACTTCATTGATTATAAATATGATAAAATTATATATGTAATACAAACAGATTTAATTTTTTCAATATATGTCTAACCTAACTAATTCCTACAATTAAGATATGATTTTTTTAATGATCTTCAATAGTAACTACCATATCTCTTTTGATTTTTTTTAAAAATTATATAATTATTATATATATAATTTAACTTATTTTGTGAAGTACCAATTCTACCCTTGCCAACTAACTACTTTTGAAATAATATTTTTTTTAAAAAATAATATAATCCCAGTAAATTACTAAAATACCCTCGGTGACGCACAAATTCGGCGCCACCGGGTGGCGCCATCTCATTATTCTTGTTTAAATAATGAGTAAAATGAAAATTGGTATGTTGGACTTGAATATCCCAAAAAGAAATAATAAACGGTTCGACTTGAACGGAAGAATATTGTATTACTCCGTATTAGACTATTAGATTAGGGTTATCATATAAAACAGTTATAAAATGCTCCGTAATTTGGTTGTCGAATGATTGTTGGTGTTGTGGAGTATTTGTTTCCATGCATGGGTCAAGATTCAAGAGTATACTGTAGTTGGGATTTGGGAAGTGTTTATTACGAAAATGTTTGGTTGACTATTAGGCTTAGCTTCTAGAGTTATAGCAGCTCCAATAATGCTTAAAGCCTCCCAAATCTAAATTATCAATGATCTCGGTCTATTATTTGTCAAAATAAAGAAACTTCATCTTCTTGGAGGCTATTTAATTAGATTTATAGATTCCTTCGCGAAAGGCTGTGTCAATATATAAACAGCGATATATAGAAGGATATGCAGAAGCACATTATTCTAATAGTGATCTTTGTCTCAATGATGTTCTTTATTTATTTTTCATCACAAATCTGTAATCAGTTTAATTTGACATCGTTTGTTGATGCCGGATAACCTGACACGAAACACGAAACTGACACGAATAACCTGTTTATTAAATTAGTGTAAATATTTTTAATCACTTTTAACATAAATATGTTAATACTTTCCAAATATAGACATGACACGAAAACACGACACGAACTCGACACGAAATAAATGGGTTTGGGTTGAGGGTTGATGACCCATTTATGTAAGTGGGTCAACACGAACACGACACGAAATTTAAATGGGTCGGGTTTGGGTTGAGGGATTCGTGACCCGTTTACCAATGACACGAACACGACACGACCCGATTGCCAGGTCTACCAATGATATTGATCTTCACTTCAAAAAAATAATCAAATTTTATAACTGTGGACATGACATAGGTCCACCCCGACGCGGCCACGCGCGGGTTTGGGGAGGCGAATGAATCTCCATATCAGATGGATCGAATTGAATTTTAAATCGAAGTAGGAGTCGCCACCGAATTTTGTGGTTATTCGGAACCATTCGAACCCACTCTATGTCGTAGTGGGCCATATTTAAAACATGGCCCATTTCCGATGTCAGAGCTTATCAGATTCGTCCCTTTGCATTACGATACCGATACCGACATTATCGGATACCGTGTATTGAATGACTCTCGTTGCCAATGGATTCGGACATCCGGAAACCATGGTTCTGAGTAAGGGGTGAGGGTACGTGTTGGGAAGTTCATTGAGAACACCCAACCCCGCCCGCACTTAGCGGCCTTTACTAAGATATCGTTCGTTTTTACGTACACGCGTTAGTTCGACGGTTGAATGATATGCAGAGATTATTTTCCTAAGACATGTGAGGAAAATAAATAAATGGGTTGCTAAGTCGTTTAATGCATATTAAACTAATAACGTCAAAGTTATTTTAGCATGTGAATTTGTTTTAGTACAATAAAACAAAGAAATAAATAAATTGCTACAAACACGAGAAAACGAGTTAGTAACGATTGAATAATAATATAGCAAATAAATATACGAGATCGAGAAAATAAATATTAATCGAAATCTGAAAAATATTGCTAAAACGCTGTTTTGTATAAAAAACGAAGTTCGAAAAATAATAAAAAAACGCGAAAAAGACGCGTCGTGGCAGCCGGCCGCGCGGCTCGCCCGGGACTCCGGCGAGTCGCGTGTCGGTCTGATTTTTGAAGACGATTTTTGAAGATTCGACTAGATCGCGTACAAATATTGCATAATTTGTACTCGATCGAATATTTTCGATATTCGTTATATTCGATAATTGACTACGAAATCAATGTCAAATATTCGGAATAGTTTTGGAAAAGATATAAATTTTAGAAATCGTTGCGTAGAATAATAAAATAAAACGAACGAAAAGGCTAAAAAAGGACCCGGGTCACAGGCCCGTGCGCGAGTCGCCTGGGCATGGCGCGACTCGCGTACGGGTCTGTCCGATTTTTATTTTTTGTCGAAAATCATTAATTTTATAAATCGCGTACAAATATGGATTAATTTATACCCGATTCATATTTTCGATATTCGTCGTATTCGATATTCGATTATGAAATCGATATCGAATAGTCGGAATGATTTTAGAAAAGGTTTTGAAAAGAAAAGTTTGTTTCGAACGAAGAGTGTAAAAAAAGATTTTGAACGAAAAAAGGTGTAACGATTTTTAACATCGTCGAAATCTTAATATAATTCTTTTCGATACAATATTCAATTATAGAAAATCGATATCATATTTTTAAGAATGTTCGATATATGAAAATAGTTTTTTAATAGTATTGATATTAGAAAATAAAAAAGAACCGACGAAAGACCCGTAATAAAAAACGAGAAGGAGAAAAGAGAAGAAGAAGAATCGGGTTTGATTTACACCCTCAACCTACATGCTTTGTTTTCTCGGGATAAGGCTCGTCGGAAAGTGGTTTAAACTTAGGAGCGTCGAGATGATGAGGATGAATTTAGGGTGTCGGTTTGGACGTCGGGTTTGGCGTATGGTCGGACGGCTTCTCGGGACTTCGAGGCTTCGGAAAGATGTCGGGATTTGCTAGATATCGAGGATGTAGGATGTGTTTTTTTTTATGTGTGAAAACCGTGTTATGAGGCTGTTTTTCTGTTGTTTTCGTGTGATGGGTGTGTAAAAACCGTGTGTATTGGCTGGAAAAAAACCGTGTCTTTTGTGTTGGACGGGAGGTCCTATTTATAGGGAGTTTCCGACCTTGGTTTAGGAGAGTTTGAATACCGCTTAGGATAGGAAACGTAGGAGTTTGAGGAACATGAGAATTCTGCTTTCTTGGCAAAGAAGAAAGGGTATCTCGGCTGATTGAGGAGTGTTTGGCCGAGTATTTGGTACTCGGTCAATGTCTGAATCGGTTTCCAGATAGAATTCCTACTTGAGGTCGGATTCTACCTTTGACGAAATTGTTTAATGTTTTAATGAATCTGAAATTTTGTAGGAATTTGGGTAGGAATCAACCGTGTGAGTGTCACGGCTGACTCACATGTCTCGGGAAAATCTTTTGACCGGGTTTTGACTCGGTCGCTAAAAGACGGTTTTACCCCTGGTGTCGGATTCGACCCAAATTAGTGTTATTTGACTCGAAACGACCCACTGGGCCTGGATTTGAGGTTGGTTTTGTAAGATTTGTACTCCTTAATAAGTCTAAACCAAATGTCCATAATTACGAGCCCATATCCGAGTCCGTCAAAGCACGTTTACGTCCGATCATCATCGGGTGTTTGGCGGGAACTATTATAGACACCTGGCGGTCAAAATGTGGGTGTCTACAGAGCCCCCACTCTGACTGAGGCTTGGAAAAGGCAAAAGTCAGAGTAGCTACCAGGTCAATCAAGGATTAAAACCTGGCAGACTTCCGATCGGGTCGTTTAGGGTCCATTAGACCTGCGTGAAGTGCTCGCCAGCCATAAGATAGAAATCATACCTGGGTTGATGCTGATAATGTCGTGGGAGCTTGCCTTGGAAGCCATGGGTATACCTGTTTACAGGTATATCCTGTCTTGGAATTGCGCGGGAGCTTGCCTTGGAAGCTATGGGTATATCTGTTTGCAGATATATCCCGATTCTTCAGTAGAAAATGTCGCCTGAGTTTTCCACTGGGGAATTTTTCTTAGAATTTTCTGGGAGTCTTGGGTGTACCTGTATGCTGACATAATTTGTATGTAACATTTAGGTGAAACACTGACTCATGCTGGGGAAGAAATGATGAATTTTTTCGAAAAATTTTTGAAAAGAAGAATGCTGAATTTTTTTTGGAAATTTGGAAATAAGGATGCTTGGGATGACTTTGATTCCTAATCGGATTCTGACACGGATTCCTGGAATTCCCTAGTTAGGCCTGTATGCCTAGGTGAAGTAGGGGAAGTGGTAAAAATCCTATTCCTGTGATGACTAGGAAGAGGGATATTCTCCATTATAAATAGAGAGCTTCGGCTTCTTATTTTTCATATTCTAACCCAAATCTTTTCTTTCATCTTGAAATCTCTTTAGACTTTTAGGATAAATAAAAGAAACTATTCTCGCAATGGGTATTGACCATTTGACCGCGATGCTTCAGTCGTGGGCCCAGGATTTTCGAGATGAAGATAAAGTTCAGTTAACTCAAATGGGAATTGTGGCTTTATTCCCACTTCAGCGACTTAAGGTAGATTCACATTTCCTTGATGCTTGCTTAGCCTTTTGGGATACTACCTACCATGTTTTTGCATTTTCTCGAGGAGAAATGTGCCCCCTTCCTGAAGAAATTGCAGCTATAGGCGGTTGGTGCCCCAGTGCTCGTCCGGCTATTCCCCCATTTTATCCTGACCCAAGGAGGAGGTTAAGGGATTTTCTAGGCCTGTCACATGCTGAGACAGCCCGTATGGTGAAGGGAGATTCAGTTTCCCTATTTGACTTGGCTGACAAATTCATGGACCCGGTTAGTGAAAGAATTACTTCTACCCATAGGCGTAGGGCCTTTGCCTTCTGTATGCTGCATAGATATGCCTTCGAAGGTCGGATGGATGCTGACTCATGCTTAGGTGAGATCAGGCTAATCAGCATAGTTGACCAAATGGAGACAGGTCACAGTCCGACTTGGCTGATAACTGGGGAGATTATTATGGGCCTTGACGCTAGAAGACTTGACCCGGATCGACAATTGACAGGAAGTATCCGTCTTCTGCAGGTATTTAACCGTTTTTCGAATAACTGCCCGATTTTCTCGATTTTTGCGGTAATTTTGAATTTTTCCGGAATTTTCCGGAATTTTCAATTTTTCCGGATTTTTCAATTTTTTCGAATTTTTTTTGACTTTTTTCAATTTTTTCGATTCTTTTCGAATTTTTTGGTTTTTTCGATTTTTTGATTTTCGAAAGTTTTTGACTTTTCGAAAATTTTTGCAGACTTGGCTATCCGAGCGTCTGTCGATCATAGAGCCCCCGGTGAACATATCCAGATATCGTAGTTGTCAAATCGGCTCAAAGTCTCGCCGAATAAGATCAAGTCATCACATAACTCAAAAATATTGGGATGAAGAGCTAACATTCCATGGTGGGCCTTTGATTAGGTGGAACGTCATCTGGTGGTTCCTTTCGAGGCTGACGGGGTTAGCTAGGAGGGACAAGGCCCGTTATCTGGTGATCTTGTCTTTGGACTGGACTGTCCATATCTACCCGGACCGTATTTTAAGACAGTTCGGTTCGTTTCAGCAGATCCCTGAGACTGAGGCAATTATTAGCGTTTCGATCCAATTGACGGACGCTATGTGTGACACGTGGCTACAGCGATGGTTCACCCGTGTCATTTGGACTATACCTCGTCCTTGTCAAACCACTTGGGTTTCTGAATCATATCGAAAGTGGACTTCTGAAGAATCAGAAGAGACTCGTAAGACTTTGAAGACTGAAGAAGCTCTTGACTTGGCCCGCCGAGAATCGGCCAAAGACAACAGGCGGTTCTTCGAAGAGACTCCAACTTCCTTTGCTGAGCCGGGGTCGGGTTCTAAGTCAAAAACTAGGACTCAGGTTAATGAGACCGGTGCTAGTGATTTGGAAGGAAGACTTGGACCGAGGCTAGCGGTCCAAGACAGGCTAGGCCCGCGTGATAACGAGGTGGCCGGGGAGTCAAGTTTGAAGAAACGTGCCCGGGTTAAGGAGGTTCCCTTGGTGATCAGGGAGCGTTCACCTCCACCTCGACGCCGATGGACCGAAAAGGAGGCTAAGGGCAAAGGAACGGGATAAATGCCCTAGATTTTATTATTTAAGTATTAGTATTATTTATTTTGTGCTGATTTTTTTTGATATATATTTTTTGAAATAAGTAAGAAAAGGTTTATGAAAGAACCGTTCCTGTTTTCTTTTCTCTATTGCAGTGGTTGTGCCCTTTTGAGGAGCTGCCTACGTATCCACAATAAATGGAATCAAACCAAACGTAGTTCAGACTGAATTAATTTGCAATTTCGAAACACATCGAGACTATTGGTTCAAGATGTTTGTAACAGTAGAATAAATAATTCTAGCTTTTGACTTGTCTTTAAAAGTTAAAAAAAAGATGTTTTTGATAAACTTTTGCAAATGACATTGAGAGAGGTGGGTTAAGGGTAGTAGCGCTTCAGCTGGTCCAGGTTAGTTGGGTTGACAAACTCGTTGCCGTCCAGATCCGTTAGCATTACCGCTCCACCTGATAGAATCTTCTTTACCAGATATGGCCCAGCCCAATTAGGTTTGAATTTTCCTCTTGGGTCTACCGGTAATAAAGCTCGAACAGACTTGAGAACCAAATCTCCTTCTTTGATGTTTCTGGGCCTCACCCTTTTGTTGAAAGCCCGTTGGATTCTCTTCTGATAGACTTGAATATTATTGAGGGCACGAGATCGTCGTTCGTCTAAAAGGACTAGCGAGTCATATCGTGCTCGAACCCAATCAGCTTCAGGTACTTGACTTTCAAGTAGGATTCTGAATGATGGTACTTCTAACACAACGGGTTGGACTGCTTCCATGCCGTATGTAAGGTAATACGGTGTTGCCCCGGTCGCAGTACGAATCGAGGTTCGATATCCCCAAAGTGCAAATGGTATTTTGTCAGGCCAGTCTCGGTAATTATCAGCCATCTTTTTGAGTTTGGTGACAATTGTTTTATTAGCCGCTTCTACCGCTCCATTGGTTTGGGGTCGGTAGGGTGAAGACGTATGCCTTTGAATTTTGTACTTGGTCAGCAAGGCTGCTGTTTCGGCTTGAAAATGGGTCCCGTGGTCACTAATGAATTCATGAGGAATCCCATACCGGCATATTATTTTATTTTGAATGAATTTGGCAACATGGCTGGCGTTGAGAATACGATAGGATTCAGCTTCGACCCATTTGGTGAAATAGTCGATTGCTACCAAAATGAAGCAGTGTCCTCCGGTTCCCGAGGGGTTTATCTTTCCAATTATGTCGATTCCCCATGTTGAAAATGGCCATGGTGATGTCATGGTGTACAGCAGGGATGGTGGCATATGCTGCACATTGGCAAAAATTTGACAATTATGGCAATGTCTAACATATTGTTGACAGTCGGTTTCCATGCTATTCCAGTAGTATCCGAGCCTCATGATTTTCCGGACCAACATCTGGGCATTCATGTGTGGGCCGCATTCGCCATCATGTACCTCAGTCATAACTTTTTCAGCGTTGGTTTTATCAACACATCGAAGGAGAGCCCCCTGTGCTGTCTTTTTGTAAAGTTGCCCATCGTCGGTGCGGATGAACTGGGTTGCCAGTCTTCGCAGGGCCTTTTTGGCTCGGTTGTCAGCTCCTGGTGGATATTCCCCGGTTGCTAGGTATGTCAACACAGCTTGATACCACGGCTCGGGATCAGGTATCTCGATTTCTTCGATGTCGTGGATATATGCTGGCTCGGATCGTCTTTCGACACAGATTGGCATACTGGTCATATGATCGGGAATGTTTAGCAAAGATGCCAGTTTTGAGAGTGCATCTGCGAATTGATTTTCTTCCCGAGGTAGGTATATATATTCTACCTTATGGAATTGTTTCTCGAGATCCCTTACTCGTGCGTGGTAGGCCATGAGATTAGCATTTCGAGTTTTCCATTTTTGGAGCGCTTGATTAATGACCAGAGATGAATCACTGTGTACTCGGAGGTTTGTGACCCATAAGTCGGCGGCGGCTTGTAGCCCGTGGATACATGCTTCATACTCAGCGGCGTTGTTGGTGACGTCGAAGTCCAATTTGATGGATACGGGAGTATGCTCTCCTCTTGGTGAAATCAGGAGAATCCCGACTCCAAATCCTTGGAAATTGGATGCTCCGTCAAAGTATAAGTCCCACGCTTCGGTGTCAGTGTGGAAAATGTCTTCATCGGGGAAGGACCAAGTGTCGGTGTGTCCTTCTTCGGTTATAGGACTGTCAACGAGAAATTCGGCTACTATTCGTCCTTTGATGGCTTTCAATGGTACAAATTTTAGGTCGAATTCTGCTAACATCAGGGTCCATCTTGATATCCTGCCATTGAGGATGGGCTTTTCGAAGAGGTATTTGATTGGATCCATTCTGGATAGTACTTGTACCTCGTAACTGAGCATGTAATGTCGGAGCTTCTTAGTGGCCCAGACCAGAGCTAAACACGTCTTTTCGAGCATGGTGTACTTACACTCGTACTCTAAAAATTTCTTGCTGATGTAGTATATGGCTCGTTCTTCGGAATTGACCGTTTGAGCTAGCATAGCCCCCATGGCTGTCTCTGTCGTGGTTAGGTATAGTGACAAAGGCAAACCGTGCTGAGGTGGCATTAGGACCGGTGGTGAGGCCAAAATTTCCTTGATTCTATCAAAAGGCTGCTTGACATTTATCGTCCCATAGTAACCGTTCTCCTATTTTCAGCTTCTTGAAGATCGGTTCACACACCATGGTTAGCTTTGAAATGAACCTACTGATGTATTGGACTTTTCCGAGAAACCCTCTTATCTCCTTTTCGGTTTTAGGGGGCTGCATCTCTGTGATGGCCTTGATTTTGGCTGGATCGACCTCGATACCTCGTTGGCTAACGATGTGACCCAGTAATTTGCCAGACGTTACCCCGAAACTGCATTTCTGAGGGTTTAGCCTCATGTTGTATTTGCGTAGTCGGGTGAAGAACTTTCTCAGGGCGGTGATGTGACCATCCCTGTCTTTGGATTTGACGATCATGTCGTCCACGTAGACTTCCACTTCTTTATGCATCATGTCATGTAATAAAGTTGTGGCGGTTCGTTGGTAGGTGGCCCCGACATTGATGAGACCAAATGGCATGACAATATAGCAAT
Organism: Agrostemma githago; assembly: GCA_958450325.1. Classification (NCBI taxonomy): domain Eukaryota; kingdom Viridiplantae; phylum Streptophyta; class Magnoliopsida; order Caryophyllales; family Caryophyllaceae; genus Agrostemma; species Agrostemma githago. The sequence goes on from OY288248.1 coordinate 17,891,751, forward strand.
AAGTACCCCAAGGTGTAATGAAGGTGGTCTTATCCATATCTTCTTCTGCCATTTTTATCTGGTTATACCCTGCATACCCGTCCATAAATGATAGAAGAGCGTGATCTGCTGTGTTATCCACCAGTATATCGATGTGTGGTAATGGGAAATCGTCTTTCGGGCTTGCCTTGTTAAGATCCCGAAAGTCCACACAGACCCGAACCTTACCATCCTTTTTAGGGACTGGTACTATGTTCGCAACCCAATCTGGATACTCGGAGACTCGTATGAACCCAGCCTTAAATTGTTTATCGACTTCTTCCTTGACTTTGAGGGACCATTCGGGCCTCATGCATCGGAGTTTTTGTTTAACCGGCTTGAACCCTTCCTTGATCGGTATATGGTGCTCGGCTATTTCGCGATCGATCCCCGGCATGTCCTTGTAGGACCATGCGAAGACGTCTTTGAATTCTTGAAGGAGAACTATGAATTGTTGTTTCTCCTCGGGATCTAAGGATAATCCTATCTTAAGCATCTGAGGCTCTAAGGTTGTTCCCACGTTGATGGATTCGGCCTCTTCGATTACCAGATTGCGAGATTCCCTTTGCTCTAGTTGCTCGATCAGGTGTGGAGGCAAGGATACCTGTTCGTCGGGTTTCTCAATGTCATTGCACATAAAAATTTTGAAATTGAGAAAGTTTTGAAAATGAGACAAGTCGTAAGCAGAACGGTTGTTATTATTGATCATAAATTGGGAAAAGAGCTCGAAAAGAGCTGCCATCTGATCACTAGTCAGTGGCGGGATAGGTAGGGTGCCCGGGACAGACCCCGAGGCACCAGGAATGGCTAAAGGGAGAGGGGGAGTTACAGGATTGACCCTAGCACCAGACTCACTAGACTCAATCTTGGACTCTGACTCGGACTCCGACTCAGACTCAGACTCAAATTCTGGCATCTCTCCTTCCCCTGTGATCAGCTTGTAAGTCCTTCCTTGGCTGTCAGTCCATTTGACAGTTTTCCTCCAAGCTCTGGTCCCGGACCCGACTTCTGAGATTATCTTAGACGGATCAAAGGTGCGACTGCGGAGAATGAGGCTGACTAGCTCTTCCTTCGGTATTGGGACCGCGAGTTCCTCTCCAAAAAGTAGCCCTAGCGCGGGCTCAGCATTCTTAGCATCTTCGGCCTGGATGAGAGCGAAGATGTCGTCCGGTATGTAGTTGCAGTCCTGGGCCAAGTGGGTCCCAGAGCGTGTGGTGGCAGGCCGATATAGGCCAGTTTGGACAGTCTCGAACACTGGAGTGACAAAGATAACCTTACTTCAGTTTGGCCCATGTTTTCCGGGGTTAGGGTGTAGCCCAGGCCTGTTTGGGTCCTCCCATTGTCCAGAACTTCGAGAATTTTTCCTGCAGGGAGATCGGGCCTTGATGTAACCCCAGGCAGAAAGCCCAAATTCTGCAACATCCGGTCAAGGTGGACCGTGAAGTAAGGACAGAAGAGCTGGTCTTCTTCGATGGCCCCTACGAAGTCGAACCCCCAGAGATCGGTGCGGCCCGAGGTGTTGCAGTTAGCCACAGTCATAGGTGTGGCTTCTAGAGTGATGACGGTGTCATGCAAAGGTAGTTTGATTTTCCGATGCAAGGTGGAGGACACAGCTCTGGTCGCGTGGATCCAAGGTCTTCCCAAAAGAAGGTTAAAGGAAGAAGTCATGTCGATCACTTGAAACTCCAGCTCTTTCTCTATCGGGCCCGTTATGATAGTGAGTTTTGTGGCTCCAGCGACTGACTTTGGGCTTCCGTCAAAAGCCTGGATGGTTTGAGCTGTTGGAATATAGTCGGCCTTGGTAATGCCGAGGGCTTTGGCGGTCCTCAAGGGAAGGACATTGACTGCTGACCCGTCGTCAATTAGGGTCATGGGCAGGTACTTTCCACGGCAGATAACCGTGATGTAAGGGGCCATGTTGTGGGCCGGCCCAAATGGTGGTAGGTCAGCAATGGAGAAGGTAATCAGTGGGCCTTCTTCTATGGATCTCCCCTTTAGGTGGGGTAGGACTGTGGCTACCATTTCAGCAGGAGTAGCCATAGAGTCGATTTTGACTTGATCGAGGGCCTTAGTGAGTGCCTCTCGATGTTCCTGAGAGCTAACTAGGAGTTGCCATATAGAGAGGTCAACTCGAGTCTTGTTTAGCTGTTTTACGAGAGCCTTTTCAGGAGTTGGCTCTTCTGGGGCGAGCTCGACCCTAAGTGGCTCGGCAATGATGAGGGCCTGACTGGTGGCTAAGACCTTGGACTTAACCTTCTGAATCTCCTCGGGCGTGATGGGGACAGCTTCCCCTTTGGTGAGGTAGACATCGTCTTCGTCATCGCACCAGATCCCGTTTATTTGTGGGATAAATGGAGAAATGAGGTGTGAGCAATCCATTACTTCTCCGGAAAAGATGGCGTGAGTGGCCAACGGGTTGTCTTTGTTGTTGGGTTTACCCCCGGGCAAAGGAATCTTCCCGTTCTCAATGAGATCTTGGATAAGGTGTTTTAGCTTCCAACATTTCTCGGTATCGTGCCCCTTACCACGATGATAGTGACAGTAGGCCTGAAGGTTGTAGGCCTTGGAGCGGCGTTCGACCGGGATATCAGGTGTTGGACCTATCGGGGTGATCAGGCCTTTTGATGATAGCCTCTGCAGGGCATTCTCATAGGTGGTGCCTATGTCGGTGAATACCCAGGGAGTGGTAGTCTTCTGGGCTGAGGTATCAAGTGCATTTACCTCGTCAAAAATGCTACGAGTGGCAGCAGTAGTAGTGGGCTTGCTTGTTGATGAGCTGGCCCCTTGGTATCCCTTGGTGGAGGCCTTAGTGAGGCTTCCCAACCGTAGATCATCTTCGATTCTCGTTCCCATTTCAGTTAGGACCGCGAAGCTAGGTATGATGGCGTAACAGAGATGGATCCGGTAAGCTGGAAGGAGGTTCTTGACGAAGGCTTCAACCAGCACTTTTTCACTGGGCTTATCGACCAGTTTGACACTTTCAGCCCTCCAGCGTTGAAGGTATTTTGTGAATCCTTCCTTAGGTTCCTGGGCCATTACTTCCAGGGTGCGCATAGTGGTCTGGATTTCCGTGTTGTCGGCGTAGTTCCGAGCGAATTCCGTTGCCACGTCATCCCAAGTTTTGTATTTCTTGGAATCGAGCCGGTAGTACCAGGCTCTTGGGTGCTTCTCGAGAGAAGAAGCAAACAGGTGTTTGAACATGTTGGACTTAACCCTCTTAAGAGCCATGAATTCCTTGAAAGCCCGGATATGGTGGACCGGGTCTTCAGTACCCTCGAACATTGGCAGACCCGTCAGATTGAGATTGGTGGGTAGTTCATCGGTCAGTGGGGTGTAGGTCCGAGCATTCTCCGTATGGATGGAGCTTTGGGTTGTCAGATGGACCTGTTCTTGCAGTTTGTGGACTGCGCTGGCCAATTCAGCTAAAGGCCCAGTAGTATCGACACTGCCGCTAGGAGTTCCTTGCTCCACGGCACTTACCCGGGTTAGGATGGCGATCTGCTCCCCTCTCATTGAGGTGATCATGTTTTCAAGCTTGGTCAATGAGGCCTTCATGTCATCGATGGCTTGTTGCGTCATGGCTCGAGTGTGGGGTGGCATGTCTGTAAGGGCACCGCGTAATCAGTAACTGACCCAGATCTTAGAATCAAAAGTACATCCCGAGCAAGGAAAAGACTAAACTAGAAAAAGACCGGAGACTGACTTCTAGACGGATGACGCGTGAATGGTGGGCCTTCCTTAGGATTCGGCAAAGTGGGCCTAGTCCTGTTCGAAGGAAGGTCTATGTGAGAATTCCCCAAACTTTGGACTCGAGTGTATAAACGGGCTTCCCTTTGTAGGAGTCTGTCCTACGAAGGTGGGCCGTGCCTTGACGAATAAGGCGGACTGGGATGGGGTGGAAACCCGTGATATAAGATCGACGGAGTTTCGACGCTATAGATTCTAACTTATGACAAGACCCGACACTGCTAAATACGGGAAGTCCTAAGAAGAAAAGGGTTTCGAAAAGGGAATTTGGATTTGAAAACCGAGCAAAGTCGGATTGGAAGACCCGATTTTTTTTTGAAAACCGAGAAAAGGGTTATCGGGCCGAGATTTCGGGCTTTTTTTTTTTTAAAAGGTTTGGAGCATACCGGCTAAAAATAGGCTATTTTGGGTAAAAACCATAAGTCCTAAATTCGGCAGCTTTCCGGGTTTTGAAAAAGAATGGATTTGAAAAGATGTAAGTTTTTTGAAAAATGACGGTTTTTGAAAAAGACCAAAGAAGATCAAGTAGCATGTAGTCATGGAAACAGTATAACGACGCCATGTATGCTCTTAGTCTAAGTCTCGGTCGGTCGAATAGGGTCTATACCAACAACGATCGCATTCTCGCAAATCAGGACGGACCTCCTAAGCCGAGTTGGTCTTAGAATCTGCCGTAAAACCCATGCGAGTTCTGCCATCGAAGTCTTTAGTGCACCCAAGTGGGAATGCGCCGTGGTATAGTGGGACGTCGGTCACAGGTAACCGGCCCGGGAAAGAATTGGGTTATGCATGAACCATTGAACTAAAATGTGTACATTACTAATCGAACGATTTCTTTTCGAGTCTCACCCCGAGGATGCCGATGGTAAGTGACACATCAGTTAATCCCCAGCGGAGTCGCCAAATTGTGGACATGACATAGGTCCACCCCGACGCGGCCACGCGCGGGTTTGGGGAGGCGAATGAATCTCCATATGAGATGGATCGAATTGAATTTTAAATCGAAGTAGGAGTCGCCACCGAATTTTGTGGTTATTCGGAACCATTCGAACCCACTCTATGTCGTAGTGGGCCATATTTAAAACATGGCCCATTTCCGATGTCAGAGCTTATCGGGTTCGTCCCTTTGTATTACGATACCGATACCGACATTATCGGATACCGTGTATTGAATGACTCTCGTTGCCAATGGATTCGGACATCCGGAAACCATGGTTCTGAGTAAGGGGTGAGGGTACGTGTTGGGAAGTTCATTGAGAACACTCAACCCCGCCCGCACTTAGCGGTCTTTACTAAGATATTGTTCGTTTTTACGTACACGCGTTAGTTCGACGGTTGAATGATATGCAGAGATTATTTTCCTAAGACATGTGAGGAAAATAAATAAATAAATGGGTTGCTAAGTCGTTTAATGCATATTAAACTAATAACGTCAAAGTTATTTTAGCATGTGAATTTGTTTTAGTACAATAAAACAAAGAAATAAATAAATTGCTACAAACACGAGAAAACGAGTTAGTAACGATTGAATAATAATATAGCAAATAAATATACGAGATCGAGAAAATAAATATTAATCGAAATCTGAAAAATATTGCTAAAACGCTGTTTTGTATAAAAAACGAAGTTCGAAAAATAATAAAAAAACGCGAAAAAGACGCGTCGTGGCAGCCGGCCGCGCGGCTCGCCCGGGACTCCGGCGAGTCGCGTGTCGGTCTGATTTTTGAAGACGATTTTTAAAGATTCGACTAGATCGCGTACAAATATTGCATAATTTGTACTAGATCTAATATTTTTGATATTCGTTATATTCGATAATTGACTACGAAATCAATGTCAAATATTCGGAATAGTTTTGGAAAAGATATAAATTTTAGAAATCGTTGCGTAGAATAATAAAATAAAACGAACGAAAAGGCTAAAAAAGGACTCGGGTCACAGGCCCGTGCGCGAGTCGCCTGGGCATGGCGCGACTCACGTACGGGTATGTCCGATTTTTATTTTTTGTCGAAAATCATTAATTTTATAAATCGCGTACAAATATGGATTAATTTATACCCGATTCATATTTTCGATATTCGTCGTATTCGATATTCGATTATGAAATCGATATCGAATAGTCGGAATGATTTTAGAAAAGGTTTTGAAAAGAAAAGTTTGTTTCGAACGAAGAGTTTAAAAAAAGATTTTGAACGAAAAAAGGTGTAACGATTTTTAACATCGTCGAAATCTTAATATAATTCTTTTCGATACAATATTCGATTATAGAAAATCGATATCATATTTTTAAGAATGTTCGATATATGAAAATAGTTTTTTAATAGTATTGATATTAGAAAATAAAAAAGAACCGACGAAAGACCCGTAATAAAAAACGAGAAGGAGAAAAGAGAAGAAGAAGAATCGGGTTTGATTTACACCCTCAACCTACATGCTTTGTTTTCTGAGGATAAGGCTCGTCGGAAAGTGGTTTAAACTTAGGAGCGTCGAGATGATGAGGATGAGTTTAGGGTGTCGGTTTGGACGTCGGGTTTGGCGTATGGTCGGACGGCTTCTTGGGACTTCGAGGCTTCGGAAAGATGTCGGGATTTGCTAGATATCGAGGATGTAGGATGTGTTTTTTTTTATGTGTGAAAACCGTGTTATGAGGCTGTTTTCTGTTGTTTTCGTGTGATGGGTGTGTAAAAACCGTGTGTATTGGCTGGAAAAAAACCGTGTCTTTTGTGTTGGACGGGAGGTCCTATTTATAGGGAGTTTCCGACCTTGGTTTAGGAGAGTTTGAATACCGCTTAGGATAGGAAACGTAGGAGTTTGAGGAACATGAGAATTCCGCTTTCTTGGCAAAGAAGAAAGGGTATCTCGGCTGATTGAGGAGTGTTTGGCCGAGTATTTGGTACTCGGTCAATGTCTGAATCGGTTTTCAGATAGAATTTCTACTTGAGGTCGGATTCTACCTTTGACGGAATTGTTTAATGTTTTAATGAATCTGAAATTTTGTAGGAATTTGGGTAGGAATCAACCGTGTGAGTGTCACGGCTGACTCACATGTCTCGGGAAAATCTTTTGACTGGGTTTTGACTCGGTCGCTAAAAGACGGTTTTACCCCTGGTGTCGGATTCGACCCAAATTAGTGTTATTTGACTCGAAACGACCCACTGGGCCTGGATTTGAGGTTGGTTTTGTAAGATTTGTACTCCTTAATAAGTCTAAACCAAATGTCCATAATTACGAGCCCATATCCGAGTCCGTCAAAGCACGTTTACGTCCGATCATCATCGGGTGTTTGGCGGGAACTATTATAGACACCTGGCGGTCAAAATGTGGGTGTCTACAATAACATATTCTTTGTAGCTTAATTTTAGCTCGTTCAGTTCAGTTTAGTTTCTATAAATTCAGGTCGATACTTATAATTTCAGTCCCATAAATTTAGAAAATAATAAAAATAATCCCGGTAGTTTTTATTGTCTGAATTATTTATTCTCTCTGTTCCAACGAATTGTATACGTTTGCTCTATGCACGTACGTCGATGCTAATGTTCTTTTGTCTATATCTTTAATTACATATTACCAAAAATTATAAAATTTTGATGTTCATAATGTATTCGATTAGACGATTTAAACAAGATCCCTAATGACTATCTTTTATCTTATATATTAAAAATTATATTGAATATTCTTCTCACTTATGAATAGTGTCAAAAAACCAAACGTATATAATTCGTTGGAACAGAGGGAGTATTATAAGTCGTTTTAGAAAAAATAAAAAAGGTCGTTTTACCATTTATCATGTACTAAATGGTCTTTGCATTTTGAAAATAACTAGTGTGTCACCCGTGAAAAATTTCACGGGTTGTCCAGTTTTAGTTTCATATAAAATATTATGAAGTCAATATCGTTTGGAGAGAATACGTTAAGAAACTAAAAACAACACGTTACACATTGAAATGTGTGTCTAAGAAAAGTATGATACCCGTGATACCCGTGATTATTTTAGATTATTCGTTCAGAGTCTGAAAGTTAATCTATTTATTAATAGGTGGACAAAAGTATGAACAACATAGAGTACGTAAAGTAGTCAATTGTCCACGGATGAATATAGTTATACTAAACACAGAAACCCGTATAAACCCGACCCTTATGATAAATGTAGAAATCCGTATAAACCCGGCCCCTATAAACCCGACCCTTATACACCCAACCGTAATCCTCAAATTACTCTTTAAATCCAAAAATGAAAAATCTATTAGTTGAGGAATGAAGGTCTTCCTCACCAACTATTTGTTCTTGATCGATTATCATCAGTTGTAGTTAGTTGGCATCTTCGTCATGTAAGAATAGTGAAAAATAGTGTCCGTCAAACAGTCAAACTCTCTGTCATATTACTGAACGTACACAACCCTATAGACTTCATCGGAATGTGTAATGTATAGAAATCATTTTTATTGTTTCAATAAACGCATTCAATATTGATAATAAACCTTACGATACTTCAGAATTTAAAAAGTAAGATCAATATAATAGACTCCCGTAATTTATCACGTGTATTACACTGTAGTTTTATACTTGGTATTACAAACTGAAGGCAAAACTTACTGGTATTTACCGAGATTCATTTAATACTTATTGGTATTTACTCTTTAAGAGTCTATTGGTAATTAATTATACAAACCTAATCAATACAAATTATTCATTTGGGACTACAAATACATTTAAGAGTCTTATTTCTTTAAAAATCAATTTACTTTTTTTTAAGCACTTAGTGCAAAACTCATCTAATCTCACAAGATTGTTTATAAATTTATTATATTTACAAAGATTATATAAGTAATTCTTTATGACAAATGCATAATAAATCAAACACGATAACCATATATGGGATAGCCTTACAATAAGCGTATAACTCAAACACTAACATTGAATATAACATGATTTATAATGTTTGATGAATATCCATTGTTAAAAAGTGTAATTTGATTTTTTTTAGCCCGTATGAGACGTTGATTTAACTTAATAGTTGAAGTTTTCTTTAACTTAATATATGATATTATATTGTAAGAAACATTATTGGGTACGTGACTAAACTACTGATTAAATTGGTGAAAAACAACTATTACTTGAGGTATAAAATACGAAATTACTTTTTCCTAACGAGCCTTTACTCAATCCTAACGAAAATAACGTCACTTTTCCAATTTTACCCTCTCCATAATTTAACCTAACTTGTAATTTTTCTCTCTTCTTCTTTGTCTCTTTACCTCCCCAATTTCTTTAATCAACTAAACTCTTTCGAATTCGATTATAAATTTTAATTGAATTATCAATGAAGTAATATCATTTTAATTAATTGTTTGATTAATTGATTTATATTTTGTTTAGGGTTTAATTAATTTTTTAAATTAGGGTTAGAGATTTAGGATGCATTATGGTTTTTCTTTTCATGTAAGTTTTTTTAATTCGGTTTTTTACTATCTTATTTTTCTTTTATTATGTCAAATTAAACTTAATTAATTGTGTTTTGGGTGGTGGTGGTTGGTATTGATAGGTTTAATTGTGTTTTGGGTGGTGTTTGTTGGTGTTTTGGGTGGTGGTTGAATTTAGGGTTTTTTTTTAAAGAAAATCAATTTGGGTGAAATGATAAGGACAAATTGGTAAAATGTCGTTAGGATTGAGTAAAAGCTCGTTAGGAAAAAGCACGACCCATAAAATAAGGTGAGCTCATGAGTTATGAATTGTCGTTTTTGAGATATGTTTTCAAAAAAAATCAAAAATAGTGTAAGACATAATAAATAGCGTTATTAAAAACCGTCAAATAACAACCCACATTATGTTAGACGTCTTTAAATAATGTTATTAAAGATCTATATCAGTTCAACTTATTTAACAAATTAGCATGGGATACAATAAAAACATAATTCATGTGAATATCATCTTAGCTATTAATATCATCTTTTAGTTTTGAGCAAATTAGAAATTACTCCCTTCAAAGTTGCGTTTATTAAAATTTACTCCCTTTTAAATTTTTTTTATTATTTAACAGCCAAAAAGATGCAAAAGTTCAAAATTTGCTTGCAATTGTAAACTCCGGCATGGTACTCCGGCGAAACTGGATTTTTTGCCCTTTTTTTGCCTTTTAATACCCAAACTACCCCTCTCCCTTATATCCTATTGAAATCCCATAAATTTTTTCTAAGACCGTATAATCTTCAATCTTATCCCATACCAACTAAAATTGATTCTTCCATACCTCATCCCACATCAACTATATAATCTTGAATCTTGCTAATTCTTCCAAAGCTTGTTCACTAATTCTTCATGTAAATTCGTAATTGTCGTTTTTTTTGTAATAGAAAATACTAATTGGGTTAGTTTTTAGGGTTTATTCATTTACAAATTTGTGATTTAGGGATAGTTGTTTTTGTAAGCTTGTGATTAACAGATTAATACATTGTGCTTCGATTCCACTGTACACACAATTTTTTATATTTTCTGGAAAAAAATCGACATTGTTGGTGATGTTGGTTATAGGGAAGATGTCTACGGAATCAAGTTGTAGCATTTTTGATGAAGTCCGCAACAAATGATTGATGAATGGAAGCAATAGATCGTTTGATTGTCGTTTATTTATTTTTTTGGACAAAAATTGATTTTCGAATATCTAAGGTTTACGATTTAGGGTATTTGGGGTTTTTCTAGGTTTGGGAATGAGAATGAAGATAGTGAAGGGGAAAGAGGTTGAGTGAGGTGGTGGCACGCTGAGGGGCAATTCGGTCAACTTATTAGTGAATTGGCCGGATTTTACCAATGCAAGCAATTTTTGAACTTTTGTATCTTTTTGGCTGTTAAATAATAAAAAAATCTTAAAAGGGAGTAAATTTTAATAAACGCAACTTTAAAGGGAGTAATTTCTAATTTGCTCTTTAGTTTTTGATATCTTTCTAATATATACTCAAAACACAACATATTTTATTCTATACATTAGTATATGCAATTCGTCAACCCAAATATTATAGAGAGGGCAAAATTATTGGGAAATGAGAAAGATATGGGAGATTTGAAAAAATTAAGTTGAATATTATTTGTTAGAAAGTATTAAAATTAAGAGTGTTTCAAGGAACGTGGGAGGAAGAAGAAAGAGGCACAATGAAATGGTAATAGGAGTTGTGCAAATTTATTGTCACGTAATGAAATGGTAATAAGAATAAATTGTTTCAATCCTTTGTGGAATCACGTAATGAAAAAGAGGAGCCTCAGAGCCAGTGTCATGTACTCATGTCATATTCCACAATTTTCAATAATTAAAAACTTTTGACCCTAATTTTCCATCATCTTATTATTTATTACTGTAATTAAATATCATGAAACATAAAATTTTGAATGGACTTAGCTTTGACACATTCCAAAGCCAATTTAATTGCTTTCAACTTCCAAGATTTTACAAAGTGAGTTCTTATTTTAGAACTCGGTTCTTAAATTTAAGAACAAACTTTATTGTGCAATTGAAAAACTTTTAAAAGGAGGTTCTTGGTGACAAACCCAATAAAAAAACTATTAGAGCAACCACAATGGTAGAACTCAAAATTAAGTTCTTCTTTGCCATGTCATTTTTTTTTACAAACTCAATAAATTAAAACTTTCACTTGCAATGGAAGAACTTTATCTGATCTATAAAGTTTAAAGTTCTTAGAGAGATAGGTTAAATAAATAAATAAAAAATAGCAATTGGTCACTTTTTATAGGATTTAGGACAAACTTGGTTCTTATTTTCAAACCAAGTTCCTCAAATATTGAGCAAACTTTTTCTCACAATGGGCAAACTTTATAAATAAAGTTCTTAATTGACAAACTCAATGTAAGAACCACCCATTGTGGTTGCTCTTATTGTACTTGCTCTCACATAGGTTCGAAAGTCAATACTTTATAATGTTTGTAGCCACATGGTTTACGGGAAAATCTTTTTGAACGAAATATTATGTATTAAGCTACTAAGCTTCTAAATAACAAATTGAAAGGTCGGATTTTACATCATTAATTGGTACACCAGAGTCATTTCATCTGACATCGATAAGTAGTAACCCATTTCTCTATTGAAGGAGCGACTCTTGACGACGTATCTCCCATCTCCGATTATTGAACCTATAATCACAGAGGTACGTAAGGTAACCATTCAACTCCTATAGTATTATTTTAAAATGTGCATTCTGAATTTCTACTCGAAAATATAGTATTAACATAAATGTATTAAACAATTTATTGTAAGACATTGAGAATCATCTAATATGTAACATGAGAATAGTGATAGTAGAACAACGAAGAGACAAATCGTTTTTTACAATGTTCTTTCATTAGTTGAGACATTAATTGAGAATGAAGGTTACCGAGATGAATTAATTAATTATTTGAAAGTAAAATTTTATCACTCACAATAGTGTAATTAGTAATTAAATTTTTAATGTTACCGAGATTCTTTTAATACTTATAATACTTATTGTATTGACTATTAAGGGTATGTTGATTCCTTTTTTAATTAGAACAATTGTAAAATCTTGCTACCTTAATAACATTAATATGGTCATGTTAATTTGGTCAAATAAATATTTAGAAAATAGATCAATCAATTCTCTAATTAATGTACTATAAACCAAATCAAAAATTTTACGAAATAATCAAATCTTGATGAAGGACAATTTGGTCATGCCATAAATAAAATCATACGAAATAATACTTATAAAGTATTATACTCTGTATTAGAGAGAACAAAAAAAGTAGCAATTTTAATATTTAAATTACGAAAAAATAAATTAAATGAGACAAAAATGTCAATTTTAATACGGGTAACATATATACATGATTGAGATAAAAATTAACGATAAAAAAAAGAATACTATCAATTTTAAATTATAAATTAAATGAATAATAACCCGATCTGTTCATCACATTAAATAAAAATGATTGTTGAATAGTTTTATACTAATATATTATACAAAATGAGTTATATTTATACATTAATTAAGATATTTAATTAATAAAATACATTATTTTAATATTTTAAATTAAATAATGTATTTCATCAATATAGAAAAAATATTTTTAAAAATATAGAAAAAATATTTTGTCATATTTTTCTATGCAAAGTATTTCACAATTCTTCAAATATTTTACAAAAGAATAGAATAATATAGAAAAAAATAATTTTAAAATATAGATTTTTTTTTAAAAAACAAATAATATTTCGTCATATATTATATACAAAGTATAAATAATAATTTCGACGATACCTTATGATTCGATTTCGGCGATAAATAAAAATTATTACTTTAATAATTAAAATTATGAAATTAAATAAAAATGGTTTTTGTATACTTTTATACCAATATATTTTACAAAATAAGTTATAATTATACATTAACTATGATATTTAAAAAAATAAAATGCATTAATATAATATTTTAAAATAAATAATGTATTTCGTCGATACAGAAAAAATATTTTTAAAAATATAGGGAAAATATTTTGTCATATTTCTAAATACGGAGTATTTCACAATTCTTCAAATATTAAAAAAATATAGAAAAATATAGAAAAAAATATTTTAAAAATATAGAGATTTCTTTTTAAAAAACAACAAACGATATTTCGTCATATATTATATACAAAGTACAAATAAATAATAATTTCGACGACACCTTATCAATCTACTTCTTGCCGACCCGTGACCTTCTTGCTCGACTTGAAATGCTCTGAAATGGAAAATAACAATTATTTTAGATTCCACACATCAATTGATTTTAAAAATATAGATATTTCTTTTTTTTTAAAACAGCAAATGATATTTCGTCATATATTATATACAAAGTATAAATAATAATTTCGACGATACCTTATAATTCTATTTGGATGATAAAATTATTACTTTAATATTTAAATTACAAAATTAAATAAAAACAATTTTTTTTATAATTTTATACCAATATATTTTACAAAATGAGTTATATTTATACATTAATTACGATATTTAAATAGTAAATGCATTAATATAATATTTTAAATTAAATAATATATTTCGTCGATATAGAAAAGAAAATATATTTATTCGATTGTTAATCAAATACTCCCTCCGAGTTCCTATTATTGTCCCACTTTTCTTTTTGGGCTGAGTTTGATTTTTGTCCCACTTTCTTTTTTAGGCCATCAATGTGTGGTCTACAATTGTTCTCCCATTTCTCTCTCTTCCACCTTCTTTTTTCAACCACTCATTTCTCCTTCCTTATTTTTCACCCCAAAACCTTTTGGGACAATAATAGGAACTCGGAGGGAGTATAACTTTCAATATATAATAGATGAGACAAATAATGGCAATTAGATATTTATTCGATTGTTAATCAAATATAACTTTCAATATATAATAGATGAGACAAATAATGACTATTAGATTTTTAGTTGATTGCTTTGTATATAATATATAATAGAAACTGATTTTCTATATATATAATATAATACAGATTGTTTTATTCGATTTTTATACAAATTTGTACAACTTTCAATATATAATATTTTATTCGATTTTTACAGAAATTGAGTTTTTAATGAAAATTCAATACATTAATAGAAAAATAATCAAACAAAATACCAATTAGATGACGATGCTTTGTTTTTTATTGACCTTCTCTCCTTTCTTCTACCTGAAAATTCACCAAAGAAATTGAAAAAAAATCAGATTTGTTTAAATTCAATTGACATTACATGAATAAAATCAGAAAATTTAAACTCGTATTGAATGAATGAGAACAGAGTAATCAACTACGGATTGAAGTTTGAATGAGAAGATGATGGAAAACCGGATGCAATATATAATAGAATGTTGGAAGAAATTGATGGAGAGGAAGTCATAATTGATGGTGCAATTTCCCGAATTTAATAGGGGAATACCGAGATGAAGAAAACAGAGGAGATGAGAAAGTTAATATATGACGGAGTATTAATTGAAGGGGGTAGGTGGGGTTAAGGGATAATCAATGGCATGAAGATCAATGACGGTTGGGGAGTGATTTTCGAGTAATATGTCAATGAACAACAATTAAGGCTACTATATGTTTTTTTCCACAACTTTTTCACAAATTGATGTCTTGGATCAGTGGTTTGCGTATGTGGTATAGTTTGTGGAGTTTGTGGGTTCGAATCTTGTCGTTGTTGGGAGCCACACATACTCTTAAAAAATGGGAAGTGGTTTCTCTTTTAGTATAAAGAGGATACTAATGATAATGAAAATATCAAGTGCATTAAGATGGGCTGAGTAGTTGGGCCCGTTTTATGACTAATTTCAGTTAGGCGCACTTTACAAATCTTAGTGAAAATAGTGATGGTCAATGTCAGTCAAACCAATACAATGTGCTTCTTTCACTCCTTTTATAATCACACACATTTGACATTCCTATTTGACGGTTCAGATACATGACAAGAGATAAGATTAAAGATAAAGATAGGTTGGGTACTAGCATATGAATTGCTTGTCTTTAGTCAATTATAGAGTAATATTTGACCCGTCGTAAATATGTGACGGATAATACCCGTCACCAAGAAGACTTGCTCATATTATTATTACAATTATTTTTTCCGATTTATTATGATAATAAACCAATTTACATGTATCGGTCAAAATAAAACTATCAAAATTCTAAACAAATCTGTTCATAATGAGCTGGTTTTATAATAAAATCCTTCTTTAACTAGTTTATGAGTTTTTTAAGACACAAATATCAATGCATATTTACATTGCCCTAGTGATATTCTTTTCGTATTTTCTTATAGCTATTCCGAATATTTTTAAGAAACACCGCATGTATGTCGGTATAAACATTAATTACAAGTATTATTTAATTAGAAAATTATAATCAAATTGTTAAAAAAAAAAATATTATTGACGCCTGCAACTTTGTTTGGGCTTGAATTTATTTGTTTTTAGTATTCTTCTTATTAGTATTGTTGTTATTATGTATTTTTTGTATGGTTGTTTAATTGAATTTTATTTAATTAGAAAATATATAATCAAACTGTTGTTATAAAAAATTATTACTTGTATTAAAATTTTCAACATTAGTTGATGAGCTTCAAACCGTACGTGTATTTTTAATATTTTCCGTAGTATATATACTATTAGGTGTCGTTTGGTTACTCATCCAATTAACGGGAAGTGCAAGTTCCAGGAAGTGCATTTTCAGGGAGTTGTTTGGTTGTCCACTTCCCGGGAATTGCCACTTCCCGGGAATTGCCACTTCCCGGGAACTGCCACTTCCTCCACAATGGGGAAGTTACTCACCAAGTCCCCCTTGGTGTGTAGAACTTCCCGCAGAAGTCATTTCCCACATGGCAACCAAACAATATTTTATAATTCACATGAATTTAAAGTTCCCGGTAACTTAATCTTCCCATGGTGCACCATACGAGCCCTTAATAATAATATTATCATGCATATGATGGTTTTATATGAGATGACTTGACAATTTTGGATAAAGATTCATATTATCCGCGCCAAATCTTTCGGATTAAGACGTTGATGTTGTTGTATAATCAAACTGTTGGTAAATCTTTCGGGGTTTTGTTAAGTATGTACCTTACCTAGTCACTCGTATTAAGTTAGATTTGGACTAGAAGTTAAGGTAACATGTCCTATAATTAATAACAAAATAAAATTATATGGAGATAAAATAATGAAATAGTAGTAGTTCATTGTTGACCATAAGAAATGAAGTACGTACAATTCAAGCAGCAGATCCGAAATCACAGCAAATATTAATTACTTTTCCCAAAAAAAATCGATATTATGCTTTCACATTTACGGTTTTGGTTTTTATAACATGTGTCCCAATATATAATACTCTGTATCCGTTAAGAAGGTAATTAAAAAAAAGTTAAGCTAAGGTGTACTACTAACCAGGCCAGTACGTAGGGTTTATTGTTCACGGGACGATGTGAGACGGTCTGACGTTCATTTTATAGAAAGATCGTTAATTTGTCGATAATAAATGAATAGTCATTTGAAAGAACTAGATTGTTTTATTACTCGTCAAATAAGACCGTTTTGTGATTAATGTGACCGATTGTGGTTGTCGTCTGTGAACCGTTTCTTGTAGTGTGAACATGACATCATATCTTCGGTAGCCATAGAAAGAGACTGATAAAACAATCAATTTATTGAAAGAGAAATCCCAATATTATTTGTTGATGTAAATCACATTCATATTGCTATATTATAGATTTAATCAACATCTCACACATTACTAGCTAGCAAATTAAAGCTCCATGAAAATGATCATATATAGCAAGGGAAGATAATTGAAGATTAGGGTTTCTAAAAAACATGAACATATATTTAGATGCATACTTACTTCATTAATCCGTCCTAATCATTTATTTATCTTTAATAATTAATTATATTACTGACGACTAAATGACGTTATTATTGAAGATGACCGAATGACAAAGATTTGAAACCCGATCATAAATAATTCTCCTTATTGACGACCGGTTGTTGATCTTCAAACATACGAATATATAGCTACTCATCTATTGTAGAGGCGCCGCTACTACAAAAATAGGATTAGAGAACTGTTAAAATAGGCCTTAGAAAACGCCTTTGGTCCGTTTTCTCACTCAGCGTTCTCTATTATTTAGATAATGGTTGGAGGCTACGTTTTATATGTGAAAAAAAAGAGAATGCCTAAGTGAGGGAAGTGTTATCTTTTCCTTAACTATATAAAATGCCTTTTGTAGTTAGGCGTTTTCTATTCTCATATTATAGAGAACGCCTATATATGATCATAGTTGTATATTACCATGTATAGAGAACTGTTGGGATAGAAAATAGTTCTCTGGCTTCTATTTAAAATTAAAAAAAAATTAATTGCATTGTTTATTTATTGGTACAAATAAAGCTGTAATGTTGCAGGCAGGGGCGGATCCAGGAATTAAACGTAACTTGGGCTAAATTTTAGCGTAATTTTTTTTTTTTTTGCATTTCAAGATTTATAATAGATCATGGTGTCAAACTTATGATCGATGATGTGGAAGAATTAATTCTTTTGTAGTACTAGTAATATGTTTCTCAAGGCATAATGAAGCAATACTTTTTTTAATTATGAATTCATAGCTATCAATATAGGAGTATAAAATATTGAGTACACAAATTAGATTCCAAGTTTCCAACATAACCAAATTCTTAAGACTAATTTTTGTTAATGCTTTTTTTAGCAAAACCTTATTGTTATCATTTTTAAAATCACTAATTCTCAATTCTCATACTCCGTATGAGGCAGTGATACAATAAATTTATTGTAAACTTCTCACATATGTTGGTTCTTTTTTTAGTTCATTTTTTTTTCTTTTTTTACTCGGTATTAGTTTTAGTATGGTAAATTTTTATCTTACAATATATTTTTGTAAGACTATATCAAAAAATATTCTCGGTCATCGTTAAAAAATATACTCGTATACTCCCTCCGTCCCTAAAACATTGTCCAATTTTTATATTATATATGAGAAGTATTTTAATAAAACGGGACAATCTTATTGTAACGGAGGTAGTATATTTTTCTAATCTTGGAGTATTTTTACGAAAATTTAAATGAAAAGTCAAACGTACTCGTATATCATTTGATTTGGGAGTGTCATGCACATGCGAAACCCCGAAAAGTGAGGAGAGAGGGAGGTTGCAAAAATTTGATTTGTGTTGCTCAATCCAAAGCTCGAACCCACGTAGTGAGATTGGTTGTCCAAAAGTTGTACCACTAGGCAAACATCTTTCAGTGTAATATTCTACCACTTAATTTTATTTATCCTTAGTTTTCTCTTGGGCTATAGCCCATATGGCCTTGCCTTGTATCCGCCCCTGGTTGCAGGAATTACAAAATACTTTGCAACTCTACGTATAATGCCAATACAAAATCAAATCAAATATACTTCGTTAAAAAAAATACAAAATCAAATACGAAGTACATTATATGAATATACAAAATCAAATACAGAATAATTACTGATAGAATAATACATTTCCTTAAGGAAACAAAAAGAATCAAAATACAGTAATTTAAATAAATATATATACGTATCATTTTTATCAGATTTCTGGAACCTCTCACGACTCAATGCAAACTCGTTCTCTTACTCAGTGACTGAGTTTTGCCCATGTACATCAGCACTAGCATTCTTATCATTTTTGGTGGCTGGATCAAGTAGACCTAATGATAAACAAAACTCAGAAACTCAAAGATCAAAATAAAACTAAAACTGTTACCAGTTACATGTTTTTTACATTCATTTCAATAAAAGAATGAGAAGAACACTGAAAAGGAAAGTAGAAAAACAATGACTTCGATTAAAACCTGAAGTCGACGAAGCATTGTTTTAGTCATAATTATTGAATCGAACTGATCATTCACTAATTTGAGATCCTTTCTGTTGGACGCGAGGTAGGAAAATCGGACAGACAAACCGAAGTAACAGTGAACCAAAGGCAACAACAATAGGACCGAAGTGAATAATTAAAGAGAAATCGGGACAGGCAACAAAACCGATCACGGGCAGGCAACAGAACCGAAAGGCGACAACAAATAGAAGCGACAGTGACGCGAAGAGAGGAACGAACGAAGGCAGAGAACGAAAAACAGTGCCGTGGTATGGATGCCACTGACTTGAAAACTATATCGGCGCGACTCGGGTGGTTATCGCCTACAATGCCGTTATTCTCCCAAGGCAGGGGCGTATACAAGGCAAGGCCATATGGGCTATAGCCCAAGAGAAAACTAAGGATAAATAAAATTAAGTGGTAGAATATTACACTGAAGGATGTTTGCCTAGTGGTACAACTTTTGGACAACCAATCTCACTACGTGGGTTCGAGCCTTGGATTGAGCAACACAAATCAAATTTTTGCAACCTCCCTCTCTCCTCACTTTTCGGGGTTTCGCATGTGCATGACACTCCCAAATCAAATGATATACGAGTACGTTTGACTTTTCATTTAAATTTTCGTAAAAATACTCCAAGATTAGAAAAATATACTACCTCCGTTACAATAAGATTGTCCCGTTTTATTAAAATACTTCTCATATATAATATAAAAATTGGACAATGTTTTAGGGACGGAGGGAGTATACGAGTATATTTTTTAACGATGACCGAGAATATTTTTTGATATAGTCTTACAAAAATATATTGTAAGATAAAAATTTACCATACTAAAACTAATACCGAGTAAAAAAAGAAAAAAAAATGAACTAAAAAAAGAACCAACATATGTGAGAAGTTTACAATAAATTTATTGTATCACTGCCTCAGTATGAGAATTGAGAATTATTGATTTTAAAAATGATAACAATAAGGTTTTGCTAAAAAAAGCATTAACAAAAATTAGTCTTAAGAATTTGGTTATGTTGGAAACTTGGAATCTAATTTGTGTACTCAATATTTTATACTCCTATATTGATAGCTATGAATTCATAATTAAAAAAAGTATTGCTTCATTATGCCTTGAGAAACATATTACTAGTACTACAAAAGAATTAATTCTTACACATCATCGATCATAAGTTTGACACCATGATCTATTATAAATCTTGAAATGCAAAAAAAAAAAAATTACGCTAAAATTTAGCCCAAGTTACGTTTAATTCCTGGATCCGCCCCTGTCCCAAGGTTAACACTGCAGTGAACGAATTCGACCACTCGAATCTGGACACTTTGGACGACCAAAAACAAACCCAGGAAAACAGAACGAGGAGGAAGGAAAGTGTGTGTATTATTGTGGTTGTTGTAGTTGTGTGTCTTTGTGTCAGAATGAAGAAGTATATATACAGGGTGGAGGAGCCTCAAACAGCTCCAAAAAGATACACAATTAAGGCCATAATATCACGTAATTAAGGCCCTTAATGATGCTCTTAAATACCCGCAACAGCAACTTTGACTGGCTGAACTGAACCTGGACAATCCACCTCAATGAATCGAGACACAAACACACACTACTAGAATAAGCTTAAAAGGAATCATTAATAAGTAACCATTTAAGTATTTTCAATGGTGTCTTTGGTCTAAGAAATCAATTCTCCCAAATAAGTGGTTTCTTATCTAATAACAAAGACATCATTTTTAAAAAAAAATGATTTCTATCCACATTCAATCTAATACAAAGACACCATTTTTCAAAAAATCATTTCTATCCTCATCCAATCTAATACAAAGACATCATTTTTTTAAGCAAATGATTTCTAACCATACTATCTCACAAAGACATCATTTCTCCAATAAATGATTCTAATTACATGCATCTCAATATATGATACAATATTCTTTTTATTTACTCATTTTCTTTTTATACAATCGTTGTACTCCATCTAACCCTTTTTTTCGTTCACTCCATCGCGTTTTATATGCTCATCAACGCCACCGTCTATCTTCAACCATCGCCGTCGTCCGCCCATCGCCGCGCCCGCCCATCGCCGCACCCATATCCTCAACCATTGCCGCGCCCATATACATTTTGCACGGTAATTACCTTTTTTGTTTCTTAGTGGAGAATGTGCGAACGTTTTTCAGTGGCAAAAATTGATGGATTATAAAGTTTCTGTAGGCTGTAATTGGTAATGATATCCAGAATTTGTGCAATATTTACGCAACTTGACTCAATTGTAAGTCTTGTGGTCTCAATTTACATCTCAATGACTCAATTTCTTGTCACAAGTCTTAAACCCTAATTCGCTCAATCGAATTTTTCGATTTTATCAACTAACTTGTGATTGATTGTGTTGGTAGAACTAATTAGATACAATATATATTGATCAGAGTTCTTATATAAGCATCGATATTTGCTGATTGATTGATTAATTGTGTTGATTATATTTATTATATCATCTAATTTTATACAATATATATTGATTAGAATGCTTAACTGTACAGTTTCTTCATTAGAGTATGTTATCCTGTTGGATTTAAGCATCAATATCTGCCTAATTTTATATAAGAAGGCTCTAAAATGAAAGCAGCTGGTCAGTAACTCCTTGATATGTGCTGTTTGAAATCCACAGATCACAAGTGCGGCAATTTGTAGCCTTGTGGAATCGGTGAAAACTAATGTGCAGAGTGATACGTTAACTATACAGTCATTATCTTCATAACAAAGAGGTATGGCTGTTTAGAAACTTACTGAGGAGTCTTTGCATAACTGGAACCATTTTCAGGAACTCCTTGCTATTTGTGAAGGTAAGAGTTACTTAAATCTAGAGATATCTTTTCTCTAATATAAATTCTGTTCAAGCACAAAGGCAGATAGGGGAGACATTCCTGAATGAATCCATGTGTTGAGTATTGCTCATGTAATTAATATCTGCTAGTAAGGGAGGGAGAGAGATGATAAATGGAATGTGAAACCATGAATGTACTTGAGGGATCAACCATTTAATTACGTGAGGAATTAATGAGTATTGTGGTTGCATTTTTTGGTTGTTATTCAATTCCAAGAATAGAAAAGAGGTACGATGTGGGACAAGTATGATCCAGTTAGGTTATGACTTCTCTAGTTTTTTAGGACTGTGTATAGTGTATTAATAAGTTTCATTCTCGTTCAATTTTATTTGGTAAATGACATAAACAAGGGCTCGAGGGTACATCAGGTTAATATGAGGATGAAACTAACTGCTTGTTGAACCAAGGTGGGCATAATTTCTGTTCCATGGTGGATGTTCTTGAATAAATACAAGGCTTGTTGAAGTAATTTTGGCCAAATTGTCTTACTAGACTAGCTGTGCTTGTTTTTATTATAAAATAGTGCAATGCTCTGTATGATAGTGCTTGGGGAGAGATGTAATTTTCGTTATTTTATTATCATTCCTTTGGCAATGGCTTTAGAATTTTTGAGGCGTATACTTCCATCTAACAGTAGTGTCAAACTTACAGCCCCTACTCATTTTTTATCTTGATAAACTTCTTCAGGATGCGAGCCCGTGAAGCTCTGCTTAAGTGCAAGGAGCTTAGACTATCAAAGAATGATATAAAGAAACTTTTACCTATTGTAGATACAAGTTCTTCTGACTGATCAGGTGAGGCAATTAACAATTATGATTTTTTATCCTATTTTGTATGTCTTTTCTTTCAATTTCTTCCTATATGCACTTGTCTATAACATATTATCTGTTCTTTGACTTGGAATGTGATTGAACATATCAAATATCGCATTAATTTGCTAGCATTTTTTTTATTGTGTAGTAGTATTTGGTCGATACGAGGTGCTTTGTGCTAGAACCTCCATGCTTTGGAAAGTGGGTAACCAATTGATTTGCGAGCTGAACCAATTGTGCTTTTTTAAAAATAGATGCTCATTCCGAGTCTTACGTTATCCTGCAGGATGTGCCTCCAACAGTGCTTCTTCGGTTCTTGAGAGAATACCGGGATTGATCCAGATGTTGTTGGCCTGCTGCTGCTATTCCCACTACCCTTTGCACCTTGCCAGTAGGTCTTGGATGTATTCTCAATCAAGTCATTCTTGGGAAACATACTCATCTTGTAGGATGTTATGATATTTATTTTATACTCCGTAGCACACTATTGTGTGCTTCTAATATAATTTTGACATATGTTGGCTTCATTATATATATATATATATATATATATATATATATATATATATATATATAGGGGTTTTCTACGTTGTACCCTCCTGTTTTTCCGTTTTCTACCATGTACCCTTCCTATTTTCAAAACCCCCACTTATACCCCTGTAGTTTATTAACTTCATGAAACGTGACCTATTCACAAATATCCGTCTAATGCTTCGTTAATTAGATGGCATGACAATGATTCTAGGCTATGACCATAACCAGTTTTGACGACCTT
Organism: Agrostemma githago; assembly: GCA_958450325.1. Taxonomy (NCBI): domain Eukaryota; kingdom Viridiplantae; phylum Streptophyta; class Magnoliopsida; order Caryophyllales; family Caryophyllaceae; genus Agrostemma; species Agrostemma githago. The sequence goes on from OY288248.1 coordinate 17,915,391, forward strand.
GACATGTATTCCCTCAAGTTTCCCCAACTTTTCCTCCATTTCATTAATATTCTCCATTTTGCTCATTTTATATATCAACTTTTTATTATTTTTTAACTTATTGATTTTCCTCCATTTTCTCCCCAACTTATTCTTTAACTTAAATTAATGATATTTTACTAATGTCTAACGAAATTAATTTAATCTCATGAACAAACAAAGCATTGATGTTGCACTTAAAATAAAAAGTGAAAGAATTATGATAAAATGAAGAAAAAAAATAGAAACTATGCATGCAAAATTAGAATTAGAGAAAACATAGGAGATAGAGATGAAAATTAATTAGAGTTTTTGAGTAGAATAATTGTAATTAGGTCACGTTTAATGAAATTAATGAACTACAGGGGTATAAGTGGGGCTTTAGAAAATCGGAGGGGTATATGGTAGAAAACGTAAAAACTGAAGGGTACAACGTAGAAAAACCCATATATATATATATATATATATATATATATATATATATATATATATATATATATATATATATATATATATATATATATATATACGAAATATTTTACGGAAATGAATGTTTATTTTAGTTGATATATGAAATTGAGTACGTAATACATTGTATTCAATGGTTGGGTTATCTTCAATATTATAAGATTTTTTTAAAAATACACCAAGCTAGCAAAGAAACCATTTAAGTGTGTTACATGGTTTATTATGTTGGTGGGCAAAGAAACCATTTAAGTACATTACATGATTTATTATCTTGAGATAAGAAACCATTTATCTCTCTCATATGGTGTTTTTCTCATGGACCAAAGAAATCATTTATTTCTTAAAATTGGTTTCTAAATCATAAGCAAAGAAATCATTTTTCTCACATGGTTTCTTACCCTAAGACACCTTTGACTTGGAGATCATCTCCAAAATGGTGTCTTAGGGCATTTTAACATGGTTTCTTTGCCCTCTTTTCTAGTAGTGACAAATAGACAAAAGCCCAAAAAGAAAGAGTAAAAGTCGGGCACAGCCCGCACCGCAGGTGCTCTACCCAAACCTAAACCCAAGACCGAGCCGGGCCGGGCGCGCGCGCGTGTGCGTGTGTGTTTGCACAAGCCCAACCCACAACACTCACCATAAAAGGCCCACTTTCTCACAACTTGAAGACCAAAGGAAAAGAAAGGCTTATAAGGAACAAAAGAGTTCCTTCCCTCACCTATGTGGGATAACCAAAAAAGATGAGGAAAGCAAAAAACTACTTCTTGCCATTAACCAACAATCCCCCACTGATGGCACAGAAGAGAGAAAGGGAAAAAGAAATCCTGGGTAAGGAAGGACTGGATACTTAGACGTTCAATGTCTTACGACTTGAATTGACGTTTTAGTGAGATGAGGCAACAACTTACTTACAACTAGTGAATATCTTATGATTTGAATTCCTAGTTGAGCTTCGGTTGAGACCCTCACAACACATATCAAACCTTCAAAGAATGGTCGGTCCGCAAATTCAAAGTGCAACGCTTTTAAAAACCATGCGTTTACCTTGGTTCTAGTGAGTGCTCTAGTGAGAATCACACTTCTCCACTAGATGGTGGCTTAGTGCTTCTCAACACCACTTCTCAGGTAAGCCATTAAGGACATAAGTCCAACCTCTATTTACTCACACAATCCATCAAGTGCGTCTCAAAGCACCACCAAAAACTGGCTATGGATTATGTATCGTCATAGGAATGTAGGCTTTGAGCCCATCAAGATTCATACTCTAATCTTGAATCAAACATCTTAGCCCCATTTCCCTCGACGAGTCGAGAACAACTCTTCTCGGTAATCCTTTTGTGAAAGAATCTGCAAGATTGCGTTCAGACCTCACAAAGTCTATTGCAATCACTCCATTTTTCAGGAATTGTTTCACCACATTGTGCCTGATCCAAATATGTCTTTTCTTACCATTGTAGACATCATTCTTAGCAACGCCGATGGCTGCTTGGCAATCACAGTGTAAGGAGACCGGTGCAACCTGTCCCCCCCCCCACACTGGTATGTCAGCTAGTAAATTTCTCAACCAATCTGCTTCTTGACTTGCCAGCTCAAGAGCAATGAACTCGGACTCCATGGTGGAGGTTGATATACAAGTCTGTTTCGCAGACTTCCACGATATAGCTCCTCCCCCCAAGGTGAACACATAACCACTAGTAGAATTTGTTTCATCATTACCTTTAATCCAGTTTGCATCAGTAAAACCCTCTAACACAGCAGAATATTTACCAAAATGTAGACATGAATTAACTGTTCCTTTCAAGTATCTTAGTAAACGATGAAGGGCATTCCAATGTTCATTATCAGGGTTATGTGTATACCGACTTAGCCTACTAATAGCATAAGCAATGTCAGGTCGAGTACAGTTCATGAGAAACATCACACTTCCTATAATTTTAGCATACTCTTTTTGGGATACACTCCCACCCAAGTTCTTACACAGAGGTATACTAGCATCATAAGGAGTTCTAGCAGGTGTAACATCAAAACTATCAAATTTCTTCAACACTTTCTCAACAAAATGAGATTGACTTAAGGATATTCCAGATGAGTTTCTGATCAATTTGACTCCAAGAATAACATCAGCTTCTCCTAAGTCTTTCATCTCAAAACGTGACGACAGAAATTGTTTGGTTTTATTTACGACAAATAAATTACTACCAATAATTAACATGTCATCAACATATAGGCAGATAATCACACAGTCTGATCCAAACATCTTAGAGTACACACATGAATCAGAATTGTTAGTTATGTAGCCATCCTCAATCAAAGTGTTGTGAAATTTCTCATACCACTGTTTAGGTGCTTGTTTTAGACCATATAGCGATTTTCTCAATTTACACACCTTACTCTCTTGACCCTTTACCACAAACCCCTCGGGTTGAGTCATATAGATCTCTTCTTTTAGGTCACCATTCAAGAAAGCAGTTTTAACATCCATTTGATGAACAACAAGATCATGAATAGCAGCCAAAGCGATAAGAGTTCTAATGGTGGAAATCTTAGTCACAGGTGAGTAGGTATCGAAATAATCAATATCTTTCTTTTGTGTAAATCCTCTCACCACCGGTCTAGCTTTGAACCTTTCTATTGTACCATCAGGTCTCAGTTTCTTTTTGAAAATCCATTTACTACTAATGGGTTTACTACCCTTAGGTAAATCTGTCAATTCCCAGGTCTGATTAAATGCAATAGAATCTAACTCATTTTTAATAGCTTCTTCCCAAAAAATAGCATCTATGGATCTCATAGCTTCATTATACGTTTTGGGGTCATCTTCTATTAAAAAAGCATAAACAAATTCAAAGCAAGCACAATCATCACTAGCATTTTCAGTTAAGAACGTTGTGATAAAATCATCTCCGAAATTCTTTTCAATTCTAGGCCTTTTACTCCTTCTCGGTTCACTAGCATGATGATCAATAGTACTACTACTAGCATGCATAGAATTATCAACATGATTAATAGGCATATCAAGCAATTTAGGAGGTGAATCAACAACTTTCTTTAAAGGAAAAACATGCTCAAAAAACTCGGCATCTCTTGCTTCAGAAATAGAACGATCATTCAATGACATGAATCTATTAGCAGCACTGTTTTGAGCATAACCAATGAAAATGCAATCATATGTTTTAGATCCTATAGTAGGCCTATTAAAACTCGGTAAACCAACTTTAGCCAAACACCCCCACACTTTAAGAAAGCTTAAGTTAGGGGCATAACCCTTCCAAAATTCATAGGGTGTCTTGTCTAATTTCTTATGAGGTACCCTGTTAAGAATGTGACAAGCTGAAAGCACCGCTTTCCCCCACATATCGTCAGAAAGGACAGAACTTAAGAGCATAGCATTCATCATTTCTTTTAAAGTTCTGTTTTTACGTTCAGCTACTCCATTGGACTGAGGTTGGTAAGGTGGGCTAGACTCATGAATTAATCCATTTTTCTCGCAAAAATCTATTAAGTAATTGGAGCTATATTCACCACCTCTATCAGACCTGACTTTTTTAATCTTTCTGTCAAGTTGATTTTCTACCTTAGCTTTGTATTTTAATAAACATCTCTTCAGCTTCACTTTTATTCTTAAGTAAATACACTTTGGTATATCTTGAGAAATCATAAAAAAAAGTGACATAATAAAATTTGCCTCCTCTACTCATAGTACTCTTGAAGTCAGCTAGGTCGGTGTGAATTAACTCGAGAAGACTCGTATGTCTAGTTTTAACAGGTTTACTAGGCTTCTTAGTAAACTTAGCTTCTACACAACTAGGACATTTAGTGAAGACTTCAGTGGTTAATGAAGGAATAAGCGACATTGCTTTCAATTTTTTAACCGATTCATAATTCACGTGACCTAATCTAGCATGCCAAACATCAATAGACTCAGCGATATAAGCAGAAACAGAAGAATTATTATTAATAGCAGAAGAGTCAATGTTGTGGACATGACATAGGTCCACCCCGACGCGGCCACGCGCGGGTTTGGGTAGGCGAATGAATATCCATATGAAACGGATCGAATTGAAATTTAGGTCTATGTGGAGTCACCACCGAATTTTGTGGTTATTCGGAACCATTCGAGCCCACTCTTTGTCGTAGTGGTCCGTATACAAAATACGGCCCATTTCCGATGTCAGAGTTTATTGGGTGACAGGGGCAGTCGTATCCCTAATCAAAAATACCCTAAGGTCCACTAACTAATGCAGATAGTGAAGTAGGGGTCGAACCACAAGGAGACGGGACTCAATTACTTGCTCTAAGGTCTAGACTAAAGATTGCGGGTCACTATTTTCCGGTTTGTTTGAGTGGACTAATAACTAATTGCTATAAGGTAAATCAATAATAAAAAGGGTCTAGGGTCTCAGGTTCACAATGAATGTCGATTGGGTCAGGGAGTCAACTAACAAGTCACTAATCGAACTGTCTAAGGTGTAGGTCCGGTCGGTACTACTACAGACTATAGAACTAAACTTAACCTGCGGTCGCTAGAATTAAGCTAGTCTACCCAAAATGCCGTGACCTAATTAGTCCTTAACCCGGTCGGCGGAAAGTCCTAATTGTGATACTAATTAATTAATCCTGGCCAGTAATTAATCAATCAGAATTAAAAACAACACTCAGGAGACAGTTCATATGATCAGAGACAGGTCAATTTTCTATAACCCAATTAACACCCATCGATCCCCTTAAACCCTAGATAAAAATTAGCTACTCATGACGATCGTAAATAAACTAACAAAACATGAATTGCAATTAAACATGATGAATGTGAATTGAATTAAACTACGAGACTGAAATCAGATAACTATGAAAATTAAGAACGAATTCAGACAGAAATTAAACTAGAGATTAAGACAAGAATTATAAGACTAGGGAATTGAAATTGAAATTAAAATTAAAATTAAAGTGGCGATACCGAACAAATTCAGATCTGAAAAAAAGAAGAAGAACGGAGTATGATGAATCTCGCTAAGAAGGACGGAATCTGGCTTCTATGCTCACTAATGTAACGTAAAGTCTCCCAAAAGATAGAATGAAAAAAAGTAGTCTGACAATCCTCTTCCAACTGATTTAAAAGAAATCAGTTGGACTTACAAACAGGCCCAATTCTAATTAAAAGAGAAATCCAATCCGCGGCCTGAATGCAAGGCACTCGATCGAGTACATGCGTGCACTCGATCGAGTGGATGCGTGAAAGCTTCACATTAAGTCTGGATGAATGGCACTCGATCGAGTACTCTACGCCACTCGATCGAGTGGATGCTGCTGAGCTCTTGATCGAGTTATTCCTTTACTTCTCGGCTTTTCGTTTTCTTCCTTGTCTTCCGTCCTCGTCTCGGCTATCCGGGTTATTACTCCAAAATATGCTCAAAATTGCACTTAACCTACAAAATAGCACGAGGACCGACAGTATCGACTTTCTAATAGAAATCGACATTAATCAAATAAATATGGAAGAAGAAAAGCTCAAAAACGGTTGTCGGGGGACAATAAAATACGATATAAAATGCGTTGATCAAACTCCCCCAAACCAAACCTTTGCTTGTCCTCAAGCAAACAACTAAAATATATACAAATGAGGACAAGTGATGTGAAACACGACTCAGAGCTGAATTACAATCATTCTCCTAAAATCAACTAAGACCGACGAGAAAACACGTAATGCTCAAGAATGCAACGAGATCAATAATCATGCCATAATCAAACAATTGCCTGCCAAACTTTCAATCTTGCGAGACCAATAATGTCGGACTTCCTTTCGGTTGTCGCTCGACACTCATAAGTACGGGTAAGTGTATATGTGAAGATAGGAAGGAATAAAGACACTCACTCGACTTATGAAATATGCATGCAATCGAATATGAAATCAATCTCCCCAATTAAACACGTGTTCCACCAATCAGGACCATAGTACATGCCAAGGACTTACAAGGGGTGGCTTATATGTGAGGGAATAAAATGGATTGTGCCTAAAGCACGTATGGAAATGTGGGGCTAAGACCAGTAGTCGCAGCTACACAATAAAAACTATCCATCCAAAAACCTCATCTATAAATTCCGGCCACTAGCTAGAAATAACAACTCAAAAGAGCATAAGAGGAAATTCTGTCATCCTCTAAATTACAGTTCAATTCTAGTTATAACTTATCCACCGTTCCCCGAAAATTACAAGAAGCAATTTTTTTTTTTTTTTTTTTTTTTTTTTTTTTCAATTCCATTTTCTTTCTTTTCCTTCTTTTTCATGCTTCCATATTTTTCTCAATTCAGACAAGGGGAAGGCGAATACAAAGTCACATAACAGTATCATCCACTAAGATCCAAACGATGTAAAAATCCAAATTATGACCGCTTAGTGAAATAGTTCCCAATTAAGTTCACTGCGACTGTCCTGGTAAGGTAGGCTGTTCTGGGTTGTAGCTAAATGATATAAATATCATGAAAACTGGCTTACAACAGCTGAAACGGGCTAAACAGAGAAAAAAATAACCTAAATCTACAGGGTAGTAAAAATGGGTCATTTTGGCTATGTGGAGCTCGTCAAAAACAGAAATGCCTTTCCTCATGTACCTCCTCCTCAAACCAAACACGCATTCAATGTCAAGAGACGGACGTCATATTTATGCAAATTGATGTACACATTCCAAAAGGAAAAACCACTCAATTCCTAAATATAAATGAGACCAGTTATAGATGTTACTGGCCTAGGAAGCTCTAAATCCTCAGAATTTTTGTGGTTTGCCAACAAAATGGTCAAATTTACTCATTTGGCAGTTAACGGTCCAATAGGCAATCATATCAAAGTCATCTCATCTCAAATATTACATGCATTCAGGTACGAATTTAGCTATCAATTAGGAGAAGTCATGTAAAATGCAATGTCATCATCATCGTTTTGCATGTTTCACACCGGACACAACACAGACACAAAGCACACAAAAATAAAATCTTTTTGTATTTTTCTGATTTTTCAATTTTTTTTGGATTTTTTTTATTATTATTTTTGAAAGCACACAACAAAAAATAAAAGCACACAAAAACACACAAATTCTCCCCCAAACCTAAATGTCACAGTGTCCTCAATGTGACTCTACAGCATATATGACAAACAAATCCACAGCCAATCCTAAGGACAACTCGACCTAAGGGGAAGAAAAAAAAAAAATCTAAGAAAGCAATAAAAACAAAAATAAAAAGGAAAGAAAGTACCGTATATACAATGGTAGCTCCCCCAAACCGGCTAATCAGCCATATCGTCGCCTCCACCGGTCCCAGATGGACCGGCTCCCGAATCGCCCTGGCCAGAGCCGCTAGCACCACCCTGCTGGCCCGACTGTCGCAAGCCTCTCAGCCACTGTGCTCCTAGGCCGCCGTAGGTGTGCCCGTAGTCCGGACCCCAAGCAGCTGGATCAACCCCGTAGTCGTGGAATATACCACTGGTGTCACCCGGACCTCTCCAGTAGGACGGGTGCTGAGGTGCCGAGACGCCTTGAGTAAGCAAGTACTCGTGGATCTCGCGGTTGACGATGCTCTGGTTAATCCCCTCGTGTACCCGTCTCTGGTGCTCATAAACTGGATCATACATAAACGGGTACGGGTGCGGAAACTCGGCACCCGGAGTCTGGAACGGGAAGGTCGGGGTGGGTGTGTGTACGGCCCTGGGGGGCTCGGTCTCATCGGGTACGGTCTCTACACGAACCCTACGTCGAGGGGGTTGAGCACCACCCTCGTCGATGAATAGCGCCTCGGGAATGAGGTAGCGCAGTGGGTCGGGTGTGGGATCACCTTCGGGGGTGGGTGGTAAGGCAAGTAGTGGGGGTAGGATCGTCCCTTCGACAACCGGGAGCTTCATCCAAACCTTGTCCCGGACGCGCCACAAAAATTCCGGGGGATTGCCTCGAACCCACTTCAAAGTGGAGAAGAGATAGTTGCGGTCTAGCAACGGGACGCGGTCGGTAAGGCTCTGAAAAGTGACTGTATCCCCAAAACCCATAATGTAGCGCTTCGCTAGCGCGGTGACAATGGCTCCACAACCAATCGGTCCAGACCCCCTGATCTGGCGCTCGATTCCGATACAGATCATACCCGGTGCACTAAACGCCTTCAGGGATCGCCTAAAGGGGTTTAGGTAGTGTCCTAGAATCAACACCTCCAATGAGTGAAGTTTACTCATGTCGGAGCGTGGAAAAACCACATGACTCAAAATCCGCAAGAAGAGGCGGATAGTAGGGTGTGGGATGGCGTTGAGCGCCATAGCGGTGACAAGTGCACTACGACCCGCAAATAACTTAAAGTAGGAAGGTGCTCTCGAGCTCTCGGGTATGTCTAGTATGTCATCGGCCTGGTCAGAAGTAAGCCTTAGACACTCGGACAAGGTACTAAGGTAGATTGATTGCTCCTCATTGTTCAACCGAAAGTTAATCATGCTCTCCTCTCTATCAAATTCAAATGAACTTAAAAACTCTAAAGTGAGTACTCGGTAAGATAACTCACGTAGTGTCCATAAGCCACCGAATCCGGTCATGGACAAGAGATGTGATAATTGCTCGTTCAACCCGAGCTCGATTGCGAACTGTGATGAGCAGCACCGGGTAGCCTCCATCGCCCTGGGTATCAAGGTAACTAAACGAGCTCTCTGGGCCTCGTCCCTGCAAACAATTTCTTCATAGCCTGGCACAGGCTGAACAGTCGGCTGCCTTGCGTTCCTGTTTCTGTTGTTGTTTCGTGGCGGATTCCTTCTTCCTGCCATGACTATAGCATAATAACAAAGCAAAATTATACAAAAATCCCACAAAAAAAAACACATTATCTCGGCCAAAATCAGACCCTATACACAAAAATCGAATTTTGAGCACAAAGTGGTGAAATCAACACAAAATCAAGCATGCAATGGGATTAGTATATAACTAAGGATGAAATTAAGCTATAAAATCAAGAAAAGAAGCAAGGAAATCAAAAATCTCGTAGTATACCTCAAGGGTGACGGTTTGGACGAAAATAGGGGAGAAAGGGACGAAAATTTCAGAAATCGACACCAAGAAACACAAAGAAACACTCCTAATTGCAATTTAGAAGCAAAAATCGTGAGATTTGGTGAGGAATTGATGAAATAAGAGTGATTTGGGTGAATTGGGGGTTAGGGTTCTTATGTAATGTGAGGGGGAGGGGATGTAATTCAGAAAACTGATTTTAAAAAAAGAGTAAGAAGCAATTAAAGGAGACGGAAAAACCCGAAGCTGGACCCGGTTCAGGGGCACTCGACCGAGTGCATAAGCCACTCGATCGAGTTAACCCCTGAAAAGTTGGCAGTGGCTGCTCCGTAAGGGCACTCGACCGAGTGCATGGACCACTCGGTCGAGTGAGCCCATGAAAAGTGGACAGTAGCTCCTCCGTCAGAGCACTCGACCGAGTGCATGGGCCACTCGGTCGAGTGACCACTGCACCTGCTACTTCTTCATTTTTTTCCTTTAAATTGTGTCTAAATCCTGAAATTAAATCAATTAAACCGTAAAATTCCCTCGTCCTCACTCGATAAATAATACTAACTCCCAATTAGAGCTACCAAGCTAAAAAAATAAAAAATAAAAATAAAAAAATAAAAAATGCGGAAGGGGAAATTACAAATTTATACAAGTGGTGCCGGGTTGCCTCCCGGTTAGCGCTGGTTTTTACGGTCCCGCTCGACCGGTTTACCTCAATTTGATTAGGTGGAATCGAGAGTGTCGTTGAGGTCCATGGCCTCTACAACACCGACGTACGCACCTTCGTGATAGAGCTTGAGGCGTTGACCGTTCACCTTGAATATTTCGCCTTTGTCGGTAGTGAGTGTAACCGACCCGAATTTATTCACTTCAGTGACCGTGAACGGTCCAGACCATCGGGATTTAAGTTTCCCGGGAAAGAGTCGAAGTCGGGAATTGAATAAAAGTACCTTATCGCCGACATGGAACTCTCGGGGGATAATGCGCTTATCATGCCATCTTTTGGTCCGCTCCTTATAAATTCTCGCGTTATCATAAGCATGGAGACGGAATTCATCTAATTCGTTCAATTGCATAAGGCGCTTCTCTCCGGCTAGCTTCGGATCGAGATTGAGCTCCCTTAAGGCCCACATAGCCTTAAACTCGAGCTCGACGGGTAGATGGCAAGCCTTGCCATAAACAAGCCTATACGGGGATGTCCCGATAGGAGTCTTGAATGCGGTCCGGTAAGCCCAAAGAGAATCGTCGAGCTTCGAACTCCAATCTTTCCTTGAAGTATGGACAACCTTCTCGAGAATAGACTTGATCTCACGGTTCGAGATCTCGACTTGTCCACTAGTTTGTGGATGGTAGGCTAGCCCGGTACGGTGGTGAACACCGTATTTCTGCAGTAGCTTAGTGAGTTGGCGTTCATGAAAATGTGAACCGCCATCACTAATAATAGCCCGTGGGACCCCAAAACGCGGGAATATTGTCTTCTTAAAGAGCCGGATCACCACGTTGGCATCGTTAGTAGGTGAAGCGATGGCTTCCACCCACTTAGAAACATAATCCACGGCGACCAAAATATACCGATTCCCATAAGAAGAAGGGAACGGTCCTTGATAGTCTATACCCCAAACATCAAATAGTTCTACTTCAAGAATCCCGGTTTGAGGCATTTCGTGTCGCCGAGAAATATTTCCCGTTCGTTGGCATGCGTCGCAAGAACGGATAAAGGTGGTGGCATCCTTGAGAATAGTAGGCCAATAAAAACCCGATTGCATTACCTTTGCGAAGGTCTTCGAAGGACCATGATGTCCACCATAAGGAGAGGAATGGCATCTAGTGAGGATAGAATGTACCTCACTCTCGGGAATACATCTCCTAAATAAACCATCTGCACATTCTCGGAAGAGATACGGGTCGTCCCAGAAATACCTCTTCACGTCATGTAGAAATCGCTTCTTCTGCTGATACTGAAGGTCGGGAGGTAGAGTACCTCCAACTAGGAAGTTGGCATAATCAGCAAACCATGGAGTGTCCATGGTGATAGCGAGCAAATGGTCGTCGGGGAATGAATCGTCAATTGGAGCGAGATCCCCACCATCATATCTTAGCCGAGATAGGTGATCGGCTACGCCATTCTCGGCCCCGGACTTATCACGGATCTCTAAGTCAAACTCCTGCAGTAATAGGATCCATCTAATAAGTCTCGGTTTGGCCTCCTTCTTCGCTAGAAGGTACTTCAAGGCCGCATGATCTGTATATACTATCACCTTCGAGCCAATGAGATAGGCCCGAAACTTGTCTAGAGCATAGATGATGGCCAATAACTCCTTTTCCGTGGTAGCATAATTGATCTGCGCCATATCTAACGTCCGACTAGCATAGTAGATCGCATGTAAAGCCTTGTCTTTCCTTTGCCCGAGCACGGCTCCTACAGCATAATCGCTAGCATCGCACATAACTTCGAAAGGCAAATCCCAATCGGGAGCTCGGATAATAGGTGCGGAAATGAGAGCCTGCTTAATCCTGTCAAAAGCTCGAGCACACTCGTCAGTAAAAACGAACGGGGCATCCTTGAGGAGCAGCTGAGTCAAGGGTTTGGCAATCTTGGAGAAATCTTGGATGAAACGGCGGTAAAAACCCGCGTGACCAAGAAAACTCCGCACACCCTTAACATTAACGGGGTATGGTAATTGCTCAATTACCTCGACCTTCGCTTTATCCACTTGGATGCCGCGTTCGGACACTAAATGACCCAAAACGACTCCCTCGGTCACCATGAAGTGACATTTCTCCCAGTTTAAGACCAAATTGGTCTCCTCACAACGTTGCAAGACCCGTGTAAGATTAAGTAAGCATGCATCATAATCAGTGCCATATACACTGAAATCATCCATGAAGACTTCCATGACAGACTCGATAAGGTCCGAAAATATGGACATCATACAACGTTGGAAAGTGGCCGGGGCATTACAAAGGCCAAAAGGCATCCTTCGGTATGCGAAGGTGCCGTAGGGACAGGTGAAAGTTGTTTTCTCCTGGTCGTCTGGGTGAATTGGGATTTGGAAAAATCCCGAGTAGCCATCTAAGTAGAAGAAGTACTTATGGCAAGCAAGACGCTCTAGCATCTGGTCAATGAAGGGGAGGGGGAAATGGTCTTTCCTCGTAGCTACGTTCAGCTTACGATAGTCAATGCACATCCTCCATCCAGTCACTAATCGAGTAGGAATAAGTTCATTCCTCTCGTTCGTGATAACCGTGGTCCCACCCTTCTTAGGGACCACTTGGACTGGACTGACCCATTTAGAGTCGGAAATGGGGTAGATGATGCCGGCATCTAGGAGTTTCATAACCTCCTTCCTAACCACATCCTGCATGTTCGGGTTCAACCTACGTTGTCCCTGAATGGATGGTCTATGGTCTCCCTCTAAGTGAATGCGATGCATGCAAAACTCGGGACTAATACCCCGTAGGTCATCAATACTGTACCCAATAGCCTTCTTATGTCGTCGTAAGATGACTAACAACTCCGAAAGTTGGCTATCTGTGAGTGCAGCGTTGACAATTACGGGGTTTAGACCCTTATCATCTAGAAATGCATATTTCAAATTAGAGGGGAGGGGTTTTAGTTCAGGTTTACTTACCTCGACCTCCTTTTTAGGGGTGCCGAGACAGTATACCTTCTCGATAGTGCCCTCCTTTCCGTTCAGCATTCGTTCCAGCTCATCCACTTCCGCGCTCCATGATCTTTTCTCGGCATCAGCATCGCCGGATGTAAGCAATTTCTCCAAAGGGTCTCTGCCAAGATAGTCGTCAATATAATTTTCTATTTCTAAATCAATGACGTCTATGCTATAGCAAGACTCTTCTATCATGGGCTTCCTAAGAGCTTGATCGAGACTAAAAGTCACGGTATCATCTCCTACGGAGAGTGTGAGCTTCCCATTCTTGACATCGATGATCGCCCCCGCCGTGTGTAGGAAAGGGCGACCGAGGATAATGGGTATTATGGCATCCTCAGCCATGTCTAAGACAACAAAGTCTACGGGAATAAAGAATTTCCCTACTTGGACCGGAACATCCTCTAAGACACCTAAAGGATATTTGACCGATCGATCAGCCATCTGCAGAGTCATATTAGTACATTTCAAAACACCCATATTCAATTTCTGACAAATAGAATACGGCATGACGCTAACGCTAGCTCCTAAATCACACAGGGCCTTATCGATAGCTAACTTCCCTATAGTACAAGCGATAGAAAAACTCCCTGGATCCTTGAGCTTTGGCGGAGTACGACTCTGCAGTAACGCGCTGCATTCCTCTGTGAAAGCAACTGTCTCAGTTTCACTAAAAGACCGCTTACGAGTTAGTATTTCTTTCATAAACTTCGCGTAAGCAGGAACTTGAGTGATCAAATCAGTAAAAGGAACACTTACCTGCAGATTCTTAACGACTTCCATAAACTTACCGAACTGTTGATCGAGCTTTGTCTTACGCTGTCGGTGGGGAAATGGAAGTATGATCGGAATTGCAGGCTCCTTTGCTTGAGACGGGGACGCTTGAGACGAATTAGCATCCTTGATTGCAACCTGGGAATGAAAAGTAGCAGAATTAGGCGTTACGGTTTCCACTCGATCGAGTTCAGGCTGACTCGGTCGAGTGTCATCACACTCGGTCGAGTCACCTGAAGGCACTCGATCGAGTGGCATCACTGGGGAGCTACTGACTCTTTTTGGAGGTATTACTCGATCGAGTGGGCTGATACCACTCGGTCGAGTGAGCTCCAACTCGATCGAGTCAGGCGTGACTCGGTCGAGTGGTACACTTGACTGCTCTCTGCCAGGTTTTAGAGGGTCTACTCGATCGAGTGAGGTGGTGTTACTCGATCGAGTAGCCTCAATTCGTGGCCTACTCAACACTTCCTCGGCTAGCTCTTGCTTCTCCAACTCGGTCTCATCAACCACAACATACTCCTCGGGCATCTTCGGACCGTCATAATGGGTTCCGCTTCTCAATGTGATCGCATTGGCTTGCTCGTGTGATTGTTCGCCTTGAGGAGGTAAAGTACCCGGTGGCCTAGCTTGCTTTTGGGCGGCAAGTTGTGCTACTTGGGTATCTAGCATCTTGTTATGGGCAAGTATCTGGTTGACCTGAGTCTCTAGCTTGTTATGACTTTGGATACCTTGCATCAACAATGCTTTAATCTCTGCAAACTCGGTGTTGGTTGGAGCTTGAGCTTGAGCTTGAGCTTGGTTTTGGTTTTGTGGGATCGGTTGGAATTGTTGTTGGTTCCCCCACCCTTGTTGGTTACCCCAAGGTTGGTTATTACCCCACTGTGGTTGGTTACCCCACCCTTGTTGTTGGTTACCCCACCCTTGTTGGTTACCCCAATTTTGTTGCCCTCCTTGGAATTGTTGACGGTTATTGCTATGGCTTTGGGAGGGTCGGTTATGGGGTGCTACGTATGGGACGGTCTTGTTATCGCCGGGTGGTGGTGGGTTAAGCACATTTTGACTCCTATAAGATAACAAGGACTTGTCATAGCCCGGTTGGTTCATGTAGGGTTGGTGTGGTCTCATGGATTGAAATGCATTCGCCGTTTCTACTCTCACACACTCTTGGGTATAATGACCCACATCCCCACAACTCTCGCAAACAACCTCAGACATGGCATTGACTTGGTACATACCGCCTTGTTGTTGGTGGTTTTGGGTTCTAGCTAGCTCCATGGAGTCGATCCGCTTAGTTAAAGCGGCTAGGTGGCTAACTATGGCATTCGATGACTCGGAGTCACCACTATTTCCCCGGGTATTACCTCGTGGATTTCCCCAACGTGAGTGATGAGTAGCCATGTCTTCAATCAATTTCCATGCTTTATCATCATCGACGTTGTTTTGGAACCTGCCATTAGCTGCAGAATCGAGCGTAGCTCGGCAATCGTCATATAAACCATTATAGAATTGATTGCACAAAAACCATACCTCGAATCCGTGATGTGGGCACTCCTTAACTAGCTTTTTAAACCTTACCCACGCCTCGTAGATATTCTCGTGAGATGTCTGTCGGAAGTTAGTAATCTGACTCCTCAACATGTTGGTCTTCTGCGGCGTGTAGTAGTGCTTATAAAAAGCTAAGGCTAGGGAGTTCCAATCTGTGATTCCCTCAGAAACGCGGTCTAAATCCGTGATCCAGTCTCTTGCGTTATCGCGTAGGGAGAACATGAATAGCATCTCCATCACCTCTTCTTGAGTCACTCCCGCGGGGAGTGGTATAGTTGAGCAATAATCGGTGAAGAGCTTCATGTGCTTCGCCGGGTCTTCATCGGGGCCTCCACCGAATTGATTTCGCTCCACCAATGTAATAAAGGCGGGGCGAATCTCGAACGTACCCGTAGTGGCGGTGGGCCTCTTCAACGGTTTCGGTAGGGCACTTTGCTCCGGCTCGGAATGGCTAGCAAGTTTAGGAGGCATCTTGACTAGCGGTGTCTCGGGAATAGTAGTGGGATTATCCTCTTCAAAGGACAGTGCTTCGGATATATGCTCGTCGTCCGAATGTTCCACTGATTCTGATCTTTCTGTCTCAGCAATTTCCTTGTAGAATTTCCTAGACCTGCGGAGAGTTCTCTCTGGTTCAGGATCGAATGGTGGTATGTAGCCTGAAATTCGAGAGGACCTGGGCATACGAGGAAGCTACAGGAGAAATGTGAGAAACGGTCTCAAGGAACTGAAGTTCCTCGAGACAAACAATCAAAAGGCTAAAACACAAAACAAGTAAATAAATAACACCGTCTCCCCGGCAACGGCGCCAAAATTTGACAGGGGCAGTCGTATCCCTAATCAAAAATACCCTAAGGTCCACTAACTAATGCAGATAGTGAAGTAGGGGTCGAACCACAAGGAGACGGGACTCAATTACTTGCTCTAAGGTCTAGACTAAAGATTGCGGGTCACTATTTTCCGGTTTGTTTGAGTGGACTAATAACTAATTGCTATAAGGTAAATCAATAATAAAAAGGGTCTAGGGTCTCAGGTTCACAATGAATGTCGATTGGGTCAGGGAGTCAACTAACAATTCACTAATCGAACTGTCTAAGGTGTAGGTCCGGTCGGTACTACTACAGACTATAGAACTAAACTTAACCTGCGGTCGCTAGAATTAAGCTAGTCTACCCAAAATGCCGTGACCTAATTAGTCCTTAACCCGGTCGGCGGAAAGTCCTAATTGTGATACTAATTAATTAATCCTGGCCAGTAATTAATCAATCAGAATTAAAAACAACACTCAGGAGACAGTTCATATGATCAGAGACAGGTCAATTTTCTATAACCCAATTAACACCCATCGATCCCCTTAAACCCTAGATAAAAATTAGCTACTCATGACGATCATAAATAAACTAACAAAACATGAATTGCAATTAAACATGATGAATGTGAATTGAATTAAACTACGAGACTGAAATCAGATAACTATGAAAATTAAGAACGAATTCAGACAGAAATTAAACTAGAGATTAAGACAAGAATTATAAAACTAGGGAATTGAAATTGAAATTAAAATTAAAATTAAAGTGGCGATACCGAACAAATTCAGATCTGGAAAAAAAAAGAAGAACGGAGTATGATGAATCTCGCTAAGAAGGACGGAATCTGGCTTCTATGCTCACTAATGTAACGTAAAGTCTCCCAAAAGATAGAATGAAAAAAAGTAGTCTGACAATCCTCTTCCAACTGATTTAAAAGAAATCAGTTGGACTTACAAACAGGCCCAATTCTAATTAAAAGAGAAATCCAATCCGCGGCCTGAATGCAAGGCACTCGATCGAGTACATGCGTGCACTCGATCGAGTGGATGCGCGAAAGCTTCACATTAAGTCTGGATGAATGGCACTCGATCGAGTACTCTACGCCACTCGATCGAGTGGATGCTGCTGAGCTCTTGATCGAGTTATTCCTTTACTTCTCGGCTTTTCGTTTTCTTCCTTGTCTTCCGTCCTCGTCTCGGCTATCCGGGTTATTACTCCAAAATATGCTCAAAATTGCACTTAACCTACAAAATAGCACGAGGACCGACAGTATCGACTTTCTAATAGAAATCGACATTAATCAAATAAATATGGAAGAAGAAAAGCTCAAAAACGGTTGTCGGGGGACAATAAAATACGATATAAAATGCGTTGATCATTGGGCTCGTCCCTTTGCATTTGATACCAATACCGACATTATCGGATATTGTGTATTGAATGACTCTCGTGCGCCAACGGTTTCGGGCATCCGGAAACCGAGGTTCTGAGTAAGGGGTGAGGGTACGTGTTGGGAAGCCCACGAAGGACACCCAACCCCGCCCGCACATTAGCGGCCTCTACTAAGAATTCGAATGACTTTCCAATACGCGCGTTAGTTGAACGGGAAAATGATATGCAAAGATTATTTTCCCTAAACATGTGAATGGAATTGAAAAGGGTTTCTAATTCAATTTAATGCAAAAAATTCTACGTCAAAGTGGAATTTTAGCATGTGGGTTCATTTTAGTAAAATAAAATACACAAAAATAAATTGACAAGAAAATAACAAACTTGTTAGTAACGGTATAACGATAATAACGGTTTGCGAATAATGTAGTATGATGCATGGTTTTGAAAAGAATAGTAGGTCACGTGATGGATTAACACGTGTTGACCGAGGTCAAGGAAAAAAAAATATATCGAGATCTAAAAAAATATTTTGTCTAAAAAAAACGATGTTCGAAGAATAATAATAATAAAGAGCGAAATTGTTTTCTTCGGAAAATTGATGATTTTATTAAATCGCGTACAAATATTGCGTAATTTGCACTCGACTTAATATTTTCGATATTCGTCGTATTCAATATTCGATTATGAAATCGATATTAAATACTTGGAATAATTTATACTCGATTTTAATTGTGATGCTCGTCATATCCCATATTCGATTATGGAATCGATATGGAATACTAGAGTGAAAAAATAAAGAATATTGATTTGAATCGTTTAAAATAACCAAGACGATATAGATATTCCTCCGCGTTTGTAGTGTCATGATTCGAACGAATTAAATAACATCTACGTTAGCATCAACGAAAAATTGAATTGGCTAAATTGTTTACCAACTTTACACTCTCGGCCCTCCATCTTTGAAGATATTTAGTGAAGCCTTCTTTGAGCTCTTGGGCCATGACTTACAGAGTACGCATTGTAGTCTGGATCTCGATATTATCGGCATAGTTCCGAGCGAACTCTGTTGCCACGTCATCCCAAGTCGGGTATTTCTTGGAAACGAGCCTGTAGTACCAGGCTTTGGGGTGCTTCTGGAGGGAGGAAGGGAATAAGTGCTTAAACATGGTGGACCTTACCCCTTTGACTGCCATGAAGTCTTTGAAGGCCCGGATATGATGGACCGGGTCTTCGGTACCCTCGAACATAGGAATTCCCGTTAAGTTGAGGTTGGCAGGTAGCTCGTTATTCAAAGGTGAATAAATGCGAGCATTTTCGGAGTGGATTGAGTTGCTCGTCGATAAGTGAACTTGTTCCTCGAGCCTGCGAACAACACTGACCAATTCGGCTATGGGCCCAGTGGGCTCAGCTCCTGCAACAGGGACCGTCTTCTCCACAGTGCTCAGGCGAGTGTCCAAAATTGCTTGGTTAGCAAGGATGGAGGTCAGTTGAGTCTCGATTTTGGTTAGGGCATCTTTCAACTCTTCCATTTTGCGTTGATGTCGGGTTTCGGGTGGCCTGTCTGTAAGAGCACCACGTAATCAGAGAGGTTGCTTCGGAACTCAAACTCACCAAGGCATAGGAAATAGCGTAAGAGGAGGGACGGCCCCAGTTTGACTCGGGTTAGACTCCCCTAAGACAAATGTGTAGGGTACGATTCTCGGAGTGACTGTGATTAATCACTCCGTCAGAGAATAGCCCCCAAGTGGGATCGTTAATTTTGTTAAGACTCGAGTGTGGGACGAGTGACCCTTTAGACGTAAGGACCACGAACCTTTTGTTATAGGGCTATGCCTTGTAAAAGGTTGACTCGGAAAAGACACCTAGACGGGTGACTCGTGAAAGGTGGGCCTTCCTTAGGATTCAGCTATGTGGGCCGAGTCCTGTTCGAAGGAAGGTCCACGTGAGACATCCACAGACTTTTAGACTCGATTGTGTTGACGGGCCCTCCTTCGTAAGAGTATGTCCTACTTAGGTGGGCCTTGCCTTAGTCTAATAAGGCGGACTGGGATAGGGAAGAAACTCGTGATGTAAGATCGACAGAGTTTCGACGCTAGAGAAACTTGACAACTTAAGACACGACCCGACACTGCTAAATATGGGAAGTCCTAAGAAGAGGGGAGTTTTGAAAATTGATTGATTTGAAGGTTCCGAGACAACTCGGTGGAGAGGCCCGATTTTTCGAGAAAAATTGGAAAGTGTATCGGGCCTCGGTTTTGAGAGTTCGAAAATGCTTTGAGTTTTGAATTGGGCAGCATACCGTCTAGAAAATAGGCTATTTGGAGTAAAATCATAAGTCCTAAATTCGGTATGTCCCGGGTTTCGAAAATTGAATATCTTGAAAAGGAGGATGTAATTTTTGAAAAGTTGATATTTTTGAAAATGACTCGGAAACCAAGTAGCACGTAGTCACACAAGCATTATAACGATGCCATGTATGCTCTACACTAAGTCTCGGTCGGTCTGAGAGGGTCTATACCAGTGTACATAGTCTAGACGTTGATCGGGACGGACTCTCTAAGTCGAATTGAGCTTAGAACATGCCGCGAAACCCACTCGAATCGACTATGGACACCTTTTGACATATCCACGTTGGAGTACATCAATGGTATAGTGGGACGTCGGTCACCAGTACCGGCCCGGGAAAATATGGGTTATGCATGAACCGTAAAACTAAAATGCGTATTGTATTTGTCAAACGATTTCTATTCGAGTCTCATCCTGAGGATGCCGATGGTAAGTCACGCATCAGTTAATCCCCCGCGGAGTCGCCAAATTGTGGACATGACATAGGTCCACCCCGACGCGGCCACGCGCGGGTGTGGGTAGGCGAATGAATCTCCATATGAAACGGATCGAATTGAAATTTAGGTCTATGTGGAGTCGCCACCGAATTTTGTGGTTATTCGGAACCATTCGAGCCCACTCTATGTCGTAGTGGTCCGTATACAAAATACGGCCCATTTCCGATGTCAGAGTTTATTGGGCTCGTCCCTTTGCATTTGATACCAATACCGACATTATCGGATATTGTGTATTGAATGACTCTCGTGCGCCAACGGTTTCGGGCATCCGAAAACCGATGTTCTGAGTAAGGGGTGAGGGTACGTGTTGGGAAGCCCGCGAAGGACACCCAACCCCGCCCGCACATTAGCGGCCTCTACTAAGAATTCGAATGACTTTCCAATACGCGCGTTAGTTGAACGGGAAAATGATATGCAAAGATTATTTTCCCTAAACATGTGAATGGAATTGAAAAGGGTTTCTAAATCAATTTAATCCAATTAATTCTACGTCAAAGTGGAATTTTAGCATGTGGGTTCATTTTAGTAAAATAAAATACACAAAAATAAATTGACAAGAAAATAACAAACTTGTTAGTAACGGTATAACGATAATAATGGTTTGCGAATAATGTAGTATGATGCATGGTTTTGAAAAGAATAGTAGGTCACGTGATGGATTAACACGTGTTGACCGAGGTCAAGGAAAAAAAATATATCGAGATCTAAAAAAAATATTTTGTCTAAAAAACACGATGTTCGAAGAATAATAATAAAAAAGAGCGAAATTGTTTTCTTCGGAAAATTGATGATTTTATTAAATCGCGTACAAATATTGCGTAATTTGCACTCGACTTAATATTTTCGATATTCGTCGTATTCAATATTCGATTATGAAATCGATATTAAATACTTGGAATAATTTATACTCGATTTTAATTGTGATGCTCGTCATATCCCATATTCGATCATGGAATCTGTTCCGGTCACGGAAACAATTAACCCGGCTCTGGATCAGGGTTGTGTAATCGGATTGTTGGTAAATAACTGATCACCTGGTTTCCTTAAACCTCTCTTTTATCTCTCTCCCTTGATCGGACCTTCCCGGCAGAGTTGGCCTACTCCCTGCACAATGAACGCACAGGGCCTCGGAGGTTGTCCGAGGGAACCCTCTCCGATGCCTAAGTTAGTCCGTGAAATGCCTTGATGAACCTAGCTCGTGAGGAACTAGGTGGCGTTTTTAGGAGTGAGAGTCTAGAGAGAGAAATCCAACCTCTTTCATGTGGGAAATGGAAGAGTATTTATACCTTCCCACAAGAGAGAGGAAAAGAGGAGTGGGGAGAGAAAGAATGAGTGGATGGGAAATTGACACGTGGTTTTTCCCCATCCACTCGTTCTCTCTTACCTGTAGGCAAGATGACAGAGGGGGCTTCTGGGGCCCCGGCCCTGCTCAGGGAGAAGGTCGCTCGGAGGCAGGCGAGCAGGTAGTGCCTGCACGCTCCTCACAGCCAGTTGCCTTACCCTACCGGGCAGGCGGCTTCCTTGTAGTTTTGCTTTACTGGGGGGATCCTGGTATCTCATCCCAACGGCCTGCTGGGCGGGCTCCTTGGTTCCTTGGACGGGGTCTTCATGGGGCCTGCTAGGCAGGTGGCCCGACGCAGGCTCTTCGACCCTCATCAGAATCGATATGGAATACTAGAGGGAAAAAATAAAGAATATTGATTTGAATCGTTTAAAATAACCAAGACGATATAGATATTCCTCCGCGTTTGTAGTGTCATGATTCGAACGAATTAAATAACATCTACGTTAGCATCAACGAAAAATTGAATTGGCTAAATTGTTTGATTAGATTATTAGACTCGACATCCAATTATGGAATTGGCATCGGATCTAACGTATCGACACTTTGCTTGAATGAAAACTTGATTCCCTCGGCTTTTCCGACATCGAAATAAATCCCTAAGGATTAGGATGTCAAATCCGCGTCAACGGGTTTCGACCCTTATTGAATATAATGCTTGTTTTTGAAAATTAATGTAAATATATGACTCGAACAATGATGAAAACGAAAAAAAAATTTGTTTAAGTTAACTTATCTCAATAATCAAATAATCGGGGTATTGGAACAAGCGACCGTCAACGCTGTGTGCAGTACACTTGTATATTTGTGTTTCCTTATTCCGATACCCCTCTTATTCAACACAAATCGATAAGTATTTTAGTGTTTTGTATTAGTTATTATCGATATTATAATGCAAGGAACGAAATAAAACAAAAAAAACGCGAAAAAGATGAAGATGACGAGAGGAAGAGAGGAAGGAGAGAAAGGAGTTTTGACACCCTCAACCTACATGTTCTTGTCTCGGAACGGACTCGTAACCGTGGCTTTACACAAGAGTCTTCGAGGTTTTATGGAGGTTAAGTTATGGTGGCTCGGGATTGATTCCTAAAATTAGGTTTAAGGTTTTTGCTAGTGTAGGATTGCTAGGGTTTGATTAGGGTTGCATGTGTAAGGTTAGGGTTCATGAGGTTGTGAAAAAAGTTGTGATTAGGGTTGTAAAGTTGTGAAATTGAGTGTGCATGGGGTTGCTTATATAGGCATTGCCCATGTATTTTGGTGTCTAGGGTTTTGTGCCCTGACGGGCTTGACCTGATGGCCCGTCTGAAGGTGGACTGTTGGTTTTGCTTCTTGAGTTGGACTTTTTGTATTTGAGTGGCTGCTTTGATGTGTCTCGTAAACGACTCTGACCAGGGTTGACCCACTCGCTAAAAGTCGGTTTTAATTCCGGTGTCGGTTTTGACCCAAATTAGCTTTATTTGATTGGAAACGGCCCACTGGACCTGGATTCGAGGTTGATTTTGTGAGATTTGTACTCTGTAAGTGTGTTAGCCAGCGATTAATGGATTTGAGCCCGTATCCGAGCGCATAGAAGCACGTTAGCGTCCGATCATCATCGGGTGTTTTTTGGGAAACTACCATAGACACCTGGCAGTCAAAATGCAGGTGTCTTCAAATGTTCAAAAGAAATAAGCCCCCACTGAGATAACCCTTGCCCACAAAATCCCCGTTGCGAGAGATTACTACCTTGTCAGCCTCAAAAACAAGTTTCACACCAACTTTGTTTAACAAGGCACCAGACACTAGGTTTCTACGCAAAGTAGGGACATACAAAACATTGTGAAGAGCAAGAGTTTTCCCAGAGGTAAGTTCAAGAAAGACCTTGCCTTTTCCTGTGATCAGCGCGGAGGAAGAGTTACCCATGTAAACCTTTTCACCATCAGCCACATCTTCAAATTCAGCGAACAGATCCTTGTTGGCACAGAGATGTCTTGATGCTCCTGTGTCTAGAATCCAGTCACTCGCGTTCGCCACAAGATTGGCCTCTACCACCACTGCAGCAATAATATCATCATCTGATTCAGCAATGTTGGCTTGAGCGGCATGACCAGCTTTCTTTTGAGGACACTGGAATGCTTTGTGACCCGTCTGCCCACACACATAGCACACCACGTTTGGATTCGGCTTGAAGATCTTGGGAACTGGTTTGGTGGAGTTTCCTTGATTCTTTCCCTTGGCATCTTGGGAACTGGTTTTGTGCCCTGACAGACTTGACCTGATGGCCCGTCTGAAGGTGGACTGTTGGTTTTGCTTCTTGAGTTGGACTTTTTGTATTTGAGTGGCTGCTTTGATGTGTCTCGTAAACGACTCTGACCAGGGTTGACCCACTCGCTAAAAGTCGGTTTTAATTCCGGTGTCGGTTTTGACCCAAATTAGCTTTATTTGATTGGAAACGGCCCACTGGACCTGGATTCGAGGTTGATTTTGTGAGATTTGTACTCTGTAAGTGTGTTAGCCAGCGATTAATGGATTTGAGTCCGTATCCGAGCGCATAGAAGCACGTTAGCGTCCGATCATCATCGGGTGTTTTTTGGGAAACTACCATAGACACCTGGCAGTCAAAAAGCGGGTGTCTACAGAGCCCCCACTCTGACTGAGGCTTGGACAAGGCGAAAGTCAGAGTAGCCACCAGGCCAATCAAGGATTGAAACCTGGCGGACTTTCGGTCGGGTCGTTTATAGTCCATTAGACTCGCGTGAAGGGCTCGCCAGCCACAAGCTAGAAGTCATACCTGAGCTGATGACGGTAACTCCGTGGGGAATTGGACTTGTCGCATAAGTCCTGGGTGCGCCTGTATGTAGGCTCATCCCGTGAAATGCCGCCGTTGGCTTCCCCTGGGGAGATGTAGTGGGTTGCACATCCCTGTTTGAGTCGTACCTGTATAAGTCACATAAAATTTGCATGCAACACGTAGGTAGTAAAATGACTCGCGCTGGGGAAAATGATTTTTTTGAAATTTTTTAAATTGAAATCCTGAAAGCATCCACGGGCTAGGTTTTCAAAATGGAAAAGGGGTAGAAATTTGCAGTTTAAATAGAACGAAATTTGACCTTGTCGAAAAAGATTTTCTTAAATGGCTAAGTTTTGCGAATTTTAAAATGAGAATTTGGAGAGAGACATACCGACAGACTCGACTCTAGACGCGACCGGACGAGTTGACCGACACGGACTGGACTCTCTAAGGGTTGGACCGTGACTCGGTAGGGGATGAGCCACCTAAGATGACGAGACTCTCGAGTTGCGCTATTCCGTAGCCTAGGCGAGTGGCAACACGGTCGAACATCGAAATGGGATGGATATGCTATAGGGGACTTCAGTAGTTTGTAATGAGACTGTTTTAGTCTGGTGCCCTTCTGGATCCCTGATTTTAGGGTACAGTCCAAAATGGGTATAACTTCGAGTCCTGACAGATTCTTGTCTTCGACGGAGCCGAGTACTAGGACACACTACAGAAAAGAGGCTAGTTTTTTATAGTATTTTGGATTTTGTGAGTGGAAGGAGAACTTCTGCCTTGGAGAAGCCCCCAGGATGACAAAGCTAGCTTTTGAGAACATGACGGTGTCGTGACCGGAAGGATGACGCTTCTTGAATTTGTGTCAATGTGGGTGGTTGTGCCTCTGTTGAAAGGCTGCCTACGTATTCACGTGTGGTGAAATCAAACCAAGCCGTAGTTCAGTGTCGGAAGATGTATTATGGTGCCTATTCTAATAGGACTTTGTGTGTAACTAGCCATAATGACGGTGTAGGCTAGGTACATTCCCAGTGATGTCTTGATCAAAGGGCTTGAATGGTTAGGATATTAATCCCGTGACTATGAGCGCTCTCCGGGGTAGGCCCCAGAGGTGGTGTGAATTATTTGGGCATGTTCTATGCCGACTGCAAGTTGAGTTCCCGTGTTTGGGGTTGGTAACTAGTTTGGATGAGAAGAGTTGGGATGAGATTTTAACGAGTTTTGTTCTCGAGATTTTTAACGAGTTCTGCTCTCGGGATTTTTAACGAGTTCTGCTCTCGGGGAATTTTAACGAGTTTTGTTCTCGGGATTTTTAACGAGTTCTGCTCTCGGGATTTTTAACGAGTTCTACTCTCGGGGAATTTTAACGAGTTTTGTTCTCGGGATTTTTAACGAGCTCTGCTCTCGGGGAATTTGATGTTTTTGAAAATGTGGTGCTAGGAAGTAAATGGCTTTGATGACTCGAAATCTGGAGCTCGGTTCTGTGGATCTAAGGCTTCGAGGGCTGGTTTGATAATGTGGGATCTGGTTTTGATGACTCGAAATCTGGAGCTCGGTTCAGTGGAGCTAAGGCTTCGAGGGCTGGTTTGATAATGCGGGATCTGGTTTCCATGTCTGGCTCTAATTGTTAGGGGTATCCTATGGAGCTTGAATCCTCAAAATTCCGGGCTGTCTCTGGCCTGGGTCTCGGGAAGGTCTTGAGGGTTGTAATGTGGGAAGGCTGAGTGTGGTGTTAGCTGACCAACTCGATTGTTACTCCCCTATTGGATGGCATGGATAATTTTGAATTTGACCGTACCACGGTCAAAGGATTTTCACTTAAGTTGACCGTTGACCACAGTCATGGGTATTTGATTTTTGATTGACCTCTTAGCCGCGGTCATGGGTTTTGATAATTTTTGACCGTACCCTGGTCGTGGGGCTTTCCCTTGAATTGACCGTTAACCACGGTCATGGGTATTCTGAATTTTTTGATGATGGCCTGCTTTTTTTTTTGGCCTTTTGCTTTTTTTTTTCTCATGGACTTTCGATTTTTTTTTGTCCAATTTTCTTTTTTTGATGGTCTTCTTTTTGTTTTGGCCCTTTCTTTTTTGATGGCCTTCTTTTTGTTTTTTTTTTACTTTTGATTTTTTGTCCAGTGTTTTTTTGTTTTTTTTTGTCAGACTAACACCTAAGGTAGGGATTGGTCAGTCTTATTGGAGGGGTATTTTATTGTGGGAAATGGGCTTGCCTCCCGTCTTGAACCCAAACTAGGAGATTACCTAGATTTGTCATAGGATTCGATACCGCTCCTGCTACGGGTAGTTATGTGGGTTATCTATACCAGACACGGAATAGGTAAAAAGAAAACACGGGCTCGGTTTCCTGCAGTCATTATAGATGTGCCTATAATAGTAGCGTGCGTGTGCTCACAGTGTATGATGGTGTTCATCATGTTCTCGGAGACACATAAGGAAAGTGTAGATGAGAAAGAATATTGAAAGCTGATTTTATTGGATTTTGAAAGGGAGAACAGAATACAATTGACTCTGACTCTGACTTTGACTTTGACTTCGACTTTGAAGGGAATAGTACATCCTAGACTCGGACTCAAATCGGATCCGGACTCTCGGATAATGTTGTCATTAGTCGTCGGCTTCTAAGGACTCGAGTTGATGTCCAGTATAGCCTTTAGTATCAACTTCACCCAGATCTTCATTATGTCGAAGATCGTCTTCAATCCTAATGCCCATTTCGGTAAGTACGGCAAAGTTTGAAATGCCGGCATACCTAAGATGGACGCGGTAAGAAGGTAGGAGGTTGTTGATGAAGGCCTCCACTAGTGTCTTCTCGTTGGGCTTGTTTACCAACTTTACACTCTCGGCCCTCCATCTTTGAAGATATTTAGTGAACCCTTCTTTGAGCTCTTGGGCCATGACTTCCAGAGTACGCATTGTAGTCTGGATCTCGATATTATCGGCATAGTTCCGAGCGAACTCTGTTGCCACGTCATCCCAAGTCGGGTATTTCTTGGAATCGAGCCTGTAGTACCAGGCTTTGGGGTGCTTCTGGAGGGAGGAAGGGAATAAGTGCTTAAACATGGTGGACCTTACCCCTTTGACTGCCATGAAGTCTTTGAAGGCCCGGATATGATGGACCGGGTCTTCGGTACCCTCGAACATAGGAATTCCCGTTAAGTTGAGGTTGGCAGGTAGCTCGTTATTCAAAGGTGAATAAATGCGAGCATTTTCGGAGTGGATTGAGTTGCTCGTCGATAAGTGAACTTGTTCCTCGAGCCTGCGAACAACACTGACCAATTCGGCTATGGGCCCAGTGGGCTCAGCTCCTGCAACAGGGACCGTCTTCTCCACAGTGCTCAGGCGAGTGTCCAAAATTGCTTGGTTAGCAAGGATGGAGGTCAGTTGAGTCTCGATTTTGGTTAGGGCATCTTTCAACTCTTCCATTTTGCGTTGATGTCGGGTTTCGGGTGGCCTGTCTGTAAGAGCACCACGTAATCAGAGAGGTTGCTTCGGAACTCAAACTCACCAAGGCATAGGAAATAGCGTAAGAGGAGGGACGGCCCCAATTTGACTCGGGTTAGACTCCCCTAAGACAAATGTGTAGGGTACGATTCTCGGAGTGACTGTGATTAATCACTCCGTCAGAGAATAGCCCCCAAGTGGGATCGTTAATTTTGTTAAGACTCGAGTGTGGGACGAGTGACCCTTTAGACGTAAGGACCACAAACCTTTTGTTATAGGGCTATGCCTTGTAAAAGGTTGACTCGGAAAAGACACCTAGACGGGTGACTCGTGAAAGGTGGGCCTTCCTTAGGATTCAGCTATGTGGGCCGAGTCCTGTTCGAAGGAAGGTCCACGTGAGACATCCACAGACTTTTAGACTCGATTGTGTTGACGGGCCCTCCTTCGTAAGAGTATGTCCTACTTAGGTGGGCCTTGCCTTAGTCTAATAAGGCGGACTGGGATAGGGAAGAAACTCGTGATGTAAGATCGACAGAGTTTCGACGCTAGAGAAACTTGACAACTTAAGACACGACCCGACACTGCTAAATATGGGAAGTCCTAAGAAGAGGGGAGTTTTGAAAATTGATTGATTTGAAGGTTCCGAGACAACTCGGTGGAGAGGCCCGATTTTTCGAGAAAAATTGGAAAGTGTATCGGGCCTCGGTTTTGAGAGTTCGAAAATGCTTTGAGTTTTGAATTGGGCAGCATACCGTCTAGAAAATAGGCTATTTGGAGTAAAATCATAAGTCCTAAATTCGGTATGTCCCGGGTTTCGAAAATTGAATATCTTGAAAAGGAGGATGTAATTTTTGAAAAGTTGATATTTTTGAAAATGACTCGGAAACCAAGTAGCACGTAGTCACACAAGCATTATAACGATGCCATGTATGCTCTACACTAAGTCTCGGTCGGTCTGAGAGGGTCTATACCAGTGTACATAGTCTAGACGTTGATCGGGACGGACTCTCTAAGTCGAATTGAGCTTAGAACATGCCGCGAAACCCACTCGAATCGACTATGGACACCTTTTGACATATCCATGTTGGAGTACATCAATGGTATAGTGGGACGTCGGTCACCAGTACCGGCCCGGGAAAATATGGGTTATGCATGAACCGTAAAACTAAAATGCGTATTGTATTTGTCAAACGATTTCTATTCGAGTCTCATCCTGAGGATGCCGATGGTAAGTCACGCATCAGTTAATCCCCCGCGGAGTCGCCAAATTGTGGACATGACATAGGTCCACCCCGACGCGGCCACGCGCGGGTTTGGGTAGGCGAATGAATCTCCATATGAAACGGATCGAATTGAAATTTAGGTCTATGTGGAGTCGCCACCGAATTTTGTGGTTATTCGGAACCATTCGAGCCCACTCTATGTCGTAGTGGTCCGTATACAAAATACGGCCCATTTCCGATGTCAGAGTTTATTGGGCTCGTCCCTTTGCATTTGATACCAATACCGACATTATCGGATATTGTGTATTGAATGACTCTCGTGCGCCAACGGTTTCGGGCATCCGAAAACCGATGTTCTGAGTAAGGGGTGAGGGTACGTGTTGGGAAGCCCGCGAAGGACACCCAACCCCGCCCGCACATTAGCGGCCTCTACTAAGAATTCGAATGACTTTCCAATACGCGCGTTAGTTGAACGGGAAAATGATATGCAAAGATTATTTTCCCTAAACATGTGAATGGAATTGAAAAGGGTTTCTAAATCAATTTAATCCAATTAATTCTACGTCAAAGTGGAATTTTAGCATGTGGGTTCATTTTAGTAAAATAAAATACACAAAATAAATTGACAAGAAAATAACAAACTTGTTAGTAACGGTATAACGATAATAATGGTTTGCGAATAATGTAGTATGATGCATGGTTTTGAAAAGAATAGTAGGTCACGTGATGGATTAACACGTGTTGACCGAGGTCAAGGAAAAAAAATATATCGAGATCTAAAAAAAATATTTTGTCTAAAAAAAACGATGTTCGAAGAATAATAATAAAAAAGAGCGAAATTGTTTTCTTCGGAAAATTGATGATTTTATTAAATCGCGTACAAATATTGCGTAATTTGCACTCGACTTAATATTTTCGATATTCGTCGTATTCAATATTCGATTATGAAATCGATATTAAATACTTGGAATAATTTATACTCGATTTTAATTGTGATGCTCGTCATATCCCATATTCGATTATGGAATCTGTTCCGGTGACGGAAACAATTAACCCGGCTCTGGATCCGGGTTGTGTAATCGGATTGTTGGTAAATAACTGATCACCTGGTTTCCTTAAACCTCTCTTTTATCTCTCTCCCTTGATCGGACCTTCCCGGCAGAGTTGGCCTACTCCCTGCACAATGAACGCACAGGGCCTCGGAGGTTGTCCGAGGGAACCCTCTCCGATGCCTAAGTTAGTCCGTGAAATGCCTTGATGAACCTAGCTCGTGAGGAACTAGGTGGCGTTTTTAGGAGTGAGAGTCTAGAGAGAGAAAATCCAACCTCTTTCATGTGGGAAATGGAAGAGTATTTATACCTTCCCACAAGAGAGAGGAAAAGAGGAGTGGGGAGAGAAAGAATGAGTGGATGGGAAATTGACACGTGGTTTTTCCCCATCCACTCGTTCTCTCTTACCTGTAGGCAAGATGACAGAGGGGGCTTCTGGGGCCCCGGCCCTGCTCAGGGAGAAGGTCGCTCGGAGGCAGGCGAGCAGGTAGTGCCTGCACGCTCCTCACAGCCAGTTGCCTTACCCTACCGGGCAGGCGGCTTCCTTGTAGTTTTGCTTTACTGGGGGGATCCTGGTATCTCATCCCAACGGCCTGCTGGGCGGGCTCCTTGGTTCCTTGGACGGGGTCTTCATGGGGCCTGCTAGGCAGGTGGCCCGACGCAGGCTCTTCGACCCTCATCAGAATCGATATGGAATACTAGAGGGAAAAAATAAAGAATATTGATTTGAATCGTTTAAAATAACCAAGACGATATAGATATTCCTCCGCGTTTGTAGTGTCATGATTCGAACGAATTAAATAACATCTACGTTAGCATCAACGAAAAATTGAATTGGCTAAATTGTTTGATTAGATTATTAGACTCGACATCCAATTATGGAATTGGCATCGGATCTAACGTATCGACACTTTGCTTGAATGAAAACTTGATTCCCTCGGCTTTTCCGACATCGAAATAAATCCCTAAGGATTAGGATGTCAAATCCGCGTCAACGGGTTTCGACCCTTATTGAATATAATGCTTGTTTTTGAAAATTAATGTAAATATATGACTCGAACAATGATGAAAACGAAAAAAAAATTTGTTTAAGTTAACTTATCTCAATAATCAAATAATCGGGGTATTGGAACAAGCGACCGTCAACGCTGTGTGCAGTACACTTGTATATTCGTGTTTCCTTATTCCGATA
Source organism: Agrostemma githago (assembly GCA_958450325.1). Taxonomy (NCBI): domain Eukaryota; kingdom Viridiplantae; phylum Streptophyta; class Magnoliopsida; order Caryophyllales; family Caryophyllaceae; genus Agrostemma; species Agrostemma githago. Next base: position 17,946,959 of record OY288248.1, read on the forward strand.
CCCCTCTTATTCAACACAAATCGATAAGTATTTTAGTGTTTTGTATTAGTTATTATCGATATTATAATGCAAGGAACGAAATAAAACAAAAAAAACGCGAAAAAGATGAAGATGACGAGAGGAAGAGAGGAAGGAGAGAAAGGAGTTTTGACACCCTCAACCTACATGTTCTTGTCTCAGAACGGACTCGTAACCGTGGCTTTACACAAGAGTCTTCGAGGTTTTATGGAGGTTAAGTTATGGTGGCTCGGGATTGATTCCTAAAATTAGGTTTAAGGTTTTTGCTAGTGTAGGATTGCTAGGGTTTGATTAGGGTTGCATGTGTAAGGTTAGGGTTCATGAGGTTGTGAAAAAAGTTGTGATTAGGGTTGTAAAGTTGTGAAATTGAGTGTGCATGGGGTTGCTTATATAGGCATTGCCCATGTATTTTGGTGTCTAGGGTTTTGTGCCCTGACGGACTTGACCTGATGGCCCGTCTGAAGGTGGACTGTTGGTTTTGCTTCTTGAGTTGGACTTTTTGTATTTGAGTGGCTGCTTTGATGTGTCTCGTAAACGACTCTGACCAGGGTTGACCCACTCGCTAAAAGTCGGTTTTAATTCCGGTGTCGGTTTTGACCCAAATTAGCTTTATTTGATTGGAAACGGCCCACTGGACCTGGATTCGAGGTTGATTTTGTGAGATTTGTACTCTGTAAGTGTGTTAGCCAGCGATTAATGGATTTGAGCCCGTATCCGAGCGCATAGAAGCACGTTAGCGTCCGATCATCATCGGGTGTTTTTTGGGAAACTACCATAGACACCTGGCAGTCAAAATGCAGGTGTCTTCAAATGTTCAAAAGAAATAAGCCCCCACTGAGATAACCCTTGCCCACAAAATCCCCGTTGCGAGAGATTACTACCTTGTCAGCCTCAAAAACAAGTTTCACACCAACTTTGTTTAACAAGGCACCAGACACTAGGTTTCTACGCAAAGTAGGGACATACAAAACATTGTGAAGAGCAAGAGTTTTCCCAGAGGTAAGTTCAAGAAAGACCTTGCCTTTTCCTGTGATCAGCGCGGAGGAAGAGTTACCCATGTAAACCTTTTCACCATCAGCCACATCTTCAAATTCAGCGAACAGATCCTTGTTGGCACAGAGATGTCTTGATGCTCCTGTGTCCAGAATCCAGTCACTCGCGTTCGCCACAAGATTGGCCTCTACCACCACTGCAGCAATAATATCATCATCTGATTCAGCAATGTTGGCTTGAGCGGCATGACCAGCTTTCTTTTGAGGACACTGGAATGCTTTGTGACCCGTCTGCCCACACACATAGCACACCACGTTTGGATTCGGCTTGAAGATCTTGGGAACTGGTTTGGTGGAGTTTCCTTGATTCTTTCCCTTGGCACCTTGACCTTTCTCTTTTTGACCTTTGCCCTGACCCTGACCCATCTTATTCTTACCCTTATTATTGCCATGAGATGGACCCCCGGCTTCAACAAGGTTAGCTTTGGTAGAGACAGATGACAAAAGGACAGACCTATCTTTTAAACGATTTGCTTCCTCAGTTCTCATGTGACTTATAAGCTCTTGAAGTGAAAGATCTTTTTTCTTATGTTTTAAATGATTCCTATAATCACTCCACGACGCAGGAAACTTCTCTAACAAAACATTGGCTAAAAAGACCTCGTCAAGTTTCATACCCTCATTTGTGACATTAGCACACAAATTTTCGTAAACATGAACTTGTTCCATAATCGGTTTGTCATCCACAATATGGAACCCGAGCCACTGACCCACCACATATTTCTTTTTTCCCGCATCATCGGCCCCATACTTCTTATCTAAAGACTCCCAAATGGTTTTAGCAGATTTTTGGACCATGAACAAATCGAAAAGAGTGTTGGTCATGTGATTAAGAAGATGATATCTAACTGCCTTATTATCCTTATCATATTTCTTAATTTTTTCCTCATTGGATTTAACCGTGGCAGCGGAAGGAGGTGTGGCCGCGGTGGACGCAACAATTAAAACGGGTTCATCCTCAAACAGAACGTAATCAATTTCTAATTGTTCGAAAAACATTAAAATTTTTTGAGCCCACCTCTTATAATTCAACCCATCAAGAGGTTCAAGTTTCGATAAATCATCAGCGAACTTAGCGGACACAACAACCATTTTTTTTTTATTTGGTTTTCCCGACACGCGACAAAAAAAAGTAATAATATAGTTTTCAAATTGTTGGACGCGAGGTACGAAAACCGGACAGACAAACCGAAGTAACAGTGAACCGAAGGCAACAACAATAGGACCGAAGTGAATAATTAAAGAGAAATCGGGACAGGCAACAGAACCGAAAGGCGACAACAAACAGAAGCGACAGTGACGCGAAGAGAGGAACGAACGAAGGCAGAGAACGAAAAACAGTGTCGTGGTATGGATGCCACTGACTTGAAAACTATATCGGCGTGACTCGGGTGGTTATCGCCTACAATGTCGTTAGTCTCCCAAGGTTAACACTGCAGTGAACGAATTCGACCACTCGAATCTGGACACTTTGGACGACCAAAAACAAACCCAGGAAAACAGAACGAGGAGGAAGGAAAGTGTGTGTATTATTGTGATTGTTGTAGTTGTGTGTCTTTGTGTCAGAATGAAGAGGTATATATACAAGGTGGAGGAGCCTCAAACAGCTCCAAAAAGATACACAATTAAGGCCATAATATCACGTAATTAAGGCCCTTAATGATGCTCTTAAAAGTAACACAAACCCGAGCGGGGCTAGGCGCGCGCGCACGTGCGTGAGTGTTTGCACAAGCCCAACCCACAACACTCACCATAAAAGGCCCACTTTCTCACAACTTGAAGACCAAAGGAAAAGAAAGGCTTATAAGGAACAAAAGACTTCCTTCCCTCACCTATGTGGGATAACCAAAAAAGATGAGGAAAGCAAAAAACTACTTCTTGCCATTAACCAACACTTTCGAGTGAGATAACATGTTGAAGCCGACGAAGGACTGAATTAATTGAATTATCAAACCATCACCGCTAGATTTCTTTTATAGGAGTGGATTTGCAATTTGTTTCCCATCACCGACGAAGTATTTATTTTATTGATTTTGTTGATAGATTTTAGGTTGGAGGAAGGTTAACTGGAAGGAGCAACTTGATAAGTATAATAGGCGACAGGTGTTAGAAGAATCCAATAAATCCATTGAACAAGAACAACTAAAGAAATAATTAAAAGGAATGCTAAAGAAATTAATTAAAAGAATTGAAAAGGATCACATGGATCAATGACATGGATGGTAGATCGGTCATTGGATTCAAATGCAATCTACGGTTTTCATATCTTTTATTTTGTAGACTTTCTTTTCCTTTTTTCTTAAAAGAATTTGGTGTGGGGTACCTTTCACCAATAGTATTGTTGGAGTACGCCTATTTGTAGAGGTGTTCTCTATTCTTATTTAAAATAACTGTTATCTTAGAAATGTGTTCTCTATTCTTTTTCTAAATATCGGTTGTCTTAGAAAGGCGTTCTCTATACTTATAGAAAACACACAACCAACTCAACTGTTCTATATCATGCGTTACATATTCCAATTTTTGTAGTAGTGCGCGAGTGACTTTTAACAACTCGACCGGAACTAAATCAATAGTAATTACTCCCAAATTGATGAGAAGAAGGGCCTTGAAAGGTAGCATTGTTAAGTAGAGACACAACTTGTTGATCATCATCTTGCACCATGATACAATCATGAAAATGATCATTATTCATGATGAACCCATGATCATCATCACCTTGATAATTTGGAAGGATCATTGTTGTCGATTTCACGATACGATTATTATTATTATTAGTGATGAGGCTTAGATCATATGTAGGCATCATCATTTGTGATACTCAGATTGTAGCCAACTTTGAACATCTTGTGGATAGTTATTATTTGATGAAGAACAAGTTGCTTTTCTATAGTGTTGTTGTTTTTCATTAGGGTTAGGGTTTGAAGTTGATGATGAGTTATTAGTAGTAGTAACATGTTGCTTTAAATTTGCCAATTGTGCTTGCAAGCTCACAACCTGCATCATTATTGAACACAATAATTAACATAATAAATTATTAAATTCATAATAAAACCCTTCAAATCATTTCATTCAGTTTGGTTCAGTTCAATTTAGACATTTATTCAAAAAAAAAAACTTTCAGTAAATAAATTCAGTTTAGTTAACAGGTTAATTAGTTTAGTGTAGTTCAGTTCAGTTATTTATCAAAATTTAATCTCAAATAAAAAAGATGAATAATGAGATGGCGCCACCGGGTGACGCCGAATTTGTGCGCCACCGAGGGTATTTTAGTCATTTACTATACTTATTTTATTTATTTCCATTAAAATATGATTTTAAATTAAGTTTGTTGTAAAGGGCAAATTCGGTAGTTCACATATTTAAAATAACTAATAATATAGAGTATAATTTTTTTTAAAAAAAAGAAAAAATCAAATAAAATAACAAAAGAATCTAAAGATTTGAGTTATGAAGATTTGTGAAAAAAAAAACTTAATTGTAGGATTGGTTATGTATATGTGGGAAAAAAATATTGCATATACATTTTATATAATTTTATCATCTTTCAAAGTAAAGAAGTGTATTTAGTAGACTGGTATTTAGGAGGTGAGTAATTGGTACGTGTCTTAGTTCTACTTGGGTTCGAGTCACACTATATCCATTTTAATGTTTTAATATCTCTCTAATTTTTTTCCTTTCAAAACTTTAATAGTTTTGTTACCATCACTCTTACGTTTATATGTAAAAAAATATGCAGAAAATATATAAATTGATTACCCAAACAATTAAACATTATACCTTTTAATCGTCTAAACCACACTTTTATCTTATTGTTTTATTGTTAGGACAAACCTGACTAATTTTTATTGTGAAAGTTAATTCTTTTATTTATTAATATTAATATTAATTTTTATTACAACAATCTATCATTTATTATATCAAATTTTTACTTTATAATATCAATTATTACAATTGTCTTGATGATTATCATAAAACGAAATGGATAACGGAAGTCCGTTTGATAGCGAGTTTAATAGAGACGTCTGGTATCAGGCGTTTCAGTACGGGCGCACATATCAAAACGTTCATTCTAGCTTGATATGAGCTTTCAAAAATTGTCTCGTCTCGGCATATCCTTGTGATTGTTAGATCCTTTTTGTGTATCGTCATTGTTGTACTATTGAAGTCCATGATACTCGAATGTGCGTCATCGGATATTCACGCAAAGTCAAATGTGAAAATAGTTTTATACGAAGTAATATAGTACTGGGCAGTAAAAGTAATAATTAGTTAGGTTATTGAAATGCCTTATCGATATAGAATTAGGTTCCCGTGATAACCTAAACTTTAATGAGAACGACTGTGAAAACGAACTAGTTACACTTCTATATATACTCAAGTTACACTTTTAGATAAGAACCAAATAACCAAATGAGTAAAAAAAGTGGCTCAAAGGTGACGGATTGGTAAAAAAGTATCGTCGGCGCGAAATAGTTAAAAAAAAAAGTGGCACCAAGTGACGAATTGGTAAAAAATGTCGCCGGTGCCAAATAGGTAAAAAATGTGGTAACGAAGTGACGAATTGGTAAAAAAAGTGTAATCGTGTTATGAATTAAAAAAATTAACCGATGCAAGAAATTGGTAAAAAACGCAATTGGTGCCACATTTTTACGGATTAAAAAAAATTAATCGATGCGATACTATTTAGAAACTAATTTTCGTAAAATAAATTACCTAGCGTTTTGGGTCGGTTTTTATATGACAAATCTCATGTAATAGAATTCTGATCTATACATTGAAATATGGAGTAGACGATTTTTTTTTTTACTGTACGGAATTTTTATGGTGACAAGATTTTAGATCCGTTAAATTGGCCAGTCGGATTACAATAAGGGTCGAGTCGGTTTTCGATCCTAGATTAATGGGTCTTTTCGGGTTCGGGTCAAATGGATCGTGGATTGAGCTTCGACATGTCTAGATTTTTTACACCGTATCGTAAAAATCGTAAACACGGACCTATGTGACAATATTGGCCCACTTTGAAAAAGAAAATCTAAACCGACTCAAAACGCTCGGTAATTTATTTTACGAACATTAGTTTCTAAATAGTATCGCATCGATTAATTTTTTTAATCCGTAACAATCTGGAACCGATTACGTTTTTTTACCAATTTGTTCCATCGATTAATTTTTTTTAATCCGTGATACGGTTACATTTTTTTTTACTAATTTATCGCTTGGGTGACACTTTTTTTTACCTATTTGGTGCCGACAATACTTTTTTTTTTACCAATCTTTCACCTTTGAGTCACTTTTTTATTCATTTGGTTTTTAACGATCTCCTGACATCGTTGACCGAGCTCATTTGGGGTTTGACCAAATCGCTTTTGTAGCTCTACGAGCTAGCTCTTATCGTTACATAAATACACACCTCTTCGTATGTTACGAATAAATGCAATTCATTATTTTGTCCAAACAATTTACTTATGCTAGTTGTTACCTACCATTAGTAATTCTAATTTTCATATATGCAGTACGATTAATGTAAGACCGTCATTTATATTCACAAGCTTGAAGTAGACGTCCTCAAATAATTTAAAATTTTAAAATTAATTTGTCACACAATCAAAATGAGGTCCCGAAAATTGACCATAAATATATTGTAGTATGTATATAATAATAAAATATCAAAGTAACCTATAATTTAGAATTATTAGAATTTATCATTATGAAGTACTAAAACTACATGTGTAAAAAATTAAAAACAAGTCCAAACGATCTAATAATTAAAAAAATTAAATTAAGTTGCCACACAATCAAATTACGATACCTGGGACAGTAGGTCTCCGGTTCGAATTCCCTTCTCCAAAATTATAATGCGACTGAGTGCACGCTTTGTTCAACCAAAAAAAAATTAGAGGTCTTGTAAATCGACCATAAAAATCGATGACACGTCATCAATTCAAAAGGCCGATCCGTTCGAGTTGGATTTCAACTCTAAATTAACCACTCATTTCGTGTTTGGGGCAAACGAACCACAGGTCAAATTTTCATATCCTCAAATAATCCGTTCGAATTTATAGGTCTGGTAGAAATTTGACGGTTTACAAGTTATACTCGTAATACTTGAGGGAGCATCTCGGATGATTATGGCGCAAAAATACAAGTCATTTGGCACCAAAATAGAAGATAAGCCTACGCATGAATCTAGGAAGATCATATAGCTATTATTTAGCAAAAAAGTAGGTGTGGACATGACGTAGGTCCACCCCGACGCGGCCACGCGCGGGTTTGGGTAGGCGAATGAATCTCGTGGTGAGATTGTTCTCGGGTTCGAAATTTAAGTCAAAGTTGGAGTCGCCACCGAATTTTGTGGTTATTCGGAACCATACGAGCCCACTCTATGTCGTCATGGGCTATGCACAAAGTACGGCCCACTTCGATTTCAGAGTTCATGGGGCTCGTCCCTTTGCATTGCAATATCGATACCGTTTAAACCGGCTTTCGTATATAGAATGACTCTCGTGCGCCAATGGTTTCGGGCATCCGGAAACCAAGGTTCTGAGTAAGGGGTGAGGGTACGTGTTGAGAAGCCCACTAAGGACACCCAACCCCGCCCGCACATGGCGGCCTCTACTAAGACATCGTTCGTGTTCGTGTGAGCGCGCTAGTAAAACGATTAAATGATATGCAAACAGCGTTTTCGGGCTAAGCATATTAATAGTATGTGAACTACGTCATTTAATGCATCTTATTTTTGGTCAAAGTGGTTTAGCATGCGAGGTTCGTTTATAAAGCGTAAAAGCAAGTAAATAAACAAAGCTCGAAAGTAAATAAAAAAGCGTACAAGTTACACGGGCGGAAATACAACCCGGAATTCACAATACAACATTACGTAAAAGTAATAAAAATAACGTGATACAAAGATAGGGACGGACCCGCAGGTAAGCTAGACCGCGAAATATGTAGATGGACTAACCCCGATTAAATACACATTATATCGTGTACTAAACGAAGGACGGAAATATGAGACTGTGGCGTATTGCTAGCCCGATCTCATATCCCGTAGTCTTGTCCCGACTTATCACGTCAAAAGGTGGTCAAAGTCGTTCTACGTGTCGTGATGTGCATGGGTTTTGAAAATAGGAGAGTCACGTGATAGTCTTTACACGTGATGACTAATGTCGATAAAAAGGCGAGGCTTGAAAGGTGTGTCAAGGCCCTCGGTTTTCTGGGTTACAGGGCCCACTCGGTCGAGTCATGGTCTGACTCGGTCGAGTGTGTCCTCAAAAAAGGTTCTGCCCAGAATTATGGACGCTACTCGATCGAGTGGCCTACGCACTCGGTCGAGTAGCCCCTCGAAAAAGGGTTCTGTCCAGAGTTATGGACGCTACTCGATCGAGTGGCCTAAGCACTCGGTCGAGTAGCTCCTGTACGAGTATCAACTCGTCTCGTTTTTGAGGTTGAAAACGACGGTCGGTCGAGTTAAACACAAATATCGCATGATTTGAATCTAACTCGACCTCCGGTACTACAATCGTGTATATGTACGATTATAATACCGTTGTCGGGATTTTATGAGAACGTTTGTGTTAGAAAATTTGAATTAGTAACGAAATGCTTCCCTCTACGTCACGACATCGAAACTAGCCCTTTCGGGTTATATGATGTCGGTTTTCGCGTCAACGGGTTCCGCACTAATTAAAATGGGATCGAATGCGTTCAACTACGATTAGTCACGATCACGTCACGCCTTTGAGCACATTGGGGCGGGGCTCCTCGAAAGGGCTCCACCTCCGTCGTTGCTCGTAAAAGGATTAGACGGATTTTAGGCGACAATTATAGTCAAACGTATCCGAAACCGAAATTTGATACTAATATATATATATATATATATATATACGCGGTATGATTATAATGTTAGTAACGAAAATGTAAAAGTTAGGATGTTAGAGTTAGAGTGTTAGAATTACAATACTAGTAAAAGTACAAAATTAACGATACAAAAACATAAGCGAAAATAACAAAGATAGAAACGGGGTTTGGGACACCCTCAACATACATGCTTAGTAGGGACCTCGGAAATGGGCTCGCAAATAGTGACGAGACTATTGAGTATCGAGGATGTATGTAAGTTATGGTGTGTGTGTGTGTGTGTGTGTATTGTCGGTTTTTCGAGGGACAAGGGACTCGGTTTGTGGGTGTGATTGCTTGGGGTTGTAGGGTGAAGAGTGTGACTGAAAATGTGAGATAAATGTAGGTAAAATGGATGTGTAAAAGTTGTGAAATGAGTGAGGGTCATGGGGTATTTATAGAGTTTACCCCACGACCTAGGGTCACTCGATCGAGTGGCCCTAGTGCACTCGGTCGAGTGCCCTAGAAAATGGGCCTGATCCGATTTTTGACGCTCCACTCGACCGAGTGGGTCAATCCACTCGATCGAGTGGGTCAGGTAAATCGAGACATTTTAGGAAAGGTTGACTTGGTTGATTTGGTTAATCTTTTTTGAATTTAGGAATGGGCGCCAGCTTCTAGAAGATGTACTTGGGCTGATTTTGTGACGGGTTCGTCTTTGACCGGGTTTCGACCCGGTCACCAAAAGACGGGATTTATTTTTGGTGTCGGTTTTGGCCCAAATTAGTCTTATTTTGCTCGGAACGACCCACTGGGCCTGAATTTGATGTCTGTTTTGTGAGATTATTACTCCGCTAAAAGTCCATGTCAGATATTATTGATTTCGGGTCCAAATCCGAGTATACTAAGTCACGTTTGCGTCCGATCATCATCGGGTGTTTGTCGGGAACTGCTATAGACACTAGCAGGCAAAATGCGGGTGTCTACAAAGCCCCCACTCTGACTGAGGCTTGGACAAGGCGAAAGTCAGAGTAGCTACCAGGCCAATCGCAGATTACGACCTGGCAGCCTCCCGGTCGGGTCGTTTATAGTCCAGTAGACTAGCGTGAAGGGCTCGCCAGCCATAAGCAGAGGGTCATACCTGTCCTGCCGGTGGTAGCTCCGTGGGGAGTAAAACTTGCTTTTGAAGGTGCAGGAGTACCCGTATGCTGATACGTCATGGCTTTGAGTGTAGCATTCTGGGATAAATATGGGTTCACGTTGGGGAGTGAAGTAGTGGCGCGGGGACTTGCTTCTGAAGTCTTGAGGTGTACCTGTATGCTGACACATGATAAATTGCATGTAACACATAGGCAAAACACCGACTTGTGCTGGGGAAAAAGTACTGGATTTTGAAAAAAGTTGAAATTTTTGAAAAAGATTTTTTTTTTTTTTTTTAACTTAAGGAATTTTTAGAAGAAATAGGAAAGCTCAGGATAACTAGATTCCTATTCTGGGTTGGAGTCAGGCCTGCACATGCTGGGGCCCAGTTTACTGAGGAGGCAGGGTTAGTCAGGGTTACTGCCAGGCTTCCCTATTATAAATACAGGTTTCCCTGCTTCAGCTTACTGCACCTCAAATCAAAACCCTTCTCTTCTCTAACAAAAATCTCTCAGTCTTTCAAGAGAAATCAAGTTCCTGCGATGGGTATCGAGCATCTCACTTCAATGCTTTTTGCTTGGTCCCAGCATTTTCGGGACGAGGATAGGATTCAGCTGACCCAAATGGAGATTACCAGCCTATTTCCTCTTAGGCGTCTGGTGCCTGATTTGCATTTTCTGGACGCTTGTTTGGCGCTTTGGGATACTACCCACCACGTCTTCGCGTTCCCGCGGGGAGAAATATGCCCTCTTCCCGAGGAGATCGCAGCCATTGGAGGTTGGAGCCCTGTTGCTCGTCCTGCCATTCCTCCGTTCTACCCGGACCCGAGGAGGAGACTGAGGGATTTCTTGGGTCTGTCTCATGCTGAGACGGATCGAATGGTGCGGGGAGATACTGTCTCCCTCTTCGACTTGGCTGACAAGTTTATGAACAGTCAGGATGTAAGGGCTACGCCTTCTCACCGGCGTAGGGCTTTCGCGTTCTGCATGCTGCACCGCTACGTGTTTGAGGGGTTGATGGATGCTGACTCATGCGTGGGTCAGATTAGGCTGATTGGAGTGGTTGACCAGATGGAGACTGGTCATAGCCCTGCTTGGCTAGCCACTGGGGAACGCATCATGGGTCTGGATGCTAGGCGACTTGACCCAACCCGGCAACTGACGGGTAGCACCCTTATCCTGCAGGTATTTGTCTCTCGATTTTTCAATTTTGCGCGATTTTTTTTGTTTCGCGGTTTCTTGAAGTCCGTAAGTCACTCGATCGAGTGGACCTATCACTCGATCGAGTGATGTCTGTAGTGTGCTTCTGCCGGTCTGTGAAGGGCTTACTCGATCGAGTCAGATGGTGTACTCGATCGAGTGTCATACCTGACGAGCTTCTGATTGTCTTAGAGGGCTTTACTCGATCGAGTCAGATGGTGTACTCGATCGAGCGTCATGCCTGACGAGCTTCTGGTTGTCTTTAGGGAGCCTTACTCGATCGAGTCAGAGGGTGTACTCGATCAAGTGGGCTGTAGCGAACCATTCCGCTGCTCATAAATCCCGTGTATATTTTTTGCAGGTTTGGCTGTCGGAGCGCTTATCGATCATAGAGCCTCCTCCGAGCGTTTCCAACTACCGTAGCAGCCAACTCAGTTCTAGGGGGCGCCGAATAAGCTCGAATCACCATATAAATCGAGCTTACTGGGACGAGGAATTGGTGTTCCATGGTGGCCCGTTGATTAGGTGGACGGTTGCTTGGTGGTTCCTTTCCAAGCTGACGGGGTTGGCCAAGAGGGACCAAGCTCGTTACCTCGTGATCTTGTCCCTTGACTGGACAGTTCACATCTACCCGGACCGCATTCTGAGGCAGTTCGGTTCGTCTCAGCGCATTCCTGAGACCGAAGCCATTATTAGCGTCTCGCTTCAACTGACGGACGCTATGTGCGACACCTGGTTGCAGAGATGGTTTACCCGTCCTACATGGACTATTCCCAACCCTTGCCAATCCGCTTGGGTTTCTCGAGCCTATGAGAAGTGGACTTCTGAGGAGCCCGAGGAGGCTCGCAAAGCTCTGAAGGTCGATGAGGCCTTCGAACTGGTCCGTCGAGAGACGGCAAAGGACAATAGGGGATTCTACGATGAGGGAGAGACCCCTGCTACCTTAGTCCGATTAGAGTCGGGTCTTAAGTCACATACTAAGACTCGAGCTAAAGATGCCGGTGCTAGTGGCACGCGGGGGTGGCGAAGCCCCCAGACTGACTTAGAGCGGCGACTTGGGCCAAGGATGGCGGCCCGGGACCGACTAGGTCCGCGTGACCGGCTTCCTGAGCCTGTGAGGGCCCGACTTGGGCCAGTCGAGGTGGATGAGGACTCGAGTTCCAAGAAGCGAGTCCGGGCTAAAGAGGTTTCTGTGGTGATTCGGGAACACTCTCCTCCGCGTCGTCGTCAGTGGACGGCCAAGGAGGCCAAGGACAAAGGGAAGGGCAAGATGCCCTAAATACTGAGTCCTTAGTTTTATTATTTAAATATTATTATCATTTTGTCGCGTGTTTTTTTTTGTAGTTTTTTTTTTTTGAATTCCTGCACTTGTAATTTTCCCGAGCTTTTTGGGATTTTTTTTTTGTGGTAACTAATAAAAGGAAGTTTATTATTAAAACCGTTCCTGTCTTTTCTCGATTGCATTGGTTGTGCCCTTTTGAGGGGCTGCCTACGTATCCGCGATTAGCAGAATCAAACCAAACGTAGTTCAGGCTTAGGAAATTGCAATCTCGAATTACACCAAGACTATTGGTTCAAGATGTTTTGCGACAGTAGAATAAATAATTCTAGCTCATTGACTTGCTTTTTGTAAAATAAATGATTTTGATAAAAATTGCTAATGACATTGAGAAATGGCTAAGGGTAGTAACGCTTCAGCTGATCCAGGTTGGTTGGGTTGACAAACTCATTCCCGTCCAGGTCCGTCAGCATTACTGCTCCGCCTGATAGGATTTTCTTCACCAGATATGGCCCAGCCCAGTTGGGTTTGAATTTTCCCCTTGGGTCAACTGGTAGCAAGGCTCGGACAGACTTAAGGACTAGATCCCCTTCTTTAATGTTTCTGGGCCTTACTCGCTTGTTGAAGGCCCGTTGGATCCTTTTCTGGTATATTTGGATATTGTTGAGAGCGCGGGACCGTCGTTCGTCTAGTAGAACCAACGAATCGTACCGTGCTCGAACCCAGTCAGCTTCGGGTACTTGACTTTCTAGCAGAATTCTGAGGGACGGTACCTCTAGCTCCACTGGTTGGACTGCTTCCATCCCATAGGTTAGGTAGTATGGTGTCGCTCCGGTTGCGGTGCGAATTGACGTCCGGTACCCCCATAGGGCAAAAGGTATTTTGTCGGGCCAGTCACGATAATTATCATCCATCTTTTTGAGTATGGTGACAATCGTTTTATTGGCTGCCTCTACCGCTCCATTGGTTTGGGGACGGTAGGGCGAGGACGTGTGCCTTTGAATTTTATATTTGGCCAGCAGGGCCGCGGTCTCAGCTTGGAAATGGGTTCCATGATCACTGATAAATTCATGCGGGATTCCATACCGGCATATTATCTTGTTTTGGATAAATTTGGCAACATGCTTAGCATTGAGGATGCGATATGATTCAGCTTCGACCCATTTGGTGAAATAGTCGATAGCTACCAGAATGAAACAATGTCCGCCAGTACCGGAGGGATTTACTTTCCCGATTATGTCGATACCCCATGTCGAGAACGGCCAAGGTGACGTCATGGTATAGAGCAGAGATGGCGGCATATGTTGCACATTGCCAAAGATTTGACAGTTATGGCAATGTTTGACATATAACTGGCAGTCGGCCTCCATGGTGTTCCAGTAATACCCGAGCCTCATGATTTTTCGGACCAGCATGTGAGCATTCATGTGTGGACCGTTTTCGCCATCATGTACTTCGGCCATTACTTTCTCGGCCTTATATTTGTCAACACAAAGGAGAAGAGCCCCCTGTGCCGTCTTTTTGTACAGTTGCCCGTCATCAGTACGGATGAACTGGGTGGCTAGCCTCCGTAAGGCTTTCTTGGCTCGGCCTTCCGTCCCGGGGGGATACTCTCCGTGGGTCAGGTATGTCAACACGGCTTGGTACCATGGTTCGGGATCGGTTATCTCGATGTCTTCAATGTCATAGACGTACGCCGGCTCGGACCGTCTTTCGACGCAAATTGGCATACTGGTCACATGGTCGGGAATGTTCAGTAAAGATGCTAATTTTGAGAGTGCATCTGCAAACTGATTTTCTTCCCGAGGCAGGTATATGTACTCTACCTTTTGGAATTGTTTCTCGAGATCCCTTACTCGTGCCTGGTAGGCCACGAGATTAGCATTCCGAGTCTTCCATTTTTGAAGTGCTTGGTTAATGACCAAGGATGAGTCGCCATGTACCCGGAGATTTGTGATCCCTAGGTTGGCGGCGGCTTGTAGCCCATAAATGCATGCTTCGTATTCTGCTGCATTGTTAGTGACGTCAAAGTCCAGCTTGATGGAGACGGGAGTATGCTCCCCTCTTGGTGAAATTAGGAGGATCCCGACTCCGAACCCTCAAAAATTGGATGCTCCGTCGAAGTATAAATCCCATGTTTCGGCATCGGTATGGAAAATATCTTCGTCTGGGAAGGACCAGGTGTCGGTGTGTCCTTCCTCGGTTACCGGGCTGTCGGCGAGGAATTCAGCTACTATTCGCCCCTTAATAGCTTTTAAAGGTACAAATTTTAGGTCGAACTCTGCCAACATTAGAGTCCATCTTGAAATCCGGCCGTTAAGGATAGGTTTTTCGAAGAGGTACTTGATCGGGTCCATCTTGGATAGCACATGGACCTCATAGCTGAGCATATAATGTCGGAGCTTCTTAGTGGCCCAGACTAGAGCCAAGCACGTCTTTTCGAGCATGGTATATTTGCACTCATACTCTAAAAACTTCTTACTGATGTAATAGATGGCTCGCTCTTCGGAGTCAACTGTCTGAGCCAGCATAGCCCCCATGGCTGTCTCGGTCGTTGTTAGGTATAACGACAGAGGCAAACCGGGTTGAGGTGGCATCAAAACCGGCGGAACAGACAGAATTTCCTTGATTTTGTCGAAAGCAGCTTGGCATTTGTCATCCCATAGTACCCGCTCTCCTATTTTCAGTTTCTTGAAAATTGGTTCACACACCATGGTTAGCTTGGAAATGAATCGACTAATGTACTGGACTTTCCCGAGAAATCCCCTTATTTCTTTTTCGGTTTTAGGAGCTTGCATCTCGGTAATGGCTTTGATTTTAGCTGGGTCGACTTCGATACCTCGTTGGCTAACGATATGACCCAGTAATTTGCCTGACGTTACCCCAAAACTGCACTTTTGAGGGTTTAGCCTCATGTTGTATTTGCGCAATCGGGTGAAGAATTTCCTTAGGGCGGTGATGTGACCGTCCCGTTCTTTGGATTTGACGATCATGTCGTCTACATAGACCTCTACCTCTTTATGCATCATGTCATGTAGTAAGGTGGTAGCGGTCCTTTGGTATGTGGCCCCGGCATTAATGAGACCAAATGGCATGACGGTGTAGCAGTAAGTACCCCAAGGTGTAGTGAAGGTAGTCTTACTCATGTCTTCTTCCGCCATCTTGATTTGATTATATCCGGCATACCCGTCCATGAATGACAGAAGGGCATGATCGGCCGTGTTATCCACCAGTATATCGATGTGTGGTAACGGAAAATCATCCTTCGGGCTTGCTTTGTTAAGATCCCGAAAATCTACGCATACCCGCACCTTACCGTCCTTTTTAGGAACCGGCACGATGTTTGCAACCCACTCCGGATACTCGGACACTTGTATGAAGCCGGCTTTGAACTGTTTGTCGACTTCTTCCTTTACTTTGAGAGACCACTCGGGCCTCATTCGGCGGAGCTTTTGTTTGACCGGTTTGCACCCGTCTTTGATAGGTATGTGGTGCTCGGCTATTTCCCGGTCTATCCCCGGCATGTCCTTGTAGGACCACGCGAAGACATCTTTGAACTCTTGGAGGAGGTTTATAAACTGTTGTTTCTCCTCGGGATCTAAGGATAACCCTATCTTAAGTATCTGAGGCTCTAAGGCTATTCCCACGTTTATGGACTCGGTCTCTTCAATTACCGGATTTCGGAATTCCCTTTGCTCTAGTTGCTCGATCAGATGTGGAGGTAAGGGTACCTGTTCGTCGGATTTCTCAATGTCATAGCATAAATCATTTTTGAAAGCAGGATTTAAAAGAGACAAGTCGTAAGCAGAACGGTTGTTATTATTGATTGAAAATTTAAAAAACAGCTCAAAGAGAGCAGCCATCTGATCATTGGTCAGTGGCAGAATTGGTAAAGCACTCGGGACAGACCCCGAAGTGCTAGCAGCAGGAATGATAGAAGGGAGGGGGGTTACAGGAGTGACTCTAGCACCGACTTCTCTAGACTCGACCTCAGACTCTGACTCAGACTCCGACTCAGACTCGGACTCAGACTCAGGCATGTCTCCCTCTCCGGCGACCAGCTTGTAGATCCTTCCTTGACTGTCAGTCCACTTGACAGTCTTCCTCCAGGCCCTTTTCCTCGTCTCGGAGCCAACATCCGAGATCAGCTTGGTCGGGTCAAACCTGTTGCTGCGGAGAATCAGGTTGACCAGGTCTTCCTTTGGAGTCGGGGCTACGGTGTCTTCCCCGAAGAGTAGCCCTAGCGCGGGCTCGGCATTGTCTGCTCCGTCGGACTGGATGAGGGCGAACACCTCATCCGGGATGTAGTTGCAATCCCGGGCCAAGTGGGTCCCGAGGTGCGTAGCGTTGGGTTGGTATAGTCCAACCTGGATAGCCCCGAATACGGGTGTGACAAAGTAGTCAGACAACCGTGGGCTATAAGGGCTCAAGTAGGTACCCTTCATGATGTTGCAGGCCTTTTCGATTCCTGCTCGGACAACGTTGTCCGGAGTGAGGGCATAGCCAAGGCCGAAGTGAGAGTCTTCGTCCTTGAGAACCTCGATGATCTTCCCAGCTGGAAGGTCGGGTCGAGAGGTAGCCCCCGGAAGGTACCCTAGGTTCTGGAGCATCGTGTCAATGCTCGTGGTGAAGTAAGGCCTGAAAAGATACTCTTCCTCGATCATCCCCACAAAGTCGAACCCCCAGAGGTCCGTGCGGCCCGTGGCGTTACAGCTAGCCACGGTCATTGGGTTCGCCTCTAGAGTAATAATACCGTCGAGTAGAGGCATCTTGATCTTACGGTGGAGGGTGGAGGATACGGCTTTCACCGCGTGAATCCACGGCCTTCCTAGGAGCAGGTTGAATGATGAGGTGACATCAATCACCTGGAATTCAAGCTCCTTTTCTATCGGGCCCGTGATGATGGTCAGTTTTATGGCCCCAGCTACCGACTTTGGACTCCCATCAAAAGCTTGGATGGTTTGAGCAGTCGGGATATAGTCAGCCTCGGTAATGCCGAGGGCTTTGGCGGTCCTTAGAGGAAGGACATTCACGGCTGACCCGTCATCAACTAGGGTCATCGGGAGGTATTTTCCCCGGCAAATCACCGTGATGTAAAGGGCCAGGTTGTGGGAGGTCCCGAATGGCGGCAGATCGGCTTCGGAAAATGTGATCATCGGGCCTCCTACTTTGGCCTTACCCTTTAGGTGGGGTAGGACCGTGGCTACCATTTCAGCGGGGGTAGCCAAAGAGTCGATCTTGACTTGATCGAGAGCCTTTGTAAGTGCCTCTCGATGTTCTTGAGAGCTAACAAGGAGTTGCCATATGGTGAGGTCAACTCGGGTTCTCTTCAATTGCTTTACGACGGCCGTTTCGGCGGCCGGCTCTTCAGGGGCGACTTCCATCCCGAGTGGATCGGTGATGGTTGTCGGGATAGGGGTGTCCCTAGTGCTTGTGGCTAAATAGGGACGACCAAGGTTGTTGCTGGCTAGGACTCGAGTTTTGACTTCTCGAATCTGTTCAGGGGTGATGGGAACGGTTTCCCCTTTGGCGAGGTAGATATCATCCTCGTCGTCGAACCAGATCCCGTTCACTTGCGGGATGTAGGGGGAGATAAGGTGAGAGCAGTCGATCACCTCCCCGGCAAAGATGGCATGGGAGCTGAAAGGGTTCTCCTTGTTACTGGGTTTATCTCCGGGTAGCGGGATTTTTCCGCTTTCAATCAGGTCCTGGATCAAGTGTTTCAGCTTCCAACACTTTTCGGTATCGTGCCCATTGCCCCGGTGGTATTGGCAATAGGCCTGAGCATTGTAGTTCTTGGAGCGACGCTCGACCGGAACTTCAGGAGTTGGGCCTATCGGTTGGATTAGGCCTTTGGAGGATAGCCTTTGTAAGGCATAAGTATAGGTAGTACCTATATCAGTGAAGACCCGAGGTGGGGTGTTCTTCTTGGACGGGGCATCTAGTAGATTGACCGCGTCAAAAATGCTGCGGGTTGCAGCCTGGGGCTTAGTGGTGGAGGAAGAGGCCCCTTGGTACCCTTTGCTAGCAGCCTTAGTGAGGCTTTCTAGTCTCAGGTCATCTTCGATCCTCATACCCATTTCAGTAAGGGTGGTGAAATTGGGTATGACTGCGTACCGGAGGTGAACCCGGTAGGAGGGGAGGAGGTTCTTGACAAAAGCCTCCACCAGAGTCTTCTCATTGGGCTTATCGACCAACTTCACGCTCTCGGCCCTCCAGCGTTGAAGGTATTTAGTGAAACCTTCTTTTGGCTCTTGGGCCATGACCTCCAGAGATCGCATTGTGGTTTGGATCTCAGTATTGTCAGCATAGTTCCGAGCGAACTCGGTAGCCACATCATCCCATGTAGGGTATTTTTTCGGGTCTAGCCTATAGTACCAGGCCCGTGGGTGCTTCTCAAGGGATGCAGCGAAGAGGTTCTTGAACATGGATGAATCCACTCCCTTGATGGCCATGAATTCCTTGAAGGCCCGCACATGTAGTAACGGGTCTTCAGTTCCCTCGAACATGGGCAAACCCGTGAGGTTCAGGTTTGCGGGCAGCTTGTCACTCACCGTGGAGTACTCTCGGCTATTCTCCCGGTGGATATTGTTACTCCCAGTCAAATGGACTTGTTCTTCTAGCCGGCACACTGCGCTGACCAGTTCAGTTATGGGCCCAGTAGTCTCGACATTAGGAGTCCCTTGCTCCACCGTAGCTAGGCGAGCAACAATGGCCACTTGGCCAGCCCTCATTTCGGTCAGTTGGGCCTCGATGTCGGTCTGCTTTGCGACCATGGCGTCCAAAGCGGTTTGCAGACTGTTCAAAGTAGCCATCCTTCGAGCGTGTCTGGTTGTCGGTGGCCTGTCTGTAAGAACACCGCGTAATCAGAAACTGAACCCAGATCTCGAAAAAGGGAAGGAAAGGTACATCCTGAGCAACACTAGGAAAGAAGACTAGAGACTCGAGAAAGACATCTAGACGGATGACTCGATGGGTGGTATAACTTCCTTAGGATTTTGGCTTTGTGGGCCTAATCCCGTTCGAAGGAAGGTCCGCGTGAGACTTTTCCCCAGACTTTTGACTCGAGTGTATGGACGGACTTTCCTTTGTAGGGGTATGCCCTACGCGGGTCGGTCGTGCCTTGACTGATAAGGCGGACTCGGGAAAGGGAGGAAACTCGTGATATAGGATCAGCGGAGTTTCGACGCTATAGACCTTCGACATACTATGCAAAGACCCGACACACGGCTAGACGGTAGGTCCTATAATAAGGAAGGTCTACTAGGATAGTTGGATGTTTGAAATTTGAATGTAAAATGAGCGGATGAATTTCCGAGAGTTTGGAAATTAAAAACGGAATTCCGAAAACCAAGATTAGAATTTTGAAAATTCAGAAAATCGAGATGGTGTTGGAAATTCACGAATTAAAATGGGCAGCATGCCGACTAGAGAAAAAGGATATTTTGAGTCAAATCAGTTGATCCTAAATTTCGGTGGCATTCTGAGTTTTGAAAATTGGATATTTTGAAAAGACGGGTCCCGAAACGGACAGCATTTCGGGTTTTTCAAAATTTAGGTGTTTTTTGGAAAGATGCATTTTTGAAATGACGTTTTTTTGAAAAATGATACGGAAACCAAGTAGCATGTAGTCAAACAAGCATTACAACGACGCTTATGTATGCTTTACACTAAGTCTCGGTCGGTCACAATAGGGTCTATACCAACAACGATCGCATTCTCACGAAACGGGACGGACTTCCTAGCCGATTTGGAACTAGGACCTGCCGTAAAACCCCGGTGAGTTCGGCCATCGAAGTCTTTAGCGCACCCATGTAGGAATGCACCGTGGTATAGTGGGACGTCGGTCACAAGTAACCGGCCCGGGCAAAATTTGGGTTATGCATGAACCATTAAACTAATGCGCACACACTAATATTCGAACGATTTCTCTTCGAGTCTCACCCTAGGAACCCCGATGCCATGTAGTACATCAGGTGTCCCCAGCGGAGTCGCCAAATTGTGGACATGACGTAGGTCCACCCCGACGCGGCCACGCGCGGGTTTGGGTAGGCGAATGAATCTCGTGGTGAGATTGTTCTCGGGTTCGAAATTTAAGTCAAAGTTGGAGTCGCCACCGAATTTTGTGGTTATTCGGAACCATACGAGCCCACTCTATGTCGTCATGGGCTATGCACAAAGTACGGCCCACTTCGATTTCAGAGTTCATGGGGCTCGTCCCTTTGCATTGCAATATCGATACCGTTTAAACCGGCTTTCGTATATAGAATGACTCTCGTGCGCCAATGGTTTCGGGCATCCGGAAACCAAGGTTCTGAGTAAGGGGTGAGGGTACGTGTTGGGAAGCCCACTAAGGACACCCAACCCCGCCCGCACATGGCGGCCTCTACTAAGACATCGTTCGTGTTCGTGTGAGCGCGCTAGTAATACGATTAAATGATATGCAAACAGCGTTTTCGGGCTAAGCATATTAATAGTATGTGAACTACGTCATTTAATGCATCTTATTTTTGGTCAAAGTGGTTTAGCATGCGAGGTTCGTTTATAAAGCGTAAAAGCAAGTAAATAAACAAAGCTCGAAAGTAAATAAAAAAGCGTACAAGTTACACGGGCGGAAATACAACCCGGAATTCACAATACAACATTACGTAAAAGTAATAAAAATAACGTGATACAAAGATAGGGACGGACCCGCAGGTAAGCTAGACCGCGAAATATGTAGATGGACTAACCCCGATTAAATACACATTATATCGTGTACTAAACGAAGGACGGAAATATGAGACTGTGGCGTATTGCTAGCCCGATCTCATATCCCGTAGTCTTGTCCCGACTTATCACGTCAAAAGGTGGTCAAAGTCGTTCTACGTGTCGTGATGTGCATGGGTTTTGAAAATAGGAGAGTCACGTGATAGTCTTTACACGTGATGACTAATGTCGATAAAAAGGCGAGGCTTGAAAGGTGTGTCAAGGCCCTCGGTTTTCTGGGTTACAGGGCCCACTCGGTCGAGTCATGGTCTGACTCGGTCGAGTGTGTCCTCAAAAAAGGTTCTGCCCAGAATTATGGACGCTACTCGATCGAGTGGCCTACGCACTCGGTCGAGTAGCCCCTCGAAAAAGGGTTCTGTCCAGAGTTATGGACGCTACTCGATCGAGTGGCCTAAGCACTCGGTCGAGTAGCCCCTGTACGAGTATCAACTCGTCTCGTTTTTGAGGTTGAAAACGACGGTCGGTCGAGTTAAACACAAATATCGCATGATTTGAATCTAACTCGACCTCCGGTACTACAATCGTGTATATGTACGATTATAATACCGTTGTCGGGATTTTATGAGAACGTTTGTGTTAGAAAATTTGAATTAGTAACGAAATGCTTCCCTCTACGTCACGACATCGAAACTAGCCCTTTCGGGTTATATAATGTCGGTTTTCGCGTCAACGGGTTCCGCACTAATTAAAATGGGATCGAATGCGTTCAACTACGATTAGTCACGATCACGTCACGCCTTTGAGCACATTGGGGCGGGGCTCCTCGAAAGGGCTCCACCTCCGTCGTTGCTCGTAAAAGGATTAGACGGATTTTAGGCGACAATTATAGTCAAACGTATCCGAAACCGAAATTTGATACTAATATATATATATATATATATATATATATATATATATATATATATATATATATATATACGCGGTATGATTATAATGTTAGTAACGAAAATGTAAAAGTTAGGATGTTAGAGTTAGAGTGTTAGAATTACAATACTAGTAAAAGTACAAAATTAACGATACAAAAACATAAGCGAAAATAACAAAGATAGAAACGGGGTTTGGGACACCCTCAACATACATGCTTAGTAGGGACCTCGGAAATGGGCTCGCAAATAGTGACGGGACTATTGAGTATCGAGGATGTATGTAAGTTATGGTGTGTGTGTGTGTGTGTGTGTATTGTCGGTTTTTCGAGGGACAAGGGACTCGGTTTGTGGGTGTGATTGCTTGGGGTTGTAGGGTGAAGAGTGTGACTGAAAATGTGAGATAAATGTAGGGTAAAATGGATGTGTAAAAGTTGTGAAATGAGTGAGGGTCATGGGGTATTTATAGAGTTTACCCCACGACCTAGGGTCACTCGATCGAGTGGCCCTAGTGCACTCAGTCGAGTGCCCTAGAAAATGGGCCTGATCCGATTTTTGACGCTCCACTCGACCGAGTGGGTCAATCCACTCGATCGAGTGGGTCAGGTAAATCGAGACATTTTAGGAAAGGTTGACTTGGTTGATTTGGTTAATCTTTTTTGAATTTAGGAATGGGCGCCAGCTTCTAGAAGATGTACTTGGGCTGATTTTGTGACGGGTTCGTCTTTGACCGGGTTTCGACCCGGTCGCCAAAAGACGGGATTTATTTTTGGTGTCGGTTTTGGCCCAAATTAGTCTTATTTTGCTCGGAACGACCCACTGGGCCTGAATTTGATGTCTGTTTTGTGAGATTATTACTCCGCTAAAAGTCCATGTCAGATATTATTGATTTCGGGTCGTTTGCGTCCGATCATCATCGGGTGTTTGTCGGGAACTGCTATAGACACTAGCAGGCAAAATGCGGGTGTCTACAGTAGGATGAGTAGGTTGTACCTTATTATGTGTGTCACAGAGGTGAAAAATTCTTCGTAAGGGGTTTTGAACCCACACCATCACGCCAATATTATAAACTGTCAACCATCACACTACTATCACTTAATGATTACAATACATGCTAGTAAAGTATTTATGAAATGAAATTTATGGAAAAAAAATCAAAAAAAAAGTTTTTTTTTTCGATCTATAACATCGTATAAATTAAAGTTTATACTAATATTAAGAAAAAAATTGGTCAAAATTTAAATAATCAAGGCGAAAAAATTTGTGCCCTCTTTACAACGAAATTCTGCATCCGCCCCTGAAAAATAATGATGAATCAGTGATACGTAAAGTAATGATGAAGAATCAATTAAAAGATATCGTAAACATTATTTTATTTAAAATATTCTTAATTAAATAATTTATAATAAATGGTAAAATTACACGTATGCCCTTTTGAATTTTACCCAAAATCAAAATGAAGATTCTCAAGATTTTATTTTTTTTTTATTTTATTCCGGTGGCGCCCTATCACTATCCAAAAAAGATTTAAAGGTTAGTGTACTTGGTAGATTGTACAATCATAACATGCCTCTTGCACACATATATGTTGTGTTTTTTTCATGAACACTAAGAGTCTAAGATGTCGAAATAATTTGCAAAATTTGAACATAGATAAGTAGCAAAATACAAATTAAAAATATATACTCCCTCTCTTAAAGATCATCATCCGATTTCATCAAAATACTCTCCAATTCACATATAATAAGAGAATAAGGTATTCTTTAATGGACGGTGGATGTATTATTTATACAAAAATATTTATATTTTGTCACAACAAGATGTTTAGATTCACGCACAAAATAATATTTCGACCAAAATACATTTAGTATGATTTATAAATGCTATAAAAGCAAACAGATCAGAAAAAACATATAATTACTGTGCAAGTACATAAAATTGATTATTAATCATCATTATTACTTGCACATCACTACCTGTTGTTGTAGGGCAAAGATATGAGAAACACAGTCATAGATAGGGTCATGAACCTTAGCTTGAGCCTCATAGGAAATGGTGGCGGCCGCCTCACTCCGGTCACTAACTGGCAATTGTCGGAGGTGTTTTGCCACATTGCTTGCTCCAAACACCTTATGTATGGCCGCAAACTGAGTACAACCTTGTTCATGACAAAAATAAGGTGCAAAAACACATCCTCTTACACATTTTCTCCTAAGAAACTTGCATGCACCACATTGCATACCACAACTACTCATGATAATTAATAAAACAGTAAATTCGAATTTCTCGCCTAAATCAATTAATAATTACAATATTTTATACAATTAGGAAGTATATATTACAATCTAAAAGAAAAAATAACAAATAAAAACATATATATATACAGATCATAGTAAATTCAGGTTTAATTTCACGTCTAAATCAATCAATAATTTCAATACCTATATGGTTATGTCTACGGAGTATATTTCAATACATATATGTATACGAAGTATATTACAATCTACAAGAGGAGATAATAAATAAAAATACCCATATAACAATATTTTTTTTAAATATGATAAATGGACTAGTAATTATATTAGTTAAAGAATGGTTAATTTAATTAACGAAATACAGAAATATAATTATCTATAAAGGAAAATGTATAAATAAATAAATTGATTATTAGAATATGGTAAGGGTTTTGCACTAGTATTTTTTTATTAGTAGGTTGATACTTGTGTTTAAGAAGAGCTATGGATTGAGTAGCTAATTACAATAAGAATAGCCATGTTTATAAATAACAAAGAGAGAGGTGAATGATGTACTAATGATATTTTTTTAATTATGTTTTGTTCCGTTAATGGCCTACAAAATTAATCATTATGTTTGTTAATTAATTTATTAATTAACATCCTTTGAGTTTGATAAGATTGTACATACTACATATTTTTATTTGTTTCTCACTTTTATTAAAGACTAGTTGCGTGGTCGCGCGCGATGCGCGCGGTTTCCGAGGCGATATCGAGTTATTGAAATCACGAGATTGAAGTTTTTTTCCCCTTATGTGAACCGTTTAGGTACAGTGCACTTTGGTGATTAGGTCTATGTCTCTTCCAGTGTGTTCTTATCGCAATTTGTTGGGTTGGGTCTCTTGTACTATATTGGACGGTTCTTCGGTTCCTTTTTTTTACAAATTACAAGAAACCTGCTCGATTGTTATATCTAATTTTGTGTCTCGGTATAAGCATAGATGATAGGGTGACATGTTTGTCAAGGAAATTGTATTCAGGAACTGTAATGTAATCTCGAAAAATTTGTCGAGGAATTGTTAACAGTGATTAACACCCATCTAAGAAATTAGAACACATTAATAAAATAAAATAAAAACAATTAAAAGGAAATATGGAAATACTTGTTTTTTCAAGAATTAATTGTAAAATGATGGAAGTAATGATGGAAGTAATTAGATCAAGAAAATAATACGAAGTACTATGGAAAATGATCAATTTGGCACGTGTTGATTTTAATTTGTGTGGGTCAACAGAGTTGGCAATTTCCCACGTGTCGGAAGCACAACCTAAATTAAGGTTGCCCCTCAATTTACTTTTTCTCTTCTACTAAGGTTACTCCTCCATATTTCATTCTCCTTCATTATCTAAGATTATCCTTAAATGTTATTTGTTTTTGTCAACTACTTCAACGAGGGCGTGTTATCCATGCAACTTCTTCTACTCACACAATCTCCACTCTCTCCTTCTCCCCCTAATGCTTCTCCTCTTCCCCTCTTCCTCCCTCTGCTTCTCCTTCACCTCATTATCATCATCGAAGATTGTTTCTTAAATATAACTTGCTTTTGACATCTAATTCAGTGAGGGTATCGATCCTTCAGATTTTTTTTGCTCATCTCATTCTTCTCACTCTTTCTCTTCTTATGTCTCTTTCTTACGAGTATATACTAAAATCAATTTTCCTTCTCTTCCTCCTCCATATGCCCCCTTCCCCTTCTTTTTAATCTCCTCGATTATCCTCATCTAAATCAATTCTTAGGCCATGACCATCCATGAATCCATTTTCTCTCCATATTGGACCTCACTCCTTCTACCTCACTTTTTCTATCTCACTTTATCTTTCCTAAATAAACTTCCTTCATCCATGGATTCAATTTTCTCTCCATAAAGGACTCTACCACATCCACCTCATTTATCCTACCCCACACATTAATTTTAATTATCTTTCCATTTAATTTATATCAACCATCTCATATTAAAGTTGGTAATTTGTTAATAATAATCGATGTTTTTAAAAACATAACTTCAACTCATTAATTTATGTTTTGTGATTATTATTTTTTAGACAACATAAAAGTAATGACGTTCAAAATATTTTGATTTTCATTACGAAATAAAAGACGATAACATATGAAACTTTTTGAAGTACTACGTATAAAAAAAACGTATGAATGAAAGAGAGAAATTAATTTCCCAAAGAAAAACACTTGTCATGTTTTGATTTGCTGAACAAATTTGTAGCCCCACACCATTTTGGGCTGAATTTTAGCAAATGCACTAAAATGGTGCGTTTAAATATCAAAAATAAATAAAGAAATGTTGTTCCACTGCTCCCATGGTCCCCACCCACATCAGATGCCTCCTTCTTTTTACGTCTCCGTGTGCACGGAGAAAACTTATCTATCCTTCCATGGAGAATTCAATCTCCATGAATGGAGGAGAGTTCTTTCTCCATCCTATCCATGGAGAGCCCTCCACTCCATAGATGGGCATGCTCTTAAATATAACTTACTTTTGTCATCTCTTCACCCTTTCCTTCTTCTCCCCTTCTTCCCCTTAATTTTCTTCTCTTCGTATTCCTCTTTTTCTCATCTACTTAGATAAGTTCTGCTCCTCTACGCCCACTTCTCCAATTCTCCTTTCTTCCTTCCTTCCTTCCCCTAATGTCTCCCTTCTCTTTTTATTTCCTAAGGTCATTTTCCTTGTCTTCCTCCTCCCACACATCATCTTCCCCTTGCCTCCTCATCATCAATGACAAGCGACTTTTCAAATTTAGCACACTTCCTCCACTTTAATTAATCACCAAAAACACAATGACTTAAACAAGGTGCAATTATATCACGTAGTCCCCTTTATTCTTCCTCCCCCTCTCCCATATTGGTCATCCTCTTCGATATTCCTCCCTTCTATTCTAATCTACTAAGAACAATTCTCATGTTCCTCCACCTCCTCTATATCCCATTCTCATTTCCCTTCCCCTCATCATCCTTCCTTGTCGCCTCTCATTATGACTCTCATTGATTGAGCTATTTTATTGAACTTTAGTGTCGTTACTTCAACTGTAATCCCCTAGAAATTCTAACGCAATACAGTGGCGGAAACACTGTAGAGTTGGGATTAAAACACACTGACAAACTACATCTTATTAAAAGAAATGGTAAGTCAATACAAAGACCACTTTTTACAAAAGGGCTAAATAGAAAATTCTCCAAACGGGTTATACAAATCCATAAATTACATAAATGAAGGAAGAGTAGGATCCACGCTACTCGCTAGCTCACACCCAAACCCGGCAGCAAATACCTGTCATGTTATAAACATAACAGCCACGTCAGTGGGGAGTAACTCGGACGTCCTCCCAATCATAATATATCATATGGAAAATAATAGTATTATTATATCAAAATACTTAAAATGAGAAAACATTAAAAATGATATAATAAAAATAAGTCTTCGGAGAAAACTTAAAATATTTGCCAACCTGCAAATCAAAACAAATCGATAATAATAAAAATATTCAAAATGGCGTTATGGATAGGAGTAGTGATGAAGGCTAGACTTTCACTAGGAGAATACCAAAACTAG
This sequence comes from Agrostemma githago, assembly GCA_958450325.1. Classification (NCBI taxonomy): domain Eukaryota; kingdom Viridiplantae; phylum Streptophyta; class Magnoliopsida; order Caryophyllales; family Caryophyllaceae; genus Agrostemma; species Agrostemma githago. The sequence continues at coordinate 17,974,970 of OY288248.1, forward strand.
CTTCGAGAACTTAGTTCAAACAAATCAAACTTCGGTCTCTAACTAGGCTACTCAACCATAATAGGACGGCGACTTATAAATGCGTGGCCCTAGTTTAAGATGATATGTACACCCCTCCCGAGCACCATAAATACTCAGTTCAACCCGACGGCGTCTTACACTGCGAGGCACGAGTTTAAGGTCAAAATGTACACACACTCCCGAACACCATATATGCTCGGTTCAACAACCAGTGTGCCCCAAAAAGACACACCAGCCTTATAGTTGATGGCAAAAACGTAAACCCCAGAATATATTACTCTACCCCACACTTGTCCTTATTCCATAACTTCAAAGCAGCCATTATCGATAAATACAAAAGATATAATCAATAAAAATAGTATGAGGATAAAAGGAATAAACATTTTATATAAAATGGAAACTTTCTATAAATAGAAACTTACTAATTTTAGAAACTTACTTAAAATAGAAAGTCTTATAGAAAAATACGTAAGTTATTAAAATAAGTGAAATGTATAAAAATAGCATTTCTAACGAAATTAACACTTTATTATTATCGTCGTTATCGTAACTTTATTATATTTCTAAATTTGTTACTCAAAACATAAAGAGAACATAATAAGTCAATATAGAGTATTATATAAATAAGAGCAAATTAGAAATTACTCCCTTCAAAGTTGCGTTTATTAAAATTTACTCCCTTTTAAGATTTTTTTATTATTTAACAGCCAAAAAGATACAAAAGTTCAAAAATTGCTTGCATTGGTAAAATCCGGCCAATTCAGTAATAAGTTGACCGAATTGCCCCTCAGCATACCGTCACCTCACTCAACCTCTTTTCCCCTGCACTATCTTCATTCCCATTCTCAAACCCAGAAAAAATCCCAAATGCCCTAAATCGTGAACCTTAGAAATTCGACAATCAATTTTTGTCCAAAAAAAAATTAAACGACAATCAAACAATCTATTGCTTCCATTCATCAATCATTGGTTGCGGACTTCATAAAAAATGCTACAACTTGATTCCGTAAACATCTTCCCTATAACCAACATCACCAACTAACAATGTCGATTTTTTTCCAAAAAATATAAAAAAAGTTGTGTGTACAGAGGAATCGAAGAACAATGTATCAATCTGTTAATCACAAGCCTACAAAACAACTATCCCTAAATCACAAATTTGTAAATGAATAAACCCTAAAAACTAACCCAATTAGTATTTTCTATTACAAAAAAACGGCAATTACGAATTTAGCTGAAGAATTAGTGAACAAGCTTTGGAAGAATTAACAAGATTGAAGATTTATATAGTTGATGTTGGATGAGGTATGGAAGAATCAATTTTAGTTGGAGTGGGATGAGATTGAAGATTATATGGCTTAGAAAAAATTTATGGGATTTCAATAGGATATAAGGGAGAGGGGTAGTTTGGGTATTAAAAGGCAAAAAAAGGGTAGAAAATCCAATTTCGCCGGAGTACCATGTCGGAGTTTACAATTGCAAGCAATTTTTGAACTTTTGTATCTTTTTGGCTGTTAAATAATAAAAAAATCTTAAAAGGGAGTAAATTTTAATAAACGCAACTTTGAAGGGAGTATTTTCTAATTTGCTCTATAAATAATTAGGAAATCGAGTTAAAACTATAGATTTTAGAAAAAGATGTTTTAAGAAAACGATATCAAAATTAATTGAATTAAGGAGTTTTATAAATAAAATGAGAGTTACAAAGACTTTAAATTATTTTTAATAAATAGCTTTTATTAATAAATAATACGGATTTTAATAAAAATAGTCAATCGGAAATAATTAGTGAAAATAGTCTCGATTAAAAATATATTTAAAACTAAATTGACTATTTTCTCATTTATTATTATAAATCGTAAGTCGTTAATAAATTTATTAAACAAGTGTACAAATCTCGATTATAATATAAAAATACGATTTTGAGTCAAAAATTATAACTTAACAAAATTTGACGAAAATATGAAATCGATATTATTTAGTTACTAATGTCACGATAACCAACAAAATATTATAACGATCGTAAATAATTAAATTACTAAAGTTTATAAAATGATATCGAAAACTTGTAAAATATTGATAAGGCAAACGATTTAAAAATAAATAATATTTTAGCAAATAATAAATAGCTAAAATTAGAAAACCGAAGTTAAAATATTTACTACATACTACTACTCAAACATACGATATAAAATCGAGTAACGTCCTAAAGTTACCTTAAGTCGACAACCGAAACGAACTCGTACTCATCCTTCTGGGTCGACCCAAGCTTCAAATAGGTAGAAATGTCGTCATTAAGCTCCAAGTTGAAGAACCGTCTAGTCTTCTAAGCAGCTTCACGAAAAAAGAATCGAATTGACAAAACAAAAGAATGAGATAAGGTATTTGACACAAGATGAAAAGGAATTAACGTGTCAAATACAACACGACGACTGAATTTAATCGGTCGTATATGATCACATAAAGACCTGAAATAACTCACAACCGAATAGACAAACTATGGAGAAGAATAAGCGGGATATGGATACAACATGAGATGAAAGAATGAATACCAACTAGAATAACAACAACAGCAGAGGAACATCACCACAAGATGAACGAGATAAGAAGAAAAAGAAGAAGAAGACCAGAACCGTGACAGCACAATAGCAGCAACCAACGAGCACAAGTCGATCGAACAGACGGACAAAGGAAGACAGACAAAGTCTTAGCTACCAAGAATAGCGAACAGCAACACGGCATCAACGCAGATGAACAATAACATCGAAACACGACCGCGGACGGCATCAATAGCAGCAACAACGGACAGCAAGACCAACAACGATAATGAACAACAACATCGGAAGGAACGACCCGACACGAACCGAGTAAGAAAGTCCATAAATAACAGCAGCAACGGAAAGATGACGAAATAGCAGCAGAAATTAAGAGCGAAGAAGGAGAAGAGAAGAAAAAGTAGCAGCAGATTACAAACAACGTAACGAAGACAATCAGCAACATCACACGGCAACAGAAATCAGCGTAGTAACGAAATAACACGAAGGGAGAAGAAACGAAGAACGGAAGTAGCAGTACCGTGACGGCAGCAGAACGCAGCAGCAGCAGTTTGTAGCAGCAGCAGAAAATGAATTGAAAAACAGGGGAAAACAAAGGCGGCAGAACAAAAGTGAGGTACGCGACGATGAACAGAGCAGGGGGAGTCGATTTATGGTGATTGATGAAGAACTGATCAAAGTTTAAGAAGAAGGAGATAAGGGAGATCAAGGAGGTGAATGAATATGGGACGCAAATAAAGAAAGCGGTGGATAAAGAGTTGTATACAGGGGAGACATAAGGCTGAAAGAAAAAATAAGGGAAACGGTGGTAGAAAAATAAAGAAAGGAAGGGGAAAAGAAGAGGGTGCGTTGAATTAGAAGATAGCAGTGGAAGACCAAATGAAAAGGGGAGTGTATGTATATGTGGGAACAACAAGAGTCACGTGGTCCCACGAATTGAAAGGGGGATAGAACAAAAAGAAACGGGTTAAACAAACGGGTACAAGTAGAAAACGGTCCCCGAGATAATACGTCGACTGACCCACGAGATTGACTTAAAAACGAATTAATAAAATAATTGGGTCGACTAATAAAATTAGTAAAATAAACGTTTCTTGAGTTTTAAATGATTATTCGAGACGAAAATAAAGTTTATAGGAATCAATAATTAGACGATGAGATAGTATTTCCCGATAAATAATAAATCTTCGATAAAGTGAATTAAAGGAAATAAATGTTTTGACGAAACTTAAAACAAATGAGCTTCGAGCCGAAAAATAGAAAATTTGTGCTTAAATATAAGTAAATAAAAGAATTTAGAATTTAAATCGCCGAAATAGACTTTCGATAAGAATTACATTAAATGTATAAAATAAATCGAAAGAGAAAGAAAAATAAAAATATGTTTTAAACATAAGAGTTTTCGAGACAAATAGAATTTTAGGAGTTTGAAACGATTAAATGATAAATTCATTTTATAATAATTTTAAGAATTACGAGTTAAATCGTAAACAAAATAAAAATACGAACATAACTTTAAATTAATTTAATTTATAAAATCAGGGGTGTTACATCAACACACCTCACCTCCTCCATATTTCCTCCTTCTCATTCTTTTCTCCCTCTCGGTCTCCTCATCATAGATTTATCCTTAAATATGACTTTCTTTTTCTCGTCTAGTTCATTGAGCGTGTTGTCCCTTTATCTCCTTTTACCCGGCCTCCTCATGCACTTCCCTTCTTCTTCCCCTCTAATGCTCATTCTCTTCATGTTTCTCCTTGATTGATTCATATATGTAGAAGATGATTATAGACAAAATCCTCTCCTTGTTGAGAGGTAGGACACTCGAACGTTTCCAAATTCCCTCGAGTATCCATAACCCTAAGAGTCCCAAGTCATCAAGCACGAATTCTAGCATGTTACTTATTGAGAATACACGTAACACATATTTTGAAAAAGCAAATTTAAAAATCAGTAAGAAAGTATTAATACCGAATTATATCATATACCCTAACATGAATTTGCATTTATAATGTAATTATATCGAATTATACCGAGTAATGTTCATGCCTGATATCTATGAGATGCAAAAAAATTATGACACATTGTTTTCCCCGTTACAGATTTGTCAGGTTAGGATAAGAAAATGGATACAAAAAGACTATGACGCCTTATTTTTTTCCCCATTACGGGTGAGTCGGGTTCGAATAAAAAAAATTAAAGACACCTTTTTTTGTCCGTTACGGGTGAGTCGGTTTAGGATAAAAAAAATATGAAAAAAAAAGTTCCCGTTATGGGGAGTTGATAACTCGCTAAATATTCCTATTTTCACCCCGTTTTTGTATGTCGTTAACCTCGTTTATAATAATATCTGAACTATACGATACAATTTTGTGAGATTCGATATTTAAGGGCATGTGTATTATTTATCGTGCTAAATAGACTGATTTCGATGTTAATTATATTTATTAGGTACAAGATTGATAAGTCAGGATTGAATGACCCGACTAACGCGGTGGATTTGACCCAAAAAGGAAACGGCGTGAAAAAGGGAAGAAGATTGCCCAAATCATGTAGCAAACCTAAACTATATAGGAAGTGCACAAAGTAATCAAGGGAAGAATACAAATACATCACACAAACAAAAGGAAAGAAAGAAAAGTCAATATATTCCAAGATTTCAGGAAGGACCTATGACACTAGAAATAAAGCAAATAAGAAAGGGAAACAGAGAATCTATGTTATGGCAATTGACGAAGCACCAATATGGAAACACAATATTCACATCTCATCGGTTTCCATATTTCTACCCAGAAATCGTACTCCAAATCTTTCCTAAATTTTGACCCAATGTAACTATAAATACCCGGTTCCCATCATGAATAACTCAAGCAAGCAAACACAAAAATACCAAACCCTATTAGTAATTGAAGTTAACGGTTTTCGGGAGCTCAGGAGCAGTCCGTCGGGTGAAGCGGCTTCAACTCGAGGGAAGACGGAAGCACTACTTGTGGAGGTGTCGAAACCAAATCAAGGAGGAGTCTTTCGGTTTCTAGATATTAAGTTCTCTACTCCTTAATACTTGTTAATTTCAGTTATTAATTTTGTCTTGGATCTTATATGACGTTAATCGTTCAGTTATGAAATCAATTAGTTTTACCAATATTATTTTGTTAGTATTCAATTATATACTCGTCTTTATTGTTCAATAGCTAGTTGTATTAATTGGCGCGGCGTTAAATTATACAACCGAGTAGCAACTATATTAATTTAGGACTGCGAATTGTCACTAGATTAATCTAGGAGTATAATTTGATCTAGTTAATTTTAATTGACTAGGATTAATGATGTCTTTCTTGTCCTTAATGCGACTAGTTAACTTACGGAGCGTCGAAACTTACGTAATAATTAATTAGTTAGTATTGGTGGTCGAGCGGCTCGACACCGATTATAAGGAAGGATAGGGAGATTTAGCGGCTAAATTCTCTACAATTAATCTAGTAATAAAATAATATGGGTACGACGAGTCGATTTAGTAACTGAATGGGTAACTAAGTATAAGAAATATATGAGCCGAATTATTATGCTTGTTTCACTTGTATATATATTAGAATATTATTTATAGTTTATTATGGAGTAGTTCATTAGTTTAGATTATTCGAGACAATTAATTAAACCCCCCATTCCGTATATATTCTTGTTAATATTGTTAATATGTTATTCATAATCGTAAATATGTAGTGGACAAGTTAATGAATAAATCGTCTTTCCGTGGGATCAACCCTTACTTGTACTATACTACGTAATTTTTAATATCGTTAGTGTGATAAGAGTAACGTTATAAATTATTAATTTGAGTGCGGTAACGACACGTATCAAATTTTGGCGCCGTTGCCGGGGAGATTGTATAATTATTCATTCTATCTTATACATGTGTGTATTGTATTTGTGATCCTAATTATATTGTATATAATTTCATGATTTTTAGCAAATTTTGGTATTTTGATAACTCGGTATTTTGGTAATAATTTTTATTATTTGGTATATTGTATTTTTTTTTATTGTATTTTGGTATTACATGTGTGTATGTATTGTATATAATGCCTTGTGTATGCACACTGGACCATACACGTCAATTTTTGTATCAAAATTGTCAATTCTTTAGTTTTTTTATTGGTGTTGTATCAATCCAGAATTAACCTAGTCTCTTTGTGTATACATTCTGTGAAGCTTGGCTATTTAGTATGTATATAAGGTAATAAAGATAGATACAGCCACTAATGTTCTCCCCTCCTAATTCTTTATTTTTTGTTTCTCGTCCCATTAGGTGTACGCATCATCATAACACTCGTCGATCCAGAGGAGCTCTAAATTTCAATCCCGAGATTGAGAAAACCGCAAGGAGGCTATATGGAAAGAATTTCTGAGAAGAAAGGCCGAGGAACCATTAGAGCTTGACAAGTTTTTTATTGAGGAAGAAGAAGTAAAGATGGCTGAGAAAACATTAAAGCAATTGGCTACACCAGATGTGACAACCACCCCATTGAGTATCGTATTTCCTACTCTTGAAAAACCTTTAAAGTTAAATTCCAGGTTTCTTAGTTTACTCCCTAAATTTTATGGTAAATCAGATGAATTGCCTAATATGCATCTAGTTGCTTTTGATTTAACGTGCTCTTCTATGGAATGTGAAGGGGTTAAACCAGAGGACATTAAATTACGGGCTTTTCCATTCTCGTTAGAGGGGGCGGCTAAACAATGGTTGTTTTACTTACCACCGAGTTCTATTACTAGCTGGGATACCTTAAAAATTGCTTTTCTAGAAAAATTTCAACCCGCTAGTAGAGTCGCTTCTATTAAGAAGGAAATAAGTGGTATTAAACAGGGATATGATGAGTCTTTATGTGAATACTGGGAAAGATTTAATAGGCTATGTGCATCATGTCCTCAACATCAAATAACTGAGCAACTATTATTGTTTTATTTTTATGAGGGTCTTTTGAGTAAGGATAGACAATACATTGATGCTGCTAGTGGGGGAATGTTGGCTGATAAAACACCGACCGAGGCTGGGAAACTACTAAATAACATGGCTTTAAATACCCAACAATTTAGTTCTCGGAAGGATGTAGGTGTAGTAAATGGGATTAGTAGTGCTGATATGACTGATTTAAGGGATCAAATTCAAGAAAATGGCCAACAAATTGCGACTTTGACTACTCTTGTCTCGAAACTTGTCATTGATCATTCGAAAAAGACCGTCTTTGCTGTAAGTTCTGATAATTTGCGAGTTAATGACGCTGGTCAGCTTGGTATGTCTGAAAATGTGAATGTTATGGGTGGTTTTAATGGTAACCAAAATAGGAAATATGACCCGTACTCGGACACTTATAATGAGGGATGGAAAGATCACCATAATCTTAGATACGGTTCAGGACCTAGACCCTATAACCAAAATAATTTTAGACCTCATGCACCTCAACCATATTCCGTATCACTAGAAGACATGATAAAACAACTAGCAAATACGGTGGGTCAAGTTCAAAACCAAGGTGCGTTGTACCAACAGAAAACAAATGCTCATCTTCAACAATTAGATTCACAAATGGGGCAAATATGTACGACCTTGAGTAATATTGAAACCACTCTCTCAGGTAAGCTTCCTGCACAAATAATCCCTAATCCGAAGTAGAAATATTGGGATTAGACGTGATTGAAATATTATTGGGTGAAACAAGGCGGATGGTTGGATTAGAAGGTATGTTTAAGATGGCGGTTGCGGAATTGTCGGACTCTTAAGAATATCTTAACTACGTCGAGCCAAAGACGTTAAATTAGGCGCTTCTTGGGAGGCAACCCAAGCTTAAATGTATTGTATTATTTTTATGTATTTATTTAGTCGAGTCAGCTTAAGTGCCTCCCTGAGTTTCGCAACATTTGTAAGGGGATGTTAATAGTGTCGGTTGCACAAAAATATTAGTATTAGATAAAATAAACTTCATAAGACGTGTCATTGCTGAGAACTTTTTGGGTATTTCGTGTTACACGTGTTTGGGTCTAGTGCTTCTATTTTGCAGGAATACTGTTATTATGCACTTTTTGGAGGCTGTGGAGGTTGATATTATGGGACTAAAACTAATACAAGGACATACAACCAGGATCACTCACATATTAAATCCGCTAAATGCTCTTATCTCTCTCCTTTATTTTTCGAGTACATTTCATTTGTCATCGAGGACGATGTTGATCTTAAGTGCGGGGGGAGTTAATCAAAATCTTAATAAAACAAGTTTTTTTTAAAAAATTTTTTTTTAATAAGTGTGCTTTAAGGTTACAACCTAGGCGTTTTTAGGCTAACTAAAATAAGAAAATCGACGACAAGCTCTAATCTAACAATTTTTCGAAAAAAAAATTACTAACTTTTATTTTTTCTATTAAAAAAAATGTTATGAAGTTATATATACAATTATTTTTCCTCCCGATCGAACTTGGATTAATTAATTTGATAGTAGATGATATTTTAAGTCTCTTTTAAATTTGAGTTATAAGTGAATTATAAAGAATAGCACTTATTTGTATTACCTTCACCACTTATTTTTTATTGACTCTAGAGGTACGAAAAGTAAGCCGGTTTTGTTAAATTAATTTGCTTTCCTAGGTGACTCCTAATTAGGGCTAAGGAAGATTAGACACCTCAAGAGTGAATGAGTCGTTCTTGTGACTCGAGTTAGTAAATCCGAGGGGAACCTAGTCCTAATGGGATTGGGAGAATGCCTAATGCCTTGTCCGGAAGGGCGGGAGTCATTGGTTGAAAACTCGTTACATGGGTCACTTGATCGGGCAAGAAAAAAAAGGAAAAAAAGCGAAAAAGAAAAAATCGAAAGAAAAAATAGAAAAATATACAGAAAAAAAAGAGGGGAAAAAAAAGAAAAAATAATTATGGAAAAAGTGAGAAGAGGTGTTTAGTTTGCCTATGTGCTCGGGAGAACGATCCTCGTACTGAACTGGTAATAGGAATGTACGGAAAGTAAATCCCCTTCCCCCAAGACCTTAAATTGCCGAAACTCGTCTTTTTGAGTCGATTTTTATACAATTTTTTTGGATAGTTCAAATGAGTGTGAAAAATAATGAGTTCATTTATAATTTATATTTAGAAGCGCTCTAAAATATTAAATATTGTTAAATTAATTAGTTGAATAGTTCTATGTGGAGGAAAAGTTAAGTGTATATGCTTCCTAATCTAACTCAAATATTTTTATTGACTTCTCTAACTTAGTTAACTAATTCGTCTAACTTAAAATAATTTAGTTTGTCGTCGGTGATCTTGAGTTGGTTTGGCCGAAAGCATCAAGGTTGATACATTTATTCATAGCTCATGTTTTGTCATTGTCGAGGACGACAAAAAGCTAAGTGTGGGGGAATTTGATAACTCGCTAAATATTCATATTTTCACCCCGTTTTTGTATGTCGTTAACCTCGTTTATAATAATATCTGAACTATACGATAAAATTTTGTGAGATTCGATATTTAAGGGCATGTGTATTATTTATCGTGCTAAATAGACTGATTTCGATGTTAATTCTATTTATTAGGTACAGGATTGATAAGTCAGGATTGAATGACCCGACTAACGCGGTGGATTTGACACAAAAAGGAAACGGCGTGAAAAATGGAAGAAGATTGCCCAAATCATGTAGCAAATCTAAACTATATAGGAAGTGCACAAAGTAATCAAGGGAAGAATACAAATACATCACACAAACAAAAGGAAAAAAAGAAAAGTCAATATATTCCAAGATTTCAGGAAGGACCTATGACACTAGAAATAAAGCAAAGAAGAAAGGGAAACAGAGAATCTATGTTATGGCAATTGACGAAGCACCAATATGGAAACACAATATTGCCATCTCATCGGTTTCCATATTTCTACCCAGAAATCGTACTCCAAATCTTTCCTAAATTTTGACCCAATGTAACTATAAATACTCGGTTCCCATCATGAATAACTCAAGCAAGCAAACACAAAAATACCAAACTCTATTAGTAATTGAAGTTAACGGTTTTCGGGAGCTCAGGAGCAGTCCGTCGGGTGAAGCGGCTTCAACTCGAGGGAAGACGGAAGCACTACTTGTGGAGGTGTCGAAACCAAATCAAGGAGGAGTCTTTCGGTTCTAGATATTAAGTTCTCTACTCCTTAATACTTGTTAATTTCAGTTATTAATTTTGTCTTGGATCTTATATGACGTTAATCGTTCAGTTATGAAATCAATTAGTTTTACCAATATTATTCTGTTAGTATTCAATTATATACTCGTCTTTATTGTTCAATAGCTAGTTGTATTAATTGGCGCGGCGTTAAATTATACAACCGAGTAGCAACTATATTAATTTAGGACTGCGAATTGTCACTAGATTAATCTAGGAGTATAATTTGATCTAGTTAATTTTAAATGACTAGGATTAATGATGTCTTTCTTGTCCTTAATGCGACTAGTTAACTTACGGAGCGTCGAAACTTACGTAATAATTAATTAGTTAGTATTGGTGGTCGAGCGGCTCGACACCGATTATAAGGAAGGATAGGGAGATTTAGCGGCTAAATTCTCTACAATTAATCTAGTAATAAAATAATATGGGTACGACGAGTCGATTTAGTAACTGAATGGGTAACTAAGTATAAGAAATATATGAGCCGAATTATTATGCTTGTTTCACTTGTATATATATTAGAATATTAGTTATAGTTTATTATGGAGTATTTCATTAGTTTAGATTATTCGAGACAATTAATTAAACCCCTCATTCCGTATATATTCTTGTTAATATTGTTAATATGTTATTCATAATCGTAAATATGTAGTGGACTAGTTATTGAATAAATCGTCTCTCCGTGGGATCGACCCTTACTTGTACTATACTACGTAATTTTTAATATCGTTAGTGTGATAAAAGTAAGGTTATAAATTATTAATTTGAGTGCGGTAACGACACGTATCAGGAGTCCGGCTAGGATAAGAAAACAGATAAAAAATGACGACGGCTTTTTTTTTTCTTCCCATTACGGATGAGTTGGGTTAGGATAAGACCCCGTTCTTTTGGACTTATATTCACATTTTCAGTTCACTTCATTTTAATTTAGTTCAGACACATTCAGTTTACCTCTTTTATGCCTTGATTTTTTTTTTTCCGTCGCAGGTGAGTCGATTCAGATAAGAAAGCGAATAAAAAAAAGTATTTTTGTTTTTTTACCAATTTTAAAGTTAAAAATATACTCAAACAATTATATTTAATAATCGTAACTACAACCAATTGTAAATTCCATACCTGTAACAGGTGTAGAAGGAAGCTCAAACTTTTTTTTTCTAGTAAGAAGGAAGGTCATTGATGTACCACTCGTAACATTTTGAAACTTACTCGTATATCATCTTTCCTCTTTCTTTTCCTTCCCATTTTTTTTGAAAAATTACAAATTACCACCATATATTTACAATCTTTTATAAATTATCACCACGTATTTTGTTTATTACAAAATACCACCTACACTTTAACGTATATTAGCAAAGCACCACCGTATTTCAATTTCGATTTCTTTACTTAATTCCCAGCCTACTAAATGAAAATAAATGATCTATTTGACGAAATTACCCTTACTTTATTCACTATTAGCAAAACCTAACCATTTTTTTTAAAAAAAGAAAAAAAACTCTATCAGCCCCTAATCCCCCACCCTTCATCTTCAACCTTCAACCACCATTCAATCTCATTTTCTAACGTCCAACATTGCTACCAAATCGACAATCAATTAATCAAATTACAATTATAATCAATTCAATTATGATAGTTCAAAGTTCAATTAATCGTCGAAAGATCTCTCGGAGAATTCACTGGCAGAAGAATAGTTCACGCAAATCAACGGTGTATACTCGTCGGTGTAATCCTCGAACTCAGAATTACAACCTCCGTTTCCATTACTGCTCGAAAAAAACTCAGGATTGAAGCTCGGTGAAGGATTCATCGCAATAATGAAACGGTTTTTGGTGGAGGTTAGGGTTCACTATTAAGGAGGAGATTGAATGGTAGTGGAAGATTGAAGATGAAGCCATGAGGATGGGGGACTGACAGCGGATACCGTTTTTGTTTCTTAATTAATTTAGTTTTTTTGGGTTATACTATGGCAAATAAAGTAAGGGTAATTTCGTCACTTGCATCATTTATTTTCATTTAGTAAGTCGGGAATTAAGTAAAATGGAATCGGAATTCAAATACGGTGATGCTTTGAAAACATACGTTAATGTGTAGGTGTTTATTTTGTATTAAACAAAATACATAGTGATAGTTTGTAGTAAAAGATTGTAAATACGTGGTGCTAATTTGTAATTTTTCTTTTTTATATCCAAACAATCGCCCTTAGTTCCCTCCTCCCCTCTCCCCTCCCTCAACAAGGAAAATGATATCCAATTTGCTATTTCTAACAGTTGGCCTAATCACAAGGGAAGTGATCTGTAGTTGTTTTCCCAGTTGATGGGTGGACCAGAGAGTATTCCGTAACTCCCTCGGCTCAACACTATATCCATTTGCATCGTGTAAATTCCACCTACACATACAAAGCGTCTCATATAAGAATTTGAACCAAACCGTAATCATTCGTTTTGAAATTTAACGGGTTTATAGAATCATAGGTGCTGACCGTTTGCACTCCAGGGAATCAGGCATCGACAAAAATGAATCAAATCAAAAGATCTAGGAGCATAAGGGAGCTTTATGGTTCCTAGGACACCGATAACATGAGGCACTCCTCTCGAGAGAGCGAATTGAACATGTGCTTCATATGAGTCCCTTGGTGCAAATGACATTGCCTGTACGGTTTTCTTGAACAAATACGCTCCCTAACTCGCTACATGCATACAATATATTCTTGCATAAGACAGGCTCGATTGTAATGCCTACCCTTCGACCAAAACTTTGTCACAAGAACGCGAAGTTCAAATTAAGAATTGAAAAAAAAAATTAAAACCAATATGAGACAACATCCACATTTCTACAACCGATCACAACTCGAGTTGAATTTACAAAGACGGGGTTTTTAACCTTTCTATCTTTGTAGCCTGAACCGACAAATTGAAATTCCCATCTACTTTTGGCTCATAAATGACTATGTTAGTGTGATTAGTGTGTTGCAGGTTGATTATAGTTGTGAATTAGAGTAATCACCAATCAATAAGTAAATAGATGTAATCCAGCATGTTGTTCGAGTATAGGCTGAAAAGCAAGCCTAGTAAACGGATGATTGTATTACCTAATTAAGCTGATTAGTGTGTTGCAGGTTGATTATAGTTGTGAATTAGAGTAATCACCAATCAATAAGTAAATAGATGTAATCCAGCATGTTGTTCGAGTATAGGCTGAAAAGCAAGCCTAGTAAACGGATGATTGTATTACCTAATTAAGCTCATCAAATTGAGTAAACTTGTACTCATATAATTGTATTACCTCCGATCTATCTCCTTGTTAGGTTTTACCAATTTTACAAATGCAATTAGCTTCTTGCCTCTACTGATTACACTCTCAAGAGATCCGTTTTTACAGAAGAGGGAGTCTCTTAGTCATTAACCGACTACAAAAAAAACACATTAATCAAAAGACGAAAACATTCAATAGCGAATCTCCTTTCTATTAAAGAAGGGACCAAGCCCAATGACGTGGCAGCCCCCATTAACTCAGGATTAGATGATAATGAAGGCTTAAGCAAATTCATCAATCAGTCATTTAGGCTTCAATTAAGGACTCTAAGTGTGAACATCCTCTTGCGTTCACACTTGCAGTAAGTAAATATCTTTACTCTTGGAAAGGAAAAAAATACCCTTAGGGAGCGTTTGAAAACATGGAATTATTTTGATTTCCATGAATCTAATTCTAGATATTCAATTATTGACATTCAATTCCATTTCCAATTCCAAAATATTGTTTGGGTATCCATGGAATTGGAATTGGAATTGGGCGGGGCGGAACCGGGTCGAGGTCACAAAAAATTAATTTTTGAATTTTTTTCCATGACGAAAATGTATATTTTCAATTAGGGACAAAAATTAATAAAAAAAAAAAATATATTCCGACTAGATTTACGGGAAAAAAAAAACAATAAATAGTGACGGAATTGAAATGACTATCATGGGGTAGTCATTTGAGAAAGTCAAATTTAAACAAGGTTGGAATTGGTATGGAATTCATCTCAAATCCAATTCCAAATTCTCGGTTTTCCCAAACACTTGAATCATCTCAATTCCGGAATTGAATTCCAATTCCTAGTTCCCAAACAAGCCATTAAGCAATTGTGCAGTCCAAGGAAGAAGAGGAAAAAAATTAAAAGTTTCACATTGAACAAGAACAAGAATACATGCAACTTCCAAGTGAATCGTAAATTGTCCCATGTGCATTGAGAAACACAATGGAGTATTAAACAGGCATATATACATTTTCCAAAATTGTATAGTTTTCTCGGTTTTCTCCTTCTCCCACGTATTAATATATGGATCGTCACCTCCATTGTCATATTTTTTCACCTCCATTGTCGTATTTCTTTTTTTTTCCTGCTAAATTTTTAAGCCACTCCTGTTAAATTTGATTTCTTTGTATTGCTAATAGTGCCATATCGAAATTCATTGAAATAAAAAGAAGAATGAGAATTGATGATTGACTACAGAACGAGAAAATATTTACTGGAGTTGTTAAGTGAAGGAGGAAACCGGGGTAAGTGCACTTAAATCACCTCATTTACTATTATTGAATTACAGATAATGTTGTATGTTTTATATTGCTACTGTAACCTGTTTCATCGTTGCAGGTTGACACTGAATTCACAAATGTCATTGCATTCAGGTAACTTATGTAACATACTGTTAGTCTATTCAGGAAACACTGAGCTCATGTGAAACCGTAAATTGTCCCATAGTCTGCTAAATTTTTAAGATTCTTCTAGATAAATTTTATTTCTTTGTATTCAGGTGTCATATCGAAATTCATTGAAATAAAAAGAAGAATGAGAGTCGATTATTGATAACAAAAGAACACGCACAACAAATAACAACATCAAAAACGCACCAACAACAAGCAACCCGGCCGCAGTAGCAATAAGAACTAAGAATGACTCACGAAACATAATAAACAAGAGCAAAAAACAAGCAACAACAATATGACGAACAAGTCACGCAACTGAGGAGACGGACCCACCTAAAACCGAATCTGGCGGCCACGGCGGCAGAGGAGGCAGAGCAGGTTGATGTCGTAGGATGATTTTATTTTGTTTCCGTGTTAGTTGGGAAATCGATTTGGGTATTTAGGGTTTGGTGTTTCACTTACATTCTTGCTGTTAGTATAGGGTATTTAGAGTATTTAGGATCAATTTAGTGATGAAATTGGGTCTAATTATTGATTTTTGAATTGGGGGGCCATGGGTTTGGATTTCTGCCATGGTGAGGAGGAAAATTATGGTCAAGATTGAGTTGTTGATGATGGGTAATTGTGGACATGACGTAGGTCCACCCCGACGCGGCCACGCGCGGGTTTGGGTAGGCGAATGAATCTCGTGGTGAGATTGTTCTCGGGTTCAAAATTTAAGTCAAAATGGAGTCGCCACCGAATTTTGTGGTTATTCGGAACCATACGAGCCCACTCTATGTCGTCATGGGCTATACACAAAGTAAGCCCACTTCGATTTCAGAGTTCATGGGGCTCGTCCCTTTGCATTATTATACCGATACCGTTTACACCGGCTTTCGTATATAAAATGACTCTCGTGCGCCAATGGTTTCGGGCATCCGGAAACCAAGGTTCTGAGTAAGGGGTGAGGGTACGTGTTGGGAAGCCCACTAAGGACACCCAACCCCGCCCGCACATGGCGGCCTCTACTAAGACATCGTTCGTGTTCGTGTACGCGCGTTAGTAAAATGATAAAATGATATGCAAACAGCGTTTTCGGGCTAAGCATGTGAATTATATGTGAATTACGTCATTTAATGCATCTAATTATGGTCGAAGTGATTTAGCATGCGATGTTCATTTAAATAAATAAATGGCAAACATCAAATAATAGAAAACTCGTAAATAAATTACAAATTACACGGGCGGAATACAACCCGGAATTCACAATACAACGAGCAATAAAATAGAATAATTGAATCATAAGCAGCAAATGTTAACTAGAAACGGACCCGTATATAATAAATATAAACTAGACCGTAAGTTGTGCAAATGGACGAACCTTAATTAATTACGCATTATATTGCATATTAATCAAAGGACGGAGGTTCGAGACCTAGGCGTGATTCTAACCCGATCTCGAACCTCGATGTCTTGTCCCGACTTATCACCTCGAGAAATGGAGTCTAAATTAATTATGTGTCGGATACGACTAAAGAGTCGTCGACACAAAAATTAATAGTGTGAGACCGTCGATCAAAGTCATTTTTAAGTGTCGTGATGTGCGCAAGTTTTAGAAAAATGGGTTCACGTGATAGCCTTTACACGCGTTGACTAAAAGTCGTAACAAAAAGACGAATCTTAAAATATGGTCATATGTCGCGAAGGTCGCATTTTAATGTAAGGACCGAAAAGAGTAGAAAGTCGAGAAAACGAAAAAAAGTGGGCTCGGCCAAACAGGCCTGCCCGCGAGTCGCCTGGCCGGTCGCGCGACTCGCGCGTGGGTCTGGTCGGGTATTTTTTATTTGTCAAAAAAATCGTCAATTTTTATAATCGCGTGCTAATGTGGGTTTATTTACTCGGTTTATGTTTTTATTAGATTAGGAATTTTTAATTAGTAACAAAATTGCATCCCTCTACGTCACGACATTGAAACTAATCCTTCCGGATTATGTGATGTCGATTTTCGTGTCAACGGGTTTCGTACTAATTGAAATGGAATCGAACGCGTTCAACTACAACCGATTGCAATCACGTCACGTCCTTGAGAACATTGGGGCGGGGCTCCTCGAAAGGGCTCCACCTCCGTCGTTACTCGTAAAGGGATTAGACGGACTTTAGGCGATCGTCGTAATCAAACGTATTTGAAACCGAATACTAGTATTATTATGTACATATACACATACACGGTATTAATTGTTAATGACGAAATGTAAATAAATAAATAAATAAATAATGTTAGTGGTTAGAGTACATAAATAAAATGTTAGGTGTTAGAGTACATAAATAAAATGTTAGTAGCAAAATTAAAGTAATGTTAGTAACGGAATTAAAATGTTAGTGCTAGTAATAATAATAATAATAATAATAATAATAATAATAATAATAATAATAATAATAATAATATACATAATCAAAAGGAAAAGAGAAAGGAGAAAGAGATGTCGGGATTTGAATCACACCCTCAACCTACATGCTTAATGGCCTCGGAAACGAACTCGTAATAGCGACGGGAGCGCGGGAGTGTCGAGATATGTAGGGTGAGTTATGGTGTGTGTCTTTGACGAGTTTTGATCTCGGGATTTTGAATATGTGTGTGTGTGTGTATGTATGCCGCCGGTTTTTCGAGGGCAAAAGGCTCGGTTTTTTTGTATGGTTTTGCTTGGGGTTGTAGTGTAGGATGAATGAGGTTTGCAAAGGCTCTCCTTAAACTCTCAAAGCTGAAAAATGCAAAGGGTTAGGGGGTGTATTTATAGGCTTGATCAAGTGAATCAAATGGGTTGAGTTATTATAGGAAAATGTTGACTCTTGATTTGATTTGCTAATTTTGAATTCTGATTTTGTGCGCCAGTTTTCGAGAATGAACTTGGCTGATTTTGTGAGACGGTTTCGTCTTTGACCGGGTTTTGACCCGGTCGCTAAAAGACGGGATTTATTTCCAGTGACGGTTTTGACCCAAATTAGTCTCATTTTATTGGAAACGGCCCACTGGGCCTGGATTTGAGGTCGGTTTTGAGAGATTTGCACTCCGCTAAATGCCCACGTCGGATACTATTGATTCCGAGTCCGTATTCGAGCGTATTAAGTCACGTTAGCGTCCGATCATCATCGGGTGTTTTGTCGGGAACTGCTATAGACACTAGCAGGCAAAATGCGGGTGTCTACAGAGCCCCCACTCTGACTGAGGCTTGGACAAGGCGAAAGTCAGAGTAGCTACCAGGCCAATCGAGGATTACGACCTGGCAGCCTTCCGGTCGGGTCGTTTATAGTCCATTAGACTCGCGTGAAGGGCTCGCCAGCCATAAGCAGAGGGTCATACCTGTCCTGACGATGATAGCTCCGTGGGGAGTCGAACTTGCCTTTGAAGTCATAGGTGTACTCGTATGCCGACACATCACATTTTGGATGTAGCATTCCAGGAGAAACACCGACTCATGCTGGGTTGTAAAGTAGCTGCGCAGGGACTTGCTTCTGAAGTCTTGGGTGTACTCGTACGCTGACACATGACAACTTGCATGTAGCATTCCAGGAGAAACACCGCCTTTGATGTTCCGTTGGGAAGCACTAGCTTGTACCTGAAATGTTAGATACATTGGTAGAAATAGCAGGCATAGCAGATAGCAAGATAGCACATAGGAAATGCAGTTAGCATCTATAGACTGACTTGCGCTGGGGAAAATGGTTTTTGCTTCATCTTGAAATCGAAGTCCTGAAAGCAACTCACGTGCTAGGAGATAGGTTTTCAAAATTGAAAGGGGTAGAAAAGAAATTTGCAGTTTAAATAGAATGAAATTTGACCTTGTTGAAAAGGATTTTATCAAATGGCTAAGTTTTGCAAACTTCAAAGTAAAAAATTCGAAGAGAGATGCATACTGACAGACTCGACTCTGGACGCGACGGACGGGTTGACAGACACGATTTGACTCTCGAGGGGTTGGACCGCGACTCGGTAAGGGGGTGGGTCACCTAAGATGACAAGACTCTTAAGCTGCGCTATTCCGTAGCCTAGGCGAGTGGCAACACAGTCGAACATCGAAATGGGAAGGATGTGCTATAGGGTGGCTGCAGTAGTCTGTAACGAGACTGTAACGACAGGACTTAGTAGTAGCAATGTTATAGTCTGGTGCTCTTTTGGATCTTTGATTTTGGGGTATAGTCCCAAAAGTGGGTGTTGCTTCGAGTCCTTGATAGATTCTCGTCTTTGACTGAGCCGAGTTCTAGGACACACTATAGAAAGGTGGCTAGATTTTTGAAAGTATTTGGATTATGTGGGTGGATGGAGAACTTCTGCCTAAGAGAAGCCCCCAGGACGACAAAGCTAACTGTTGAGAACATGACAGTGTCGTGACAGGAATGATGGTGCTTTTTGAACGTGTGTCAATGTGGGTGGTTGTGCCCTTGTTGAAAGGCTGCCTACGTATTCACGTGTAGTGAAATCAAACCAAGCCGTAGTTCAGTGGATTGAAAGATATATTATGGTACCTAGTTTATTAGGGCTTTGTGTGTAACTAGCCATAGCGATGGTGTAGGCTAGGTGAATTCTCAATGATGTCTTGATCAAAGGGCTAGAACAGTTAGGATGTTGATCCTGTGACTGTGAGCATTCTCCGGGGTAACCCCCAGAGGTGGTGTGAACTATTTGGGCATGTTCTATGCAGACCGCAGGTTGAGTTCCCGTGTTTGGGGTTGGTAACTGGTTTGGATGTTTTTGGAAATGTGGTGCCAGGTGGAAAGTGGCTTTGATGTTTTGAAATCTGGAGCTCGATTTTGTGGAGCTAAAGCTTCGAGGGTAAGGTATTGTAATGTGGTAGGAAAGGGGGAAGTCGAGTAAAAATGACTCGAACTTCAATCGCGGTAGGTTGATAATGCGGGATCTGATTTCCATGTCTGGCCCTAATAGTTAGGGGTATCCTATGGAGCTTGAATCCTCAAAATTTCGGGCTGTCTCTTAGCCTAGGTCTCGGGAAGGTCTTGAAGGTTGTAATGTGGGAAGGCTAAGTGTGGTGTTAGCTAACCAGCCTGATTGTCACCCTTCTATTTGATTGTATGGGCATCGATAATTTTTGAATTAACCGTACCCCGGATAAGGGATTTTCACTTGAGTTGACCGTTGACCACGGTAATGGGTATTTGAATTTTTTTGGTTGACCTCTCAGCCCCGGTCATGGGATTCTTCATTTGAGTTGACCGTGCTTTGGTCGGGGGATGTTGATAATTCTTTTTGATAATCATGGCCAGCTCTTTTGTTTTGGCCCTTTGCTTTTTTCCTTGGACTTCTGATTTTTTTTGTCCAACTCTTTTTCTTTTTTCTTTCTTTTTTCACGGTAATCCCCTCCTATGGTGTTGTGGGTGGATACGGGGTTGGGCCTACCAGTTGGATTAGGCTTGCGGAGCTAAACCTTTGTAAGGTGTAAGCCTAGTTGGTGAGTGCAACTCGCGGTGGAGTACTCTACGGTAAGCATGGTGATTTGGATCTCGGTATTGTCATCATAATTCCGAGCAGGCTTAGTGGGAACATCGTCCCGAGTTGGGTATTTTTGGCATCAAGCCTATAGAGTCACGATGCTTCTTTTTTTGCTTCTGGTCAGACTAACGCCTAAGGTAGGGATTGATCAGTCTTATTGGAGGGGTGTTTATTGTGGGAAATGGGCTTGCCTTCCGTCTTGAACCTAAACTAGGAGACTACCTAGATTTGTCATAGGATTCGATACTGCTCCTACTAGGGGTAGTTATGTGGCTGTCTATGCCGGACATGGAACAGGTAAGGGAAAACATGGGTCTCAGTTCCTGCAGTCATTATAGATGTGCCTATAATATTCACGTGCATGTGCTCACAGTGTATGATGGTGTTCATCATGTTCTCGGAAACACATAAGAAAGCATATAGGAGAGATTGAAAAAGTTGATTTTATTGAATTTTGGAAAGAGGACAAAATACAGTTGACTCTGACTCTGACATCGGAATTGAAAGAAATAGAACATCCTAGACTCGGACTCAGACTCGGACTTAAATCAAATCTGGACTCTGGGATGAGGTTGTCAGTAATCTTCGGCTTCTAAGGACTCAAATGGATGTCCAGTATAGCCTTCGGTAGAAGCTTTACCCAGATCTTCATCATGTCGAAGATCGTCTTCTATCCTAGTGCCCATTTCGGTAAGCACTGCAAAGTTTGAAATGTCGGCATACCTAAGATGGACGCGGTAGGAGTGTAGAAGGTTGTTGATGAATGCCTCCACTAGTGTCTTCTCACTGGGCTTGTCTATCAGCTTAACACTCTCAGCCCGCCAACGTTGAAGGTATTTGGTGAAACCTTCTGTTGGATCTTGGGCCATGACTTCTAAAGTCCGCATGGTAGTCTGAAGTTCAGTATTATCAGAATAGTTTTTAGCGAACTCGGTAGCCACATCTTCCCAAGTGGGGAATCTTTTTGTATTAAGCCTATAGAACCAGGCTTTTGGATATTTCCCGAGGGATGTGCCGAACAGATTGATGAACTTGTCGGCTTTGACCCCCTTGATCGCCATAAACGCCTTGAAAGCTCGGAGGTGTAGTAATGGATCCTCCGTCCCTTCGAATATGGGTAACCCTTCTAGATTGAGATCTGTTGGTAGTTTCTCACTAATGGGTGTATAGTCTCGGGAGTTTTCAACTCGGATGTTGTTCTCTTGGGAGGCATGGAACTGTTGTTCGAGCTCACGCACCGTGCTGATCAGTTTGGCAAATGGCCCAGTATTTACCGACCCGTAATTGAAGTCTTGTTCTTCAACGACAGTTAGACGAGCATCTAAGGCCTCTTGGTCGGCTCTTATGAACCCTAGTTGGGTTTCAAACGTGGCCTGGTTACTAGCCATGGTTTCTAGCGAAGCCTTCAATTCATTAATGGTGTTTTCCATCTCCCTATTCCCGGTTGTGGATGTCATCCTCTGCGAGAATACCCACGTAATCAGAAATGTTGCTTCGGAACTTGAATACACCAAGGCATAGGAAATAGCGCGGGAGGAGAGACAACTCTGGTTTGACTCGGGTTAGACTCTCCTAAGACAAATATGTAGGGTACGATTCTCGGAGTGATTGTGATTAATCGCCCCGTCGGAGAATAGCCCCCAAGTGAGACCAAGGACTCTTGTAGGACTCAGATGGTGTGACATCTAGGTGACTCAAAAGCGGGGTACGTGAGACAACACGTGTAAGACATGACCCTTAGAGCAACCGTGACTGATCGCTCTGCTGAAGGGTAGCCCCCGAGTGAGATTGAAGGTTTTGTTAAGACTCGAGTGTCGGACGAGTGACCCTTTAGATGTAAGGATCACGAACCTTTAGCTACAAGGCTATGCCTTGTAAAAGGTTGACTCGGCCTCGAGAAAAGGCAGACGGGGTAAGGGAAGAAACTCGCGATGTAAGATCGGCATAGTTTCGACGCTAGAGACCCTTGACTTGACTTGAATAAGGATAGACCCTGTTATTAGGGTAGACCCTAAAGTTAAAGGACTTGAATTGGGATGACTCGACTAACGGATTGAAAGACGGGCAAAATTCCCCTAGGAAAGGTCGTGGGGACCGCCCTGTCGGAGGGAAAGATCGCGTGTGACTTTCTAGTTAGGACTCGAGTGTTCAGACGAACCTTCCATTTACGAGTGTATGACTCGTGTTGGTCGGTTATGCCTTTAGGAAAAGGCGGACTAGGATGGGGAAGAAACCCGTGATGTAGGATTGACGGAGTTTCGACGCTACAGACCTTCGACAAATTACGAAAAGACCCGAAACACGGATTACGGTAGGTCCTATAATAAGGAAGATTTTTTAAAAATGATTGAATTTTGAAAAATGATTGAATTTTGAAAATTGAGAGGACAGTCCTGAAATTGGCAATGGGCCAATAGGACCGGGCATTTTGAAATATTAGAATGGTTGCGAGTAAATTCGCATTTTGAAAATTGAGGAGGCGATCCCGTCTTTTGAAATTGGCAGCATGCCGACAGGGCAGAGTTTTTTTTTTTTTTTGAAAATTTGGAATTTTGAAAATTTGAAAATCGAAAAATAAGATCCCGAAGATTTGAAAATCGAAAACAGCATCTCGGAGATTTGAAAATCGAGAATGGAATCTCGAAGACTTGAAAATCGAGGTGGAATTTTGAAGATTTGAAAATTGAAGTTGAATTTTGAAAATTCGAAAGTCGAAAGGGAAACGAAAATTCGAAATTTAAAATGGGAAGCATGTCGGCTAAAAATAGGCTATTTTGAGTCAAATCGTAAGTCTAAATTTTGGCAGCATTCCAAGTTTTTGAAATTGGATATTTTGAAAAGACGGGTCCCGAAACGGACAGTATTTCGGGTTTTTCAAAATTTGGTATTTTTGGAAAGATGCATTTTTTGAAATGACGGTTTTTGAAAAAAAATGACATGGAAACCAAGTAGCACGTAGTCAAACAAGCATTATAACGATGCTTATGTATGCATTACGCTAAGTCTCGGTCGGTCAAAATAGGGTCTATACCAACAACGATGGCTTTCTCGTGTGATGGACGGACTCCCTAAGCCGAGTTGGTCTTAGGACATGCCGCGAAACCGAGACGAGTTCCACCATCGATGTCTTTAGCGCACCCATGTAGGAATGCACCGTGGTATAGTGGGACGTCGGTCACAAGTAACCGGCCCGGGCAAAATTTGGGTTATGCATGAATCATTAAACTAATGCGCGCACACTAATATACGAACGATTTCTCTTCGAGTCTCACCCTAGGAACCCCGATGACATGTGGTACATCAGGTATCCCCAGCGGAGTCGCCAAATTGTGGACATGACGTAGGTCCACCCCGACGCGGCCACGCGCGGGTTTGGGTAGGCGAATGAATCTCGTGGTGAGATTGTTCTCGGGTTCGAAATTTAAGTCAAAATGGAGTCGCCACCGAATTTTGTGGTTATTCGGAACCATACGAGCCCACTCTATGTCGTCATGGGCTATACACAAAGTAAGCCCACTTCGATTTCAGAGTTCATGGGGCTCGTCCCTTTGCATTATTATACCGATACCGTTTACACCGGCTTTCGTATATAAAATGACTCTCGTGCGCCAATGGTTTCGGGCATCCGGAAACCAAGGTTCTGAGTAAGGGGTGAGGGTACGTGTTGGGAAGCCCACTAAGGACACCCAACCCCGCCCGCACATGGCGGCCTCTACTAAGACACCGTTCGTGTTCGTGTACGCGCGTTAGTAAAATGATAAAATGATATGCAAACAGCGTTTTCGGTCTAAGCATGTGAATTATATGTGAATTACGTCATTTAATGCATCTAATTATGGTCGAAGTGATTTAGCATGCGATGTTCATTTAAATAAATAAATGGCAAACATCAAATAATAGAAAACTCGTAAATAAATTACAAATTACACGGGCGGAATACAACCCGGAATTCACAATACAACGAGCAATAAAATAGAATAATTGAATCATAAGCAGCAAATGTTAACTAGAAACGGACCCGTATATAATAAATATAAACTAGACCGTAAGTTGTGCAAATGGACGAACCTTAATTAATTACGCATTATATTGCATATTAATCAAAGGACGGAGGTTCGAGACCTAGGCGTGATTCTAACCCGATCTCGAACCTCGATGTCTTGTCTCGACTTATCACCTCGAGAAATGGAGTCTAAATTAATTATGTGTCGGATACGACTAAAGAGTCGTCGACACAAAAATTAATAGTGTGAGACCGTCGATCAAAGTCATTTTTAAGTGTCGTGATGTGCGCAAGTTTTAGAAAAATGGGTTCACGTGATAGCCTTTACACGCGTTGACTAAAAGTCGTAACAAAAAGACGAATCTTAAAATATGGTCATATGTCGCGAAGGTCGCATTTTAATGTAAGGACCGAAAAGGGTAGAAAGTCGAGAAAACGAAAAAAAGTGGGCTCGGCCAAACAGGCCTGCCCGCGAGTCGCCTGGCCGGTCGCGCGACTCGCGCGTGGGTCTGGTCGGGTATTTTTTATTTGTCGAAAAAATCGTCAATTTTTATAATCGCGTGCTAATGTGGGTTTATTTACTCGATTTATGTTTTTATTAGATTTGGAATTTTTAATTAGTAACGAAATTGCATCCCTCTACGTCACGACATCGAAACTAATCCTTCCGGATTATGTGATGTCGATTTTCGTGTCAACGGGTTTCGTACTAATTGAAATGGAATCGAATGCGTTCAACTACAACCGATTGCAATCACGTCACGCCCTTGAGAACATTGAGGCGGGGCTCCTCGAAAGGGCTCCACCTCCGTCGTTACTCGTAAAGGGATTAGACGGACTTTAGGCGATCGTCGTAGTCAAACGTATTTGAAACCGAATACTAGTATTATTATGTACATATACACATACACGGTATTAATTGTTAATGACGAAATGTAAATAAATAAATAAATAATGTTAGTGGTTAGAGTACATAAATAAAATGTTAGGTGTTAGAGTACATAAATAAAATGTTAGTAGCAAAATTAAAATAATGTTAGTAACGGAATTAAAATGTTAGTGCTAGTAATAATAATAATAATAATAATAATAATAATAAACTTTGTTCTGATCTATCAATAATAATAATAATAATAATAATAATATACATAATATACATAATATACATAATCAAAAGGAAAAGAGAAAGGAGAAAGAGATGTCGGGATTTGAATCACACCCTCAACCTACATGCTTAATGGCCTCGGAAACGAACTCGTAATAGCGACGGGAGCGCGGGAGTGTCGAGATATGTAGGGTGAGTTATGGTGTGTGTCTTTGACGAGTTTTGATCTCGGGATTTTGAATGTGTGTGTGTGTGTGTATGTATGCCGCCGGTTTTTCGAGGGCAAAAGGCTCGGTTTTTTTGTGGTTTTGCTTGGGGTTGTAGTGTAGGATGAATGAGGTTTGCAAAGGCTCTCCTTAAACTCTCAAAGCTGAAAAATGCAAAGGGTTAGGGGGTGTATTTATAGGCTTGATCAAGTGAATCAAATGGGTTGAGTTATTATAGGAAAATGTTGACTCTTGATTTGATTTGCTAATTTTGAATTCTGATTTTGTGCGCCAGTTTTCGAGAATGAACTTGGCTGATTTTGTGAGACGGTTTCGTCTTTGACCGGGTTTTGACCCGGTCGCTAAAAGACGGGATTTATTTCCAGTGACGGTTTTGACCCAAATTAGTCTTATTTTATTGGAAACGGCCCACTGGGCCTGGATTTGAGGTCGGTTTTGAGAGATTTGCACTCCGCTAAATGCCCACGTCGGATACTATTGATTCCGAGTCCGTATTCGAGCGTATGAAGTCACGTTAGCGTCCGATCATCATCGGGTGTTTTGTCGGGAACTGCTATAGACACTAGCAGGTAAAATGCGGGTGTCTACAGTAACCGATGGTGGTTCTAATATCAAAAAAACATTTGTTTCAAATAATTAACTTACTTTCTTTAATATATTGAGTATTAATTTTCTCTTAACTTAATAATGAAAGCATCTAATTATCTAAATAAGGTAATGAGAAAATAACAAAAAAAAATAAGGAAGTGATTTCACTGGGTTTCGAACACAAGTCACGCAATTATAAATTCAAGTGATTTGCGTCACAAATGAAATTATAATTGTGCATGCAAAACATCAATGGCATCATAGGATGTGTTCTCCAGGAGTTCAAAAGTCGGTTCTTATTTGTCTGGGTATGTTAATGTCATACGTGATGACTTACTACAGTAAACCATTACACAATGCAATTACTACAGTCCAATGCAAGACAATTAATAATTGCACAATAAAATATTAAAATTATTATTACCAAACGATAAAAAAAAGTCGTACTAATAAATTAATTTAATAAACTGAGTACTAAATTGAATATTTGTTCATGTTTGAAATTTAAATTATTAAAAATATTTTTTTTTCAAATTATAAATCAATTTAATATATAAATTATAAATATTACAAGTAATATTTTACTGTAGTAATTTTATTAAATTCTCTTTGATACGAGTATAAGGGGTCGAATGGGTCGTGTCAGGTTTCGACCCTAAATTAACGAGTCATTTTTGGATCCATGTCAAACGGATTGTAATTTGGAAAACCGGTTCATGGTTCTAAAAATCGTGTTAGGCGAGTCAGGTTTTGATTATACTCCATATTTGATTATATTTTATCTATATTATGCGTCACTTCATATTGTTATTTACGTTTGATGGGTTCAATAGGTTTTGTATATCTTCTTTAAATTAAAAGTAAATATTCTTCATTAATTTTCTTTTATCAAAAGTAAATATTCTCCATTAAATATTCCCTAATTTTTATTTTGGCGAGTAGGACAAACCCTTGATCAATATACGTAAGTGAGAGTGAATGTCTCCGTTACTATGTGTAGGTTTTACAATCGTAACACGGTAACACTTCATTTATGTTATAAAGGACAATAAACATTATTTGATTACAAACCCCCGATTATTTAAACTAAAATGTTCACAACCCCATGACGTATCACGGGATTTAACACTATATATATATATTATTGTTTTTGATGAACGAGGGAACCCGCAGCCGCTACCTTTTTGGTGCGCATTGGGTAAACTCTCGGGTGTACGCATAGCCTGAAAACAATATACGGAGTATAATATTTAATTCAATGCTTCTTCTATCATAAGTTAAGTCACGAGTCGTTTAACGTCACAACATGGTTCGGAATTACACGTATGTATATGATATTTTTATTTAAAAGTTGTACTCCGTATTTGAATAATAATAAGGAACTCTATGAGTTGATATGTACAGAGTATTTTATAACAAAGTTATTAACAACATTATTGTCCCTTTTTTTTATCTACCAATTCTCTTTAACACAAAAATGTGTACAGCCCCGTGACGTGTCACGGGAATAACACTAGTAATGTATTTAAATTCGTGGATTAATAACAGTGATTAGCACCCATCTCAGAAATTAGAACACATTTATAAAATTAATTAAAAACAATTAAAAGGGGACATGGAAATACCTAGAAGGGGTATTTTTTGGAAAAAAGTATTATACACCTGGTTGTATGGTAGGATTGTACAACCAGGTGGTTATATATATATACTCCTCCTCTTCAATTTAAACTTCTCCTCTTTCCCCTCTAACTTCAATCACATTTAAACTCCTCCTTTTTCTTTTTTTTTTCTTGTAGTCTTCTGCTTCCTTAAAAACACTCCCTCTTCAATTTCTCGTATGTTTTCGTAAGTAAAGTTCTCGAGCTTTCAAAATACTTTTTCGAGTATGAGTTTCTGTGACAAAAATTTCAAATTTTTCGAGCTTCATATTAATTTTTACGAGCTTTTAATTTTTGTATCCGAGCTTCGTATGATATGAGGGTCCACTAACTTGTAATCAATAAATATATTTTCGTGAGGTCAAAATACATTCACTAAAAATTCCGAGTATGTGTGCAAAAATTATGAGCTAACAAGTAAAGTTCTCGAGCTTTCAAAATAATTTTTCGAGTATGAGTTTCTGTGACAAACATTTCAAACTTTTCGATCTTCATATTATTTTTATGAGCTTTTAATTCTTGTATCCGAGCTTAGTACGAACTAGTGCATTTTCCATCTTTTGTAGAGGTGCAACAAACTTTAAGATGATGAAAACTATCAATTCTAAAACTTTTTGAGCTATAATGAAATCAACTCGAGCTATGAATTGATTATAATGTAATATTTAAAATCCGAGCTAACTATAATACTCGTAAGAAATTATTGACCATATAAATAAACTTTCTCAGCTATCATGATTATAATACGAGCTGTAAATAAAATGTAATATTATATTTAAAATTTGAGGTACTTGTAATACTTCTTGAGCTAATAAATATACCTACTACTCCTTTAATATGAGGATCCACTAACGAAAAAAATGACAAACTATAAATTAAAAAATGACTCCAACTACAGACAATCTGGTGCAAACTATGTCGATAATCCTCCGGCGCCCGGCGTCGTGAAAATTTCACGAAGACCTACGTGACTATCACCAAGATTATTAATAGTAGACGTAGTCCGTGCAGTATCCGACACCTTCCTACATTACTCGATGCCCGTTTACGTGCCCAAGTCTCAGCAACCTTAAATCTCCCACGAGCTCGACTACTTTCAATATCCATCGAACTCCTCTTCCTAGTCAATTTTCAAGTATTCAATTAAAAAAAAAGAGCTACAAGGAAAACAACTCAAGCTAGGAATAAATTACAATTTAATATCTAAAATTCGGGATAATTGTAAACTCGTGAGAAGTTATTGAGCTAGTGAAGAAACATTTTGAGCTATCATGTCCATAATTCGAGCTAACATTAAAACATAATGTAATATTTAAAATCCGAGCTAGTTGTTATACTTTTGAGTTAGTAAATATAATTACTTTCCATGCATATTTTTAATATGAGATATCACTAATATTTCTAGAGTTTCAGTACCAAATTTTAGTAACATAAAAAATTAGTGATACTATTGACAATTACCTTCACAATGAGATGCATCCTCTACTTATTGTCCCGGAGCCAATGATAATGCTTTCGAAGTTACAATTTCCAAAGAAATTTCATTTTCCTTAGGAATTTCATTATTCGTTGGCGATGATAAATTAATAGTTCCCTTTGCAGTTGAATCTTCACAACACCATTGGTAGTTCAAGATAAAAGATAAAACATTATCCGACAAATTACACGATCTTTTTAAGCCGAGATACAATTAATTTTTAGGTACATTATCAACTCTTAAACGTTTCGAGCTATTATGAAAATAACTCGAGCCAGAAATTGATTAGAATGTAGTATTGAAAATCTGAGCTAACTGTAGAAATTGTTGAGCATATGAATAAATTTACTGAGCTATCATGACTATAATACGAGCTATAATTAAAATGTAATATAATAGTTAAATTTCGAGCTAATTGTCATACTTTTTGAGCATATCAATATAACTACTACCATTTTAATATAATGGTCCAAATTTTCTCATTAAATAGTTAATCGAGTATAACTTTTTGAGTTTCGTCGTAAATAAATTGAGCTATGCTACCGTAAAAAACTTTTCAATCCGTAATTAACATTCGACAATATTAAATCAATCTGTGAAAAAAAAAATTACGTTTACTTATTGCATATCATAAAATACAACCAATTAACCATGAAAATTTACAATATGCAAAACAAAGTCTAGAAATATGTACGGAGTAATAATGTCAACCGTTCATACTAATATTACCTTGACAAGGAGAATTAACTTGTCGTTGTCTTCTAGAATTGATCATTTCCAAGTTGAATTCTTCAATATCCATTGAAAAATGGATTACTATACTGATTTAATGGAGAAACATGAGAAAAAGAGAAAAATATGTTGGCAGTTACACAGTTAGAGAAAGAATGGGGAAGAACTGAAGATCACGTACATTAGTATTTGGTTAGGTTAATTAAAATATAGTAGTGAAATGACATCATTAACCCTGGTTGTATATAAGCATTATACAACCAGGTGTATGATCCTCTTACTGGTATTTTTTTCTACCTCGGTTGTACTAAGGCAACTCATTGATTATGAAGGTAGATTGGAAGACTCAGTATTATATACGTGTATAATGGCGCTTAGTATGGTCAAAATCTTCGACCCAATCGATTTCCGAGCTGATCGAATTTATTACACTCTGCTTCTCATGATCACCATTCTCACTGGTTTTCCTCTTTGTTTTGGTTTTCTTACTCGATCTTAATACATGTCAATTGGTGCTCTTTTCTTCTCCTACTGCCTCAATTTTAGCCTTTTCCTTAACTTCGTCAACTACAACATTCGTCACTTCATCCATCTTCTCAGCAAAATTGGTTTTCTCCCCTCTTGTATCTTCCTTCTCATTTTCGTCCATCACCTCATCTTTTGTCTCTTGACTTCTTCGACTTCCGTGTCTTTCTCTGCCGTATCCTCATTCTCTACCTCACCTTTTATGCCTTTTCCTCCTTCATCACCCCACCATCGGTATCCTCTTTGGCATCCTTCTTGCTCTCATCCTTCTTATACACTTTCATTTTTTACTCCATTTTCCTCCTTTACTACATTTTCAACCGCCTTTTCCATCCGTTCCGTCATTGTCTCCTCCTTTACCACTCTACTTCCTAAACCGAAAAAGAAAAAAAATAATAATAAAAAAAAATCTAACTCAACGACCTACATAATCCAGTAAACAACATACCAAACTCAAGAATTAGTTCACCCAACACAAAATCACATGTAGCAAGCCACACATCTAAAAAACCACAGAAATTCACTATTTTGTCAAAACGAGATCCACAACATAACAAACTCAAGCTCGAAATATAGCAAATCAAACTCACAACAAACATACACTACAAATTCATGAAATTAACAACAATCATCAAAACCCCATAATCAACTAAATAAATAAATGAGTGAGACTCAAGCAACATACGATCATGTTAAATAAACCAGCAACAATTAGAACCTCAATAGAGCAACTCATCTGCTCATACAACTCCATAAAGAAATGACCGGAATTGTAATACTCACTATTTTGTTAGTGTCGTTAATTATTCTGTTGTGACTCCGTCATGACTCTATGTCAATTTCGTCTTCTATTTCTTCATCTTTCTGAATTCTTATTATTTTTTTTGAGTCAAATAATATTTATTTTTATTTTAAAAGATTTTAATTCTTGTAAACTTATTTATTTGATTTTCATTGTAAACTATTTATTTTTGCGTGTAAAGTTCTATTTTTCTACGAACTAACGTTTTAAGCTTGGAATTCAGTTATTTATTTTTCCTAAATATCAAAACACGTTTATATTATAGCTGTTCATGGGACGTACCGCCCGATTGGCCCGTCCCGTCCGGCCCGAATTTTTAGCGGGCTTGGACACAACATTTTCAAAAATATACAAAGGCCCGGCCCGCGACCCCGTCCCAAACCCGCTAACCCGCTTGTCCGTGGGCCAAAATTTTACACTTAGCCCGGCCCGTGTCCGGTCCGAACCCGCAAATGATCACCTCTAGTTTATATGACATTCGAACTCAGAAATATTTTTATTTAAGAATATTTGACCTTTAATGATTTTATTACGAAGTTTCGTAAATAATTATTTTCCAACGCGTGGTTTACTCGAACTGCTTTGAAATACCTTTAATAATTTTACGATTCATCTTTTATCAACTTAGAAATTATTTGGGACATTTTCCCCATGTTTGGACCGACGCACCTCCTTGTCACACCCTTACTACGTTTTCATAATACGTTTCATTTTATTACGTTAAATTGTAATTACGTAATTCTTTTAGTTTAATTTATTCACTTCATTATGAACAAACTCTTCAATCCCTCTTGCTCACCCTCTTGGCTGGCCATATGTGGATAGATTAGCATTGTTTTCATCAAAAACTTTATTCACATTTATGCTTAAAACCATCCATTTCTTTCTTATCATTCATTTACAAAAAAAAATAAGCAAAACAACTCTCTTTTCCTCTTCAGTTGGCCATGTTTTCCAGCAGCCACCAGCCCCAATTTTGTGCAAAAATCAAGTCTTAATCATCCTCTTTTCGTCTCTTGTTCCATCCTTATTCGATCCTTATTCCATCTCCTTCATTAAGGTACTAATCGATTTCGTTTTCGATCGTTTTACACCTTGATTTTTCAGCGATCTTATGGTATTTTCATACCACGGATTTCATATTTTTGTAGGCCTCTTGGACGTTCCCGAAGCGGATGAATATATTATCGATTCGGATTTGGATTAGAGGTAACGTCGATGTTACTCGGTATTTCATGATTTTATTTGTGTAATTGCATGTATATTTTTATATTTCATTTTTAACAATATAAGTATGTCATATAATCTGGAAAATTTTTAAAAGTTGAAAATTTGCGTGTTTTGTTATTTTTATCGCTTTTACGAGATTAACGATTAAATTGTTGTAATAATTTGTAAAATCGTAATATTTGGCTTAAACTTGTAATATATGATTATATTCTGTAAAAATGAAGTTTTTTATGATTTTTAATAATTTAGTATTTTTCTGATATTTTAGTTATCGATTATTGAATTATTACCGTTTACGGACAAAAACGATTAAAAGCCGATTTTTAGTTCTAGTATCTAAACATTTTATTTTAATCTGATTTTTGATGTGGTGAAACTTTATGATAAAATAGAATTTTAAGAATTTATTCATAATTTTTTGAAATTGTTAAGTGGATAAATTAATTAATCACTTTAAATCATCGTTTATCGTTAAAACCGCGTTTGTCGTTTAAATTCTCGATTTCTGGTCCTTTGATTAAATCTGGAAAAAAATATGATTCTGATGATTTCATAATAAAATGTAATTTTATGTTTTTTAATGCTTTAATAAAATGTTAGGAACGATAAGTTTTATTAATAGAATCGTTAATTGTGAAAACGGGTTTAAAAGACGGTTTTAGCGGGATTTATTAAATCTGGAATTTTTGGAAATATGGAAAAAAATAGTAGTTTCTGGAAAATCGTGATTTTAAGTTTAATAATAGTTTTTGGATATTAATACTTAAATCGTTTTGTAATTACTATTTTTATTAATCGTTATTGTCGAGGTTAGACGATTAGCGAAAAAACGCTTTAAAAACCGAGTTTTAGGATTCTGGAAAATTTTATTTTCTGGACAGAATGTCCATATATATATTTTAACTATTTTACGTAATTTTTTTACTATTTATTAAAGTCTTTAATTAATAAGTATTGATTTTTGGACAAATTGTGATTTAACGTTAAAATGCTTCGTCTTACAAAAAAATATTTTTTCAGCCATTTTGAAAGTATTTAAATCTGAAACTTGGTGAGTTAAATCATCCCTTAACATACTCTCAATGTTTCAATGGTTTAATTAAATAAAAGACTTTAAAGTATTTAATTTGGCATTTGCCGTAAAATCCTAATTACGTTCGTTTTGTCGAAACTATTAATAACTAGATTAAAGCCCGTGCGATGCACGGGTTAATTGGTTTCGGGTTAATTGACTTAATTACATTGATGATGTATATTCGTTAAATAAGAAACTTGATCAATCTATATCATTATAATAAATAAGATGATCACATGATATTAATGATCAAACTTAATTTCAACTAAGTTTATAGTCTTAAGAGCTTATTTTAAAACTCAAAAGAATACATGCGAATAAATTTTTTGATAGATATATAATATAAAATTCTATCGCCTCATCATAATTTTTCGATATAGGATAATTTACTCAAGATTTATAGTTTTAAGATATGCATTTAAGACCCAAAAAAACGCACAATTACTCTTATTTATAATATAGAATCTATCACCTTATTTTAATTTTTTCAATATGGGATAATTTTAGGTTTGTAGTCTTTTTAAAAAGCTTTTTAAGACTCATAAGATTGTTAGTTGATATTTAAAAGCGAAAAATTACTCATTTATGATATAAAGTCCATCACCTCATCATAATTTTTCGATGAAGTAAAATTTACTTACTTAATTAAGTTTATAGTTTTAAGAGCAATTTTGAAGACTTAAAAGAGTTTGTTTTTATATCTAAGTTAAATGATAGACGATTAGTCTTTATTTATATAATTGAATTTGATCATCTTATTGGAATATATATACTTTTGATGAATGATTACTCTTATTTATATAATAAGAAAAATCCACTTTATTATAATTTTTCGACGTGGAATAATTTTACTTAAGTTTAGATATAGTCTAATTAAGAACTTTTATTTATAGACGGATGCATGATTACTCTTATTTATAATATATAGAATTCCATCACACCATCTTAATTTTTCGATGCGGGATAATTATACATTAACTATGTGCTTTAATTATACATTTTTTTAAGTTCAAAAGATTGTTCGTTAATATCTAAGAACGAAAGATTACGTAGAATTATATCACCTTATTATAATTTTTCGATATGTGATAATTTTAATTTAACTTTATTTGTAGTCTTATTAATAGTTTTTTTAAGACTAAAAGTTTGTTTGTTGACATCTAAGGATGAATGATTAGTCTTATTTATAATATAGAATTTCATCACCTAATCATAATTTGGAGAAATGGTTATTTTTATTTACAATAAAATTTTATCATCTTATTATGGTCTTAAGAGTTTTTTGAAGACTCAAAAGATTTTGATTGATATCATATCTAAGAACAAATAATTAGTATTATTATTATAATTTGTCGATGTGGGATAATTTAACTAAAATTTGTAGTCTTATTTATAATATAGATACACTTATTAAAAAATTTCGATATGTGATAATCTAATTTAACTTTATTTGTAGTCTTATTAAGAACTTTTTTTTAGGACGAATGATTAATCTTACTTATAAAATAGAATTTAATCACTCATCATAATTTGGAGAAATGACTACTTTTATTTATATAATATAATTCCATCGTCTTATTATACTCTCTTCGTTCACTATTTTTGTCTCCATTACCTTAATATTTGTGAGGGGTATTTTAATGAAATGATGCAAAAAATAATGAGCGGAGGGAGTATAATTTTTTGATGTGGGAAATATAATTTACTTAAGTTTATAGCCTTAAGAGTGTTTTAAGACTCAAAAGAGAGGGTATAATTTTTCGAGGTGGGATAATTTACTTAAGTTTATAGTCTTAAGAGTAATTCTTTAAGACTCAAAAGATTTTTATTGATATCTAAGAATCTCAGAACAAATAATTAGTCTTATTCATAATATATAAATCCATCATCTTATTATAATTTGTCGATGTGGGATAAATTTAACTAAAATTTGTAGTCTTATTTATAATATAGAATCTTTACCGTAACTTATTTTAATTGTTTTGATGTGGGATAATTTTAAGTTTGTCGTCTTATTAAGACATTTTTTTAACTCAAGACTACAAATTTATGACCTCGTCACAATTTTTCGATGTGGGAGAAATACTTAACTTCGTTAATGTCTAAAGAATTTTTTTAAATTTTATTTATAATATAGAATTTCATAAACTTATTATAATTTTTTTAAGTTAAGTTTATAGTCTTAATATATATATTTTAAGACTCAAAATATTTTGGGTTAATATCTAAGAGCACATGATTATTACGGAGTATTATTTATAATATAAAGTTTTGTCACCTTGTTATAATTTTTTGATGTGAGATTATTTTTACTTATGTTTGTAGTCTTATTAAGAGACTTTTTAAGACTTAAAAGTTTTTTTGATTGATATTTAATAACGAAGGATTGGTTTTATTTATGATATAGAATTCATCAACTTATCCTATTTTTCGATGTGAGATAATTTATTTAAGTTTATAGTCTTCCATCAGCTCTTTTTAAGATTAAAAAAATACATCATTAATCTTGTTAATAATGTATTATATTTCTCCGAATGATTACTAATATTTATAATATAGAATTCCTATCACCGCATCATAATTTTTTCGATGTGAGATAATTTAAAAGTTTTTCTTGGTCAATATTTAAAACCGAATGATTACTCTTATTTATAATATAAAAATTTTCATCATCTCGATGTAGGATAATTACTTAAGTTTATAGTCTTAGAAACTTTTTTGAGATTCAAAAGACTTTTGTTAGATATCGAAGAACGAATTATTACTCTTTATTTATAACATAGAATTTCATCATCATATTAAAATTTGTCGATGTGAGATAATTTTAAAACTGTTATATGTCATAAATTCATCACATAATGTGAAACAAATGATATAAAATTTATACTCTAATGAAAGCATTTTTTACAACGAATCTAATTATTTCATTTTTATAATTTATTTTACGATAATGTTTTAAAAAAATGAACTCTAAAGTTTTTACGTCAGAATTGTAAAACATTACATTAATATAATAGATTAAATATATATGGTAATAATCAAAAGATTCTCTAATTGATTTTTTATTTATTTATCATACTTTCCTAATTTGAGGTTTGATGGAACGGACCAATGAGATCGCTCGAAAAAAGCCTAAAATATATATATATATATTGATTAGGGAATTTTAATTTTATAAACTTTGAAAACACCCTGATTAGTAGTATTAAAATGTTTAAGACATTTTTATTCATTTTATAAACACTTGAAAGATATTTTAATAATTTCATAAACCTAAATGCTCTCACTTTGATAATTAATATCGTTAAGGCCGAAATTATTAGTTTTATAAATCTATATTGTTTACTAAAAATGTTGTATTAGTATAAACTAATATTTTTGCTATTTTGATATGATGCTATTTTTAGTAAAGTTTCTTAAAATAAAAGTTTCCTAAAATGGAAAGTTTCCTCTTTTGGAAGGCGATCCTTTTTCCCTTTTTTTTCTCTTATTATTATAATGTTTATATCTTTTGAATATCGATAATGGCTTTGTTTTGGAGTTATGGAATAAGGATAAGAGTGAGGTTAGAGTAATATATTCTAGGGTTTACGGTTTTGCCATCAACTATAAGGCTAGTGTATCAGGAATCGGTACATTGGTTGTTGAACCGGGTGACAGGTATCCCGGGAGTTTTGTACATTTTGACCTTAAGCTTAGGCCTCGCAGTAAGTTGCCGTCATAAGTTGAACTGGGTGACTGGTAATCCCAGGAGGGGTGTGCATTATCTTAAACTAGGGTCACGCATTTATAAGTCGCCGCTCTATTATGGTTGAGTAGCCTAGTCAGAGACCGAAGTTTGATTTGTTTGAACTAAGTTCTCGAAGCTAGTTTTTAGTATTCTTCTAGTGAAAGTCTAGCATTCATCACTACTCCTATCCATAACGCCATTTTGAATATTTTTATTATTATCGATATAATTTGGTTTGCAGGTTGGCAGATGTTTTATGTTTTCTCCGGAAAACTCATTTTTATTATATTGTTTCGATACGTGAAGTTTTTCACTTAAAACTTATTTTTATTATAATGTTTTACTGTTTTCCGTTTTCTTACTATTTTTCTATAATAGTAATTACAGTTTTAAAATCCTGTTATACGACTGGGAGAACGTTGACGTTGCTCCTCACTGATTGTGGCTGTTATGTTTTAACATGGAAGGTATACGTGTTCCGGGTGTGGGCTAGCGAGCAGTGTGGATCCTGCTTGTTTAATTTAATAATTATGTCTTATGGATTGTTCAAACCCCTTTTGTGGATTGTTTTAAATTTTGGCCATTTTATTTAAGACCTATTGTTTGACTTTACCATTTTAATTTTACTAAGACATAGTTACAGTGTGTTTTAATCCCGACTCTACAGTATTTCCGCCACTGTATCGCGTTAGATTTTCTAGGGGATTACAGTTGGTATCAGAGCATCACTGCTCCCAACGCTTACGCCTGAAATTAGGGAAAATACCAGTAAATTATTTAAACAGTAAATAAAAATATTATTAGAGATGAGTTGAAACAAATAAGGACTTAACTGTTAATATTATCTGTTTCTGAACTCAATGATTAGCATTGAATATTTGTTGCTTTTGTGGGAAGAAGACGAATGAACAAGATATTGATAGGATGCTGCTCCAGATCGGGACAAGACCTGCTTAGAACTCTCAACGCCTGCTGACTCGAGTGGACAACTTGGTGCTCCAAGAAAGATGCCGATGGTGATTTTTAGCTCCAGTTCAGTTTACTTAAGCTACAGGCCAGATGATCAAGAGTAGATTCATGTTCCATGATGTCGCAGTAGATCGAGATGGAGCGACCGAAGACTTACGTGCTCGTTCCTCTACAAGAAGATGAAGTAAGCCATTTGGATCCCGCGTGAATTCTGGAGGCCCGAAGATTCTCCTCTGATTCAAGAAATTAGTAATATAGTATCATCGACTCTTTTCTTCCTTCCTCTACTTCTTCTAATTCTTCTCTTTTATATTCTCTTCTTCAACCGCTTGGTGAATCCTTGTTATATTCTTCTACTCTACCATCTTTCTCTTGAGATTCTTTGCCTAGACCGATTTCCGTCTCAGTGAACCCCGTGAAAGGATATAGATGTTTGAGGTTTA
Organism: Agrostemma githago; assembly: GCA_958450325.1. Taxonomy (NCBI): domain Eukaryota; kingdom Viridiplantae; phylum Streptophyta; class Magnoliopsida; order Caryophyllales; family Caryophyllaceae; genus Agrostemma; species Agrostemma githago. Next base: position 18,014,469 of record OY288248.1, read on the forward strand.
GTAAACCCTTGTTACCTATGGCTTGAGGGTTGTGAGTTATACCTTGTTATCTATCTTAGTAAGCTTTTGAGGATCGATTTGAATGATAAATTGTCAATTAATGGAATTAGGTTGGTACTTTAGACACTGAACCTTGGGTTATAGGTTACTTGATTATTTGGGGGACTTAGAGTTGAATATATTTTGGGGTAGTAAGAGTATATCGTATTTGATGGATACCTAGTACCTAATTTAACCTAGAACCGAACCAAGTGTAGCTAATAATATAATTTTGGGATTCCTACCTAAATGTTATTTGATGGATGCATCGAGAATATTTGGGATCATAGAGTACTGTTTAAATTGTTAACCTGAGTGTTGTGGTACCATCGAAGGTTTTCATTAATACCGTTAGAAACTTTGGTTAACATAGATTACCCGTGTTTCTTAAGGATTAGATCGTTAATCGTTGGTTAAGGTTGTAACCTATGAACTTTGGAGTTGAGTGATCTAAATTGGATAAATTGTTGTTAACCTTGAAAAGGAGAAACATATTGCCATTAAAGGTTGGATTTATCGCGTTGTTTTGAGGAACACTTTGATGTCAATCATCTTAATGAATTTATAGTTCAGAACCTTAGACCAACGAGATTGTGGTTTCGTTGAGTTATTAAATATTTTGTGGTTGCACCATTACGATTAGAAATTTGATGGACTTCTCAGAAACATTAATCGAATGATGTGTTTGAAGATGTGAGTGTTTGCGCCATTACCTATAGGTTTGAGCGTGTTTGAGGATTTATTGTACTTCCCCAACTTCTGTACTTGTGGTATAATAAATATGTTGGTGATCATTTTTGAGGATTTCGTGTCCGAACTTTGTTAATTGGTGGGTTTTATTTAGTCTTCCTTACTCGAGAAATTTGAAGTATACCTCGAGTTCAGACCTTATGAGCTTTAAATTTATGAACCTTAGTGATTACGAGTTAGGGTATGTTTTGATAACCGTTGGAATCTTAATTAAAGGATTAGTCTAAATCATTTGTGGATTCTTACTATACTAATTGAAAGATTGTATAAGTATGTAAGACTTAATTTTGGAGATTGTAGGTTGAGTAGGACCACCCTGTACTGATATGGACTTAGCGTTATTTGATGGGAATTAGGAACCCGTGTTTGTGGAAGTCGTGCTAGGAATCTCGAGATGATTAATTTCTTCCATAACCCTTGAGAGCTCTTTTTGATTCTCAACTCCGTCTTCCTTTCTGCTTCTCTTGAATTCTGTTACGGTAACTCCTGCCAATCCCTTCAACCTTTGTCGATTTTGAAAGCTCTTATTTTTAATTTATTTATCCTTGTTCTATTTACCCGTTAACTATTTTTCGAACTCCCTGTTTTATAAAAAGTTTGACTACTTTAAAAAAATGGATTATCGTAAAATTTTAACATTTTGAGTTATAATTTCTAATTGTGAATTTGCCCGTTTTGTAAAAAGCTTGACTAATTTAAAATTTTTGATTTTCATGAAATTTTAACATTTTGAAGCATAATTTCAAATTTTAAAACTCCCCATTTTGTAAAAACTTTGAGCAATTTAACATTTTGGGTTATCGTGAAATTTAACATTTTTTTTATTATTTATAATTTAAGAACTATATACTTCACTTTGTTTTATCTTTGGTTGATATTTATATTTAGATCTATTTCAAAATGCCTTAATAATTTATTTTAAATTATTTCGAAATTATTTTTAATTTTTGATTTTCAAGCGACCAAAATTTTATGAAGACTTTTATATTTCCAAGTACTTCAATTTGTATAGGATTGTTATGTAAAACATTTTAACATTGTCGAAATTATTTTGTATGTTCAAGTTTGATAACATTTTTGAAAACTTTCATAATTACTTTGATAACATTTTCGAAATTTTAACGTTTTGAAAATTGATTTTCATTTTATTGTTGGTGGACTTTTGAATCTGTTATTGAAAATGTTTGACGGTTGGTGCGATTTTTACTAACTACAAAATTTGATTTCTCCAAACTAAATTTTGTTTCATCAAAAAAAGGAATAATATCGAATTTCTTAATCAAAATATTTTACTTTTGTTTTCAAAATATTTTGGTTATCCTATTTCCTTCGAGTTTGTTTACAAATGTTATTTGACGTCATTATTTTACCAAATAACTTTACTTTATGATTTCACTAATTAAAAGAAATTTAAACTCCGGGTAGCTTAGCCCAATTCCTCTCGGAATAAATATTTGCATTTGATTTCATATCACTTTAAAAGTTGTAAAATTGTCTTTTACAGGAAAATTTTTATGCGAGATTTGTATCCTCACCTTTTCGAGTGGGGTAATCTTGTTTCCTTTCTGCTTATTCTTAGTTTCGAGGACGAAACTTTGTTTTAGTGGGGAGGATTGTAACACCCACTATTTTCCAAGTGCCGTTAATTATTCTGTTGTGACTCCGTCATGATTCTATGTCAATTTCGTCTTCTATTTCCTTCATCTTTCTGAATTCTTATTATTATTTTTTTGAGTCAAATAATATTTATTTTTATTTTAAAAGATTTTAATTCTTGTAAACCTAATTATTTGATTTTCATTGTAAACTATATATTTTTGCGCGTAAAGTTCTATTTTTCTACGAACTAACGTTTTAAGCTTGGAATTCAGTTATTTATTTTTCCTAAATATCAAAACACGTTTATATGACATTTCCAACTAAGAAATATTTTTATTTAAGAATATTTGACCTTTAATGATTTTATTACGAAGTTTCGTAAATAATTATTTTCCAACGCGCAGTTTACTCGAACTGCTTTGAAATACCTTTAATAATTTTACGATTCATCTTTTATCAACTTAGAAATTATTTGGGACATTTTCCCCATGTTTGGACCGACACACCTCCTTGTCACACCCTTACTACGTTTTCATAATACGTTTCATTTTATTACGTTAAATTGTAATTACGTAATTCTTTTCGTTTAATTTATTCACTTCATTATGAACAAACTCTTCATTCCCTCTTTGCTCACCCTCTTGGCTGGCCATATGTGGCTAGATTAGCATTGTTTTCATCAAAAACTTTATTCACATTTATGCTTACAACCCTCCATTTCTTTCTTATCATTCATTTACAAAAAAAATAAGCAAAACAACTCTCTTTTCCTCTTCAGTTGGCCATGTTTTCCAGCAGCCACCAGCCCCAATTTTGTGCAAAAATCAAGTCTTAATCATCCTCTTTCCGTCTCTTGTTCCATCCTTATTCGATCCTTATTCCATCTCCTTCGTTAAGGTACTAATCGATTTCGTTTTCGATCGTTTTACACCTTGATTTTTCAGCGATCTTATGGTATTTTCATACCATGGATTTCATATTTTTGTAGGCCTCTTGGACGTTCCCGAAGCGGATGAATATATTATCGATTCGGATTTGGATTAGAGGTAACGTCGATGTTACTCGGTATTTCATGATTTTATTTGTGTAATTGCATGTATATTTTTATATTTTATTTTTGACAATATATGTATATCATATAATCTGGAAAATTTTTAAAAGTTGAAAATTTGCGTGTTTTGGTATTTTTATCGCTTTTACGAGATTAACGATTAAATTGTTGTAATAATTTGTAAAATCGTAATATTTGGCCTAAACTTGTAATATATGATTATATTCTGTAAAAATGAAGTTTTTTATGATTTTTAATAATTTATTATTTTTCTGATATTTTAGTTATCGATTATTGAATTATTACCGTTTACGGACAAAAACGATTAAAAGCCGATTTTTAGTTCTAGTATCTAAACATTTTATTTTAATCTGATTTTTGACGTGGTAAATATTTATGATAAAATAGAATTTTAAGAATTTATTCATAATTTTTTGGAATTGTTAAGTGGATGAATTAATTAATCACTTTAAATCATCGTTTATCGTTAAAACCGCGTTTGTCGTTTAAATTCTCGATTTCTGGTCCTTTGATTAAATCTGGAAAAAAAATATGATTCTGATGATTTCATAATAAAATGTAATTTTATGTTTTTTAATGCTTTATTAAAATGTTAGGAACGATAAGTTTTATTAATGGAATCGTTAATTGTGAAAACGGGTTTAAAAGACGTTTTTAGCGGGATTTATTAAATCTGGAATTTTCGGAAATCTGGAAAAAAATTGTAGTTTCTGGAAAATCATGATTTTTAAGTTTAATAATAGTTTTTGAATATTAGTACTTAAATCGTTTTGTAATTACTATTTTTATTAATCGTTATTGTCGAGGTTAGACGATTAGCGAAAAAACGCTTTAAAAACCGAGTTTTAGGATTCTGGAAAATTTTATTTTCTGTACAGAATGTTCATAAATATATTTTAACTATTTTACGTAATTTTTGTACTATTTATTAAAGTCTTTAATTAATAAGTATTGATTTTTGGACAAATTGTGATTTAACGTTAAAATGCTTCGTCTTACAAAAAAATATTTTTTCAGCCATTTTGAAAGTATTTAAATCTGAAACTTGGTGAGTTAAATCATCCCTTAACATACTCTCAATGTTTCAATGGTTTAATTAAATAAAAGACTTTAAAGTATTTAATTTGGCATTTGCCGTAAAATCCTAATTACGTTCATTGTCGAAACTATTAATAATTAGGGAATTTTAATTTTATAAACTTTGAAAATACCCTGATTAGTAGTATTAAAATGTTTAAGACATTTTTATTCATTTTATAAACACTTGGAAGATATTTTAATAATTTCATAAACCTAAATGCTCTCACTGGGTATCCCGGGAGACAGGTATCGGGAATCGGTACATTGGTTGTTGAACCGGGAGACAGGTATCCCGGGAGTTTTGTACATTTTGACCTTAAGCTTAGGCCTCGCAGTAAGTTGCCGTCATAAGTTGAACTGGGTGACTGGTAATCCCAGGAGGGGTGTGCATTATCTTAAACTAGGGCCACGCATTTATAAGTCGCCGCTCTATTATGGTTGAGTAGCCTAGTTAGAGACCGAAGTTTGATTTGTTTGAACTAAGTTCTCGAAGCTAGTTTTTAGTATTCTTCTAGTGAAAGTCTAGCATTCATCACTACTCCTATCCATAACGCCATTTTGAATATTTTTATTATTATCGATATAATTTGGTTTGCAGGTTGGCAGATGTTTTATGTTTTCTCCGGAAAACTCATTTTTATTATATTGTTTCGATACGTGAAGTTTTTCACTGAAAACTTATTTTCATTATAATGTTTTACTGTTTTCCGTTTTCTTACTATTTTTCTATAATTGTAATTACAGTTTTAAAATCCTGTTATACGGCTGGGAGAACGTTGACGTTGCTCCCCACTGATTGTGGTTGTTATGTTTTAACATGGCAGGTATACGTGTTCCGGGTGTGGGCTAGCAAGCAGTGTGGATCCTGCTTGTTTAATTTAATAATTATGTCTTATGGATTGTTCAAACCCCTTTTGTGGATTGTTTTAAATTTTGGTCATCTTATTTAAGACCTATTGTTTGACTTTACCATTTTAATTTTACTAAGACATAGTTACAGTGTGTTTTAATCCCGACTCTACAGTATTTCCGCCACTGTATCGCGTTAGATTTTCTAGGGGATTACAGGAATCCAATTCAGGTAAACATTATAATGATTTGCATACAATATAATATCCGATACTGATAGGCGGAGGGTGTCAAACTGTCGGGATGTTCCTTCAAACACTAAATGAGCAAAACTCTAGCAACATAAGATAATGCCAATAAACAAACGACATATAGAAAAACTCTAGCAACATAAGATATTAATGGGTGTTAATTTAACTAAGTCAGTATCATAAGATAGTTGTTCTCCGAGCATAAAACTTCTTGGCATTCATTCATAGAGTTTGAATCTTCTGTTTAATAGCTTTGCATATTTACCTCAATTTAGTAGCCATCAAAACAAACATCAACCCAGATAATTTCAAAAAATAAATCGGATCAAGAAAACTGATCAAATCGAACGAAATAGAACGAAACAAGCACAGAGGCAAAAAGACTTACATCAAAACTTTAAAAATGCCTAAATTATAGGTATTTTAAAAAAATACCAACCACCATAGCAATAGATAAGCTACATGAACGGCAAGCTGAAGAATCAATCAAAATCAAAGTCCACAAAATTGGAAAATTTAAATAATCTAGATCCAATTCTATTTATACACGAAATTTAACCGTAAAAGCAGAAAATTCAACAGATTCACAGATTACATGATTAGTTAATTTAGGTTCAAATCACTATAAAACCCACCGGGTTAGAGTACACCTGGCAAACGGGGACGGGCGAGTCAAGTCGGGTCATAAGGGTCGAAATACGAGATAAAATCCAGTTCGAATAAAACAGTAGTACTTGTTAACTCACAAAATGTAAAATAATTTCTGACCAGTCTTGAATCCGGTGCCAAAGAACAAGACACTTCCTATGGCCTTTGTCCATCCATTATGCAGGACCTACAAAAAGAAGTCTAAAGCTCCGAATAAAATAAACAGTAAAGCTGTGGAAGGTCAACATAAAAACCTATAATAAAAGACAGCTATAGGGATGAATACCTTCTGCGATCAAGGCTGACAAAAATGCTTCCCTTGCTTCATGGCTAAGAAATCTTTGATGGGAGGATTTGCCGCGGGTCCTACCGATCAATATATAACCAACTAATCCTAACGGTAGCTAGGGTAAGTCGGGTCGTGTCCACGGAGACGGTAATGTAATGTCTAGACTACGGTCTACCCACAAACAAGGCTAAGTCACCAACAAACACAAAGAGAATGATAATTGACAAATTATGATGGGAGAAGAGGTATGAACAAGACTAACAATGAATAAGCTATAACAAAATCTAATGAACAACAAAAGATTAACTAAGCAATTAAACTAGAGAAGATGATCGACTAAAGAGATAGAGAATTCAAATATGGAAAAGAGTAGGGTTAGGTCGGGTTCATAAGCATAGTAGGATGATTGGGTAATCAAGGGTGTAGGTGTCACTTAGTTACTAAGGTCGGTTTGCGCTCTTGTGCCAAAGCCAAAGTCCGCACTCTCGTGTCTAAGACTAGACCCGAACATTCATGCAAGATGCTACTCAAAACACAAACATTCAACCACAAATTGAATGCACAATGAGAAGGAGAGAACAAGTATGAGAAGCATTGGCCACTACTACCCACACAAGCAATACAACAAACACATAGTGTGCCCAATAAGTGACTAGCAACAAAAGGAATCACCTTTACCCACAATCAAGCCCTAATCACCCATAATCCACAATTAATCCCCCTACTAACCCCACAAAGAGTCTACTCACTCATAATGAAGCTAAAACTAACATGAACAAGAGAGAACAACACAATAATCAAAACATCCATGATGAACAAGCAATACCAATAAGCAAAATACAAAGATTAAAACTTGATGAATAAACAAAGAACAAAAGTAAAAGGGAGAAGAGGATTATACCAACTAGCAAAGGATGAAAAAGATGTAAACTTGAATTAATAAGAAACCCAAATAAAACCCCAAGGTTGTCAAGCTTGGAATAATCTTTAAGAATCTCCTTAATACAAGACTAATTACAAAGATTAACTAAAGATTAAAGGATGATTAAACTAATGAGAGAAGAACTAAATCCAGGGTTTAAATGTTAAAGAGAGGCTTAAGATAGTCTAGGGTAATGTAAGATGCTTAAACAATACAAGGGAGGAGTATTTATAGGGTTACAAGAATGAAGGAGGAAGATAAAAGAGTCACGCGCTACAGCTCACTCATCCCGTCCGGGACGGTTCGGTCTCGACCGGGACGGGTCCAAAATAGAACCATTGCAATTTGCGCATCTCATCCCGGATGGGATGAGGTCCTTCCCGTCGGGGATGGGTCTTGTAGGCCTCCAATATGAACTTTAAGGTCCCTCCTTGCTTCTCATGGGATTCTCATCAACTCTCGGGTCTCGGGATCGAGTCTAAGGGGCTCGGGATCTGGTCCCGAGGTCTCGGGGTCGAATCCAAAGCATCGAGTGATCGTTCCTTCTCTTCGTTGGCTCCGAAAAGTGTATGTATTGAGTCGGAATCGCTCCAACTCTTCATGAATGGTCTCGGGAACCTAAAACGAACTAAAGGAAGCATAAGTAACCCACAAACCGCTCCCAAGGAGCGATTCCACAAGGAAAATGAGACCAAAACACAACAAATTAGGCACTACAAACTACACTTATCAACTCCCCCACACTTAACCCTTACTCGCCCTCGAGTAAGCACATGCTAACTACTAAACTAGCCGATCGGGTATTAGCGCACCCTACGCCCTTTCAACTCACGCGAGAACACCTAGAGGATAAGTACTCTCCGCAAGGCAAGTGAGGTCTTGCGACAAAACCGTGGTTGCAACCGGACACAAAAACACATAAACAAACAAACAAAAGGTTGCACCCAAAAAGAAACAAATACCGCTTCCCTCTAAAAAGCGATGAAAGAAGCACCAGTTTAGGACTCAAGGCAAGTGACAACGTTCCCAAGCTAGCAATACAAACCAAAATGGACAAAACCCTAATAGTATGACGACAAAGCAACAAAAACGTTGATAACTTACCTAGGTTCCTCCTAACCTTCTAAGAACGTACTACGGGACGATCGGCGGGATGGAAAAGGGATGAACCACGGTGTTAGTCGACACTGTAGGTAAGTGAGACCCCGCCCCCTTTAGCAATGAGCCAAGAGGGTCATCCCATGCCCAAAACCGCCCAACTAGTCCAAGTAAAAAGGTGGATATGATTGCAAAATGAGGGAAGACCGACCACTACCGCTATCATCCTTCCTAGGGACTCGGTCCTTTGATAGGCTCTTCACGGTAATGATCGGAAAAAGGCTTATTTTTTAGATGTGGGGATCATTTTTGTGAGACAGTTTTCTTTTGGCATTTTTCTTTCTTTTGCACTTTTGCTTCTTGTATTGCTATGCCATTTCTTTTTCATCTTTTGTATTTTGTTTTTGGCTTTTTGTGCCTTTTCTTTTTCTTCAATTCTTTCTTTCTTTCATTTTCTTTCTTTTTCATTGTTTGCCTTTTTGGCTAGATTTGAGTTGTAGGCATTTCTTCTTACAACTAAGACAGAGATTTCAACAATTTGCATCTTATTTTGTGGATATGTGTAGGAGGTAGGAGAATGGGTGAGTCGGGAGTCGCGATCTTCCTTCAAACCCACAAAAAGGTGGAGAACTTGGACTAATCAAACAACCTCAAACACGGTCACCTAAGGGACGGGACTCGGCGACCAAGGCCTTTTCACACCGTGGGTGGTCAAAATGGTCAAAATGCAAATCCCGTAGTAAATCCCTAGTAAGCTAGGTGGACTCAAGGTAAAGAACCAACGAAACTATTGATTTAGGGTCATTCTACTAGACTAAAATCCAAGACTCGATTCATACTACTAGAAAGGGAAAGTAAACACTTGCACACTAGCTTCTAAACCAGGTTTTCGAAAACCTTTTTACACACTAGACACAAGCACACATCACAAAACAAAGACACGACAAAAAACGAAAGAGAAAAGAGACCAAAGGCAACAAAACAAAACAAACATACAAAGAGAACAAACACCACCCCGAATTTCTAAAATAAGCGACCAATCACCCACTGATATGCACTAAGCTCCACCCGAGCACACATCATCACAAATCTCCTCCAAACTCCACAAGAGACAAAGAGGGAAAAGAGATGAAAGATGTTACCGGACGTCTTGAAAGCTCTCCAAAGCTATCGGTGATTAAGCAACCTATAAGGAAAGAGGGAAGCAAAGCACGCACAACACAACAAATATACGACATAACGACACAAAAGGAAAACACACAAAAGAAAATCTTTTTGATTTTTTGTGAATTTTTTTCAAATTTTTAGGGTTTTTAAAGATTTTTCGGAAAAACTACGAAAACAAAACTAACTATGATAGCATATCGCTCCCCCACACTTAAGCCGAGCAATGTCCTCATGCTCGACCGTAGTGTATGGAGACGAAAAAAGAAAAGAAAAGAAATTACGAAAATAAAGCTAAAAATCAAAAAGAAAAGTGGAGAAAAGGGTAGAATGTGTCCGGCCGGGGTGTAGTCAAGTCACCATGGGCCGAGACAAGAAAAGATATGGTAAGGGGGAAGAAATAAAAAGAAAGAAATAAAAGAAAATGGGAGGGGAGGACTAGGTGTAATCAAGTCACCTAGCCCGGATTCCGCCCAAATCCGAGTAAATCCTACAAAAAGTGTGAAAATCTTGCAAATTTGGATTTTGAAATGACTCTCGATGTAATCACGTCATCGAGAGTCGGGAGCAACAATTACCAAGGCCCCGAGGGCCAACATGACACAAAAGTGTATAAGGGGAGGGGAACAAACAAAGGAAAACAAGCTATAAAAGACGGAAAAGAAAGGATAGTTGCCGTACCATGCGGTTAGCAACTCACTCGCTCCATCGTCTCATAAGTCAATATCGGCACATAGCTAGTCGTCGTCATTGCTATTCCCCTCCAATCATGATAAGGTTCCATGGTTGGAGGACAAAGGTATAAAGAGGTGGGTTTTGATGTGAAAGTCGGTGTAAAGTGAAGAGAAAGTGAGGTGAATGTGTGTATATGAAGTGTAGGGGTTATATGATGAGGGCAAGGATAGGTAAAGAGGTTGGGAGGGGGTATAAAATGGTTGGGTGGACTCGAATGACAAAGAAAAGGCCAAAGGATGAATAGGGGGTCATCCCGGTCGGGATGGATGGTCCCGGTCGGGATGACATACCCGTCCCGGTCGGGAAGCTCTCGTCCCGGTCGGGATGACACTCCAGTAGACTCAAATTTTGGCACCCTCATCCCGATCGGGATGACATCCTTCCCGGTCGGGATGGTTCATCCTTCCCGGTCGGGATGCACTCTTCTCGGCCGGGAAGAGTCTTCTAACCCTTTATAGCTCCAAAAGCTCGTTCCAAGCTTAAAAAACCGACTTTCCTTCGCACGATCCAAGCTCTAACAATAACCACTCCTCATAGGATTCAATATCAAATAAGCTCAAAACACAAACATCAAAGTCCCTCCCTCACATCACTCATCAAAATACCAAATCACAAGAATTTCACAAAATCTAAAAGAATAAGAAAGAATTATATACAATAAGACGGTTCTTTTGGAACTCCGTCAAACCAAGGATGGTGCACTCTTCAATTCTTTTTCAACAACACTATAACCAATTCCAACGCCATCAAGGGCACGAAGAAACAAATCGAAGGCTCTTGCAAAGTCTTCAATCAAGCTAGTGGAATACCAACCTCCACTCCAAGGATCATCACATCCTATCCTCGACGTTCCCGGGGCATCCCGATCTACTAAGTTCAATGGCTTGAACTTGTACTTTCGATCCTTCGGTATATACCCAAACGTCCATCTATCCTCATGTGGCCCCAAGGGAGGCTCATCTTCCTTCTTGTCGTGGCACTTGTCTTCAAACTCATGATATGGGCACTCATCCGCCCCAATTTCGGAATCATCGTCCTCAATTCCATAGAAGTCGTTCTTCGAGCTTTTACTCGTCCCATCCCCTAGACCAATGTCCTTCATGGCGGTGATCATTTTACAAGACTCATCATTAGTAGGCGAAGTTTTGCCTTGGAGGTCAAACACGAGCTTCTCATCGCCTAGCTCAAATGTGATCCTACCATTCTTTACATCGATCATAGCACCAGCGGTGTGTAGAAATGGGCGCCCAAGGATAATGGGAGTGATAGCATCTTCCGGCATGTCAAGTACAAGGAAGTCGACCGGAATGAAGAACTTCCCGATTCTAATTGGCACATCTTCCAACATCCCCAAAGGTCGGTTGAGGGAACTATCGGCCATTTGGAGTGTAATGGAAGTACTCTTGAGCTCCTTCATCCCGAGTCGCTCACAAATGGAATAGGGAATGATGCTTACACTCGCACCCAAATCACATAGTGCTCTTTCAATTTTGAAGTTGCCTATGGTGCAAGGGATCGAGAAACTACCCGGATCCTTCAACTTGGGAAGTGTAGAACCTTGAATAAGCTCGCTCACCACTCTTGTGAACGCTATAGTCTCTTCCTTGTCGACGGATCTCTTCCTAGCCAATATTTTATTCATGAATCTTCCATATGCCGGGATTTGTGTAAGTAGCTCGGTAAATGGGACACTCACATCAATTTCTTCACAATATTAAGGAACTTGTCATATTGGACATCCACCTTGGTCTTCATTTGCCTTGTTGGGAAAGGCAACTTGATTTGACCCTTGTTTTGCTCAATAGGGGTGGACTTCTCAAATGACACTTTCTTTTTACCCTTGTCTTTTCCTTGAAGTGGGGGAAGCTTGTCTTCTTGGGGTTTCTAAATCTCCCATAAGACTTGCTCCTCTATTGGATTTCCCAAGCTTTGATCTTCTTGAATTGGAGGCACAATTTCTTTCATTGGTACATGCTCATTAGGGGGTTAGGGGGAGTTATATGATGAACCACTCCTCAAGGTAATAGCATTCACATGCTCGAATTTCGTTATTTCACCTTGAGGAGGTAATTGCCCCTTTTGCCTTGAAGATCTACCCGAAGCAAGTTGAGCTATTTGGGTCTCGAGCATCTTCATGTGAGCATCTCTTGTCAAGTTATCCCTTTGAAGTTGAGTAATGATTTCTTGTTGGGTTCTTTGTGTCTCCAATTGACTCCTTTGCATGTCCAACATTGACTTTTGCATGTCGAAATCCCGAGGGGGAGATTGTTGGTTATGAGGAGTGTTTGTGATGGCTAGAGGAATGCCATAATCATGAGTAGGAGATCGACTCCTTCGCTTGCTTTCTTGTCGATTACCTTGGGTTGCTTGTTGTTGTTGATGGTTCCCTTGGAACCCATGAGAGTTGCCTTGATTAAGTCCTTGATTGTTGCCATGGTTGTAGTTTTGATGTCCTTGGTTGTGTTGGTTTCCTTGGAAACCACTTTGATTGAGATTCCCTTGTTGGAACCCTTGATTGTTGTTGAAGGTACCTTGGTTGTTTTGCTTGAAGTTGTTGAATGGCCTTGGGTTGCCTTGATAACCTTGATATCCTTGGTTGTTGTCCCTTAAGGGAGGTGGAACATAGGGACGGTGTTGTAGAGCTTGTTGTTGAGAAGCTTGATGGGAAGCTTGGTACATATTAGGATAAGGGGCACCTTGCTTGAACGCTTGAAAGACGTTCACTTGCTCAATACTTCCCCGACAATGTATAGGCTCATGTCCAACTATCCCACAAGTATCGCACATCCCATAATAAGGTGTATGAGGCACAACTCCCAAAGCATTTACTTCATAAATTGAGTGTTGGTTGGAGGAACTAGCGCTTTGAACTTGATTGAGGTGGCTTTGGAGCTTCTTGTCAATGGTCTCCATGTGAGTTTTTAATTGAGCTCCAAGGTCAATGCTTAGTTGTGTGATAGCATCGACCTCGTGCCTACCTCCTCGATTCGCCTTCCTAAGTCTTGAGTATTGGGAATTGTGGACCGCCATCTCTTCAATTCTTGACCAAGTTTGGTCATCATCCACCTCGGTAAACCTTCCATTAGATCCCATATTGAGTATGGCCCTTGAGTCTTCATATAACCCGTTCCAAAATTGTTGAACAAGGAACCATTGTGATAAACCATGGTTAGGGCAAGAGCGGATCAAGGCTTTGAATCTTTCCCATGCTTCGTAGAGGCTTTCTTCATCACGTTGTTGGAATCCCGTGATAGAAGCTCTCAATAGATTTGTCTTCTCCGGGGGATAGAATTGTTGGTAAAAAGCCAATGCTAGCTTCTTCCAAGTATCAATACCAAGAGTCGCCTTGTCTAACCCTTTGAACCATTGCTTTGCTTTACCGATCAAAGAGAAAGGAAATAGTACCCACCGGATTTGGTCTTGGGTTATTCCCGGTTATGAAATAGCATCGCAATAATCCGAGAAGGTTTCCATGTGTTGATGGGGATCTTCGGTTGGTAACCCATTAAGTTGACTTCGCTCGACCAATTGGATAAATTGAGTCTTTGCCACAAAATTGCCGGTATATGTCTCCGGTAAAGCGGTTGGACCGGGCAAGACATCCTCCGTAAACGTCGAGTGTGAAGAGAAGTTAGGCATTATTGGATATGCGGGAGAGGACGGTGTAGACGGTGTTGATGTAGAAGTAGAGGGGGAACTAGGTTGAGAAGTACCAAAAGGATTTATGAAGATCCCTTCGGTATTGCCTTGAGGTTGCTCGATAAAGTCGGATCCTTGAGCTTGTTCTTCGGTGGTATTGCTAGCACTTGGTTGAGAGATTCTAACCCGGCCAATCGTCCGTTGGCAAAAGGCTCTAAAGAGTCTTTCCGGCTCTGGATTGAAGAGAAAGAATTCGCCTCCCCCCCCCAGGCATACACTACACACTAGAGCAAACGTGAGAACACCTAGTGCTTTATGGGCACTAGGCAAAGACAATAAACAAGCACTTCCCAAGACAAAGAGAAAAAAAGAAGCTAAAGAAACTAAGAAAAACTACACAATTTGCACAAGAGATAGAAGAAGAGCACAAGAGGGGTAACTAAGTCTAGCTAATAAGCAAACTAAGTCTAAACATGCACCGTCCCCGGCAACGGCGCCAAATTGATGAAAGGATTTGCCGCGGGTCCTACCGATCAATATATAACCAACTAATCCTAACGGTAGCTAGGGTAAGTCGGGTCGTGTCCACGGAGACCGTAATGTAATGTCTAGACTACGGTCTACCCACAAACAAGGCTAAGTCACCAACAAACACAAAGAGAATGATAATTGACAAATTATGATGGGAGAAGAGGTATGAACAAGACTAACAATGAATAAGCTATAACAAAATCTAATGAACAACAAAAGATTAACTAAGCAATTAAACTAGAGAAGATGATCGACTAAAGAGATAGAGAATTCAAATATGGAAAAGAGTAGGGTTAGGTCGGGTTCATAAGCATAGTAGGATGATTGGGTAATCAAGGGTGTAGGTGTCACTTAGTTACTAAGGTCGGTTTGCGCTCTTGCGCCAAAGCCAAAGTCCGCACTCTCGTGTCTAAGACTAGACCCGAACATTCATGCAAGATGCTACTCAAAACACAAACATTCAACCACAAATTGAATGCACAATGAGAAGGAGAGAACAAGTATGAGAAGCATTGGCCACTACTACCCACACAAGCAATACAACAAACACATAGTGTGCCCAATAAGTGACTAGCAACAAAAGGAATCACCTTTACCCACAATCAAGCCCTAATCACCCATAATCCACAATTAATCCCCCTACTAACCCCACAAAGAGTCTACTCACTCATAATGAAGCTAAAACTAACATGAACAAGAGAGAACAACACAATAATCAAAACATCCATGATGAACAAGCAATACCAATAAGCAAAATACAAAGATTAAAACTTGATGAATAAACAAAGAACAAAAGTAAAAGGGAGAAGAGGATTATACCAACTAGCAAAGGATGAAAAAGATGTAAACTTGAATTAATAAGAAACCCAAATAAAACCCCAAGGTTGTCAAGCTTGGAATAATCTTCAAGAATCTCCTTAATACAAGACTAATTACAAAGATTAACTAAAGATTAAAGGATGATTAAACTAATGAGAGAAGAACTAAATCTAGGGTTTAAATGTTAAAGAGAGGCTTAAGATAGTCTAGGGTAATGTAAGATGCTTAAAAATACAAGGAAGGAGTATTTATAGGGTTACAAGAATGAAGGAGGAAGATAAAAGAGTCACGCGCTACAGCTCACTCATCCCGTCCGGGACGGTTCGGTCTCGACCGGGACGGGTCCAAAACAGAACCATTGCAATTTGCGCATCTCATCCCGGATGGGATGAGGTCCTTCCCGTCGGGGATGGGTCTTGTAGGCCTCCAATATGAACTTTAAGGTCCCTCCTTGCTTCTCATGGGCTTCTCATCAACTCTCGGGTCTCGGGATCGAGTCTAAGGGGCTCGGGATCTGGTCCCGAGGTCTCGGGGTCGAATCCAAGGCATCGAGTGATCGTTCCTTCTCTTCGTTGGCTCCGAAAAGTGTATGTATTGAGTCGGAATCGCTCCAACTCTTCATGAATGGTCTCGGGAACCTAAAACGAACTAAAGGAAGCATAAGTAACCCACAAACTGCTCCCAAGGAGCGATTCCACAAGGAAAATGAGACCAAAACACAACAAATTAGGCAC
This sequence comes from Agrostemma githago, assembly GCA_958450325.1. NCBI lineage: Eukaryota > Viridiplantae > Streptophyta > Magnoliopsida > Caryophyllales > Caryophyllaceae > Agrostemma > Agrostemma githago. The sequence goes on from OY288248.1 coordinate 18,030,688, forward strand.
TACAAACTACACTTATCAACTCCCCCACACTTAACCCTTACTCGCCCTCGAGTAAGCACATGCTAACTACTAAACTAGCCGAGCGGGTATTAGCGCACCCTACGCCCTTTCAACTCACGCGAGAACACCTAGAGGATAAGTACTCTCCGCAAGGCAAGTGAGGTCTTGCGACAAAACCGTGGATGCAACCGGACACAAAAACACATAAACAAACAAACAAAAGGTTACACCCAAAAAGAAACAAATACCGCTTCCCTCTAAAAAGTGATGAAAGAAGCACCGGTTTAGGACTCAAGGCAAGTGACAACGTTCCCAAGCTAGCAATACAAACCAAAATGGACAAAACCCTAATAGTATGACGACAAAGCAACAAAAACGTTGATAACTTACCTAGGTTCCTCCTAACCTTCTAAGAACGTACTACGGGACGATCGGCGGGATGGAAAAGGGATGAACCACGGTGTTAGTCGACACTGTAGGTAAGTGAGACCCCGCCCCCTTTAGCAATGAGCCAAGAGGGTCATCCCATGCCCAAAACCGCCCAACTAGTCCAAGTAAAAAGGTGGATATGATTGCAAAATGAGGGAAGACCGACCACTACCGCTATCATCCTTCCTAGGGACTCGGTCCTTTGGTAGGCTCTTCACGGTAATGATCGGAAAAAGGCTTATTTTTTAGATGTGGGGATCATTTTTGTGAGACGGTTTTCTTTTGGCATTTTTCTTTCTTTTGCACTTTTGCTTCTTGTATTGCTATGCCATTTCTTTTTCATCTTTTGTATTTTGTTTTTGGCTTTTTGTGCCTTTTCTTTTTCTTCAATTCTTTCTTTCTTTCATTTTCTTTCTTTTTCATTGTTTGCCTTTTTGGCTAGATTTGAGTTGTAGGCATTTCTTCTTACAACTAAGAAAGAGATTTCAACAATTTGCATCTTATTTTGTGGATATGTGTAGGAGGTAGGAGAATGGGTGAGTCGGGAGTCGCGATCTCCCTTCAAACCCACAAAAAGGTGGAGAACTTGGACTAATCAAACAACCTCAAACACGGTCACCTAAGGGACGGGACTCGGCGACCAAGGCCTTTTCACACCGTGGGTGGTCAAAATGGTCAAAATGCAAATCCCGTAGTAAATCCCTAGTAAGCTAGGTGGACTCAAGGTAAAGAACCAACGAAACTATTGATTTAGGGTCATTCTACTAGACTAAAATCCAAGACTCGATTCATACTACTAGAAAGGGAAAGTAAACACTTGCACACTAGCTTCTAAACCAGGTTTTCGAAAACCTTTTTACACACTAGACACAAGCACACATCACAAAACAAAGACACGACAAAAAACGAAAGAGAAAAGAGACCAAAGGCAACAAAACAAAACAAAACAAAACAAAACAAACATTCAAAGAGAACAAACACCACCCCGAATTTCTAAAATAAGCGACCAATCACCCACTGATATGCACTAAGCTCCACCCGAGCACACATCATCACAAATCTCCTCCAAACTCCACAAGAGACAAAGAGGGAAAAGGGATGAAAGATGTTACCGGACGTCTTGAAAGCTCTCCAAAGCTATCGGTGATTAAGCAACCTATAAGGAAAGAGGGAAGCAAAGCACGCACAACACAACAAATATACGACATAACGACACAAAAGGAAAACACACAAAAGAAAATATTTTTGATTTTTTGTGAAATGTTTTCAAATTTTTAGGGTTTTTAAAGATTTTTCGGAAAAACTACGAAAACAAAACTAACTATGATAGCATATCGCTCCCCCACACTTAAGCCGAGCAATGTCCTCATGCTCGACCGTAGTGTATGGAGACGAAAAAAGAAAAGAAAAGAAATTACGAAAATAAAGCTAAAAATCAAAAAGAAAAGTGGAGAAAAGGGTAGAATGTGTCCGGCCGGGGTGTAGTCAAGTCACCATGGGCCGAGACAAGAAAAGATATGGTAAGGGGGAAGAAATAAAAAGAAAGAAATAAAAGGAAATGGGAGGGGAGGACTAGGTGTAATCAAGTCACCTAGCCCGGATTCCGCCCAAATCCGAGTAAATCCTACAAAAAGTGTGAAAATCTTGCAAATTTGGATTTTGAAATGACTCTCGATGTAATCACGTCATCGAGAGTCGGGAGCAACAATTACCAAGGCCCCGAGGGCCAACATGACACAAAAGTGTATAAGGGGAGGGGAACAAACAAAGGAAAACAAGCTATAAAAGACGGAAAAGAAAGGATAGTTGCCGTACCATGCGGTTAGCAACTCACTCGCTCCATCGTCTCATAAGTCAATATCGGCACGTAGCTAGTCGTCGTCATTGCTATTCCCCTCCAATCATGATATGGTTCCATGGTTGGAGGACAAAGGTATAAATAGGTGGGTTTTGATGTGAAAGTCGGTGTAAAGTGAAGAGAAAGTGAGGTGAATGTGTGTATATGAAGTGTAGGGGTTATATGATGAGGGCAAGGATAGGTAGGGAGGTTGGGAGGGGGTATAAAATGGTTGGGTGGACTCGAATGACAAAGAAAAGGCCAAAGGATGAATAGGGGGTCATCCCGGTCGGGATGGATGGTCCCGGTCGGGATGACATACCCGTCCCGGTCGGGAAGCTCTCGTCCCGGTCGGGATGACACTCCAGTAGACTCAAATTTTGGCACCCTCATCCCGATCGGGATGACATCCTTCTCGGTCGGGATGGTTCATCCTTCCCGGTCGGGATGCACTCTTCTCGGCCGGGAAGAGTCTTCTAACCCTTTATAGCTCCAAAAGCTCGTTCCAAGCTTCAAAAACCGACTTCCCTTCGCACGATCCAAGCTCTAACAATAACCACTCCTCATAGGATTCATCTTCACTTCGCACCTATCAAATAAGCTCAAAACACAATCATCAAAGTCCCTCCCTCACATCACTCATCAAAATACCAAATCACAAGAATTTCACAAAATCTAAAAGAATAAGAAAGAATTATATACAATAAGACGGTTCTTTTGGAACTCCGTCAAACCAAGGATGGTGCACTCTTCAATTCTTTTTCAACAACACTATAACCAATTCCAACGCCATCAAGGGCACGAAGAAACAAATCAAAGGCTCTTGCAAAGTCTTCAATCAAGCTAGTGGAATACCAACCTCCACTCCAAGGATCATCACATCCTAGCCTCGACGTTCCCGGGGCATCCCGATCTACTAAGTTCAATGGCTTGAACTTGTACTTTCGATCCTTCGGTATATACCCAAACGTCCATCTATCCTCATGTGGCCCCAAGGGAGGCTCATCTTCCTTCTTGTCGTGGCACTTGTCTTCAAACTCATGATATGGGCACTCATCCGCCCCAATTTCGGAATCATCGTCCTCAATTCCATAGAAGTCGTTCTTCGAGCTTTTACTCGTCCCATCCCCTAGACCGATGTCCTTCATGGCGGTGATCATTTTACAAGACTCATCATTAGTAGGCGAAGTTTTGCCTTGGAGGTCAAACACGAGCTTCTCATCGCCTAGCTCAAATGTGATCCTACCATTCTTTACATCGATCATAGCACCGGCGGTGTGTAGAAATGGGCGCCTAAGGATAATGGGAGTGATAGCATCTTCCGGCATGTCAAGTACAAGGAAGTCGACCGGAATGAAGAACTTCCCGATTCTAATTGGCACATCTTCCAACATCCCCAAAGGTCGGTTGAGGGAACTATCGGCCATTTGGAGTGTAATGGAAGTACTCTTGAGCTCCTTCATCCCGAGTCGCTCACAAATGGAATAGGGAATGATGCTTACACTCGCACCCAAATCACATAGTGCTCTTTCAATTTTGAAGTTGCCTATGGTGCAAGGGATCGAGAAACTACCCGGATCCTTCAACTTGGGAAGTGTAGAACCTTGAATAAGCTCGCTCACCACTCTTGTGAACGCTATAGTCTCTTCCTTGTCGACGGATCTCTTCCTAGCCAATATTTTATTCATGAATCTTCCATATGCCGGGATTTGTGTAAGTAGCTCGGTAAATGGGACACCCACATCAATTTCTTCACAATATTAAGGAACTTGTCATATTGGACATCCACCTTGGTCTTCATTTGCCTTGTTGGGAAAGGCAACTTGATTTGACCCTTGTTTTGCTCAATAGAGGTGGACTTCTCAAATGACACTTTCTTTTTACCCTTGTCTTTTCCTTGAAGTGGGGGAAGCTTGTCTTCTTGGGGTTTCTAAATCTCCCATAAGACTTGCTCCTCTATTGGATTTCCCAAGCTTTGATCTTCTTGAATTGGAGGCACAACTTCTTTCATTGGTACATGCTCATTAGGGGGTTAGGGGGAGTTATATGATGAACCACTCCTCAAGGTAATAGCATTCACATGCTCGAATTTCGTTATTTCACCTTGAGGAGGTAATTGCCCCTTTTGCCTTGAAGATCTACCCGAAGCAAGTTGAGCTATTTGGGTCTCGAGCATCTTCATGTGAGCATCTCTTGTCAAGTTATCCCTTTGAAGTTGAGTAATGATTTCTTGTTGGGTTCTTTGTGTCTCCAATTGACTCCTTTGCATGTCCAACATTGACTTTTGCATGTCGAAATCCCGAGGGGGAGATTGTTGGTTATGAGGAGTGTTTGTGATGGCTAGAGGAATGCCATAATCATGAGTAGGAGATCGACTCCTTGGCTTGCTTTCTTGTCGATTACCTTGGGTTGCTTGTTGTTGTTGATGGTTCCCTTGGAACCCATGAGAGTTGCCTTGATTAAGTCCTTGATTGTTGCCATGGTTGTAGTTTTGATGTCCTTGGTTGTGTTGGTTTCCTTGGAAACCACTTTGATTGAGATTCCCTTGTTGGAACCCTTGATTGTTGTTGAAGGTACCTTGGTTGTTTTGCTTGAAGTTGTTGAATGGCCTTGGGTTGCCTTGATAACCTTGGTATCCTTGGTTGTTGTCCCTTAAGGGAGGTGGAACATAGGGACGGTGTTGTAGAGCTTGTTGTTGAGAAGCTTGATGGGAAGCTTGGTACATATTAGGATAAGGGGCACCTTGCTTGAACGCTTGAAAGACGTTCACTTGCTCAATACTTCCCCGACAATGTATAGGCTCATGTCCAACTATCCCACAAGTATCGCACATCCCATAATAAGGTGTATGAGGCACAACTCCCAAAGCATTTACTTCATAAATTGAGTGTTGGTTGGAGGAACTAGCGCTTTGAACTTGATTGAGGTGGCTTTGGAGCTTCTTGTCAATGGTCTCCATGTGAGTTTTTAATTGAGCTCCAAGGTCAATGCTTAGTTGTGTGATAGCATCGACCTCGTGCCTACCTCCTCGATTCGCCTTCCTAAGTCTTGAGTATTGGGAATTGTGGACCGCCATCTCTTCAATTCTTGACCAAGTTTGGTCATCATCCACCTCGGTAAACCTTCCATTAGATCCCATATTGAGTATGGCCCTTGAGTCTTCATATAACCCGTTCCAAAATTGTTGAACAAGGAACCATTGTGATAAACCATGGTTAGGGCAAGAGCGGATCAAGGCTTTGAATCTTTCCCATGCTTCGTAGAGGCTTTCTTCATCACGTTGTTGGAATCCCGTGATAGAAGCTCTCAATAGATTTGTCTTCTCCGGGGGATAGAATTGTTGGTAAAAAGCCAATGCTAGCTTCTTCCAAGTATCAATACCAAGAGTCGCCTTGTCTAACCCTTTGAACCATTGCTTTGCTTTACCGATCAAAGAGAAAGGAAATAGTACCCACCGGATTTGGTCTTGGGTTATTCCCGGTTGTGAAATAGCATCGCAATAATCCGAGAAGGTTTCCATGTGTTGATGGGGATCTTCGGTTGGTAACCCATTAAGTTGACTTCGCTCGACCAATTGGATAAATTGAGTCTTTGCCACAAAATTGCCGGTATATGTCTCCGGTAAAGCGGTTGGACCGGGCAAGACATCCTCCGTAAACGTCGAGTGTGAAGAGAAGTTAGGCATTATTGGATATGCGGGAGAGGACGGTGTAGACGGTGTTGATGTAGAAGTAGAGGGGGAACTAGGTTGAGAAGTACCAAAAGGATTTATGAAGATCCCTTCGGTATTGCCTTGAGGTTGCTCGATAAAGTCGGATCCTTGAGCTTGTTCTTCGGTGGTATTGCTAGCACTTGGTTGAGAGATTCTAACCCGGCCAATCGTCCGTTGGCAAAAGGCTCTAAAGAGTCTTTCCGGCTCTGGATTGAAGAGAAAGAATTCGCCTCCCCCCCCAGGCATACACTACACACTAGAGCAAACGTGAGAACACCTAGTGCTTTATGGGCACTAGGCAAAGACAATAAACAAGCACTTCCCAAGACAAAGAGAAAAAAAGAAGCTAAAGAAACTAAGAAAAACTACACAATATGCACAAGAGATAGAAGAAGAGCACAAGAGGGGTAACTAAGTCTAGCTAATAAGCAAACTAAGTCTAAACATGCACCGTCCCCGGCAACGACGCCAAATTGATGAAAGGATTTGCCGCGGGTCCTACCGATCAATATATAACCAACTAATCCTAACGGTAGCTAGGGTAAGTCGGGTCGTGTCCACGGAGACCGTAATGTAATGTCTAGACTACGGTCTACCCACAAACAAGGCTAAGTCACCAACAAACACAAAGAGAATGATAATTGACAAATTATGATGGGAGAAGAGGTATGAACAAGACTAACAATGAATAAGCTATAACAAAATCTAATGAACAACAAAAGATTAACTAAGCAATTAAACTAGAGAAGATGATCGACTAAAGAGATAGAGAATTCAAATATGGAAAAGAGTAGGGTTAGGTCGGGTTCATAAGCATAGTAGGATGATTGGTTAATCAAGGGTGTAGGTGTCACTTAGTTACTAAGGTCGGTTTGCGCTCTTGCGCCAAAGCCAAAGTCCGCACTCTCGTGTCTAAGACTAGACCCGAACATTCATGCAAGATGCTACTCAAAACACAAACATTCAACCACAAATTGAATGCACAATGAGAAGGAGAGAACAAGTATGAGAAGCATTGGCCACTACTACCCACACAAGCAATACAACAAACACATAGTGTGCCCAATAAGTGACTAGCAACAAAAGGAATCACCTTTACCCACAATCAAGCCCTAATCACCCATAATCCACAATTAATCCCCCTACTAACCCCACAAAGAGTCTACTCACTCATAATGAAGCTAAAACTAACATGAACAAGAGAGAACAACACAATAATCAAAACATCCATGATGAACAAGCAATACCAATAAGCAAAATACAAAGATTAAAACTTGATGAATAAACAAAGAACAAAAGTAAAAGGGAGAAGAGGATTATACCAACTAGCAAAGGATGAAAAAGATGTAAACTTGAATTAATAAGAAACCCAAATAAAACCCCAAGGTTGTCAAGCTTGGAATAATCTTCAAGAATCTCCTTAATACAAGACTAATTACAAAGATTAACTAAAGATTAAAGGATGATTAAACTAATGAGAGAAGAACTAAATCTAGGGTTTAAATGTTAAAGAGAGGCTTAAGATAGTCTAGGGTAATGTAAGATGCTTAAACAATACAAGGGAGGAGTATTTATAGGGTTACAAGAATGAAGGAGGAAGATAAAAGAGTCACGTGCTACAGCTCGCTCATCCCGTCCGGGACGGTTCGGGACCGGTCTGATCCCGACCGGGACGGGTTGGTCCCGACCGGGACGGGTCCAAAACAGAACCATTGCAATTTGCGCACCTCATCCCGGACGGAATGAGGTCCTTCCCGTCGGGGATGTGTCTTGTAGGCCTCCAATATGAACTTTAAGGTCCCTCCTTGCTTCTCATGGGCTTCTCATCGACTCTCGGGTCTCGGGATCGAGTCTAAGGGGCTCGGGATCGGGTCCCGATGTCTCGGGGTCGAATCCAAGGCATCGAGTGATCGTTCCTTCTCTTCGTTGGCTCCGAAAAGTTTATGTATTGAGTCGGAATCGCTCCAACTCTTCATGAATGGTCTCGGGAACCTAAAACGAACTAAAGGAAGCATAAGTAACCCACAAACCGCTCCACAAGGAAAATGAGATCAAAACACAACAAATTAGGCACTACAAACTACACTTATCAATCTTGCACAAACAAGCCAAAAAAAAGTACATTCTCAGCATAATCCCACAAATGCACATCATACCTTATGATATTATTTCCCCTTTCCTCAATTTCGATACCCAAAAGGTTGATATACGTACTGAAAACAAAAAAAATGGTCCAGCAAAAAGAAGATAGATAAAAGCAAGTAGCATCCGCCATAGCCCAAGATAGATTAGCACATTGACTGAGAATCATCTTGATACTACATTTCATGAAACCAAATAGCGCAAGAAAGACGTACGACAATCCTAATTACAGCAGTAAAAAGACTCTCCCCAACACTAAACAAGTCAGTTCAACGAACAAAGATGAACAAAATAGCAACATGAAAAGGGAAATTGAAGCAAAACAAGTCAGAAAAGCATTGCTTTGAGGATACAACGCCGAATTAAAACATGGTTCTCGCTTTCTTTCCTGAACCAAAATGCAAAGGTTATTTAAGCACAAGAGTAATAGATTAGCTATGAACAACAAAGAGGGCTTTACAGGTCTGGAATGAAACTACGCTCCAATGAAGAATGGGCGGTCGGGAAGCCTTTTTTTGGATTGAATATTTTTGATTTGGCAACCCACCCTGTGTTTTTAAAGAATCGCTTAAGTATATCACACCGGTGGCCAATGTGCATACATCTCCTCGAAAGCCCAGATAATCCATCGGATTGTTTCCAAAATAGATCATAAACGACTCGATCTTCCAAGGAACCTTCAAGGCTTAACCTCAAATTTCCAGAAGCTATATTTAACCCAAAAATAAAATAAAATGAACAAACCACAAAAAAGGTAGAAGCTCAGATATATAGACCTTGTACCGCCTTTCCAAGAAGCAGATTGGAGTCATCTCCGAAATCCAAAACATATGATGACTATAAGCACAAAACATATACGAGTATATGATGATTATAAGCACAAAAGAGAGGGAAAAAAAGGTTTATTCGAATGCGATATTACCTTGGCTGGTTTCTCGTCCTCTAACTCCTCTAAAGCATCTTCCTCGTCACCCTCACTGTCGCTCTCTCCCTCCACATGAAATGCACATTTAGTCATCAAAAGTAGAGCCCAATACTCTCAATCATAGACTGATGATGATTGAATATAATGTTACCAAAAAACCAAAAAATTACTAAGAGAATTGATGATCTAAGTCAAAATAATTGAAAGAGAAGAAAAGAGAACGATCACAAAAATAAAATCATACCTTCAAAAAAGTGACCAGAATCTGTATTTTATGTTTCGCTAATATTTGCATTTTTACCAGAATCTATAAACCTGGCTTAATTAAATACCGTATTGAGCAACTATTTGAGATTAAGAAACCCGTAAAAGGAAGGCGACAATACTCCATACGCCGTATAATTTTGTGTGGAAAAACAAAGTACCCCAAATACTGAACATCCGGATAAAAACTACTTCTTCACAAGACCTCTCTCGCAGGCACAATCAACAGCTAACTGTTCATAATCCAACAGCTACCCGTCGATGATATAAAACATAGGAAAGTAATATCAAAATAGAAGAAACGAGGTCAAATAGATAAACGAGGTCAATTACAAAAATAACGTTCGCAGCGGGGTCTTAAATAAAATAATGAGAACACCGTACCATCATTTGAGAAAAAGAGAAGCTCATAAATGAGAACACCATAGCATACTCACAAGACCTATCCACTCTACCACAATGACACTTGAATTGAACAATTGATTGAAGCCATTGTTACGTTCTTCAATGTCCTTTCAAGCGAGAGCATACGATCATGAAGTGGAACATCAGATTTTATTGGTGATAAGACTACAACCAATTCTTGCAAATTTGATACCTTTTCCAGAATTTTTTTAATTATAATAAGCTCCTCTGCCCACCCGCAGTAATGCTCTATCACAATCCGTTTGAGGGTAGACGCGAAGCATCGAGGGGTTGTTTCAGTGAACAAGTCCCCCATCTTGCGTATCTTTGTATCAATGGAGTCAAGTAATCCCTGAGAAAAGAAAAAAAATCAATTGATTCTACAGTTACTGCATCTAATAAAACATTGACTTAAAGATAAAAGTCGAACCAAATTACGGAGTATGACCTAACTAACTTTGTTTTAAATCCAAGTCTGAGCCGCATTTGTCGTATGTAGGCACAAGTTTAACTAAAGGACTTGGTTTCTTTGACGATTAAATAACATACTCATTCGACATAGGTAAAAGGAAAATGCAACACAAAATACGAAACCAAATAATGCAATAATATGCAGCACTAACATCGGAGAAAGAAAGTGCCTCCAAGTTAGGTGAACATAATAGAATCTCTGATACGACTCCACCCCATCTCGCAAATGATAAACCGGAACCCAACTCTAAGGTTGTTAAATTATGAAATACGGACAACTGACCTTTGAACTCGCCTACATCTACATAATGCATGTTCTGCAGTCAGAGAAACGAGTAGTCAATTACATAGTATATATATAACAAATGTTGCCGCTCTTCATTCGTAAGAAAAGACGGTCTTACGGAAGAGGGGTTTCTGTTAGAATATTAAGAAATAGACTATCTCGAAAGAAAATGCAAGAGGGCAATGAAAATACCTGAAGAAAAGAACCACACAGAGATAAATGCTTAGCGTTCGAGAGCATTGGGAGAAGGCTAAGCTGTACACGAATATTATTCTCTTCTGTGCCCTTTTGTAAAGCCAAGGTAGGTACGAAGGTAGATTGAACGAGAGCATCCATAGTTGTGACAGAGTAGTGATATGCTAAATTGTTGATATATGAAAAAGACTTTAAATTAGGGGTATGAATATGCACAAGGTCACTGCATTTCAGTCCATCAAATTTCTTGATAAATATTTCCAATGTCCGAAGAGAAAGAGAAGAAATGGAGAGACAATCTGATTGGCCCCACCAACACAAATTAAGATCGAGGTGTTCAAGGGACGCACAACTCGAAACCAATCAGCATTACCCTAACCAAATTAACACTTGCAGGTCAAAAGCTAGCCACGAGTTGTGTTGCTCCGATTCTCTGCCATGGTGAAATGTCAGCACGTGTCTGAGTGTCGCAGACTCGGAAACATAATAGATACTATGCATTTGTCGGCAGTGCAATTACAGTATGATAATGACAACTCGACAATATAAAAAGAGACGGCGATGATCACTTACGTGCTCACTTCCTCGATTTTCTTTCGAGTAATTTTTTTACTTTGGAGCGCTAGATAACTGCAAAAAGATCCAAGACCAACAATATTAAAATCGTGTCAACACAACACACAATTAGAGTGGGAGGCTATAGAAAAATTCTCCCTGCACCAACCTGTGAAGAGCACCTGAGTAGTGATACAAAGACTATCAGAAGCCAGAATGAGTCATAAACAAGAACAAAAGGATGAAAGAGTGAGACACGGTAACATCTAAGAGGTAAAACTCAAAAATAACATCCAGATCAGAGCAAAAGGGGATTAGGGTTTAGGAATTACCTAGTAGATGCAGTAATAAAGATAACAATTTCTAATCGAAATGGAAAAAAATTAATCAAACTCAGCTCAATCAAACAAAAATAAACCAAACATACAAATGTTTCATGCATTAAGAGAAGGGGATTTGAAACAATCACGATACACTGAAGAACAAGGCAAAAAAATCATGAAACTCACAATAACATGAGCCTTGTACCTCTCATCTATCTCCACCACCATAGATTATCTGCGATGAATTGCGAAACATGATGCTGAGAATAAGAGTTAGGGAAGTCGCCGGAAATAATAAAAAAGAATGGCGATGGATGATTTAGATTAGAAATCGGAAAGGGATGCAGAGTAGGCAAGTTGGTGAAAACATAGAAAGAAAGAAGAAAACAGGAAATCAGAAAAAATGATACGGAGTATCTACTAAGATAAGTTTTCCTCCTCTTCCTCATCGTCGCTTCCTGTATGTTGGCCCTTGCTTTTAACCTCGTCCTCCTTCATTGTCTTCTTTCCCTTCTACTGAGATATAGTAAGCTGAAAATTTGTGAACAACCACAAAAAGTCATAAGCTTACCGGAATCGATGAAGGTCACCTGAAACGAAGGGCAAAGAAGCAACATCAAGACAACAAAAAAAACTCGGAGCAGATAACTAAACCCCACAGAACTCAAATCCACCAGAAAAACACACCAAATCAACAAAAGCATAAAACAAAGCAAACTAAATCTTACCCGAATCACCGAAGCTACTTGAATCGATCAGGTAGCCTGGAATGAAAGGAAAAAAAAAAGCAAAACTCGAGAAACCCCCAAAAATAAGCACATGCCAGATAACTAAACCAGAAAAAATGAAAATCAAAGGAAAATGACAACGAAGGAAAAGGAAAACGACGAAAACCCACATCATAAAATCACACAAAATCATCTACAAAAGCGGAAAACAGCATTCATACGGAAAATCAATCATGGTTACCTGCTTGAATAAATCATGGTTACCTGATTTCCTTGTGGTAACCATGATCTGCCAACGAAAGACCAGTATCCTTTTCCGTCTACCCTTGAATCAATCATTGTTACCTGAAACGAAAGGGAAAAACAGCAACATCAAAACGGGAGAAAGGGAAAAAAAAACGAAGATGGAGAATAGAGAGTAGAGAGAGAAGCAGATAAGAGGACCAGAATGAAGGAGAGGCCGAAAATATGGAGGAAGAGAGAAGGGGAAAGTGTGTGATGGAAGGCAGGAGAAGCGTGGGAAGGGGAAGAAATGGAGGAAGAGAGTATTTATACTTTTTTTTTTAGGGTTTACTGTAGCTATTGTAGCTAAGCTACAGTAACTCCAGTTTCTCTCTTTTTAAAGGGTAGAGGATTCAATTTACACTTTCAATTTAGAACACAAGGGCGAGTCATGCATGTTAACTGGTTTAGCTGTTAAAATTACGAGACTTTATGATTTAGTTGGCTTTGATATACATCAACATTATATCCGTCGTCCTTGTTGCCGCATTAACCGAAAAAAATTCTCCGAGTTTCCTAATTTATGACAAAAAGCATTATTACCGTACTAAGAAAACTGAATTTCTTTGTAAATTAGAGACATGTTAGCTGGTTTAACTGGTAAAATTATGAGGCTTTATGACTTCGTCAGTTTTGAATCACATCACCAATATTTATCCTTGCGGCTTCCTTAACGGAAAAAAAATTCTGCGAATTTCCTAATCAATGACAAAAATTAAAGCATTAATACTAAAAAAAATAAAACATAATGAAGTGATGTATCATCCAAATTTGCTAGCTAAGCAAGTGATTAATTTAAGCTTTTCTAAATGCAATCAGCATAAACTTTATTTCAGGTGCTGTAAATTTCTGACACAAAGCTGCTTATTTATTTTAATTAAAGTTTTCCCTCAATTAAAAATAATTTTTAAAGTTAATTAAAAGAAATAAACCAAGTAAAATGGGAGACATAAGAAATTTGTAATTGGGCTGATTTAATTAAATAATCCGAACCCAATAACAGAAAGTTCCATCGTACGGCTTAGGGCATATTTGGGCCCAAATTTGGTTTACTTTATATATATATGGGCTTTTAATTGTCGGATAAAATGTTGTGAAATAGGATCCACCATGTTCCTTGTACATCCGGCATTACTCATCCAAAACAACCCGACCCGTATCCGAACCGACCTCCAAACTGAAAACTCGAACATAACCATGTAATCGGAATATCCCAGCTGACCCAAATGTGCATAAGCGCATACTAACGTAAAATTGATATTAACACACTCGAAATGACCCAACCGACTCAAGCTCAAATCAATTCTTACAAACTCGACCAGACACGACACGTGTAACTCATCATTTACAAGGTCTGGTTCCTAGTAGTTACATGTCAAACCCAAATTTCATTAGAAGAAATAAGATTATTACTCATCCAAAACAACCCGACCCGTATCCAAACCGACCTCCAAACTGAAAACTCGAACATAACCATGTAATCGGAATATCCCAGCTGACCCAAATGTGCATAAGCGCATACTAACGTAAAATTGACATCAACACACTCGAAATGACCCAACCGACTCAAGCTCAAATCAATTCTTACAAACTCGACCAGACACGACACGTGTAACTCATCATTTACAAGGTCTGGTTCCTAGTAGTTACATGTCAAACCCAAATCTCATTAGAAGAAATATCATTAGGAATTACGAAGTAGTATCATTTAATCGTGATGTCTTATAATAAGATTATTAGTAGCGTCCCGTGGTTTAAAACTCGATATTTTATCGGATGATACTTAAGAGTTAAGATGGTGATATGAAATACTACTAGTCGCCAAACCCGTGCACCGCACGGGTCTATGTTTGTTTTTTATATTTTGTCAGTTTTTTCAATTTTTCATTTTAATTTTTGTTCTTAGATTGTATCGGTTAAGCTGATTGTTTATACTTCAGTTCTTGGATCATTATACACATACGACTAAGCAAGCTGACCTTTTTTTTCTTTACGATTTGATACGAAAATACAAAAAATTGTTTTTTTCGCTTTCTAGTTTTTGTACATGAGATTACACAAATAGTGAAATGTGTCATATATTATTGTTCTTGGGCTTATATCTTCTTTGTTTTCACTCTTCTAATTTGTCGATGAGTTTGTTGTTCTTGCCCATTTTTATCTGTATTTTTCTCTGCTGTGCTTGCTTTTTAATTTATATGTTCACATTTGTTATTTATTTTTCTTGTGTGTTACATATATCCTATTATTTTTCATTATTAGGTGTGTATGATTTTATGATTGAGGTCTAAGACGATGACTGACTTACATTTCTTTTAAATTTCTCTTTTCCCTGATCATTATCCGATATTTCTACTCATTCTAATATAAGTTGACCTTAATCGTCTTCTTCTTATTCTCCATAGTCCATACACATTGTTTGGAGTAGTTTATAAATTGTAATTGTTGATATGTTTTAGGAAGTAGTTCTTTTCTACCTTCCTATTCTGAACGACATTTTTTCTTGTGGTTGAAGTTGAAGGGTTCTAACTAATAATAACCGACTTTGGCATTGATTATGTATTCAACTCCCTCCTTTTCAATTTCTACCCAATCACATCATGCCAAGTGGGTTACCTTAGAATTGAGTATTGGTTGTGTAGAGCATGGAGGATGCTTTGCTTTCTAATTAATATAATAGAGGTGGTTGGAATTTATTGTTTTAAGCTCCCTCCTTTTCATCTTCCACTTAACTCTCCCTCCTTTTCATCTTCATCTTGCACTTAACTTGATTACTTAACATTGGATTCTACATTATTAATGAGGACATTTAAACATTTTCATCTTCCACTTAACTCTCCATCTTTTTCATCTTCCACCCAATAATATCATGCCATGTGGGTTGCTTTCGCATTGAGATTTGGGGAGATGGAGCATGGAGAATGGTTTGTTCTCTATTTAATATAATATATAGATTTGTTAACTGATTGCCTTTGTTTTTTAACAAACTCCCTCGTTTTTTAATTTTGTTTGTCGGTTGGTTTAGTTGTTTTGCCCAAACAGAGCATAACACATGACTTTATTATAAGATAGTATTACGGCAATAACAATGGTGACATATAAGGAGTTTCATGTCATTGAGCTATTGAATAAAGTTCCTTATATGAAATCGATTTCTAAAGTAAGGAATCGATTTCATACATGTAAATGAGAGAAAAAAGAGGATCCACATTAAATATATGAAACTTTTACCATTGATCGGTGAAATAGAAAGTTTCAAACATGGTTAGACGTGCTTTGATGACAATGAAAATATGGTGTATGGAACTATCATCGCTATTGCCCTTAGTTAAATGGTGGATGATGATGGTTTGTTTGGGTTTTAATAAAATATTGCCAATAAAATGATTATCAATATTACCAAAATTTGCCGAATAAAAATAATGCTAATGACGACGACAACAACAAACATTATAATAAAAATTATAGTTATAATACTAATTCTAACTTTGAATAAAAATGCATAAATCTTTTTTGTAAAATGCATAATTTTTAATATTAACTATTTGCATTTAATACTACGTATTCAATATACTAATTAATTGTTTTATTTTATTTATAAAAAAAATAACCAAGGAGAAGAGGGTGACATAACTTCCTCAAATGCTCTCAAAATGAAATGAAGAAATGTGATGATTTTGTTAGAGTTTTAATAATATATATGGGAATTGATCATGCTATCTCACTCAGTCGAATAACACAATATAATCATCAAAAATATTGAAATCGATTTTGTGGACATGACATAGGTCCACCCCGACGCGGCGAAGCGCGGGTTTTGGGGAGGCGATAGAATTTCCATATGAGATGGATCGAATAGAATTTTAAATCGAAGTAGGAGTCGCCACCGAATTTTATGGTTATTCGGAACCATTCGAACCCACTCTATGTCGTAGTGGGCCATACTTAAAGCCTGGCCCATTTCCGATGTCAGAGTTTATCGGGTTCGTCCCTTAGCATATCGATACCGATGCCGACTGGGCGGTTAATCGTATATTGAATGACTCTCGTTGCCAATGGTTTCGGACATCCGGAAACCACGGTTCTGAGTAAGGGGTGAGGGTGCGTGTTGGGAAGTTCGTCGAGAACACCCAACCCCGCCCGCACTTAGCGGCCTTTACTAAGATATCGTTCGGTTTTGTGTACACGCGTTAGTTCGACGATGAAATGATATGCAGAGATTATTTTCCTAAGACATGTGAGGAAAAATAAATAAGTGGGTTGCTAAGTCGTTTAATGCATGTTTAACTAATAACGTCAAAGTTATTTTAGCATGTGAGTTCGTTTTAGTCTAATAAAACGATAAAAAGAATATGAGAGAATAATTTGCTACAAACACGAGAAAACGGGTTAGTAACGATTGAAATAATAATAAGAAAGAAATATGAAATCGAGGAAAAATATGAATTAATCGAAATCTGAAAAATATTATTAAAACGTTGTTTTGTATAAAAAACGATGTTCGAGAAAGAATTAAAAAAACGAAAAAGACGCGTTTGGGCCGAGAGCCGCGCGACTCGCCCGAGACTCATGCGGGTCGCGTGGCGGCCTGATTTCGAAAACGGTTTTCGGAAAATTTTGATTAAATTGCGTACGAATATCGCATAACTCGTACTCGACTTAATATTCTCGATATTCGTTATATTCGATAGTTGATTATCAAACATTTAGAATAGTTTTGGAAAAGATGTAAATTTAGAAATCGTTTCGTAAAATAATAAAAAATAAACGAACGAAAAACTAAAAAAATAGAACCGGATCAGACTCGTGCGCGAGTCGCCTGGACCGGGCGCGACTCGCGTGCGGGTCTGATTTTTTATATATTTTTTGTGTTCGAAAATCGTTAATCGCGTACAAACATGAATTAATTTATACTCGGTCTATATTTTCGATATTCGTCGTATTCGATATTCGATTATGAAATCGATATCGAATATTCGGAATGACTTTAGAAAAGGTTTTGAAAAAAGTTTGTTTTTGAACGAAAAGATGTAAAAAAGATTTTGAACGAAAAGTTGTAAAAAGATGTAACGATTTCGTCGAAAACTTAATATAATTCTTTTCGATACGATATTCGATTATATAGAATCGATATCGTATTTTAAGAATATTTGATATATGAAAATAGTTTTTAGTAGTATCGATATTAGAAAATAAAAAAGACCGACGAAAGACCCATAATAAAAAAAACGAGGAGAAGGGAAGAGAAGAAAGAGAGACGGGTTTGATTTACACCCTCAACCTACATGCTTTGTTTTCTCGGGATAAGGCTCGTCGGGAAGTGGCTTAGACTCGGGAGCGTCGAGATGATGAGGATGAGTTAAGGTGTATCGGTTTGGGTGGTTTGGGACGTCGGGTTTGGCCGGTTTCGTCGAGGTTTCGAGGCTTCGAAAGTGTCGGGATTTGCTAACTATCGGATTTGTGTATGAACCGTGTGTGGAGGCTGTTTTTTCGGTGTAATGGGTGTGTAAATACCGTGTGTATTGGCTGGAAAAGCGAGGTAATTGATGTCCCTTTTGTGTTGGACGGGAGGTCCTATTTATAGGGAGTTTCCGACCTTGGTTTAGGAGAGTTTGAATACCGCCTAGGATAGGAAACATAGGAGTTTGAGGGAAATAAGAATTCCGCTTTCTTGGCCAAGAAGAAAGAGGAAAACCGGCTGGTTTGAAGGTGTATTGGCCGAGTATTTGGTACTCGGTCAATGTCTGAATCGGTTTCCGGATAGAATTCCTACTTGAGATCGAATTCTACCTTAAACGGAATTGTTTATTATTTTTGTATGGCTGATTTTTGTAGGAATTTGGGTAGAAGTGGGACGCGTGAGACATCACGGTCAGTCCGCAAGTCTCGGGAAATATCTTTGACCGGGTTTTGACTCGGTCGCTAAAAGACGGTTTTACCCCTGGTGACGGTTTCGACCCAAATTAGTGTCATTTGACTCGAAACGACCCACTGGGCCTGGATTTGAGGTTGGTTTTGTGAGATTTGTACTCCTTAAAATGTCTAAGCCAAATGTCCATGATTACAAGCCCATATCCGAGTCTGTCAAAGCACGTTTACGTCCTATCATCATCGGGTGTTTGGCGGGAACTACTATAGACACCTGGCGGTCAAATGTGGGTGTCTACAGAGCCCCCACTCTGACTGAGGCTTGGACAAGGCAAAAGTCAGAGTAGCTACCAGGTCAATCAAGGATTAAAACCTGGCAGACTTCCGATCGGGTCGTTTAGGGTCCATTAGACCTGCGTGAAGGGCTCGCCAGCCATAGGATAGAAGTCATACCTGGGTTGATGCTGATAATGTCGCGGGAGCTTGCCTAGAAAGCTATGGGTATACCTGTTTGCAGATATATCTTGTCTTAGAATTGCGCAGGAGCTTTTCCACTAGGGAACTTAGAATTCTCGGGGAGTCTTGAGTGTACCTGTATGCTGACATAATTTGTATGTAACATTTAGGCGAAACACTGACTCATGCTGGGGAAGAAATAATGATTTTTTGAAAGGAAAAAAATGCTGAATTTTTTTTGGAATGGTTGAAAATAAGGATCGCTTGGGATGACTTTGATTCCTAATCGGATTCTGACACGGATTCCTAAAAATCCCCTGGTTAGGCCTGTATGCCTAGATGAAGTGTGATAAAAATCTTATTCCCATGGTGACTAGGAAAGGGATTTTCTCAAATGGCTAAGTTTTGCAAAAAAATGAGAATTTGAAGAGAGAGAGATATACCGACAGACTCGACTCTGGACGCGAGAGGACGAGTTGACAGACACGACTTTGACTCTCTAAGGGTTAGACCGTGACTCGGTAGGGGGTAGGCCACCTAATATGACAAGACTCTTAAGTTGCGCTATTCCGTAGCCTAGGCGAGTGGCAATACGGTCGAATCCTCGGAATGAGACTGTTTCCGTACGACAGGGCTTTGTGGTAGCAATGCCGTAGACTGGTGTTCTTTTGGATATTCTTTTGATTTGGGGGTACATTCCCAAAGTGGGTATTGCTCCGAATCCTGACAGATTCTCGTCTTTGACTAAACCGAGTACTAGGACACACTATAGAAAGGAGGCTAGATATTTAATCTTTGAATTTATATCGATTTTGTGAGTGGATGGAGAACTTCTGCCTAGGAGAAGCCCCCAGGATGACAAAGCTAGCTGCTGAGAACATGACAATGTCGTGACCGGAATGATGGCGCTTTTTGAATGTGTGTCAATGTGGGTGGTTGTGCCCTTGTTGAAAGGCTGCCTACGTATTCACGTGTAGTGAAATCAAACCAAGCCGTAGTTCAGTGATGTGAAAGATATATAATGGTGCCTAGTTTACTAGGGCTTTGTGTGTAACTAGCATAGCGATGGTGTAGGCTAGGTGCATTCCCAATGATGTCTTGATCAAAGGGCTAGAATAGTTAGGATGTTGATCCTGTGACTGTGAGCGTTCTCCGGGATAGCCCCCAGAGGTGGTGTGAACTATTTGGGCATGTTCTATGCCGACTGCAAGTTGAGTTCCCGCGTTTGGGGCTGGTAACTGGCTTGAATGAGGAGAATTGAGATGGGATTTTAACGAGTTCTGCTCTCGGGGATTTTAACGAGTTCTGCTCTCGGGGATTTGATGAGTTTTGCTCTCGGGGATTTTAACGAGTTTTGCTCTCGGGGATTTGATGAGTTTTGCTCTCGGGGATTTGATGAGTTTTGCTCCCGGGGATTTGATGAGTTTTGCTCTCGGGGATTTGATGAGTTTTGCTATCGGGGATTTGATGAGTTTTGCTCTCGGGGATTTTAACGAGTTTTGCTCTCGGATTTGCATATGGTGATTGTGAATTCTGTTATGTAAAGGGAAAGTCGAGTAGAATGGCTCGAACTTTGATCGGGATAGGTTTTGATAATGCGAGATCTAATTTCCATGTCTGGCCCTGATGGTTAGGGGTATCCTATGGAGCTTGAATCCTCAAAATTCCGGGCTGTCTCTAGCCTGGGTCTCGGGAAGGTCTTGAGGGTTGTAATGTGGGAAGGCTAAATGTGGTGTTAGTTGACCAGCTCGATTATCTCTCCCTTATTGGATGATATGAGTAATGATAATTTTGAATTGATCGTTTTCACTACGGTCATGGGTTTTTGAATTCTTTGGGTTGACCTCTTAGCCCCGGTCATGGGATTCTTCATTTGAGTTGACCGTGTCTGGTCGAGAGATGTCGATAATTCTTTTTTGATCATGACCAGCTTTTTTGTTTTGGCCTTTTGCTTTTTTCTCTTGGACTTTTGATTTTTTTTGTCCAGCTTTTTTTTTGTCGGTCAGACTAACACCTAAGGTAGGGACTGGCTAGTCTTATTGGACGGGTGTTTATTGTGGGAAGTGGGCTTGCCTCCCGTCTTGAACCCAAACTAGAAGACTACCCAGATTTGTCATAGGATTCGATATGCTCCTGCTACGGGTAGTTATGTGGCTTTCTATACCAGACATGGAATAGGTAAAAGGAAAACACGGGCTCGGTTTCCTGCAGTCATTATAGATGTACCTATAATAGTCACGTGCGTGTGCTCACAGTGTATGATGGTGTTCATCATGTTCTCGGAAACACATAAGGAAGGTATGTATAGAAAAGCTGATTTTATTGAAATGTGAAAAGAGGACAGAATATCGCTGACTCTGACTTTGATTTGGAAATGAGGAAGAAATAGTACATCCTAGACTCAGATTCAGACTCGGACTCGGACTCGGACTCAGACTTAAACCAAATCTAGACTCTTGGATGAGGTTGTCAGCAGTCTTCGGCTTCTAAGGACTCAAGTGGATGTTCAGTATGGCCTTCGGTAGGAGCTTCACCCAGATCTTCATTATGTCGAAGATCGTCCTCAATCTTGATGCCCATTTCGGTAAGCACCGCAAAGTTTGAAATGCCGGCATACCTAAGATGGACGCGGTAGGGAGGTAGGAGGTTGTTGATGAATGCCTCCACTAGTGTCTTCTCGTTGGGCTTGTCTACCAACTTCACACTTTCGGCCCTCCACCTTTGAAGGTACTTGGTGAAACCTTCCTTGGGCTCTTGGGCCATGACCTCCAGGGTGCGCATTGTGGTCTGGAACTCGGTATTATCTGCATAATTCCGTGCGAACTCTGTTGCGACGTCGTCCCAAGTCTTGTACTTCTTGAAATCGAGCCTGTAATACCAGGCTTTTGGATGCTTCTCAAGGGAAGAAGCAAAGAGATGCTTGAACATGGATGACTTAACTCCCTTAAGGGCCATGAATTCTTTGAAAGCCCGGATATGGTGAACCGGGTTTTCAGTACCCTCGAACATTGGCAGACCCGTCAGATTGAGATTGGCGGGTAGTTCATCGGTCAGTGGGGTGTAGGTCCGAGCATTCTCCGTATGGATGGAGCTTTGGGTTGTCAGATGGACCTGTTCCTGCAGTTTGTGGACTGCGCTGGCCAATTCAGCTAAAGGCCCAGTAGTATCGACACTGCCGCTAGGGGTTCCTTGTTCTAGGGCACTTACCCGGGTGAGGATGGCGATCTGGTCTTCCCGCATCTTCCTCAATTGGTCTTGGATTTGGGCCAACGAGGTGGTCAACTCATCTATGGCTTTTTGTGTCATGGTTCGAGTGTGGGGTGACCTGTCTGTAAGGGCACCGCGTAATCAGTAAATTTGCTTCGGAACTCGAATACACCAAGGCATAGGAAATAGCGTGGGAGGAGAGACGACTCCAGTTTGACTCGGGTTAGACTCCCCTAAGACAAATGTGTAGGGTACGATTCTCGGAGTGACCGTGATTAATCGCTCCATCGGAGAATAGCCCCCAAGTGAGACTAAGGACTCAGATAGGACTCAGATGGTGTGACATCTAAGTGACTCGAAAGTGGGATACGTGAGACACGTGTAAGACAAGACCCTTAGAGCAAACGTGATTGATCGCTCCGTTGAAGGGTAGCCCCCCGAGTGAGGAAAAGACTAGACTAGAAAAAGACCGGAGACTGACTTCAAGATGGACGACCCGTAGACGGTGGGCCTTCCTTGGGATTCGGCCAAGTGGGCCTAGTCCCGTTCAAAGGAAGGTCTACGTAAGAATTCCCCAGACTTTGGACTCGAATGTGTAAACGGGCTTCCCTTTGTAGGAGTTAGTCCTACGAAGGTGGGCCGTGCCTTGACAAGTAAGGCGGACTGGGATGGGGTGGAAACTCGTGATATAAGATCGACGGAGTTTCGACGCTATAGACTCTAACAACTTATGACCAGACCCGACACTGCTAAATACGGGAAGTCCTAAGAAGAAGAAAGTTTTGAAAA
Organism: Agrostemma githago; assembly: GCA_958450325.1. Taxonomy (NCBI): domain Eukaryota; kingdom Viridiplantae; phylum Streptophyta; class Magnoliopsida; order Caryophyllales; family Caryophyllaceae; genus Agrostemma; species Agrostemma githago. Next base: position 18,053,562 of record OY288248.1, read on the forward strand.
GGAAATTTGGATTTTGAAAACCGAGCAAAGTCGGATTGGAAGACCCGATTTTTTTTTGAAAACCGAGAAAGGGGTTATCGGGCCGAGATTTCGGGCTTTTTTTTGAAAAGGTTTGGACAGCATACCGACTAAAAATAGGCTATTTTGAGTCAAAATCATAAGTCCTAAATTTGGCAGCTTTCCGGGTTTTGAAAAAGGAATGGATTTGAAAAGATGTAAAATTTTGAAAATGACGGTTTTTGAAAAGACCAAAGGAGATCAGGTAGCATGTAGTCATAGAATCAGTATAACGACGCCATGTATGCTCTTAGTCTAAGTCTCGGTCGGTCTAATAGGGTCTATACCAACAACGATGGCTTTCTCGTACTGAGGACGGACTCCCTAAGCCGAGTTGGTCTTAGGACATGCCGCAAAGTCTAAACGAGTTCCGCCATTGAAGTCTTTAGTGCATCCAAGTGGGAATGCACCATGGTATAGTGGGACGTCGGTCACGAGTAACCGGCCCGGGATAGAACGGGGTTATGCATGAACCATTGAACTAAAACGTGTACATTACTAATCGAACGATTTCTTTTCGAGTCTCACCCTGAGGATGCCGATGGTAAGTGACACATCAGTTAATCCCCAGCGGAGTCGCCAAATTGTGGACATGACATAGGTCCACCCCGACGCGGCGAAGCGCGGGTTTTGGGGAGGCGATAGAATTTCCATATGAGATGGATCGAATAGAATTTTAAATCGAAGTAGGAGTCGCCACCGAATTTTATGGTTATTCGGAACCATTCGAACCCACTCTATGTCGTAGTGGGCCATACTTAAAGCCTGACCCATTTCCGATGTCAGAGTTTATCGGGTTCGTCCCTTAGCATATCGATACCGATGCCGACTGGGCGGTTAATCGTATATTGAATGACTCTCGTTGCCAATGGTTTCGGACATCCGGAAACCACGGTTCTGAGTAAGGGGTGAGGGTGCGTGTTGGGAAGTTCGTCGAGAACACCCAACCCCGCCCGCACTTAGCGGCCTTTACTAAGATATCGTTCGGTTTTGTGTACACGCGTTAGTTCGACGATGAAATGATATGCAGAGATTATTTTCCTAAGACATGTGAGGAAAAATAAATAAGTGGGTTGCTAAGTCGTTTAATGCATGTTTAACTAATAACGTCAAAGTTATTTTAGCATGTGAGTTCGTTTTAGTCTAATAAAACGATAAAAAGAATATGAGAGAATAATTTGCTACAAACACGAGAAAACGGGTTAGTAACGATTGAAATAATAATAAGAAAGAAATATGAAATCGAGGAAAAATATGAATTAATCGAAATCTGAAAAATATTATTAAAACGTTGTTTTGTATAAAAAACGATGTTCGAGAAAGAATTAAAAAAACGAAAAAGACGCGTTTGGGCCGAGAGCCGCGCGATTCGCCCGAGACTCATGCGGGTCGCGTGGCGGCCTGATTTCGAAAACGGTTTTCGGAAAATTTTGATTAAATTGCGTACGAATATCGCATAACTCGTACTCGACTTAATATTCTCGATATTCGTTATATTCGATAGTTGATTATCAAACATTTAGAATAGTTTTGGAAAAGATGTAAATTTAGAAATCGTTTCGTAAAATAATAAAAAATAAACGAACGAAAAACTAAAAAAATAGAACCGGATCAGACTCGTGCGCGAGTCGCCTGGACCGGGCGCGACTCGCGTGCGGGTCTGATTTTTTATATATTTTTTGTGTTCGAAAATCGTTAATCGCGTACAAACATGAATTAATTTATACTCGGTCTATATTTTCGATATTCGTCGTATTCGATATTCGATTATGAAATCGATATCGAATATTCGGAATGACTTTAGAAAAGGTTTTGAAAAAAGTTTGTTTTTGAACGAAAAGATGTAAAAAAGATTTTGAACGAAAAGTTGTAAAAAGATGTAACGATTTCGTCGAAAACTTAATATAATTCTTTTCGATACGATATTCGATTATATAGAATCGATATCGTATTTTAAGAATATTTGATATATGAAAATAGTTTTTAGTAGTATCGATATTAGAAAATAAAAAAGACCGACGAAAGACCCATAATAAAAAAAACGAGGAGAAGGGAAGAGAAGAAAGAGAGACGGGTTTGATTTACACCCTCAACCTACATGCTTTGTTTTCTCGGGATAAGGCTCGTCGGGAAGTGGCTTAGACTCGGGAGCGTCGAGATGATGAGGATGAGTTAAGGTGTATCGGTTTGGGTGGTTTGGGACGTCGGGTTTGGCCGGTTTCGTCGAGGTTTCGAGGCTTCGAAAGTGTCGGGATTTGCTAACTATCGGATTTGTGTATGAACCGTGTGTGGAGGCTGTTTTTTCGGTGTAATGGGTGTGTAAATACCGTGTGTATTGGCTGGAAAAGCGAGGTAATTGATGTCCCTTTTGTGTTGGACGGGAGGTCCTATTTATAGGGAGTTTCCGACCTTGGTTTAGGAGAGTTTGAATACCGCCTAGGATAGGAAACATAGGAGTTTGAGGGAAATAAGAATTCCGCTTTCTTGGCCAAGAAGAAAGAGGAAAACCGGCTGGTTTGAAGGTGTATTGGCCGAGTATTTAGTACTCAGTCAATGTCTGAATCGGTTTCCGGATAGAATTCCTACTTGAGATCGAATTCTACCTTAAACGGAATTGTTTATTATTTTTGTATGGCTGATTTTTGTAGGAATTTGGGTAGAAGTGGGACGCGTGAGACATCACGGTCAGTCCGCAAGTCTCGGGAAATATCTTTGACCGGGTTTTGACTCGGTCGCTAAAAGACGGTTTTACCCCTGGTGACGGTTTCGACCCAAATTAGTGTCATTTGACTCGAAACGACCCACTGGGCCTGGATTTGAGGTTGGTTTTGTGAGATTTGTACTCCTTAAAATGTCTAAGCCAAATGTCCATGATTACAAGCCCATATCCGAGTCTGTCAAAGCACGTTTACGTCCTATCATCATCGGGTGTTTGGCGGGAACTACTATAGACACCTGGCGGTCAAATGTGGGTGTCTACAGATTTCTAAAGTAAGGAATCGATTTCATACATGTAAATGAGAGAAAAAAGAGGATCCACATTAAATATATGAAACTTTTACCATTGATCGGCGAAATAGAAAGTTTCAAACATGGTTAGACGTGCTTTGATGACAATGAAAATATGGTGTATGGAACTATAATCGCTATTGCCCTTAGTTAAATGGTGGATGCGAATGGTTTGTTTGGGTTTCAATAAAATTGTAAGTTAATGTAATCCCCTGGATTGGGTGATTGGTATTGCATTCAATATATAGAGTTTACAGAGATTACAAGAATCATATCAATACAGCATATTCACAGAATAAGACATCTAATCCTAATATTAAGGTAACAGTATAACTAACGTATATACAATCTACTATAAACTAGGCAACAATATAATTACGATATCTTTGATATCTATTATGCCCCCACAGTCGGAGCGGGAGGAGGACGGACACTCAGGCTAGTCCTAAACCGATCAAATAAGTATCGGGGTAGACCTTTCATAAAAATATCGGCATATTGATATTCAGACGGAACATGTAAAACACGGACAAGGCCAACCCAAACTTTTTCACGCACGAAATGAATATCGAGTTCAATGTGCTTAGTGCGCTGATGTTGAACCGGATTATCAGAAAGATAGACAGCCGAAATATTGTCACAGTAGATAAGAGTAGCACGCCGCATTGGGAGATGCAACTCGAGTAGAAGATTACGAAGCCAGCTAGTCTCAGCAACTGCATTGGCAACGCCTCTGTACTCGGACTCGGTGGTGGAGCGAGAGACAATCGACTGTCGTTTGGACAACCATGAAATAAGGTTGTCCCCAAGGAATACACAATATCCGGATGTCGAGCGACGGGAATCAGGGCAACCGGCCCAGTCAGCGTCGGAGTAGGCAGTAAGATGAAATGACTTCGAGATGCCTATATGAAGACCATGATCAAGCGTACCTTTTACGTACCGGAGAACACGTTTAAGGAAGGCTAGATGTGGCTCTCGAGGGTCATGCATAAATAAACATACCTGCTGTACTGCATACGAGATGTCAGGCCGAGTAAAAGTTAAGTATTGTAGGGCACCGGCAAGACTACGATAAAGGGAGGCATCAGTCACAGCGGGGCCAGACGATGGACTCAATTTAGATCCAGGCTCGACAGGAGTGGTAGTCGGGTTACAGTCAGACATGGAAGCACGGGCAAGTATATCCAAGGCATACTGACGCTGACATAAAAATAAACCATTGCTGTTACGGGTCACTGTAATGCCAAGGAACTGATGTAACGCTCCGAGATCGGACATAGCAAATTCATGCGAGAGCGTTGATATAATAGACCGAAGAAGGGTCGTAGAGGAAGCCGTGAGAATAATATCATCAACATATAGCAACAAATAAGCAGTTTGAGATCCCTGCTAATGAATAAATAAGGACGGATCACAAATACTACCTCGAAAACCCTTTGATAAAATGTAGGACGTAAATCGCTGATACCAAGCACGGGGTGCTTGCTTTAAGCCATAGAGCGACTTACGGAGCCGACAAACATACCCCGGTTTTTGTGGATCACGGAAGCCCGGAGGTTGATGCATATAGACTGTTTCAGCTAAATCACCATGAAGGAAGGCATTTTTCACATAAAGTTGGTGAATAGGCCATTGTCGGGAGACAGCAATACTGAGGACAGTGCGAATCGTGGTTGGCTTCACAACAGGACTAAAAGTTTCATCACAGTCAATACCAACCTGTTGAGAGTTACCATTGGCCACTAATCGAGCCTTATATCACTGCAAAGAACCGTCAGAATGAAACTTGTGGCGAAAGAGCCACATACACCGAACAATAGATTGGTCAGTTGGTCGAGGTACTAGTTCCCAAGTATTATTATTAATCAAAGCTCGGTACTCATCTACCATGGCGGCTTTCCAATTCGAATCCCGTAAGGCAGTCAGGTGAGATTTAGGAAGAGGTGAAATGGGTGAGGTGGTGGTGTGAAGGTTCATGTGGATTTTGGGCTTGAAGATACCGTGACACAAGAGGACAAGGACAATTTCATTTAGTCGTCGTAGCATTCTCTCGGCTTTACCATTTTGTTGGGACGTTTTGGGACAAGAGAAGCGAAACACAAGCCCATTTTGTGTGGCAAAGTTATGAAATGGAGTGTTATCAAACTCACGACCCATATCACACTGAAAACTTTTAATATCTCCACCGAATTGTGTTTTAATGAATTTTGTGAACTGCAAGAATTTTAGGTGAGTGTCAGATTTGAACTTAAGGGGAAAGACCCACACAAAATTCGAGAAGTCATCTACAAGGACGAGGTAATACTTATAGCCACTTTTACTGTGTATGGGAGATCTCCAAAGATCAACATGAATTATATCAAACGGGGCAATGGACTCGGAAGTAGATGCACAAAATGGTAAGCGTTTGTGTTTGCTTAATTGATATGACGAGCATAAATGAGACTGAGTTTTATTATTACAAGAAATACGACTCTGACTATGAAGTAAAGACAAAATATTTTGACCCGAATGGCCGAGGCGATCATGCCAAGGGGCGGGTGCAGACACAGACACAAAAGCAGAAGGACGAGACGCGGAGGCTGATGAGGGCGTTTTTGGAGATGTGGACACGGGATAGAGATCTCCCCGACTACTGCTCCTCATAATCATATTCCCAGTCTTGAGGTCCTTCACAGAAAAACCATCGGGGTCAAATTCAACAGACACGTTGTTATCTTTAGTGAATTGACGGACGGATATAAGGTTTTTAATTATTTTATGGGTATATAAGACATTACGTAGGTGTAGGTTTCGGTCAGGCAAATTTATTCGGGTCATACCAGAACAGTGAATCGGAATTGAATTACCGTTGCCTACGTAGATTGAGCGAACCGAACTTAAATTAAACGGTGGAGATAGCATACCTGGGTCAGCTGTCAAATGAGAAGTGGCTCCCGTATCCATATACCACTGATTATCCTCCGGATTTGGCAGAGACACAGTGTTAAAGGCTGAACCAACCTGAGTGAATTCCAAATCTGAGTTCGTTGCAATATTTGCCTGACCTGCAAATCGAGGCTGCTGTGGACGTCCTGACCTGCCGTTGCTGTGGTTCTGGCTGGCGGACGCATACCACGGAGCCGCCCAACCCGCCTGAGTCGGAAAGAGGCAGGGTGGAGGGGCCCAGTAGTATGGTGCCGGTGGGTTCTAGAAGGTCGCCGGACCGTGCACCGGCGCAGTGACCTGTTGTTGTCGCCGATTGCTGTTGTTCCGACCGCCGCTATGGTTGTTGTTGTTCCCACGACCACCACGGCCTCGGTGGTTGTGGGTTCTGGTTTGCCGATTCCCAGATCTGGAGCCTGAGGAGCGCGGTGGTGTCGGGTCGTCTGGTTCGCCGGAGTCGCCAAGGCTGTTGCCGGCGACGCGTCAGATCTGACATTCTGACGTTGTTGTTCCAATTGTAGCATACTCCGGGTCGTCTCGAAATCAGGAAGAGTCTGATTGATGTACGCACCGACGGTGTCGTATGCGGTCGGTAGTCCCCGAACGAGTTGGAGAACGAGCCTTTGATCGTCGACCTTGCCTCCAACGTCGGTCAGTTGAGCAGCCACATCCTTCAGTTTTTGACTGTATTCTTCGAGGGAAGGAACGGATTCCAAGGTCAGGTTCACGAATTCGTGTTCCAGCGCAGCGGCTCATGAGCCATTGTTGTTCAAGAAGTGATTCTTGAGTCGGTTCCACGCTTTGTAAGCCCTGGTTGGCTCCTCAAGGATGCGCAGGAGTAGGTCCTCGGAAATGGAGCCATAGATCCATTGAACCACAACCGCATCGATTTCGAGCCAATTTTCGTAAGACGGGTCGGTTTCCGCGGGTGCAGCCGTTCCGTCGATATGTTTGAGAACTTGGTACGCTCGTGCGTGTAGTGTGAATAATTTAACCCAGTGATTATAGGTTATTTTCGTGCCGTCAAGGACACGAACTTTGTGTTGGATATTCGTGATGCTGTAAACAGGGTGAAGGCTGTTTTTCGAGTTTTTCGAGTCATCTCCTGCCGTTGGCACACGTGGGAGATGAGTGTTTTTGGGATTTTAGTGCTCGGTTCGAAAACCAAGGCTCTGATACCATGTAAGTTAATGTAATCCCCTTGATTGGGTGATTGGTATTGCATTCAATATATAGAGTTTACAGAGATTACAAGAATCATATCAATACAGCATATTCACAGAATAAGGCATCTAATCCTAATATTAAGGTAACAGTATAACTAACGTATATACAATCCACTGTAAACTAGGCAACAATATAATTACGATATCTTTGATATCTATTAAAAATATTGCCAATAAAATGATTATCAATATTACCAAAATTTGCCGAATAAAAATAATGCTAATGAGGACGACAACAACAAACATTATAATAAAAATTATAGTTATAATACTAATTCTAACTTTGAATAAAAATGCATAAATCTTTTTTGTAAAATGCATTAATCTAATTTTTAATATTAACTATTTGCATTTAATACTATGTATTCAATATACTAATTAATTGTTTTATTTTATTTATAAAAAAAATAACCAAGGAGAAGAGGGTGACATAACTTCCTCAAATGCTCTCAAAATGAAATGAAGAAATGTGATGATTTTGTTAGAGTTTTAGTAATATATATGGGAATTGATCATGCTATCTCACTTAGTCGAATACCACAATATAATCATCAAAAATATTTATAGGGTGGTCGGAATTTATTGCTTAACCTAGGATTCTAAGTAATCAATGAGAAAGTAGTTTAAGGGTTTCTTCACTTTGGATTCCAAATAATAAATGAGTAAGGAGTTGAAAGGTTGTAACCAATAATAACCAACTTCCTCATTTATCATACATTAAACTCCCTTTCTTCATTTTGGATTCTAAGTAGTAAATGAGGAAGAAGTTGAAGTTGAAGAGTTGATAACTCATGCATTCAACTCTCTTTCTTCACTTTGGATTCTAAGTAGTAAATGAGGAAGAAGTTGAAGGGTTGTCCATTGATCAATTACTCTATTTTTTTTTGTTAGGGAGTAAGTATTTGGTACTCCCACTTGAGAAAAATTCCACGTGGCAAAGGTTTCTAACTTAACAGGAGGAGCCTACCTATGTCCCTTCGACTTTGTATAGCCGTACTAAACCACGGGGTTATAAACCATCGAGACGAATTGAGAAGTACTATTTATTGTTAAGACGGAATGCGGAGAAATCATATGTGACAAACTTGATTACATATATTCAAAGAGATGAACGATAAAAGTTGATAAAGAAAAGTTTATTACCTTCATAATGTATGACCTTACAGATGTGATGACTACGATCATGTTATGTCCATTTTGTCGGCTAATTTCCTTTGTAATGTAGTCCGACGCATCACCCCATAAAGTCATGTTCACTACTACACCCGAGTATCGTTTATGTGGAAGACGTATCAAATAGAACGTAGGTGGGTGGAGGTTGTTTTGGATTCTTGTCTCAATGACTACGCATCTTCGGATCATGCAATTTGATTTCTCAACGGTAATAGGGTGGGAATTGATCATGCTCGTTGTAGGAAACACTTGGATGGTGTAATGGGAAGGGAAGCATCCATTGATATAGGTGGTGAATTATAAGTGTTAAGCTTTCAACCATAACTCCCTCCTTTTCCACTTCCACTTCATAACTCCCTCCATAACTCCTTCCTCATTTTCATCTTCCACTTCATACCTTTTCATCTTCTTCATAACTCCCTCCTTTTCATCTTCCACTTCATAACTCCTACCTTTTCATCTTCCACTCCATAACTTTCTCCATAACTCCTTCCTCCTTTTCATCTTTCACTTCATACATTTTCATCTTCCATCCAATAGTATCGCGACATGTGGCTTGCTTTAGCTTCATACCTTTTCATCTTCCGTCCAATAGTATCGCGACACGTTGTGGACATGACATAGGTCCACCCCGGCCCGACGCGGCCACGCGCGGGTTTGGGAAGGCGAATGAATCTCCATATGAAAATGGATCGAATTGAAATTTAAATCGAGGTTGGAGTCGCCACCGAACTTAGTGGGAGTTCGGGCCCGTTTGAACCCACTCTATGTCGTAGTGGGCCGTGTACAAAATACGGCCCATTTCCGATGTCAGAGTTTATTGGGTTCGTCCCTTTGCATTTGATACTGATACCGACGTTATCGGATATCGTGTATTGAATGACTCTCGTTGCCAACGGTTTTGGACATCCAGAAACCGAGGTTCTGAGTAAGGGGTGAGGGTACATGTTGGGAAGCCCACGAAGGACACCCAACCCCGCCCGCACATTAACGGCCTCTGCTAGGATATCGTTTGATGTTTTAATACGCGCGTTAGTTGAACGGGAAAATGATCTGCAAAGATTATTTTCCCTAAGCATGTGAGAATTGAACGGGTTGCTAAGTCGATTTAATGCATGAAAATTAACGTCAAAGTTGTATTTTAACATGCGAGGTTCGTTTTAGTCTAATAAAACAAAAGATAAAAAAGAAGAAGTTGCTAAAAAGACGAACAAACGTGTTAGTAACGATTGAATAAATCGAATGAAAATATGAATGCGATGAATAATGTACAAAAAAATATGTCGAGATCTGAAATATTGCTCAAAAGACGTTGTTTTGTCAAAAAACGATGTTCGAAAAATAATAAAAAACGAAGAAAGGGTCACGCGTTCCAGCCTGCTGGGCGACTCGCTCGAGTCAGGCGCGACTCGCCCGAGTAGGCGACCCGCCCGGGACACGCGCGACTCGCGTCCCGGTCTATTTTCGAAGTTGATTTTTTTGAAAAAGCGATGATTTTATTAAATCGCATACAAATATTGCACAATTTGCACCCGACTTAATATTCTCGACATTCGTCGTATTCGATATTCGATTATGAAATCGATATCGAATATTCGGAATAATTTTGAAAAAGGCGAAAAAGGTTTTAAGAAACCGTTTTGTAGAAAAAACGATGTTTAAGAAAAATTGAGAAAAAACGAAGAAGAAGGGCCGCGGGTCAGGCTTCCGCGCGAGTCGCCTGGGAGGGGGCGCGACTCGCGTGGACTGCTGTTCCGGTTCGGTTTTTTTCGAGAAATCGTTTATTTCGATAAATCGCGTATAAATATGAATTAATTTATACTCGATTTATGTTTTCGTTGTTCGTCGTATTCGATATTCGATTATGAAATCGATATCGAATATTCGGAATGATTTTAGAAAAGGTTTTATAAAATTGTTTTGAAAGAGAATTTGAACGAAATGAAAAAGAATGTTGGTTCTCTCCGCGTTAAAATCGTTGTATTTTGTAAAACGTAACGATTTTGTAGCATCAACGAGATTAATGTAATTCTTTTAATAGGATATTCGATTAGAGAATCGGTATCATATTTTTTAAGAATATTCGTTATATGAAAATAGTTTTTGTAGTATCGATATTAGAAATAAAAAAACGACGGACGACCCATAATAAATGACCGACGCGAGACGGACGAAAAAACGAGAAGAAGGAGAGAAGAGAAGTCGGGTTTGATTACACCCTCAACCTACATGCTCTTGTTAACTCGGATCGGGGCTCGTCGGATTGTGACTAAGGCACGGGAGCGTCGGGTTAATGTCGGTGAGTTGTGGTGGTTTTGGTTTGGACGTGAAGGGTGACGGGTATAGGGGCCGGTTCCTTCGATTTTGGATGTACTAGCGGTTTCTCGATGCTAAGTGTAAGAATCTCGAGGTGTATGAATTTGTATGAATATTGTGTGTGTATGTTGTATCTTAACGTGTCTCTAATGTGTGTCTCAAGGGTCCTATTTATAGGAGAAGAAGTTGAGAGAGGTATCTTGCTTGGACAACAAGAAATATCGGTTTGGATAGGAGACGTAAGAGTTCGAAAAGAATAAGAATTCGTTTACTTGGCGAAGAAGAAAGGGAATCCCGGTTTGGGAAGAGGAGCTCGGCTGAAACGGGCTACTCGGCCGAGTGTCCTAAGTTTGGTCGAGTGTTTGATTCGGTTTTCGGATAGGATTCCTGCTTGAGATCGAATTCTACCTTTAACGGAATTGTTTAATGTGTAGCTGATTTTTTATGGAGTTTGAGCTCGAATCAGCCACGTGAGGTGACACGGCTGACTCACGTGTCTCGGGAAAATATCTTTGACCGGGTTTGACTCGGTCGCTAAAAGACGGTTTTGCCCCTGGTGTCGGATTCGACCCAATTAGTCTTATTTGACTCGAAATGACCCACTGGGCCTGATTTTGAGGTTGATTTTGTGAGATTTGTACTCCGTAAAAAGCCCAAGCTAAATATCCATGATTTCGAGCTCATTTCCGAGTACGTTAGAGCACGTTTGTGTCCGATCATCATCGGGTGTTTGTTGGAAACTGCTATAGACACCTGGCAGTAAAATGAGGGTGTCTACAGAGCCCCCACTCTGACTGAGGCTTGGACAGAGCGAAAGTCAGAGTAGCTACTAGGCCAATCAAAGATTAAGACCTGGCAGACTTCCGATCGGGTCGTTTAAAGTCCATTAGACTCTGCGTGAGGGCCCGCCGGCCACAGACTAGAAATGTACCTGAGCTGATGATGATAACTCCGTGGGGAATTTGGACTCGTCGTATAAGATTTAGGTGCGCCTATATATGGGCCCATCTTGTTAAATGTCGCTGGGGAGTTATGTGAGTTGCACGGTCCTGCTTGAGTCGTCCTGTACATGATTTATGCAAAGTTGCAAAGTTTTGCATGTAACATTTGTAGGAAAATGACTCGCGCTGGGGAATAAAAATTTTGAGAAAGGTTTGGAATTTTTGGATTTGAAAAAGCCTTTGAAAATTAAAGAATTTTTTGACTCTGAAAAGGAAAATGAATGCTCGGGACGACTTAGCTAGATCCTAAGATAAGGACTGTACGCTAAATCCTCTAGGATTGGGAATCCTAAAGTGAGGAGGAGAATTGGGTTTTATGCTATAAATACCCTTTCCCTGCTTCACAATTTTTCACAATTCCCACAATTCCTTAAGAAAAATAAGCCTTGAGAAATTTATTCTTCTTTTTAGAAATCCAATTATGGGATTCGACCGATTAATTGGAATGCTGCAAGAGTGGTCCCGATACTTCAGAGACGCAGATAAACTCATTCTGAATCAGAATGGTCTTACCCAGTTATTCACAATCCGCCAGATGCAAGTAGACCGTCATTTTTTGGATGCTTGCTTGTCCTATTGGGACGATACTTATCACGTTTTTGGTTTTCTACGAGGCGAAATCTGTCCTATCCCTGAGGAAATTGCTGTTGTAGGAGGATGGAATCCCATACTTCGCCCTGCTATCCCGTTTTCAGTTCACGACCCGAGAAGGAAGCTACGGGAATTTTTAGGACTTTCTCATATGGAAGTATCCCGTATGCTGGAAGGAGATACCGTTTCCTTGATAGATTTGGCTGAAAAATTTATGAACCCAGATGACGTCCGGGTCAGGCCGGTTCATAGCCGTAGGGCCTTTACCTTTTGTATGCTCCACGTTTATGCCTTCGAAGGCCATATGGACTTATTATCTTGCATGGGCCATGTTAGACTTTTCACCGTGGCTGACTTAATGGAAACGGAGCACAGCCCGGCTTGGCTGATTATAGGAGAGATTATCCAAGGTTTGGATAATCGCAAAAGGGATCCGTCAACCAGGTTGACTGGGAGTACCCGTCTTTTACAGGTATGTCGATTTTTTTTATTTTTGCAATTTTTCGGTTTTTCCAATTTTTCGGTTTTTCTCGATTTTCGCGATTTTCTCGGTTTTCGCATTTTTTTTGACGCGATTTTGTCAATTTTTCGCGATTTAGATTTTTCGCGGGATTTTCAGCTGTGGCTGTTCGAGAGGCTATCGATCTTGGACCCTCCCCTAGACGTGAGCCGATATCAACCTAAACAAGTGATGACGAGGAGACGGACCATTGCCTTTTCTCGCCTCAATACCCAAAAATACTGGGATGAAGTGTTGTCCTTCCATGAAGGCTCATTGATCCGCTGGACCGTCCCATGGTGGCCCATTTATGTCCGGACCGGCTTAGAGTCTCGAGATAGGGCTCGATATCAGGTAATCCTATCTTTTAGACAAACAATTCACCTCTTTCCCGATCGCATACTTAGGCAATATGGTCGGGCCCAAAGAATCCCGAAAATCGAGGCAATCTTGAGTGATTCTACTCAGTTGACGGACGTAATGTGTGACACCTGGATGCAAAGGTGGTATACACGAGTTACTTGGTCCGGTCCTAAGAATCCTCACTCGATCTGGGTATCCGATTCTTACGTCAGATGGACAAAGGCTGATTCTGCTAAAGCCCGAGCCGCTTTGAAGACTGACGAGGCTTTCGACCTGTTGCGTCGGGAACATGCTAAAGATAATAGAGGCTTCTTTGACGAAGATGCTACTCCGGTAAGTCAGAAAGGGAAATCTAGGACTCAGACTGAAGAGTCCAGTACTAAGGGTGCACGGGGGAAAGTGAGCCCCCAGACGAATTTAGAAAGGAGACTTGGCCCAAGATTGGCGGTCAAGGACCGACTCGGTCCTCGGGACAAACTACCCGAGCCCGTCCGAGCTCGGCTTGGGCCGATGCAACTGGCAGAAAACCCAAAATCGAAGAAGCGGGTTCGAGCCAAAGAAATTCCCCTTGTGATTAGGGAACGTTCGCCCCCGCCTCGTCGGCCTCGGGCTCCGCGTGACCCAAAGGATAAAGGGAAAGGAAAAATGTACGAGTAGTCTCCTAAATTTATTATTTAAGTATTACTACTATTTTTGTGGTGTGATTTTGTTATTTGTTTTTTGTGTGGTGTATTTTGAAATTTCCGAGTTTATAGGTGTGTTTTTTTTTATATAATAAAAGACATATTAGTGAATACCGTTCCCGTCTTTTCGTTATTGCAGTGGTTGTACCCTTTTGAGGGGTTGCCTACGTATCCATAATTAATGGAATCAAACCTTCCGTAGTTCAGAAGTTTTTTTTTGCGATTTTTCAAAATACATCAAGATTGTTAATTCGAGATGTGCGATGGTAGGATAAGTAATCCTAACTTATTGACTTGCTTAAAGTTTTGAAAAAGACAAATTTTTATAAACTTTTTGCGAATGACATTGAAATAAGGGTTTAAGGGTAGTAACGCTTCAACTGGTCCAAGTTGGTTGGGTTGACGAACTCGTTCTCGTCCAAGTCTGTTAACATTATTGCTCCTCCCGAAAGGATTTTCTTCACTAGATATGGCCCAGCCCAATTGGGTTTGAATTTTCCCCTTGGGTCAACTGGTAGCAAAGCTCGAACGGACTTTAGGACTAGATCGCCCTCTTTGATATTCCTGGGCCTAACTCTTTTGTTAAAGGCTCGTTGGATCCTTTTCTGATATATCTGAATATTATTCAGGGCCCGAGATCGTCGTTTGTCTAAGAGGACTAGCGAGTCATATCGGGCTTGGACCCAATCTGCTTCAGGTACCTGGCTCTCGAGTAGAATTCTGAGGGATGGTACTTCTAGCTCGACTGGCTGGACTGCTTCCATTCCATATGTCAGATAGTATGGAGTTGCTCCGGTTGCAGTTCGAATTAATGTCCCATACCCCCATAAGGCGAAGGGTATCTTGTCGGGACAGTCCCGGTAATTCTCAGCCATCTTTTTAAGTATGGTGACAATTGTTTTATTGGCTGCCTCTACCGCTCCATTCGTTTGGGGTCGGTAAGGCAAAGATGTATGCCTTTGAATCTTGTATTTTTCCAACAAAGCGGCAGTTTCAGCTTGAAAATGGGTCCCGTGATCACTGATGAACTCGTGCGGAATCCCGTATCGACAGATGATTTTGTTTTGGATGAACTTAGCCACGTGTTTGGCATTCAAGGTCCGGTATGACTCGGCTTCGACCCATTTGGTGAAATAGTCGATAGCCACTAAAATGAAACAGTGACCCCCTGTCCCGGAAGGGTTCACTTTCCCAATTATATCAATTCCCCATGTCGAGAATGGCCATGGTGATGTCATTGTATATAATAGGGATGAAGGCATATGCTGTACATTGGCGAAAATCTGACAGTTATGGCAGTGTTTGACATATAACTGACAGTCAGTTTCCATGCTATTCCAATAATACCCGAGTCTCGTGATTTTCCGGGCTAGCATATGGGCATTCATATGCGGGCCATTTTCACCATCATGTAACTCGGCCATGACTCTTTCGGCTCGCATTTTGTCAATGCATAGGAGTAAAGCCCCCTGTGCTGTCTTCTTATATAACTGTCCATCATCTGTGCGGATGAACTGGGCGGCCCATCTTCGCAGGGCTTTCTTGGCCCGGTTTTCAGCTTCTGCAGGATATTCTCCTGATGTTAAGTAGGTTAGAATAGCCTGATACCGAGGTTCTGGATCAATTATTTCAATGTCTTGGATAGCGTGAATATATGCTGGCTCAGATCGCCTTTCAACGCAAATGGGCATGCTGGTCAGATGCGCTGGGATATTCAGTAAAGACGCTAATTTTGAAAGAGCATCTGCAAACTGGTTTTCTTCCCGAGGTAGATAGATGTACTCCACCTTTGGAACTGTTTTTCGAGAACCCTTACTCGTGCTTGGTAAGCCACGAGATTTGCGTTCCGAGTTTTCCATTTCTGTAAAGCTTGGTTTATGACTAAAGATGTGTCACCGCGGACCCGGAGGTTTGTTACTCCTAAATCAGCGGCGGCTTGCAGCCCCTGAATGCAAGCTTCATATTCGGCTGCGTTATTAGTCACGTCAAAATCTAGCTTGATGGATAACGGGGTGTGTGTGTTCCCCTTGTGGCGAGATTAGCAAAATCCCGACACCAAACCCTCGAAAGTTGGACGCCCCATCAAAATATAAATCCCATGTTTCGGTGTCAGTATGGAATATATCTTCATCTGGGAAGGCCCAAGTATTGGTGTGTTCTTCCTCGGATACCGGACTATCGGCGAGGAATTCCGCGACTACCCGACCTTTGATGGCTTTCAATGGTACGAATTTGAGGTCGAACTCAGCTAGCATTAAAGTCCATCTGGATATACGGCCATTGAGGATGGGCTTCCCGAATAGGTACTTGATTGGATCCATTTTGGATAGCACATTTACCTCATGACTAAGCATGTAGTGTCGGAGCTTTTTAGTGGCCCAAACTAAAGCTAGACACGTTTTCTCGAGCATCGTGTACTTGCATTCATATTCCAAGAACTTTTTAATGATGTAGTAAATAGCCCGTTCTTCTGAATTGACCGTCTGGGCTAGCATAGCACCCATGGCCATCTCGGTCGTTGTTAGGTATAACGACAAAGGCAAACCATGCTGAGGTGGCATTAGCACCGGTGGAGAGGATAGAATCTCCTTGATTTTATCGAAAGCCATTTGACATTTGTCATCCCATAGTGTATGTTCTCCTATCTTCAGCTTCTTGAAAATGGGCTCACATACCATGGTTAGCTTCGAAATAAACCGGCTAATATATTGGACTTTCCCGAGAAACCCCCTTATTTCTTTTTCGGTTTTGGGTGGTTGCATCTCGGTAATGGCCTTGATCTTTGTTGGGTCAACTTCAATGCCACATTGACTGACGATGTGGCCCAGTAGCTTGCCCGATGTTACCCCGAAATTGCATTTTTGAGGGTTTAACCTCATATTGTATTTGCGTAATTGGGTGAGGAACTTTCTTAGGGCCGCGATGTGCCCGTTTCGGTCTTTGGATTTGACGATCATATCGTCCACGTAGACCTCCACTTTCTTATGCATCATGTCATGCAATAAAGTGGTGGCAGTCCGCTGATAAGTGGCACCGGCATTGATAAGCCCAAATGGCATTACGGTATAACAGTAAGTACCCCAAGGTGTAGTGAAGGTGGTCTTACTCATGTCTTCCTCCGCCATTTTGATCTGATTGTATCCGGCATACCTGTCCATGAATGATAGAAGGGCATGGCCGGCTGTGTTATCCACCAGTATATCGATATGTGGCAGCGGAAAGTCGTCTTTTGGGCTGGCCTTATTAAGGTCCCGGAAATCTACACATACTCGGACTTTGCAGTCTTTTTTGGGTACTGGTACTATGTTTGCAACCCAGTCTGGATATTCAGACACTTGGATAAAGCCCGCTTTGAATTGCTTGTTGACTTCTTCCTTGACTTTCAGAGACCATTAGGGCCTCATCCTTCGGAGTTTCTGTTTTACCGGCTTATACCCGTCTTTGATGGGTATTCGGTGTTCAGCTATCTCCCGGTCTATTCCCGGCATGTCCTTGTAGGACCTTGCGAAGACGTCCTTAAATTCCTGGAGAAGATCTGTGAATTGTTGTTTATCCTCAGGATCTAGAGATAAGCCCAGCTTAAGCATCTGAGGTTCTAAAGGGGTTCCTACGTTGATGGAATCGGTTTCTTCGATTACCGGATTTCGGGACTCCCTTTGTTCGAGTTGCTCAATTAGATGCGGAGGCAGTGGTACCTGTTCGTCGGGTTTCTCAATGTCATTGCAAATGAAGTTTTTGAAAATGTTTTGAAAATAAGACAAGCCGTAAGAAGAACGGTTATCGTTATTATTGATAGTGAATTTTGAAAAGAGCTCGAAGAGAGCTGCCATCTGATCGTTGGTCAGAGGCGGGATAGGGACAGCCCTCGGGACAGACTCCGGGGCTCCTGATGGTGTGACTGAAGAAGAGAGAGGGGTTACAGACTCGATCCTAGTACTGGACCCTCTAGACTTCGACTCAGACTCTGACTCTGACTCAGACTCGGACTCGGATTCGGCGCCATGCATATCTCCTTCACCAGTAGTTAGCTTCTAGACTCGACCCTGACTGTCGGTCCACTTAGTTGTCTTCCTCCAAGCTCTCTTCCCGGTGTCGGTACCAACTTCAGAGATCAGCTTAGTTGGATCGAACCTGCTGCTGCGGAGAATCAAGCTGACTAACTCCTGTTTAGGGGTCGGGATGACCTTGTCTTCCCCGAATAGGAGTCCTAGAATGGGCTCAGTATTATTTGGGCCCTCCTTTGATTCGGTCTGGATAAGGGCAAAGATATCATCCGGAATGAAGTTGCATTCCCGAGCCAACTTGGTCTCGGGATATGAGATGACGGGCTGATAGAGGCCTACTTGAACAGCTCCGAACACTGGAGTGACGAAGTAATCAGTCAGTCTTGGACTGTAAGGGCCCAAGTAGGTACCCTTGAAGATATCAATGGCCTTCTGAATACCGGCCTGAACCACGTTTTCCGGGGTTATAGCGTAACCCAAGCCGAATCTCGACTCTTCATTGGTTAAGACCTCGATGATCTTACCGGCTGGGAGGTCAGGTCTCGAGGTAATTCCGGGCAGGTAACTCAAATTTTGTAGCATCGTGTCGATGCTAGTGGTGAAATAAGGCCGAAAAAGGTATTCTTCCTCGATCATTCCCACGAAGTTGAAACCTCGTGGGTCAGTTGAGCCCGCCGTGTTGCAGCTTGACACGGTTATGGGGGTAGTTTCGAGAGTAACGATCCCATCTTGTAAAGGTAGTTTGACCTTACTGTGAAGGGTGGAAGACACGGCTTTGACCGCGTGAATCCATGGTCTCCCGAGTAACATATTGAAAGATGAAGTGACATCGATCACCTGAAATTCTAACTCCTTCTCGATCGAGTCTGTTATGATAGTTAGCTTAACGGCCCCAGCAACTGATTTTAGGCTCCCATCAAAAGCCTGGATAGTTTGTGCAGTCGGAAGGTAGTCATCCTCGGTAATGCGGAGGGCCTTAGCTGTCCTCAAGGGAAGGACGTTTACTGCGGACCCGTCATCAATTAGGGTCATTGGGAGATATTTGTTCCGGCAGATCACCGTGATATATAGGGCCAAGTTATGGGTGGCCCCAAACGGTGGAAGGTCGGACTCGGAGAAGGTGATAAGTGGGCCTTCTCCTTTGGATTTGCCTTTGAGGTGAGGCAAAATAGTGGCTACCATTTCGGTGGGGGTAACCGATGAGTCAACCTTGATTTCATCAAGAGCCCTAGTAAGTGATGCCCAATGCTCCTGAGAACTAACCAAAAGCTGCCATATGGTAAGATCGGTTCGGACCCTTTTTAGTTGTCTGACTAGGGTCGTGTCAGCGTTTGCCTCTTTGGGAGTGAGTTCCGTCCTGGAAGGTTCAGTGACGGTTTCCGGGATGGGGAGACCGGCCGTGATGGTGTGTGTGTCGGCCAGGGCTCTGGCTTTAGCCTTTCGGATTTCTTCGATAGTGACGGGGACAGCTTCCCCCTTAGCCAGGTAAACATTATCTTCATCGTCATTCCATATCCCGTTGATTTAGGAAATGAAAGGGGAAATGAGATGAGAGCAGTCAACTACTTCTCCAGTAAAAATGGCGTGGGTAGCAAGGGGATTATTTTTGTTACTCGGCTTATTACTGGGTAGGGGTATCTTCCCGCTTTCGATCAGATCCTGAATGAGATGCTTCAACTTCCAGCATTTCTCGGTGTCGTGCCCGTTGCCTTGGTGATAGTGGCAATAGGCTTGAATATTGTAGCTTTCGGATCGCTTTTCGACGGGAACTTCCGGGATTGGGCCTATCGGTTGGATTAGGCCTTTCGAAGACAGCCTTTGTAAGGCGTTAGCATAGGTGGTTCCTATGTCAGTGAATACCCGATTTGGAGTATTCTTTTTGGTCGAGGTGTCTAATGAGTTAACCTCGTCAAAGATGCTTCGGGCCGCAGTTGTAGTTGCGGGATTGCTGGAGGATGAACTGGCTCCTTGATACCCCTTGGCAGAGGCCTTAGTAAGGCTCTCTAACCTTAGATCGTCTTCGATTCTCGTACCCATCTCGGTCAAAGTGGCGAAATCGGGTATGATAATGGCGTACCGGAGATGGATCCGGTAAGCGGGGAGAAGGTTTTTGACAAAGGCCTCCACTAGCACCTTTTCGCTGGGCTTGTCCACCAGCTTTACACTTTCAGCCCTCCACCTTTGAAGGTATTTGGTGAAACCCTCCTTAGGCTCTTGGGCCATAACCTCCAGAGTACGCATGGTAGTCTGGATCTCAGCATTATCCGCGTAGTTTCGCGCGAATTCCATTGCATTGTCATCCCAAGTTTTGTATTTCTTGGGATCAAGCCTGTAGTACCAGGCTTTCGGATGCTTTTCTAGAGAAGAAGCAAAGAGAACATGGTCGATTTGACCCCCTTAACAGCCATAAAATCCTTGAAGGCCCGGATATGGAGTACTGGGTCTTCAGTCCCGTCAAACATTGGTAAGCCCGTTAAGTTGAGGTTAGCGGGCAGTTCATCGGTCAAGGGCGAATACGTACGGGCATTTTCCGTGAGGATGGTGTTTCTGGTGGTCGAGTGAACCTGTTCTTGCAGCTTTCGGACTGCGCCGGCCAATGCAGCCAGAGGTCCGTCATCCTCGATCGAAGCGTTGGGGGTTCCTTGTTCCACGGCACTTACCTGAGTGATGATGGCAATCCGATCTTCCCTCATTTTCCTCAATTGGTCCTGGATTTGGGTCAACGAGGCTGTCAACTCATCGATGGCTTCTTTCGTCATGGTTCGAGTGAAGGATGGCCTGTCTGTAAGAACACCGCGTAATCAGCAAATTAACCCGAATCCTAAAAAAAGTACATCCCGAGCAAGGGAAAAGAAAGGGAAGACGGTAATGACTCGGAAAAGACACCTAGACGGGTGACTTGTGAAAAGGTGGGCCTTCCTTAGGATCCAGCTATGTGGGCTGGGCCCCATTCGAAGGAAGGTTCACGTGAGACATTCCCAGACTTTGGACTCGATTGTGTAAATGGGTCAACCCTTGTAGGAGTATTTCCTACGCAGGTGGGCCTTGCCTTAGTAAAATAAGGCGGACGGGGATAGGGAGGAAACTCGTGATGTAAGCTCGACGGAGTTTCGACGCTAAAGACCTCGACGTCTTATGACACGACCCGACACTGCTAAATACGGGAAGTCCTAAGAAGAGGAAGTTTTGAAATATGATGATTTTTTAAAAGCCCGAAAAATTCAGGGAGAACCGGCCCTTTTTCGAGAAAGAAAATGGAAAGGCGGACCGGGCGAAGGTTTGAAAGTTTCGAAAATAATTTCGAGTTTTAAATTGGGCATAATACCGGCTAGAAAAGGGCTATTTTGAGTAAAATCGTTAATCCTAAATTCGGTACATGCCCGGGTTTTTGAAATTGGATATTTTGAAAAAGATGCCAATTTTGAAAATGACGGTTTTTGAAAAAGATGTGGATGAAGTAGCACGTAGTCATGGAAACAGTATAAGGACACCATGTATGCTCTTAAGCTAAGTCTCGGTCAATCTATAAGGGTCTATACCAGTGTACATAGCCTATTCGAGAATCGGGGCGAACTTCCTAAGTCGAATTGAGCTTAGAACATGCCGTAAAACCCATATGAATCTGCTATGCACACCTTTTGACATATCCAATTTGGACTACATCAATGGTATAGTGGGACGTCGGTCACTAGGACCGGCCCGGGAAAGATGGGGTTATGCATGAACCGTAAAACTAAAACGCGCATTGTACTAGTCAAGCGATTTCTATTCGAGTCTCACCCTGAGGATACCGATGGTAAGTCATCACTACTACAATTATAGCCTACCATGACGGTTGAAAACCGTCCTAAAAGAAGATAGTAACCGTCATATAGGTCACCGTGATCGTTGATAATCAATCACGGTTTAAAGCAAGTCAAACCGTCATTGTTGTTATTCTTCCAGAGCACGGTTAGACTACATGACCGTCATTGTTGTTATCCTTGCACAGCACGGTTGGTATACATGACCGTCATTGTTGTTATTCTTTGCAGAGGACGCTTTTTTCTACCAACCGTCATCTTTGTTAATCTTCTGAGATCACAGTTCAAATACATGACCGTCATTGTTGTTATTCTTGGCAAAGAACGTTTTATTCTACCAACCGTGATCTTTGTTAACCTTCTAAAGCAGCTCCCTTTTTTTAAAACCGTCATCTTTGTAAAAGAAAATATGTACCGTGTGTATGACAAAACAGCTAAACCGGAACCTTGTTACATATTTTGTTTCCAATACATCCTACAATCTAAAAGAACCCAACATTGCATTTCAACAAATAACGCTACTAAAGAAACTGCGATTCCATGAATTTCAATACATTACAAACAGTAGGACCGATTCCATCAACTACAATATATTACAAACAGTAAGAATTCGACAAAAGAAACGTCATACACATGAAGGTTGCAAGAACATCAATATTTACAAACAAAATACATATTCTTGCATAAACAAACCAAAATACATCGTAATAGCGACTTGTAATTGCATGGTCTTCGCAAATCAGTGAATGCTAACCAAGTCAATCCACTCCAAATGCCTGATGACTTCGTGTAGACATTGCGGATACGTTGTAGAATGACGTAAAACCAAGGATGAAAGCTTGTCATTACTAGCCATATACAGAGTAGTTTTTATAAGTTCCACTTGAAAGTACTAAATAAACATCACAAAACTACAAGTCAACCTGATTTAAAGTTTAAACACACAATTATTAATCCACCATATAAGTCAAATTAAATCTCTAAAACATGAAATCAGAATAGAATTGGTACTATAAGCATAAAGTTAGATAGAAATTCATCTAGGCTAACCTGAACTTCAGTAACAATTTTTACTGCTTGAATTGGAGTACATACTTAGCCCAAATATCACGTACCTCTTCAATTTGTTGAGCCGAATACGTCTTTGGGGATCCAATCATAAATTGATATATATCAACGAAATTAAGCAACGAGAATAATATATGTATGATATATAGAGTAAAAGTTAGAAAAGAAAGTATCTAACGAGAATAATATACGTATCTTGTGAGATACTTGTGGACAGAGTAACATATATAGGGGTAGGGTAACCATTGAAATAACGGAAATAGAGCACACCGGGAAAGAAAGAAACTTGCCTCGTCTTCGGTTTCCTCCGGTAACCTGTTTGATTTTCAAAGACGGAGATATTAGAAGTTAAACATTATCTGAATTCGAGTCATGAATTATAGCGTAATTAATTAATTAAAGAAGGAAAAGAAAGAGGATAAAGAGAAAAAGGAAGGGGGTAGAGTTTAATGCTGAAGAAGAAGATGAAGAAGATTGAATAGCGCACATCTCGAAATCAACCCACAAACAATAATACTACTCCGTACTTGCTTAGTTAAAGTATTAAATTAAAATAAATTGAAAAGGGTAGTAGTAGTATTTGTTTAAATGTAGCCGGGGATTGTGATTGTGAATGAAGATGATGATGATGATGGAGGAAGAGTATAATGGAAAATATACTTGCTTTTCTTTCTTTCTCTCTCTGTAATATGTGTAATATGTGTAATATGTGTAATCATGGTAATGATAATAGTGATAGTTCCTTTGCTTTTCTATCGTTCTCGTTCTGTTGATGCTGCTTTTTGAATGCTCTCTTTTCAAGTCGCTCTACTGTTATTGTTTTTCGAGATGTGCGCTATTCATTAATGAATTCGGTTTCCTCCTAAACCAGAATTCAATCACTGTAAATGAGAATACAACATACTGAAAGGATTTAAGTAAAATGGTTCACTATTATACTCATGTTGGTGAATCATGTCACTATCTCATTAAAAACTTTCCCGCTTAAAAACAAATACTTGATATAATAGGTTGGTACACAAATATGGTGACTAGACACATGACGTTATGGCCCGAATTGAAGCGTGCAAAAACCAAATACTTGATATAAGAAATCTTAATACAGAATTCGAGCATTAAAAAAATAATGAGAACTTCCCACCTAGCAAATGTTGGTACTCCATCCATTCATTATTTTCCCCCCATTTCATGAATATATCGAGTAATTTATTGAGTGAGGCAAAAAATAGTGAACAACGGGGTAGAATAATTGATATAATAGGTTTCTTTTTTGTTAAATTAAATTTAACATATATATTTAAAAGTTAAAACATACCTCTATACATCCGCCTATGGCGATACTCTTGAGCACCTGGTAGATATCTCAAGTTCAGCTCCCACAAGGTTGCACATCATATTCACTTGTTACAAGACGGACACACTTTGTCTGAAGAGGCCATAATAATATCATAAACCACGACTAAACCCGGAAAATAGAAACATAGACAGAACCGCAAGTCGAGGTATAGTTTTGAACATAAAAGAAGACCTGAATGGCTCTGAAAAGGAGAACCAGGTAGGGTTTGGCACGATGCAGGTACACGAATCGCCAGAAATGATTGCATGCAGTTGAGATAAGATCAATGGAGTTCATGCCGCATTTTCTCCAAAAGTATTTCTTCAATGTGATCCACAAATTTTGTTAAGCTTTTTCGTGTATTGGAATCCTAAGAATTTGCCGCCTCCTGCATAACCACAAAATTTGATGGCCGAGTCCTATTATTCTGTCAACCATTTTGTTTGAGTTTGTTTCACAGAGATTGGGGGAATTCACCCATCGAAGAAAACGTTGCGACCACAAGTCAGGTCTCAGGTGGTCATAAACTAAATAGATTATACCCTGTAACATCCAATAACAGTTACCATGTCATGCTAAATACTCTGTAGTACTTTATCGATCATAAAAATAAAACATAAAAGAGCTCTATTAACAGTAGACGCCTACAAAAAATACCAGATCTGAACTGAAAAAGAAAATGATCACTAACTAGACTTATCGAGATATAGTGAGAGCCCTGAGAGGATCAAGCTAGAATATGACAATATGCACACTCAGAAGTTCGATGGCGAAGTATTGCACTCCTCTCATGCAACCAAAAGATTAATAATAAATCACTCTTTCTAAGATTAATAATTTTGCACTATTTCTAAACCATATGCAGAAAGAAGGTTGAAATAATTCAAAACATACCTCTACACGTTTTATCTCCATAGTTCCATCCAACACCTCTATTAGCAATTCATGGTTCACTTCAGATGGTTTGGTAGACATCAACACGTCACTGCAATTCATGGTTCACTTCATATTGACTTATAAACAAATGTCATTTCAAGTTAATTTTTCATGTTCATGGTTAACCACACTATTATACTCATGTTAATCATCCACCAAAGATCATCATAGATGTCATTTGCTTAACTGATACATGTCAAAATCTATTTGGACATGCATAGACAGAGAGCGCATACATTGCATTAGAGTTTCATACTCACGGAGTAAGGAGCAAATATATGTACATTACAGTTTCATGGTTGCAGTTGCGGCAAGTACACATACTTACCAAAAAGCATCTAAATCACAAGAAGTTCTAGACAGAATTAAATGAGTCACATACAATTAGGAAAAGTGAAAAACTAGAACAAACAGAACATTGTTCTCACCATCTCAGGAGCTACTGAGTAAAAACTAAACCTGCATTTAAAATGTGAAGGATATGAAACAACAATTGGGGAAATTTACCAGCATTAGCAAGCTAAGAAACTGCATCTACACTGTGAAAACACTATTGATAAGAATTTTTGCTTCCAAAACATGAACTTATCTCACTGATTGATTTACCTCATTCATCCTACAATGAAGATGAACACTTCAAAATCAAAG
Organism: Agrostemma githago; assembly: GCA_958450325.1. Taxonomy (NCBI): domain Eukaryota; kingdom Viridiplantae; phylum Streptophyta; class Magnoliopsida; order Caryophyllales; family Caryophyllaceae; genus Agrostemma; species Agrostemma githago. Next base: position 18,079,203 of record OY288248.1, read on the forward strand.
GCAGTTCACAAGTAAGAAGCAAATTAAAATACAAGACACAAGTTAGAATCGAAAAACTAGTTACTGTTCGATTCTATATTCATCCTACAAAACAAAAATGATACCCTTAAATAGATACTCCGTGACAAAAATAGGATGAACAGATATCTAATTAGAGAGATCCAATAAAAATAATAATTGAAAGAAAGACATTAGAACTATGTGATTCTCCATTAATCCGACGATATCTCTGTGGTAGTACGAATAGATATCTAAATATATGATAAATTGAAAAAAAAATTTAGGGTTTGAGACGATGGGTGGAGATATGATGAACGCTGAGTGGTTATCTTACTAGATGGCGACCACTTACAGTTTGAAAGAGCGAGGTGTGAGGCCAGATTGAGTGGAGATGAAGGGAATGTCGTCGACGAGTGAGCCAGAAGTATCGCCGTCGACGGAGAGGAGGGCGAGTCGTCCGTGTACAGCGGCGCACGCGGTGATCAGGGCGTTTTACTTTAGTCCGCACGTGGGAGTGAGGCCCGCGCGACATAGGACTATAGGAGGGATGGTGGCGCTTGGGTACCGGAGGCAAGGGCGGACGGAGGTAGAAGATGACGGAGGAGGTGAAGTGAAATGAGGGAGTTTGATAATAAGACTGAATTAATGAAATTCAACTAAGTATATTAATTAGGGAAGGTTAGAGTAGGGTGAAATAAAATATTATTATTTTCATTTATGTCGCCTTAAAGAATCAAACGACCTCTTTGTCTATCATAGAGGTCGCTTCTCTTTCCAAACCAGTTTCTTAAGTAATAGAGGTCGTTTTGTTTGACCAACCGTCCTCTTTGTTGTACCTAAGATCTCACTTTTTTCCCAAAACCGTCATAATTGATAATTTTTTTTCCCGCCAAATACCAAATGTACCTAGAGGACGGTTCCGTGTGTAATCGTCATCTTATAAGCGTCATGGTAGGCTATAATTGTAGTAGTGCATGCATCAGTTAATCCCCAGCGGAGTCGCCAAATTGTGGACATGACATAGGTCCACCCCGACGCGGCCACGCGCGGGTTTGGGGAGGCGAATGAATCTCCATATGAGAATGGATCGAATTGAAATTTAAATCGAGGTTGGAGTCGCCACCGAACTTTGTGGGAGTTCGGGCCCGTTCGAACCCACTCTATGTCGTAGTGGGCCGTGTACAAAATGCGGCCCATTTCCGATGTCAGAGTTTATTGGGTTCGTCTCTTTGCATTTGATACTAATACCGACGTTATCGGATATCGTGTATTAAATGACTCTCGTTGGCAATGGTTTCGAACATCCGGAAACCGAGGTTCTGAGTAAGGGGTGAAGGTACGTGTTGGGAAGCCCACGAAGGACACCCAACCCCGCCCGCACATTAGCGGCCTCTACTAGGATATTGTTTGATGTTTTAATACGCGCGTTAGTTGAACGGGAAAATGATATGCAAAGATTATTTTCCCTAAGCATGTGAGAATTGAATGGGTTGCTAAGTCGATTTAATGCATGAAAATTAACGTCAAAGTTGTATTTTAGCATGTGTGGTTCGTTTTAGTCTAATAAAACAAAAGATAAAAAAGAAGAAGTTGCTAAAAAGACGAACAAATGTGTTAGTAACGATTGAATAAATCGAATGAAAATATGAATGCGATGAATAATGTACAAAAAAATATGTCGAGATCTGAAATATCGCTCAAAAGACGCTGTTTTTGTCAAAAAAATGATGTTCGAAAAATAATAAAAAACGAAGAAAGGGTCACACGTTCCAGCTTGCTGGGCGACTCGCCCGAGTCAGGCGCGACTCGCCCGAGTAGGTGTGGACATGACATAGGTCCACCCCGACGCGGCGAAGCGCGGGTTTTGGGGAGGCGTAGAATTTCCATATGAGATGGATCGAATAGAATTTTAAATCGAAGTAGGAGTCGCCACCGAATTTTATGGTTATTCGGAACCATTCGAACCCACTCTATGTCGTAGTGGGCCATACTTAAAGCCTGGCCCATTTCCGATGTGAGAGTTTATGGGGTTCGTCCCTTAGCATATCGATACCGATGCCGACTGGGCGGTTAATCGTATATTGAATGACTCTCGTTGCCAATGGATTCGGACATCCGGAAACCATGGTTCTGAGTAAGGGGTGAGGGTACGTGTTGGGAAGTTCAGCGAGAACACCCAACCCCGCCCGCACTTAGCGGCCTTTACTAAGATATCGTTCGGTTTTGTGTACACGCGTTAGTTCGACGATGAAATGATATGCAGAGATTATTTTCCTAAGACATGTGAGGAAAAATAAAATGGGTTGCTAAGTCGTTTAATGCATGTTTAAACTAATAACGTCAAAGTTATTTTAGCATGTGAATTCGTTTTAGTCTAATAAAACGACAAAAAGAAAATATGAGAATAAGTTGCTACAAACACGAGAAAACGGGTTAGTAACGATTGAATAATAATAAATATATGAAATCGAGAAAATAAGAATTAATCGAAATCCGAAAAAAACGTTGTTTTGTATAAAAAACGATGTTCGAGAAAGAATGAAAAATAAATAAAAAAAATAAAAGAAGATGGGTCTCGGCCGAGAGCCGCGCGACTCGCCCGAGACCGATGCGGGTCGCGTGGTGGCCTGAAATCGACAACGCTTTTCGGAAAATTTTGATTAAATCGCGTACGAATATCGCATAATTCGTACCCGACTTAATATTCTCGATATTCGTTATACTCGATAGTTGATTATCAAATATTTAGAATAGTTTTGGAAAAGATGTAAATTTAGAAATCGTTTCGTAAAATAATAAAAATAAACGAACGAAAACTTAAAAAAAATAGACTCGGGTCAGACTCGGGCGCGAGTCGCCTGGACCGGGCGCGACTCGCACGCGAGTCTGTCCGTTTTTATTTTTTGTCGAAAATCGTTATAAATCGCGTACAAATATGGATTAATTTATACCCGGTTTATATTTTCGATATTCGTCGTATTCGATGTTCGATTATGAAATCGATATCGAATAGTCGGAATGACTTTAGAAAAGGTTTTGAAAAAAAAAGTTTATTTTTGAACGAAAAATAGAAAAAGAGATTTTGAGCGAAAAGTTGTAAAAAGATGTAACGATTTCGTCGAAAACTTAATATAATTCTTTTTGATATGATATTCGATTATATAGAATCGATATCATATTTTAAGAATATTCGATATAGGAAAATAACTTTAGTAATATCGATATTAGAAAAAATAGAAAAAGACCGACGCAAGACCCATAATAAAAACGAGACGAAGAAGAGAGAAAAGGGAAGAGACGGGTTTGATTTGCACCCTCAACCTACATGCTTTGTATTCTCGGTATAAGGCTCGTCAGACGGTGGCTTAGACACGGGAGCGTCGAGATGATTTGGGTGAGTTAAGGTGTCGATTTTGGGAGTGTATGTGTGTGTGACGTGGGGACTTGGCCGGCTCGGACAGGATCGGTTTCGTCGGTTTTTTGGAATTATTTCAGGATTACGTCGGGTTTTTTTTGGATGTTGATCTTCTCGGTATTTTTGGTGTGTTGCTGATGTGATTTTTTGATGTTAATACCGTTGTGATGTTCGGTTAATTTTCTGTGTCTTATGAGGTTGAAGGGAGGGTCCTATTTATAGGAACCGAGGTGGCCTTGCTTGTGTGACAAGAAACACCGGTTTGGATAGGAAATACGAGAGTTCGTGAGGGAATAGAGTTCTCGTTTCTTGGTGGGAAAGCCAAAAACTCGGCTGGTTGGGGGTGATATCTCGGCTGTTTCAGCCGAGTATCTGAGCTCGGGTGGTATTTGTTTCGGTTTCCGGATAGAATTCCTACTTGCGATCGAATTCTACCTTAAACGGAATTGTTTATTATTTTTGTATGGCTGATTTTTTGGTGTTTGAGTCCGAATCAAACCGTGTAGTGTCACGGCCAGCTCGTGTGACTCGGGAAAAAATATCTTTGACCGGGTTTGACTCGGTCGCTAAAAGACGATTTTACCCCTGGTGACGGTTTCGACCCAAATTAGTGTTATTTGACTCGAAACGACCCACTGGGCCTGGATTTGAGGTCCGTTTTGTGAGATTTGTACTCCTTAAAATGTCTAAACCAAATGTCCATGATTACAAGCCCATATCCGAGTCTATCAAAGCACGTTTACGTCCTATCATCATCGGGTGTTTGGCGGGAACTACTATAGACACCTGGCGGTCAAAATGTGGGTGTCTACAGAGCCCCCACTCTGACTGAGGCTTGGACAAGGCAAAAGTCAGAGTAGCTACCAGGTCAATCAAGGATTAAAACCTGGCAGACTTCCGATCGGGTCGTTTAGGGTCCATTAGACCTGCGTGAAGGGCTCGCCAGCCATGGAATAGAAATCATACCTGAGTTGATGTTGATAATGTCGCGGGAGCTTGCCTAGGAAGCTGTGGGTATACCTGTTTGCAGATATATCCTGTCTTAGAATTGCGCGGGAGCTTTTCCACTAGGGAACTTAGAATTCTCGGGGAGTCTTGAGTGTACCTGTATGCTGACATAATTTGTATGTAACACTTAGGCGAAACACTGACTCGTGCTGGGGAAAAAGACGATTTTCCGAAAATAAAAAGGCTGAAATTTTTTTGAAATAAGGATGCTTGGGATGACTTTGATTCCTAATCAGATTCTGACACGGATATTTGGAATTTCCTTGTATGCCTAGATGAAGGAGAAAAAACTGGTAAAATCCTATTCCTGTGATGACTAGGAAGAGGGGTATTCTCTATTATAAATAGAGAGCTTTGGTTTTCTATTTTTATATTCCCACCCAAATCCTTTCTTTTATCTCGAAATCCCTTAGACTTTTTAGGATAAAATAAAAGAAATTATTCTTGCGATGGGTATTGACCATTTGACCGCAATGCTTCATGCGTGGGCCCAGGATTTCCGAGATGAAGATAGAGTCCAGTTAACTCAAATGGGAATTGTGGCTTTATTCCCACTTCAGCGGCTTAGGGTAGATTCGCACTTTCTTGATGCTTGTTTATCCTTTTGGGATACTACCTTTCATATTTTTGCATTTCCTCGAGGAGAAATATGTCCTCTTCCTGAAGAGATAGCAGCTATTGGAGGGTGGTGCCCTAATGCTCGTCCTGTTATTCCTCCATTTTATCCCGATCCAAGGAGGAGGCTGAGGGATTTTCTAGGGTTGTCACATGCTGAGACAGCCCGTATGGTGAAAGGAAATTCAGTTTCCTTATTTGACTTGGCTGATAAATTTATGAACCCAGTGGATGAAAGAATTACTTCTACCCATAGGCGTAGGGCCTTTGCCTTTTGTATGCTGCATAGGTACGCCTTCGAAGGTCGAATGGATGCTGACTCATGCTTAGGTGAGATCAGGCTGATCAGCATAGTTGATCAGATGGAGACAGGTCACAGCCCAGCTTGGCTGATAACTGGGGAGATTATTATGGGTCTTGACGCTAGGAGGCTTGAACCAAATCAACAATTGACAGGGAGCATCCGTCTTTTGCAGGTATTTAATCTTTTTCCTCGAATAATTGCCCGATTTTCCTGATTTTTTACGGTAATCCGGAATTTCCCGTTTTTTTTTTTTTTCCGAAATCTTCAATTTTCCGGTTTTTTTTTTCGAATTTTTGATTTTGCCGGATTTTCTTTGAATTTTTACGAAAATTCTTAATTTTTCCGCTTTTTCGAATTTTTCGAATTTTTGGATTTTTCGAAAGTTTTCAAATTTTTTGATTTTTCGGAAGTTTTCGAATTTTTTGATTTTTCGAAAGTTTTTGACTTTTCGAAAATTTTGCAGACCTGGTTATTCGAGCGTCTATCGATCATGGAGCCCCCGGTGAATATACCCAAATATCGGAGCAATCAGATTGGTTCAAGGTCTCGCCGAATAAGACCAAGTCATCCCGTAACTCAAAAATATTGGGATGAAGAGTTAACATTCCATGGTGGGCCTTTGATTAGGTGGAGCGTCATTTGGTGGTTCCTTTCGAGACTGACGGGATTAGCTAGGAGAGACAAAGCCCGTTACCTGGTGATCTTGTCTTTAGACTGGACTGTCCATATTTATCCGGACCGTATCTTAAGACAGTTCGGTTCGTTTCAGGAGATCCCTGAGACTGAGGCAATAATTAGCGTTTCGATCCAATTGACGGACGCTATGTGTGACACGTGGCTACAGCGCTGGTTCACCCGTGTCATATGGACTATACCTCGCCTTTGTCAAACCACTTGGGTTTCTGAATCATATCGAAAATGGACTTCTGAAGAACCCCAGGAGGCCCGTAAAGCTTTGAAGACCGAAGAAGCTCTAGATTTGGCCCGCCGAGAATCGGCCAAGAATAATAGACGGTTCTTCGTGGAGACTCCCAATACCTTTGTTGAGTCAGGGTCGGATTCCAAGTCAAAACCTAAGACTCAGACTAATGAGACTGGTGCTAGTGATCTGGAGGGAAGACTCGGACCGAGGATGGCGGTCCGAGATAGGCTGCGCCCGCGTGATAACGAGGTGACCGGGGAGTCGAGTTTGAAGAAACGAGCCCGGGCTAAGGAGGTTCCCTTGGTGATTAGGGAGCGTTCACCTCCACCTCGACGCCGATGGACCGAAAAGGAGGCTAAGGGCAAAGGAAAGGGAAAAATGCCCTAGTTTTTATTATTTAAGTATTAATACTATTTATTTTGTGATGATATTTTTTGATTTTTTTTTTTTTGTAATTTTATTATTATTTATTTTCTGAAATAAAGAAAGGTTTATTAAAGAATCGTTCCTGTTTTGATTGCGGTGGTTGTGCCCTTTTGAGGGGCTGCCTACGTATCCACAATAAATGGAATCAAACCAAACGTAGTTCAGACTGAATTAATTTGCAATTTCGAAATACATCAAGACTATTGGTTCAAGATGTTTGAAACAGTAGAATAAATAATTCTAGCTTTTGACTTGTCTTTAAAAGTTTGAAAAAAGATGTTTTTAATACACTTTTTGCAGATGACATTGAGAAAGGTGGGTTAAGGGTAATAGCGCTTCAGCTGGTCCAGGTTAGTTGGGTTGACAAACTCGTTCCCGTCCAGATCCGTTAGCATTACCGCTCCACCTGATAGAATCTTCTTTACCAGATATGGCCCAGCCCAGTTAGGTTTGAATTTTCCCCTTGGGTCCACCGGTAATAAGGCTCGAACTGATTTGAGGACCAGATCTCCTTCTTTAATGTTTCTGGGCCTTACCCTTTTGTTGAAAGCCCGCTGGATTCTCTTTTGATAGATTTGAATATTATTGAGGGCACGAGATCGTCGTTCATCTAAGAGGACTAGCGAGTCATATCGTGCTCGAACCCAATCAGCTTCAGGTACTTGGCTTTCAAGTAAGATTCTGAGTGATGGCACTTCTAACTCAACGGGTTGGACTGCTTCCATGCCGTATGTAAGGTAATACGGTGTTGCCCCGGTTGCAGTACGAATCGAGGTTCGATATCCCCAAAGAGCAAATGGTATTTTGTCGGGCCAGTCTCGATAATTATCAGCCATCTTTTTGAGTATGGTGACAATTGTTTTATTAGCCGCTTCTACCGCTCCATTGGTTTGGGGTCGGTAAGGTGAAGATGTATGCCTTTGAATTTTGTACTTGGTTAGCAAGGCTGCCGTTTCGGCTTGAAAATGGGTCCCGTGGTCACTAATGAATTCGTGTGGGATCCCATACCGGCATATTATCTTATTTTGAATGAACTTGGCAACATGGCTAGCGTTGAGAATACGGTAGGATTCAGCTTCGACCCACTTGGTGAAATAGTCGATTGCTACTAAAATAAAGCAGTGTCCTCCGGTTCCCGAGGGGTTTATCTTTCCAATTATGTCAATTCCCCATGTTGAAAACGGCCATGGTGATGTCATGGTGTATAGCAAGGATGGTGGCATATGTTGTACATTGGCAAAAATTTGACAATTGTGGCAATGTCTAACATATTGTTGACAATCGGTTTCCATGCTATTCCAGTAGTAACCGAGCCTCATGATCTTCCGGACCAGCATCTGGGCGTTCATGTGTGGACCGCATTCGCCATCATGGACTTCAACCATAACTTTTTCGGCGTTGGTTTTGTCGATACATCGAAGGAGAGCCCCCTGTGCTGTCTTTTTGTAGAGTTGCCCATCGTCAGTGCGGATGAACTGGGTTGCCAGTCTTCGCAGGGCTTTTTTGGCTCGGTTGTCAGCTCCGGGTGGATATTCCCCGGTTGCTAGGTATGTCAGTACAGCTTGATACCACGGCTCGGGATCGGGTATCTCGACTTCCTCGATGTCGTGGATATATGCTGGCTCGGACCGTCTTTCGACACAGATCGGCATATTGGTCATATGATCGGGAATGTTTAGCAAAGATGCCAGTTTTGAAAGTGCATCTGCGAACTGGTTCTCTTCTCGGGGTAGGTATATGTATTCTACCTTGTGGAATTGTTTCTCGAGATCCCGTACTCGTGCCTGGTAGGCCACGAGATTTGCATTTCGAGTCTTCCATTTTTGGAGTGCTTGATTGATGACCAGTGATGAATCGCCGTGTACTCGGAGGTTTGTGACCCCTAAGTCGGCGGCGGCCTGTAGCCCGTGGATACATGCTTCATACTCAGCGGCGTTGTTAGTGACGTCAAAGTCTAGCTTGATGGATACGGGAGTATGTTCCCCTTTTGGTGAGATTAGGAGGATCCCGACTCCAAATCCTCGGAAATTTGATGCCCCGTCAAAGTACAAATCCCATGCTTCGGTGTCAGTGTGGAAAATGTCTTCGTCTGGGAAGGACCAAGTGTCGGTGTGCCCTTCTTCGGTTACGGGACTGTCGGCGAGAAATTCGGCTACTACTCGTCCTTTAATGGCTTTCAGTGGTACGAATTTTAGGTCGAATTCTGCCAACATCAGGGTCCATCTTGATATCCTGCCGTTGAGGATGGGTTTCTCGAAGAGGTATTTGATTGGATCCATTCTGGATAATACCTGCACCTCGTGACTAAGCATGTAATGCCGGAGCTTCTTAGTGGCCCAGACCAAAGCTAAACACGTCTTTTCGAGCATGGTGTACTTACACTCGTACTCTAAAAACTTTTTGCTGATGTAGTATATGGCTCGTTCTTCGGAGTTGACCGTTTGAGCTAACATAGCCCCCATGGCTGTCTCTGTCGTGGTTAGGTAAAGTGACAAGGGTAAGCCGTGCTGAGGTGGCATTAGGACCGGTGGTGAGGCCAAAATTTCCTTGATTCTATCAAAAGCTGCTTGACATTTGTCATCCCATAGTAACCGTTCTCCTATTTTCAGCTTCTTGAAGATCGGTTCACACACCATGGTTAGCTTTGAGATGAATCTGCTAATGTATTGGACTTTTCCGAGAAACCCTCTTATCTCTTTTTCGGTTTTAGGGGGCTGCATCTCGGTGATGGCCTTGATTTTGGCTGGATCGACTTCTATACCTCGTTGGCTGACGATATGACCCAGTAATTTGCCAGATGTTACCCCGAAACTGCATTTCTGAGGGTTTAGCCTCATGTTGTATTTGCGAAGTCGGGTGAAGAACTTTCTCAGGGCGGTGATGTGACCGTCCCTGTCTTTGGATTTGACGATCATGTCGTCCACATAGACTTCCACTTCCTTATGCATCATGTCATGTAATAGAGTCGTGGCGGTTCGTTGGTAGGTGGCCCCGGCATTGATGAGACCAAATGGCATAACTGTATAGCAATAAGTACCCCAAGGTGTAATGAAGGTGGTCTTATCCATATCTTCTTCTGCCATTTTTATCTGATTGTACCCTGCATACCCGTCCATAAATGATAGAAGAGCATGATCTGCTGTGTTGTCCACCAGTATATCGATGTGTGGCAACGGGAAATCGTCTTTCGGGCTTGCTTTGTTAAGATCCCGAAAGTCTACACAGACTCGAACCTTACCATCCTTTTTAGGGACTGGTACTATGTTTGCAACCCAATCTGGATACTCAGAGACTCGTATAAACCCAGCTTTGAATTGTTTGTCGACTTCCTCCTTGACTTTGAGGGACCATTCGGGCCTCATGCGTCGGAGTTTTTGTTTAACCGGCTTGAACCCTTCTTTGATCGGTATATGGTGCTCGGCTATTTCGCGGTCAATCCCCGGCATGTCCTTGTAGGACCATGCGAAGACGTCTTTGAATTCTTGAAGGAGAACTATGAATTGTTGTTTCTCCTCGGGATCTAGGGATAGTCCTATCTTAAGCATCTGAGGCTCTAAGGTTGTTCCCACGTTGATGGATTCGGTGTCTTCGATTACCGGATTGCGGGATTCTCTTTGCTCTAGTTGCTCGATCAGATGTGGGGGTAAAGATACCTGTTCGTCGGGCTTCTCAATGTCATTGCACATAAAATTTTTGAAATTTTGAAAATGAGACAAGTCGTAAGCAGAACGGTTGTTATTATTGATCATGAATTGAGAAAAGAGCTCGAAAAGAGCTGCCATCTGATCACTAGTCAGTGGCGGGATAGGTAGGGTGCCTGGGACAGACCCCGAGGCACCAGGAATGGCCAAAGGAAGAGGGGGAGTTACAGGACTGACCCTAGCACCAGACTCACTAGACTCAATCTTAGACTCTGATTCGGACTCCGACTCAGACTCAGACTCAGATTCTGGCATCTCTCCTTCTCCTGTGATCAGCTTGTAAGTTTTTCCTTGACTGTCAGTCCATTTGACAGTCTTCCTCCAAGCTCTGGTTCCGGACCCGACCTCCGAGATTAGCTTGGACGGATCAAAGGTGCGACTGCGGAGTATGAGGCTGACTAGCTCTTCCTTCGGCGTTGGAACTGCGAGTTCTTCTCCGAAAAGTAACCCTAGCGCGGGCTCGGTATTCTTAGCATCTTCGGATTGGATGAGAGCGAAGATGTCGTCTGGTATGTAGTTGCAGTCCTGGGCCAAGTGGGTCCCAGGGCGTGTGGGCCGATATAGGCCGGTCTGAGCAGTCTCGAATACTGGAGTGACGAAGGTGACCTTACTGGTTTCAGTCTGGCCCATGTTTTCTGGAGTTAGGGTGTAGCCCAAGCCCGTCTGAGTCCTCCCATTGTCCAGAACTTCGAGAATTTTTCCTGCGGGGAGATCGGGCCTTGAGGTAACCCCTGGTAGAAAGCCCAGATTCTGTAACATTCGGTCTAGGGGGACAGTGAAATAAGGACGGAAGAGATGATCTTCTTCGATGGCTCCTATGAAATCGAATCCCCATAGATCAGTGCGGCCCGAGGTGTTGCAATTAGCCACGGTCATAGGTGTGGCTTCTATAGTGATGACGGTGTCGCGCAAAGGCAGCTTGATTTTCCGATGCAAAGTGGAGGACACGGCCCTGGTTGCATGGATCCAAGGTCTTCCTAAAAGGAGGTTGAAGGAAGAAGTTACGTCGATCACTTGAAATTCCAGCTCTTTCTCTATCGGGCCGGTTATGATAGTGAGTTTCGTGGCCCCGGCTACTGACTTTGGACTCCCGTCAAAAGCCTGAATGGTTTGAGCTGTTGGAATATAGTTGGCCTCGGTGATGCCGAGGGCTCTGGCGGTCCTTAAGGGAAGGACGTTGACTGCTGACCCGTCGTCAATTAGGGTCATGGGTAGGTACTTTCCACGGCAGATAACTGTGATGTAGAGGGCCATGTTGTGGGCCGGCCCGAATGGTGGTAGATCAGCGTTGGAGAAGGTGATCAGTGGGCCTTCTTCTATGGATCTGCTTTTTAGGTGGGGTAGGACTGTGGCTACCATTTCGGCTGCAGTAGCCATAGAGTCGATTTTGACCTGATCGAGGGCCTTAGTGAGTGCCTCTCGATGTTCTTGGGAGCTAACTAGGAGTTGCCATATAGAGAGGTCAACTCGAGTTTTGCTTAGCTGCTTCACAAGAGCCTTTTCAGGAGTTGGTTCTTCCGGAGCGGACTCTACTTTGAGTGGTTCAGCAATGATAAGGGCTTGACTGGTGGCTAAAGCCTTGGACTTAACCTTCTGAATCTCCTCAGGAGTGATGGGGACAGCTTCCCCTTTGGTGAGGTAGACATCATCTTCGTCATCCCACCAGATCCCGTTTATTTGTGGGATAAATGGAGAAATGAGGTGTGAGCAATCCACTACTTCTTCGGAAAAGATGGCATGAGTGGCCAACGGATTGTCTTTGTTGTTGGGCTTACCCCCGGGTAAAGGGATTTTCCCGTTTTCAATGAGATCTTGGATAAGGTGCTTGAGTTTCCAACATTTCTCGGTATCGTGCCCCTTACCACGATGATAGTGACAGTAGGCCTGAAGGTTGTAGGCCTTAGAGCGACGTTCGACCGGGATATCAGGTGTTGGGCCTATCGGAGTGATCAGGCCTTTTGATGATAGTCTTTGAAGGGCGTTTTCATAGGTAGTACCTATGTCAGTGAATACCCGGGGAGTAGTAGTCTTCTGGGATGAGGTATCGAGTGCGTTTACCTCGTCGAAAATGCTACGAGTGGCAGCAGTAGTAGCGGGCTTGCTCGTTGATGAACTAGCCCCTTGGTATCCCTTAGTGGAGGCCTTAGTGAGGCTTTCCAATCTTAGATCATCCTCGATTCTTGTTCCCATTTCAGTCAGGACCGCGAAACTAGGTATGATGGCGTACCGAAGATGGACTCGGTAAGCTGGAAGTAGGTTCTTGACAAAGGCTTCAACCAGCACCTTTTCACTGGGCTTATCGACCATTTTGACGCTTTCAGCCCTCCAGCGTTGAAGGTACTTTGTGAATCCCTCCTTAGGTTCCTGGGCCATTACTTCCAGGGTGCGCATGGTGGTCTGGATTTCTGTATTGTCGGCGTAATTCCGAGCGAATTTCGTTGCCACGTCATCCCAAGTTTTGTACTTCTTGGGGTCGAGCCGGTAGTACCAGGCTCTTGGGTGCTTCTCGAGAGAAGAAGCGAATAGGTGCTTGAACATGTTGGACTTAACCCCTTTAAGGGCCATGAATTCCTTGAAAGCTCGGATATGGTGGACCGGATCTTCAGTACCCTCGAACATCGGCAAGCCCGTCAGATTGAGATTCGTGGGTAGTTCGTCGGTCAATGGGGTGTAAATCCTAGCATTCTCCGTATGGATGGAGCTTTGGGTTGTCAAGTGGACCTGTTCTTGCAGTTTGAGGACTGCACTGGCCAATGCGGCTAAAGGCCCGTCATCGTCGATCGAAGCGTTGGGGGTTCCCTGTTCTACGGCACTAACCCGAGTAATGATGGCGATCTGGTCTTCCCGTACCTTCCTCAGTTGGTCTTGGATTTGGGCCAACGAGGCTGTCAATTCGTCTATGGCTTTTTGCGTCATGGCTCGAGTGTGGGGTGACCTGTCTGTAAGGGCACCGCGTAATCAGTAACTGACCCAGATCTTAGAACCAAAAGTACATCCCGAGCAAGAAAAAAGACTAGACTAGAAAGAAGACCGGAGACTGACTTCTAAATGGATGACACGTGAGTGGTGGGCCTTCCTTAGGATCGGCAGAGTGGGCCTAGTCCTGTTCGAAGGAAGGTCTACGTGAGAAATCCCCAGACTTTAGACTCGAGTGTGTGAACGGGCTTTCCTTTGTAGGAGTTAGTCTTACAAAGGTGGGCCGTGCCTTGACAAGTAAGGCGGACTGGGATGGGGTGGAAACTCGTGATATAAGATCGACGGAGTTTCGACGCTATAGACTCTTACAACCTATGACAAGACCCGACACTGCTAAATACGGGAAGTCCTAAGAAGAAGAGGGTTTTGAAAAGGGAATTTGGATTTGAAAACCGAGCAAAGGTCGGATTGGAAGACCCGATTTTTTTTTGAAAACCGAGAAAAAAGGGTTATCGGGCCGAGATTTCGGGCTTTTTTTTTGAAAAGGTTTGGACAGCGTACCGGCTAAAAATAGGCTATTTTGAGTCAAAATCATAAGTCCTAAATTCGGCAGCTTTCCGGGTTTTTGAAAAAAAATGGGTTTGAAAAGATGTAATTTTTTGAAAATGACGGTTTTGAAAAGACCGAAAAGGATCAAGTAGCATGTAGTCATAGAATCAGTATAACGACGCCATGTATGCTCTTAGTCTAAGTCTTGGTCGGTCTGATAGGGTCTATACCAACAATGATCGCTTTCTCGTACTGAGGACGGACTCCCTAAGCCGAGTTGGTCTTAGGACATGCCGCAAAGTCTAAACGAGTTCCGCCATCGAAGTCTTTAGTGCACCCTAGTGGGAATGCACCGTGGTATAGTGGGACGTCGGTCACAAGTAACCGGCCCGGGATAGAACGGGGTTATGCATGAACCATTGAACTAAAACGTGTACATTACTAATCGAACGATTTCTTTTCGAGTCTCACCCTGAGGATGCCGATGGTAAGTGACACATCAGTTAATCCCCAGCGGAGTCGCCAAATTGTGGACATGACATAGGTCCACCCCGACGCGGCGAAGCGCGGGTTTTGGGGAGGCGTAGAATTTCCATATGAGATGGATCGAATAGAATTTTAAATCGAAGTAGGAGTCGCCACCGAATTTTATGGTTATTCGGAACCATTCGAACCCACTCTATGTCGTAGTGGACCATACTTAAAGCCTGGCCCATTTCCGATGTGAGAGTTTATGGGGTTCGTCCCTTAGCATATCGATACCGATGCCGACTGGGCGGTTAATCGTATATTGAATGACTCTCGTTGCCAATGGATTCGGACATCCGGAAACCATGGTTCTGAGTAAGGGGTGAGGGTACGTGTTGGGAAGTTCAGCGAGAACACCCAACCCCGCCCGCACTTAGCGGCCTTTACTAAGATATCGTTCGGTTTTGTGTACACGCGTTAGTTCGACGATGAAATGATATGCAGAGATTATTTTCCTAAGACATGTGAGGAAAAATAAAATGGGTTGCTAAGTCGTTTAATGCATGTTTAAACTAATAACGTCAAAGTTATTTTAGCATGTGAATTCGTTTTAGTCTAATAAAACGACAAAAAGAAAATATGAGAATAAGTTGCTACAAACACGAGAAAACGGGTTAGTAACGATTGAATAATAATAAATATATGAAATCGAGAAAATAAGAATTAATCGAAATCCGAAAAAAACGTTGTTTTGTATAAAAAACGATGTTCGAGAAAGAATGAAAAATAAATAAAAAAAATAAAAGAAGATGGGTCTCGGCCGAGAGCCGCGCGACTCGCCCGAGACCGATGCGGGTCGCGTGGTGGCCTGAAATCGACAACGCTTTTCGGAAAATTTTGATTAAATCGCGTACGAATATCGCATAATTCGTACCCGACTTAATATTCTCGATATTCGTTATACTCGATAGTTGATTATCAAATATTTAGAATAGTTTTGGAAAAGATGTAAATTTAGAAATCGTTTCGTAAAATAATAAAAATAAACGAACGAAAACTTAAAAAAATAGACTCGGGTCAGACTCGGGCGCGAGTCGCCTGGACCGGGCGCGACTCGCACGCGAGTCTGTCCGTTTTTATTTTTTGTCGAAAATCGTTATAAATCGCGTACAAATATGGATTAATTTATACCCGGTTTATATTTTCGATATTCGTCGTATTCGATGTTCGATTATGAAATCGATATCGAATAGTCGGAATGACTTTAGAAAAGGTTTTGAAAAAAAAAGTTTATTTTTGAACGAAAAATAGAAAAAGAGATTTTGAGCGAAAAGTTGTAAAAAGATGTAACGATTTCGTCGAAAACTTAATATAATTCTTTTTGATATGATATTCGATTATATAGAATCGATATCATATTTTAAGAATATTCGATATAGGAAAATAACTTTAGTAATATCGATATTAGAAAAAATAGAAAAAGACCGACGCAAGACCCATAATAAAAACGAGACGAAGAAGAGAGAAAAGGGAAGAGACGGGTTTGATTTGCACCCTCAACCTACATGCTTTGTATTCTCGGTATAAGGCTCGTCAGACGGTGGCTTAGACACGGGAGCGTCGAGATGATGTGGGTGAGTTAAGGTGTCGATTTTGGGAGTGTATGTGTGTGTGACGTGGGGACTTGGCCGGCTCGGACAGGATCGGTTTCGTCGGTTTTTTGGAATTATTTCAGGATTACGTCGGGTTTTTTTTGGATGTTGATCTTCTTGGTATTTTTGGTGTGTTGCTGATGTGATTTTTTGATGTTAATACCGTTGTGATGTTCGGTTAATTTTCTGTGTCTTATGAGGTTGAAGGGAGGGTCCTATTTATAGGAACCGAGGTGGCCTTGCTTGTGTGACAAGAAACACCGGTTTGGATAGGAAATACGAGAGTTCGTGAGGGAATAGAGTTCTCGTTTCTTGGTGGGAAAGCCAAAAACTCGGCTGGTTGGGGGTGATATCTCGGCTGTTTCAGCCGAGTATCTGAGCTCGGGTGGTATTTGTTTCGGTTTCCGGATAGAATTCCTACTTGCGATCGAATTCTACCTTAAACGGAATTGTTTATTATTTTTGTATGGCTGATTTTTTGGTGTTTGAGTCCGAATCAAACCGTGTAGTGTCACGGCCAGCTCGTGTGACTCGGGAAAAAATATCTTTGACCGGGTTTGACTCGGTCGCTAAAAGACGATTTTACCCCTAGTGACGGTTTCGACCCAAATTAGTGTTATTTGACTCGAAACGACCCACTGGGCCTGGATTTGAGGTCCGTTTTGTGAGATTTGTACTCCTTAAAATGTCTAAACCAAATGTCCATGATTACAAGCCCATATCCGAGTCTATCAAAGCACGTTTACGTCCTATCATCATCGGGTGTTTGGCGGGAACTACTATAGACACCTGGCGGTCAAAATGTGGGTGTCTACAGTAGGCGACTCGCCCGAGTAGGCGACCCGCCCGGGAGGGGGAGTCCCGGTCTGTTTTTGAAGTTGATTTTTTTGAAAAAGCGATGATTTTATTAAATCGCATACAAATATTGCACAATTTGCACCCGACTTAATATTCTCAACATTCGTCGTATTCGATATTCGATTATGAAATCGATATCGAATATTCGGAATAATTTTGAAAAAGGCGAAAAAGGTTTTAAGAAACCGTTTTGTAGAAAAAACGATGTTTAAGAAAAATTGAGAAAAAACGAAGAAGAAGGGTCGCGGGTCAGGCTTCCGCGCGAGTCGCCTGGGAGGGGGCGCGACTCGCGTGGACTGCTGTTCCGGTTCGGTTTTTTTCGAGAAATCGTTTATTTCGATAAATCGCGTATAAATATGAATTAATTTATACTCGATTTATGTTTTCGATGTTCGTCGTATTCGATATTCGATTATGAAATCGATATCGAATATTCGGAATGATTTTAGAAAGGGTTTTATAAAGTTGTTTTGAAAGAGAATTTGAACAAAACAAAAAAGAATGTTTGTTCTCTCCGCGTTAAAATCGTTGTATTTTGTAAAAAGTAACGATTTTGTAGCATCAACGAGATTAATGTAATTCTTTTAATACGATATTCGATTAGAGAATCGGTATCATATTTTTTAAGAATATTCGTTATATGAAAATAGTTTTTTCTAGTATCGATATTAGAAATAAAAAAATGACGGACGACCCATAATAAATGACCGACGCGAGACGGACGAAAAAACGAGAAGAAGAAGGAGAGAAGAGAAGTCGGGTTTGATTACACCCTCAACCTACATGCTCTTGTTAACTCGGATCGGGGCTCGTCGGATTGTGACTAAGGCATGGGAGCGTCGGGTTAATGTCGGTGAGTTGTGGTGGTTTTGGTTTGGACGTGAAGGGTGACGGGTATAGGGGCCGGTTCCTTCGGTTTTGGATGTACTAGCGGTTTCTCGATGCTAAGTGTAAGAATCTCGAGGTGTATGAATTTGTATGAATATTGTGTGTGTATGTTGTATCTTAACGTGTCTCTAATGTGTGTCTCAAGGGTCCTATTTATAGGAGAAGAAGTTGAGAGAGGTATCTTGCTTGGACAACAAGAAATACCGGTTTGGATAGGAGACGTAAGAGTTCGAAAGGAATAAGAATTCCGTTACTTGGCGAAGAAGAAAGGGAATCCCGGTTTGGGAAGAGGAGCTCGGCTGAAACGGGCTACTCGGCCGAGTGTCCTAAGCTTGGTCGAGTGTTTAATTCGGTTTTCGGATAGGATTCCTACTTGAGATCGAATTCTACCTTTAACGGAATTGTTTAATATTTGTGTAGCTGATTTTTTATGGAGTTTGAGCTCGAATCAGCCACGTGAGGTGACACGGCTGAATCACGTGTCTCGGGAAAATATCTTTGACCGGGTTTGACTCGGTCGCTAAAAGACGGTTTTGCCCCCTGGTGTCGGATTCGACCCAAATTAGTCTTATTTGACTCAAAATGACCCACTGGGCCTGATTTTGAGGTTGATTTTGTGAGATTTGTACTCCGTAAAAAGCCCAAGCTAAATATCCATGATTTCGAGCCCATTTCTGAGTACGTTAGAGCACGTTTGAGTCCGATCATCATCGGGTGTTTATTGGAAACTGCTATAGACACCTGGCAGTAAAATGTGGGTGTCTACACACGTGGCTTGCTTTAGCTTTGAGATTTGGGGAAATGGAGGATGGAGAATACTTTGTTTTCCTTTTAATATAATATATAGATTACGGAGTAATTAATTGGGCTATAATAAAAATGATACTTTATACTGGTATATAATTGAACTTTTTTCACTTTATGAGGCTCAAAGCTCGATATTCTTGTTGTTTGGCTTTTACAAGAACACTGATCTGGTTTTCATAAAAGTGTTCTTCACTAGCTAAATTGATCCAGGTCCTTCAAATCACTAGCTTTCCTCCTCTATTGTTCCTACACAAAAATCGTTGTATTAGACACTCAGGTGTCACAAGTAAGATAGATTTCTTCTATGAAAAGATAATTTCATTGATGGTCTAACCCAACAATTGTCGTAATAGAAAACGTGATCGTTGCAGTTGTACACTTGTACGGTCATGAATCCCACCTCGTGTCGTGCTTCGACATGTCCACACAATTCCTCATCCCATCATTATACTCCCTCCGTCCCGGTCATTTGTTTGTTTGTTCCGTTTTAAGGCGTCTCGATCATTAGTTTGCCTTTCTGTTTTTAGGAATGTCTTTACAAGTAATCTGATCATCCTCATAAACTTGGGTCCACATGTCACTCAATAATTGGACATCTCCCCCTCCTCAATATTTGTGTAAAAAGTAAAGACAAACGAATGATCGAGACAGAAAGAGTATGTCTTTATAGTTCAAACGAATGATCGAGACAGAAAGAGTATGTCTTTATAGTTTTGCGTGTCCCGGACTCCAAACATGTCGAACCTAGGCCTAGACACAACCCCTTTCTCAACACTCAACACCGCACGATGCATGACCCATGACCCACAACCTGTCATCTCTTGCCATACCGAGCCACCCCCAAAGTAATCTCACAATTTATTCAGCTGGGGGCCACGTCTAACCCTATCAACCCTCCAACATCGTATTCACTTCAATCTCCAACAACCACCGCCCCCCGATTTAGAAGTACTGACGGATGTAGCATGGTTCTAATTTAGAAGCATGCTCCACCCGACAGGCGACAAGTGACAAGTTAAGAAAACCCGATCAAATACTCCAACCGGGTTAAGTTGGCTCGCCTCGTTGACCACTTCAGAACATATGATAGTATTTGGGCTTGAAAATCAAAGTGGGCTAACCTAACCCAATAAACCCTAATCCCCAAATTCCAAACCATAAAATCTTCTATAAATCCAACATCCCACAATTAGGGTTTACAATTCGCCCAATTTCCATAAATTCCTTTCAAAATTTTATACTCCGTATTTTTTTTGAAATTCATTACCGTGTTCAACCCCCAATTTGTTTTCAATCAATCGTCTCATATTCCAATTACGATTAAGAGAGACAAATTCGATCGATATGATGAATGAACTTGTTTCCCTATTGGTTTGATTCGCCGAAATGATGGCGTTCATACGTATTAGCTCTATCTGATCGATCGATTATTTCATCTCTAATTTTTCGAATTTTAATCGATTGAATCGCATACTCGAGTGCTCTACAATGGCGATTAAATTCAATGAATCAATGCTTTGTTTTGAGCTCATTTAGTATGCTATATTGTTCAATTGGTCGCCATTTTAGCGATTTCTTGCTCGTCGTATTTAGCTTGAAAATCTCTAATTAAGTCGACTATATATTACTCCGTAAGTATTAATAATTTGAAATTAATTAAGTAGTTAATTGATTGGGGTTTAGTTAGAATGAAGTGACGAACAGATGATTAATTCCAAATTGGTTTGATTCACCAGAATGATGGTGTTTTTGTATTCGTACTGTCTGATCATTCTACTTTCATATAAGATTATGATATCGTCAATTTTGCGTTTAATGCACATGCATTTCAGAAATCAAAAGATAATAAATGACTGAGACGGTTGATAAACGTTGTTGGCACTGTCTGAATGTCTGATCATTCTTTTTTCATAAGATTATGATTTTTAAATGTAGTGTTTAGTGGACATATGATAGAAAAATCGTCATTAGTTCCGTCTTTGAGATGTTTTGTTTTTTTAGTTCCCTCTTTGAGATGTTTTGTTTTTAGAGTTTAGTGGACCTATGTTATGAAAACTGTTGAGTTCCTGGATGTCAAATTTTATTGCAAATCCCAAACAATTAAATTAATTCGCCACAAAACCTAATTAAAATGAACCAAACTTTCCCCAACTCTGAAAGACTAAAACGTGAAATTCAAATAAAACAAACCAAACTTACCCCAACTCTAAAAGACTAAAACATGAAATTCAATTAAAATTAACCAAACTTTCCCAAACTCTAAAAGACTAAAACATGAAATAAATAATACTTGTACGATAAAGATGAAATTTTGATGTACTTTTACCAACTTAAACTAAAAATAATTAACAGAAGAATGTACACCAGCTTGAATAACAATGCTTAATTTGAATGAAAAAGACTAAATCGTACTAGTAGTAGATTAAAGAGCCGTTTGATCTAAAGTACGAGACGGTGCAAATAGAATCCCAAACTAATACTCCGTGCTACTTTATTCCAACGTAAATTGCACATTTTCCTTTTACACATTTGTTGACGCAACAATAACACAGGAGTATTTTTATTTTATTTTACATTAGTAAAGATCAAAAGAACTTCTTACTTTTAATGTACTTTAAAAGATAAATCAAATAAAATCTCACGTTATTGTATTTTTCTTTTATATATGGTTGAAAATATTAAAGATTTTGTTCAATTGTGAATAGTGTCCATAAATGAAATGTGGATCGGAGGGAGTTTTTTTTATCTAAAGAAGAAAACACTACATTACATGTGAATCGAACCCCTAATCCTGATCAGAGTAAAAAAAATTATCACTTGAGCTTACCCACCTCAAATCCAAGGGAGGATGTAATAGCTCCCCTTCAGTTTTCTCCTCTATATGATGATATCCCTCATGCCATCCAGTTATTCTCCCTCATAACGAATACTCCCTCCTAGGGATGGCAACGGGTAGGGTATGGGTCGGGTCCGGCAAGACCCGGACTCGGACCCGGACCCGTAAGGGTCCAAAATTTTAAGATCCTTACCCGGACCCGTAAGGGTCCAAAATTATAAGACCCTTATCCGGACCCGATGGGTCCGGGTAGGGTCTGGGTCCGGACCCGATTGTACATTTTTTTAATATATACTCTTCCATCTCCTTTATTTGTTCGCCTCTGATTAAAATATTATTCGCAATAAATATAAAGGCAAATAAATGAATAAAACAGAAGTTGTATGACTTTAAACCGGACGCTAAAAAGGCCTGACATATTGATAAAGGAGGTGAAATTTGGTATTTAATGAGTTTCGGTACATGTATTAGAATAACTAGCTGTTATTTTCTAATTTTCTATTGCTAATGTAAAGTCTCCTTCTCCGATTGTGGTTTATATTAGTTTCATTTACTATATTACACATTGAATTACCGCATCCACTAAGTTCTTTTTTTCTTTTTTTTAAAAAAAATAATTTCAACGGGTTCAAGAGTCGGGTCCGGGTCCAACCTATAGGACCCGGATCCGGACCCGAAAAATTATTGAAGGTTCATACCCAATCCGTACCCGCAGGGTCTAAAAAAAGAGGACCCGTACCCGACCCGTTAGGATAAGACCCGACGGGTCCGGGTAGGGTCCCGGACCCATTGCCATCCCTACTCCCTCCGATTACCTATGTCCCTCTTTCCTTTTTGGGCTAAATTTGATTTTTTTTCCTTTTCATTTAAGGAAAGTTTTATCATCTCCATTAATTAATACTCTCTCCCCTTCACTAAGATGTTCCACATTTCCTTTTTAGGAAAATTCATTAAGATGTTCCACTTTCCTTTTTAGTATAGGTTGTGTGGTTCCTATTGTTTGTGACCCCACCTTTTTTTCTCCACTTTCATTTTCCTCCACATATTTCCTCTTCCTTAATTTCTTCCCAAAACCAATTGTGGAATATCATAGAGAAGAGGAGGGAGTATAATATTTCTCTCTCCTACTTTTCCACCACATTTTTTCTCATTTAATTAATATAATATTCTTCTCTTTTACTTTTTCATTCTACTTTTTCTCATTTAATTAATATAATATTTCTCTCTCTTAGTTTTTCATTCCACATTTCATATTCTATTAATATAATTACTCCCTCCTTATTTTCTTTCCAAAAAAAAAGTGGAAGAACACAGATAATTGGAGGGATTATTTGTTATGTTGTGGATTTTGTAATTTAGCTATGGTTTCCGTGCTAGTATTTTATTTTGAGATTATTGGCGCCGATATCTGAACATGGGTAAGACAAATTCAAAGAAACAACAAAACACACATGCAAAGTGGTTCATGAATGATCCAAAATAGCTACGAGAAAAAAACATGCATGAATCTAGGTTTTGATTTCCCGGCCCGGGTATGATTTATCCACAACTCGATCTCGATCTCGATCTCCCGGGTAGTCTGTGAAAGTCCCTAGCTTTGTTGACGACTTGGATGATGAACCCCACGGAGGCCCAGATGCTCGCTCAATTAACATGCTCCTGTTATGTGTCTTTATCTGTAGCAGCCTTGCATTGTGTTCATCTTAGTTTTATTGTTATGTGTTGTTTGAGTTGTAACTACGATTGTTTGAGTCCAAACTTTATGTGCTTACATCTCTTTCCGAACTAACTCAAACTTATATTAGCCCCATCACTGCGTCAGTCTAGGACACATATATAACTCCATAAATCATAGGAGTATGATGATAAATGACGTTTATTAACTCGTCCTAAACCTTCTTCTCTAATTATATTGGTAGACGTGTCTCACATTTGATATTCAGAAGGAGTCGGACTTTTCTTTTTGTGCTATTCATGGACGGGACGACCTAATTAATAGACGACTACGCTCGACTGGTGAATAAATGGACGTGTGATATATATCCTTTCATAACCCGCATTTAAGCACCTTGAATAAAATTACTTGTAAATTATTGAAACACATCATTTCGAGTGAGTTCCTAAAGAGTACGTAAGTCACGATATATAGCTCCAAATTCCTATCTTAAGATAAGTACTGCCATCTACGACTCTACTAGTACAAAAAGAATAATGGACACTAAAAGAAAATTGCCAAAATAAGAATCATCATCTCCTTTGTAATGTAGCTGCATTTAGAATGACGGGCAGCTCTTGAATTCCTAGCTACCATTACAAAAACCTGTAACAATAATTCTCTGTCACCTAGCTACCGCCTTCGCCTTCTTCTTATCACATCACTAGCTCTAACACAAACTCCATTCATTCTACCTTTGTTTTTTTGGAAAAGGGTGTACGTGTCGATGGCAAAAACTTACGACCGAGCCAAAGAGGTGGAAGAGTTCAACAGGTCGAAAGCCGGAGTCAAAGGGCTTATAGACTCCGGCATAACGAGCATCCCAAGGTTTTTTGTTCACCCGCCCGAGAATTTTTCCCCTAGTGATCCCACACTGCGGGTTCAGCTCCCGGTTATCGACCTTCGTGATGATGGAACAATAACTCGAGTCGAGGAAATACGACAGGCGGCGGAAACGTGGGGGTTTTTTCAGATTGTTAACCACGGGATTCCAAGAACGGACATGGAAGAGCTGTTGGAAGGTATAAGAAGATTTCATGAACAAGCTACAGAGGAGAAAAGAGGGCTATATACAAGAGATGTTAAGCAGAGGGTGAGGTTCTACAGCAATGGAGATCTTTTGGTGTCTACAGCTGCTAACTGGAGGGATTCAATCAGCTGTGAATTCTCTGATGGTCATCTAAATCCCGAAGAAGTTCCTCCTGTTTGCAGGTTTTTTTCCCGACTCCGTCTCAAGTTTGAAATCATTTCGTCATTCCCTACGCATTCTGCTTTTAACTTTATTCAAATCTGTCTATAAGACCCGCTTTGTGTTTAGGATGAGCGACAAATATGTGTACGCCCGTCTTAAACAAGAATTTTTGCACTTCTAAATGGTCCATTTATTACCAAGTTACCAACCTAGTGAGTACGGGGATACTTGAATCCGAGCTAACTTGACTACGGACTAATTCATGAAGTGGGGCGATAAATTATGGACGGAGGAAGTATTTTTTTTGGTCAAACGAAAAGCACAGTTAGTCGCACTATAATGGCGGGGTGGGGGATATTGTCCAGGTACCGCCATAGACTAAGACATTTACGATACCTAACTCGACTATTGACACTGAGGAACACGGAATGTCACTGAACTTACTGTTGTGATTTCGCTAATGTTGTACAGGGAAGAAGTGAGCAATTACATGAAGGGAATGCTAAAACTGAAGGAAAAACTTGCAGAGGCGCTATCGGTGGCGTTAAGGCTCGACAAGGATTACTTATCGAGAATTGAATGCATGGGAACTGCAAACTTGTTGTGCCACTATTACCCTGCATGTCCCGAACCACATCTAACCCTAGGTGCGACTAAGCATTCCGATCCCTCTTTCCTGACAATTCTCCTACAAGATAATATCGGGGGTCTGCAAGTCTTTCACCAAAACCAATGGATCGACGTGGTTCCTCGACCTGGAGCTTTGGTGGTTCATATTGGAGATCTCATGCAGGTATAGTTACTTCCATAGTCTATAGAGCTGACCCAACCCAACACTCAAACTGACCCGTAACCCCAGTTGGCCCCACCTAACCTGAATGTTTGCTAAAAATTGAAAATTAATATACTTGAAAATGACCTTAGCCCGACCTGATCTGCCCGTTTCTTTTTGACCCGAAGACCCAAATTATTGCAAACCCGAAACGACTCAACCTGCATGAAACCAACACGGTTGACCCATTGGCTAGGTATACTTGTGTATAGTATGCAGGTCTGATGTGAGCTTCGGGTTGGGTTTGGGGATTTGGATCGGGTTGCTTTTTGTCGGTTTTCCTTTATAGACCTCTTAATAGATGCTTCTGAACCCGTGCAGCTCATCACAAATGGCAAGTTCCGAAGCGTGGAACATAGAGTACAGCTGAGACGCAACTGTCCAAGGGTATCGGCTGCTTGTTTCTTCTACCCAAGCAGCAAGAAGAGATATGAGAAATACCAACCCATACAAGATTTCCTATCCCCAAAAAGCCCTCCCTTATATAGGCCAACGACTGTAATCGAGTATCTAGGGTATTATAGATCTAAAGGACAGGATGGTAAATCTGCCCTTCCCCATTTTCACCTTTGATCAGTGGATAAATCACGAACGGGGTGATATATGTGAACGTAAAAGTTTCAGATGCATAACACGAAGTTTAATATTAAAACGTCACAGAAGATGCTCTTTTTTTCATCATATGTCGAATTCCATATAGGTCACAACTCGAAACTAAAAAGCACAACACACTAGTGAGTAAAAACCCCTCTCCCCTTAAAATTTCTGCTTTCTGATACCTAACACACATTCCGTCTACTTCAAGAGAGGAGAAAACCCGAAACTAAAAAAACACAAAATTTAAACTAGTAATCAAGAAAAACAGCACACGGAGAATACCAAGTATGCAAACGGTTTTTATAGGTTACCATACTAGCAATAGCCATCAGTCATCCATCAGAGGGCAGTCTTGGATTGTAGAATCTGGACAAGTGACCACAGAACATCCATCCTGTGCAAATTTCGATTGCTTTGACCCTGCAATGGTTGTCAACATAGCACATTAATCACTCGGAACAATAGGAGGATGACGCTTTTACATGTTTTTACATACGCCGTACGAAGTACATTTTACTCTTTTACCACATTAAAGGCATGGGCTTTCAATGCGTTCGGGCAATGTTTTTTTCTATTTAATCAGGGTAGCTATACACAATGTACTAAGTCTGCACTCATGCACGTTTTGGTTCAGAGCACATGGTACGGCCGTACGAGGGAGCTTTTGCACTAACCATTCTTCAAGCCCAATGGGCATTTGAGTGAGGGGGCGTAATAGAATATAAGTATAATAGTTGGGCTACAACCATCACCTTAAGTTTTGGTTGAGATGGTTCATGTAACAATTTCAACCACATTGAAAGCCAAGGTTATACTGTTATAGTGGTTAAGTTGTACGGAGAATATCTGAATAAAAACAAAATAGACAGAACAAATAGTACTTGACATTTGACAATGACTATCGTTATCTAGTCGATAGAGTAAGAGATTACCTCCACAACAAACCACATCCATGTTTTGTCTCCATGACTGTCCGTACTGCCTTTCAAAATGGTCAGGCCCAGGCTTCTGATAGCATCACTTATCTCCAGAAAATGGTCACAATCATCACATAACATCTGTAGATATACAGCGCAGTAAAGAATCAGACGAAGGATACACAGTGAAACTCAGTCGCCTATGAGTCCTATAAATTAAACCTTTTTTTTTGGTGTTCATGGCGGAATTCCTACTTCAAATCCTTCATTTTTTCCATGTTATTTATGGTCAGTAATCACTAATCAGTATGTTTTGTAGACCGACATCTTTCATCAATTAGCATTTCCATGGACACCTTACTAGTTACTATGTTCCTTAATTTTTGGTGCAAAACAAAACAGGAAGTTCATAAGTTAACACACACCTCGATTAGCATCTGTCCATTCATATTGAGATTTTCAACAAGAATAGGGCAAATTTTCATATGCCCTCCCACCTCCACCGCCCAGCTTGAACCTTGCTAGTAACCAGATCCTAGCACCCCCATTTCACCGCAACCCTACAATAAATGACAGAATTTGTCTCAGTTTGATCAGGATTTAGTTTGATGGAATATTTGCCTCAAATATGTAGTCAGGGCCTCAGAGGCATACCTTAGGATTAGCACATTTACTAAGCTTGTCGGAATGTTTTGTAACATTTTGCATGAAAGCCATGTGCTTTATCGTTCGTTCTAACAATGAATCAATGCTACACTGCAAAATTATGAGAAAACAATTTGTTAACACTCAGAAATTCCATTACATGAACTTATGTTGATCAAAAATTAATGAAAGGTCTTACTTTTGATCCATTAGGCACAAGCTCTCGAAGCTCTTTGATACGGTCTTGGATTAACTGTCTATCTCTTGGCCGAGGCCGAGAACTCTCACCGGGTCTTGCCCGTTTCTTGTTAGCTTTACCCGGTTCAACTGACTTCCCCAACTGCTCTCTACACGCACTAGCAGAAGATCTAATACTACAAGAATCCGAAGACATCAAGCATTTTTGCAGGCTTTCCTCTAAAAGAGAAGAACAATCCAGGGAATATCGGGACGACCCGATTGTATGACTTGTGTGGCTTGTATCGATAGAAGGGTCGGGCATTCTTTCAGTTGTCATCATAGATTCGGAATTAGAAAACGAAACCCGCGTCTCGAGTGTATCCCTATGGCAAAAATTAGCCACCACAGCATCTAAAAGATGGTCGGTCCCAGAATCGGACGTGAACATACTAGATTCTATCTCTTTTGCCGGTGTCTGAAATGTGGAGCTATCTTCGGGGTTTTCTACCTCATAAGGAAGAGGGTAGCACTGTTTTAGAAACCCAGCCCCTAATGCTTCATGTAGCTCAGTAAGGCAACTTTGTGAAGAGTAACAAACTTGTCGATTGTCATTAAAGCTTTCATTTTGGATCCTCGAATAATTTGAGTCAAGTAAATTTGCCAATCGTTTGATTTCAGAAGGTATTACTTGAACAAGTTTGGCGTTGCCAACAGCCTCTGGAAGTGTTTCGCTGATCAAACCAAAACCAGGAATAGGATCAGTAGAATTAGAACAAGTGTTGTTCTTATTTGCAGCTTTTTCTAGTAGGCGATCTTGAAGCACATCTGTACTCGCAACGACTCTCGAAGAAATGTCCGCCTGCAGAAGAGAAATATGAGCTCAACATAAGTATGCAAGTAATAGTGGAAGACAGTCAGTCACACAGAGGAATAGTCTCGCATACCATTTGTGCCATATGCTGAAGATTGCATGGCAATAGAGATTGCATATGAAATGTTTGCTCTTGAAGAGAGGCAAAAACATCTCTAATATGACCTATAAACTGCAGATTCTCTTCCACCTACATACATTCCATAAAAACCGACAATCATGAGTAACTTGTAGAAGTATATACATGTCTCTTATCAATTTTTCGAACTCTAATCTATTGACAGTCGGACCAAAGATTCAACGGGTTTTGGTTCGAAATATGAAACAATAAAGTAAAATAGTCGGCTAAACTGTTTTTTTCACTGCAATTCTGAACATAGGTTCATTATGAGTCATTCAAAAATACTAGCTTATTTGCATTGTTAATTCGTTAACTTGAGATTATTTTGTCAAATAAATTGTCTGACCAACAAGACACAATCGGAATCGCAGGACGGAAAGACTCCAAATGTTTTATAAATATGGATCATAGAAGTACATTGTAACGAAATAAGCATACAATGACGAAGAATGAAGACTAAATCAAATGTACTTACTTTACTTACGGAGCCAAACTGTACAACTCCATATGGAACGACTGCAGCAACAACAATGGTCTGCACAAGAGGATGTTTAGCTGTGAGAAAAGCTTGATCCATAAACCCAAATTTACCTGATCTAAGTATCTAACCCAACCCGATCTTGATTTTTATTTCTGCATATGAATTGTTATCCCTAAATAACTCGATATTAACCCACTTGATAATGACCTGGCCAACTTGAACTTCTACAAACCCGAGCCCGGTCTGACCCGACACCGATCTGGACTCGTTTTTAGGTCTATCAAAGAGTACCCTCAATAATACTTATGAAATAATCATAGTGTTGTAACGGAAGAGAAAGACAAACAATGGTTCACTAACAAC
The DNA here is from genome assembly GCA_958450325.1 of Agrostemma githago. NCBI lineage: Eukaryota > Viridiplantae > Streptophyta > Magnoliopsida > Caryophyllales > Caryophyllaceae > Agrostemma > Agrostemma githago. The sequence goes on from OY288248.1 coordinate 18,108,481, forward strand.
CTGTTAGCTACGTCCACGGCAGAAGGAGGGGATAGTTTTATTAACTTTGAGGAGAGATTACAGATTTCAAACTGATATCATAATTTCTAGGGTAGAGGTATGAGAGTTTATATACTACTCTCAACCTAAACAGAAACCCTAAACAGATTAGGAAAGGAAATCCTAGGTCAAATACTCAGATATTGATTAGGAAACTCTAATCAATCAGATATTAATTAGGAAACCTTCCTAATTAAACAGATTCAGGTCGGAAACCAATTCGAGATCCGAAAAGACAATTGCTAGGCACTTATTTCCTAACACATAGGAACTGGGAAGAGCATACCTTGATTCCAGCAGCAAACTGAGCTTGCATCCATCGCAAAGCTGAAATGCAAAATAGTTCTAAACAAATGAGAAAATATAAATATATATAGAAAATAAATAAAAATAAGCTTCACCACCAACAAATCTAAGATATAATTGCAGTTTCATCTTATCTAAGAAAGATAGAGCACCTCCAGAGACGAATAGGAATTCAAAGCATGTTCATCTGAAAAAATCCATTGGTGCTTCCCTGAAATGGCCACCTGGCCAACGATCCTGTTCACGAAATACATTAAACAGGATTCCACATAAAATGAAGGATCGATGAATCAAGAAATATTGTAATCTGCCAATAACATACCCTTCTCCAAGAGAATAAACACGGTATGACATCTTTGCTACTGCCTCACTGAGAGAATCTCTTGCAAAATGCGCATCTTGCAAACCATCAAGAGGTTCGCCTAAATATTTGATTTCTGAACGATCGAGGTTGTATTGATTGTTGTAGTAACCATCTTCCCATGTTAGTAACCTGGATTAGGTTCACGCAAAGATCGTCAAAGCATAAACAAGTCATAAGCCTAAAGTACATAATTGCTGCATGTTAAAGTTAGCACAACTTTGAGTTACTGTTATCTGATCTTTTAACACTTTGATGATCAAGACATGTAGAGATATGTCGACGTATCAACATATTGTAATGAACCATTGTACCTATCCAAACAGTGTCACGTAACCAGCGCACGACTAGTATGAATATGTTGAAATACACCAGTACTCATTGTAATTGTACACAGTTCACCGGTTTTTCATGCATGAGTTACACTTCGGACTTGCGAACGAGATAAAAAAAACGCTGACAAAGCTAAAACAATACCTGTGATTCCTAGTAAAATCTAGCTAGTTACTACAGACAACATAGCTATAGTGTATCAAGTATACATGAACATGTATAATATATGGTTCATAGACTCCATAATTTAATCGCCACGATTCCACAAAGGTCACAATGTCATGATCAACTACACAGAGCACATCCTAACCAAAATTCAAGACATTTCTGTTAACAAAATTGTCTCATTGTTTAAAATAGTCCTCACAAATCTTAAATAGTGGAGCAATTTCAAAGAATCAGAGGACTAACTAACAGTTCGCCATAAAAATGAAGTCATAGCACATATTACAGAAGGTAACATTTTGATAAGAGAAAAAGATGTAAGAATCCGAAGATGCAAACTTACATTCGAGGCAGATGTTTAACCTTCCAGAAAACTGAGTAAGTCCACTCAGTATTCCAACATAGGCTCCGAAGCAACTGGTGCAAGTGAGTAGCCATCTTTTTTTCACTCACCAGTGGAAACCGAATTCTATCACCCCTCCCAAAAAATAAAGAACACTTCCACCCTCGCGCGACTGACTAGCGTTTGTTAGTTCGAAAATGTCGATTCGTAACACACACACAAATTGTTCACCAATCTAATTATATATAAACCAAATGTCTAAAAAAATCTAACTTGCCCTGTATGATCCTCTGCCTGCTTGTTTCCTCCTTAACCCTGCTCGCCGCGTTATTGGCGGTCCAAGTCCAACTGTTGGCAATAGCAAGCAATCTCTCCCCATTATCATGAAAGAAACCAACCCTAACACACACACACCCTAACCCTCTACTACAATTCCCAACTAAACTATACTAATCCTTAAGAAAAAAAAAAACTTAACAACACAAAAATCTAACAAAACTAATCATACCCACATCACATATCATCCTCCAAACACCTTTTTTTTTTAACAAAATCCCATAACATCCATACAAATTCCAATATGGGTATGTCAAAAATTCCAACTTCACAACAAAAATCCCAACTTTCCCAAAAAAAATATATCAGAAAATCGTATAGTTTAACTGATATCAGATGACATTATTACTGATGTAATGAAACACAAGTGAAGTATGATTGCAGTAAGTAGAACAACAACTGCAATTCTTAACTAAATTTGAAGATAAAAGGAGACTGATATAAGTAGCAAACCAAAGACTTTGAGAGGAAGTTGTATAGGGAATGAATGAACTTTAGCTTTTGCTCTCAGCTCACAGCAAGCTCTTCAACAACAAGTTCAACCCTTGAACATCAACTAATTCCATGATCTTGTCACCTTTAAAAGAGGAGGAAAAACGTAAAGTGGCAATAGAAAGTGACCCTTTTTTCTAATTTTTGATAAATAACAGGAAATTGAAGGAAAGTTTTGATCTTTGGCCTACTTTAACTGTATTTTAAATTTGTAATGAAAAAGTAGCAAAAAACAATGAGAAATATATAGAAAAAACAAGTGTATAGTCAAAAACAGTGTTTTCTTTAATTTTTCAGCTTTTTTTGAGTGAAGAATGTTGAGTGCCTCAGTCTAATCTATGCAGCCTGACCCACCACTCATCCTTACATACATGGTTCATACATCGTGTCCTTAATTAGCAAATTCATAAGATTTTCAGAATTGAAATTCCGGTAATTTTTACTCAAATACAAAGTATACTACATGATAAAATTTCGAGTTAAAAACATAACACCGTCAAATTTGTTTTCCTTACTATTTGAAACCTTGATTCGTTACTTTAAAGTTTAAACCAAGCCTCTAAAATTCATTCGACGACTTTGCTTATATTATTGCCAAATAACAAAGGATGTTACTATGCTACAAGATTGGTTTTACAACTACCCTTTTGTTGGAGAAATTGATTGAGTTTGATGGATTTTAGAAGAAGTAGAAAATGTTAGGGGGTTTTATTATGTAAAAAAAGAAATCCAATTAGTAATTGAGTAGTAGGTCATAAGGAAAGTGATTGAATGGCCAACAACATGATGTCAATGTGAAAATTGCTTCTTATCTTCACATCACTCAATTCTTACATTGCAAAATCACTTTTGAAACCACATTCCCCCTCCCATCAAACTTTTTTTTTAACTCTTCCCTCTTTTTTTTTAGTACTACAATTTTAACTTTTCCTTCTCATAAGGCTTTTTTCCTAAATGATTTTACTGCTAAAAGTTGTAACACTCACCCACCAAGTTTTCCCATTTGTGGTTTACCAACAATCATATTTGTCTTTGTCATCATCTTCACTGATGATCTATGTCATTCCAGCACTTTACTTGGGTACCCATGTCACGTGTTTGACACTGACACGACACTTTAATACTTCAGTTTGAACAAAAAAAAATCAAATTTTTTGCCCAAAATAGTCGGACACGACGTCTCATAGAAGAGTCTGAGTAACATAGCTAATCACTAATCACTATGGTTAACTAATGTCGTGTTTTTACCTTTATCTAAATCTAGGTTTATTTATTGCTAAATTCTTCTAAGGTTGACTTTGTTAAAAAAAATACAATAACTAAACTATCATTTCATAAGAACGTCATGACGCCAAGCTCTTTATGTGATTTGTACTTATTAATATTAAGAATATCAAAATTTTATACAGAGTTTTTTTTATAGCGATATTAAATATAAACGTTGCAAATAAAGGTATTCAATTTTGGCACTAAATGAATAAGTGGATCCCTTCATGATCCATAAACATGGGTTTTGCATGTTTCTCAATTTGCACCACACCAACTTAACAATATGTGCCACCTTAATGATTTGCAAGAACAATAAGGTCCTTCATTATTACCATGGATAATTAGCCATGATTAACCTTTTTACTATTCTTTAATGTATATTGGAATTCAGCTTAGCAAATTAACATTCTTAAAAGTTTAACAAGAGGACAAAAGATATTTTAATGGAAAACAAAAAGAGAAGGTAAAATAATAGCAAAATCAATCATGGTAGAAAAAATTCACAAAAATGTTGCTTTAATCAACCAGTTCACTTTGTCTCAAGTGCTAGAATACAAGGTATTTACCTATTGATTTAATTACCTTGTAGCAAGAATCATGATTTTTAATATTTTTCATAAGCATACCATATTTCAACTCATTACAACTAGGATCATACTTTTTTTTGGTTAATCTCCCTTAAACCAGATATCTTCATTTTACCATGATAACGAATTTTATACCCCATAATTATTAGACAGATTATCTTATCACGCGATATTTATTTTACCTATTTTAACTTCAAAAATCAAAACAAATAATCTACTCCTTAAATTATAGTACTACCTCTCATTCAGATTAAATGTAACATTTTCATGATCTCTTAGACATTGCTTTAACCACGTTTTTTTTCTTTTTATTTATACATTCCGTACTTATATAAGTTGAATTACTATTTCGTGTTGATTCACTTATTCGTAAAAATTGTGTTGAATTATATAGAGTACTATTTTGTGAAACTTCTTTTTATAACAAATCTAAATATACTAGGTTACAACATAAGTACTCTTAGCTAGAAAATGCATGCTTAAGGTATCTTGATGGCCACTCAAAAATCTAGCTACTTTTATCAATGAAACCATGATTTGTTTTCTTGTCCTACATCTATAATAGTACTCCCTCCATTTCAATACAAAGTTTACGATTGCTTTATACACCAAATTAAGATAATGAGATGAGAATTATTTTTAGTTTATCAAAAACCAAAAAGTATAAGATAAAATTTACCCAAAACGTAAACGTAAACGTAAACTATTAACTGACAACTCAAAAAAAGAAAAACGTAAACTATTAACCAGATTTAATGGTAATGACAATGAGTAGCATAGATCGTATTTTTACTACCGAGTATAAGCAGACAAATGGCAATGATACAATAACACTTTATTTTCCTTCTTTTGTCAAATCCCACTACTAGTACTTCTACTATATTATTGCATGAGGTGTTCAAATTCTACTTGCATTTGTCACTATTGCATTTCATACACTCTTTAAGTCTAGTGAGGTAAGTATTGTGTAATCTTTCAAGAATACAAATTGTTAGTATTAGTACACTACTTAAACATTCCATCCAATCTATTTATTTATCTCAATTTTTTATCAAGGATATTTTAATAAATAAATAAGACTAAAGGAAAATAAAAATTATCACAAAGGACAATATTGTTAGACATAATGGTTATGACCACTTATAAATTCACCCTCTTGTGCATTCTAGTTCTCTTATTATTTTTTATTTGATAATTATAAATTTATAATTATACTTATTTATTATCAATATTATAAATTTAATATCAGTATATAGTAAGTATTATAATTATCATATTTCATCGTTAGAAGAGGGGAGGAGGAAGCAGAATGAGGATGTGAAGATTTGGAGCCAATGCTTTAACAAACATATAAATCTTGAGAGATGACTTAGAGTTACTATAGCAATAAGTAGTTGTTCAACAAACACAAACATCAACATCATTTACACATTCTCTTTATCACTTTCTTTTGCAATTTAGTCAACATAGTTGGGCTAGAAAATAAAATGCCCCATTTCGAACCCGTCTAAATTACTTTTTCTGTAAATATTTTTAAAAAAACTATGAAATATTACGATTTTAATATGAAAATATTTACGTATGTTTTCGAATGAAATGTAGTTTGACAAAATAATCAATGCAAAATTGGTTTAAAGTGTCACCTAAAAGACATTGTAGTTTGGACGGACCAATTAGTCTCATGTGAGACATACCAAACTACTCTAATAATCAACAGAACAAAATAAAAATATAAAACAAAATAAAGAGTAACTACCTTGAAGGATCTCATAATAACGTTAGTGTGAGACTTCGCATACAAATTTTTGTGATAAATCAATGTGTAAACCGTGTAAAATAGGGGGATAAGAACATGTAACTAGTGAGAAATACATTTGAGTGCCTAAATAGGCATTTAAACATGGAATTCATGAATTAATGGAGTACCAATTTTACACTATTCTACACATGTTACATGTACACGTATTTATTTATTACTCTTATTGTATTAGTTATTGTGCGAGACAGTGAAACAATCTACCTATATATATAATAAAAAGGCAAGCTTTTATGCATCCCTTTATAACACTCACTTTTGAGTGAATATAATTGTGCCACATCATGAGCCTTCTTTGAACGCCACATGGCGCAACAAATTATCTCACGTTCAACATTGATTCTCTTACACAAAAAAAAAACATGGAATCTATATCTATCTATACTATTATTATAAAAAGTCAATCCTTTTGCATTAGCCTAAACTATCTACTAATACTAATCACTCATTTCACTAATTCTAAACCCACCTCATGCCGCCACGTGTCCTATCTCTTCACTATTATCCTAACTCTTCACTGTTACTATTACTATCTACCTATCTACGAGTATTATAAAACTCCTTTGCCGTCTCTATCTATTTAGCTTCCTCAACCTCTTCGCATTCCCGTCTTAAATTGGATGCAGTAATACCTGTCTTAAATTGGATGCAATTTAAGTCTTCTTCACCTATTAATAGAACATAGATACGTTCAAATGACTTCTCCCATTTACCTGCGTCCAAACGTCGCTCGACAGAACTCAGCTCAACATATATTCGCCGGCCATCATCCTCCACGGTATGTTTCGACTCTTTCGCTTGGTCTATTTCCTCCAAACGAGGTAAATATTTTCGTAGAGGTATGCTTATATATCTATACTATAATATCATAAGTAAATAATGAGCATGTAGGCGCACGACACAGGTGGTCTAGCTTGGGATATTTTGTACATCGAACAATACACTATATTATGTATTATTTAGTTGCCGACTTTATACAGATTAGTTGTCATTGTGTGTCGTCATTAGGAAGGATGGATACCGTCATTGGCTGCACATTAACATTGTTGTACATTATGCAGAAACACCACCTTACTGATACCGCATGGCGTATTAATTTGTGCTTAGTTGTTGCTGCATTATTACACGATACTTTTACGAGGACGAGACTCAAGAAAGTTGGAGGAATAACACAAGAATGTCTCATACGCAAGGAGGGCAAACACAATATACGTGTAGTGGCCAACAACCTACTAGATTGCTTTAATTTTATTAAGTTTACTCTCTTTGACGGTCAGATGACGATTTAAGTCACTAAATATAATTTATTCTCTACGGATTTGGTTGTTGGTTAATCTGTATCTGTATTATGTATTACACATTTACGCTTCTTACATGCTTAGAATTACACACGTTCATTCAACTTAGTATGTCTACATTTCCCCTTTTACATATTTCTAATGCAAGTATAAAATTTTAGTTAGGTGAAAAAATTAACATACAACATTTTATTTGTAATAATAAATATTATACGTATCCGTGCATTGCACGGGTGACAAAACTAGTTCTTCTATACAAAAGATCATTCAATATCAATAATGAATTAATCATCTTTTCACAGAAATAGACCGTCTCACAGGTGTGACCCGTACTTTTAAAATTTGTGTTTGTCAAATGTAGTACAAGTAATGTTTACATGCATGAGTATGAGTCAACGCTTTGTTCCTTCACTTCCTTATTAAGCTCAGATATTGACGTAAAAGTGCATGTTTTTGTTATTTGTAATGTTTTATTTCGTTTTCAAATATAAATATATTGACTGGAGTACTATTTAAAGATTTTTTATCACTTTGTATGGTTTTCATGGTTCAAAATCTCGATCAAGTTGTATTATTGGTTTTTCCCTCTATCGATATGAAATATCCCCAAGAAATCACCGAGAATCACAGCAATGCATCCATCAGTGATGGCCGAACAAGGACCATTTATACAGATTCCACGACTATAACGACCGGTATCGAGATTTTGAACCGTGATGATTTTACTAGATCTAATTAAATAATTCAGAACTCAAATTAATAACAACTTCAATTCTTACCGATATAGAACATGGGGTTTGCAACCCTAAGAAACTACTTTATGACTTTAGACGATCAAAAAAAGTACTCCTATTAATCTATTATTAGATCGTCTATCTTTAATTGTTTAATTTTATGTAAAAGTTAGTTACTCTTCGCAGTACGCATTTTACTCGACGCAGTACTTTTTACCCATATTTTTCCATTGCATACCCTCATCAGAAAACAAACCTAATTTCATTCTTCTCCCACCCTCTCTACCCTACCCCTAAAAACCATTTTTTTTTCAATTATCATTGAATACCTTCAAATCTAATTACACATTCATTCAATTTATTAAATTTAAAAGATCATGGATACGATTTTGATTGAAGAACAGGTAATTATTGAAATTAGGGTTCAAAGTTCAATTAGGGATCAAAGTTTAATTATCAGTTTTGTTTCAAAGTTCAAAATAATCGGTTTTTTGTTTATTGTTATTGAAATTAGGGTTCTAGCAAATACTATACTTTCAATTTTTTTTGGTTTATAAACTCAATTCTTGGATTTAATACTTTAATATTGGGTATTAAATTGGAAGTATGCAATCGGATAGTGTAGTACAGTTATGAACTGAGTATATACAGAGGGTTAGAAAGCAAATTTCGAAGGGTTACTTTTTCATTATTTTGTACGGAGCCTTGTGTACTGTCTTCTTATTTCTGTACTGCGTCAAAATTGAAAAAAAAAACATGTTTATTCCGTAATAAAAAAGTGTACTGTGTTGTTAAAGTTAAAAAAAATACTTTATATAAAAGATTAAAGTAAATGTATTGTATGAAATTTTAAAATAAATGTACCACAAAAAATGTACTGCGTAAAAGTAAAAAAAAAAATGTACTGCGTAAAAGTAAAAAAATAATGTACTGCGTTGAGGAAAGTAAATATAGAGAAGAGAAAAACAAAAGGGATGAATTTGAGGGAGGGGGAAGTGAGAGGGGCAAAATCGGAAAAACGGTAGTGCGTCGAGTAAAATGCGTACTGCGAAGAGCAACACCATGACTTCACTTTAATTAGTTTCGATTAAGTCTATTTCCGTTAATTTAATTGAGTTTAATTTAGTTCTGTCCCGTTTCGTTCAATTTGGTTAAGCACATTATAGTTCAAGTACAGTTCTATCAAAGTTAAAACTCATTTCAAATGGGAAAAACACAGCCTAAAACCGTGGTACAAAGCCTCGGCCGAATTGCATTGGTTTTTCACTCTACCAATATGAGATATTGCCCAAGAAATAACCGAGAATCACCGCAGTCCATCCACGTCGGTCAATTAAGGACCGATTATACGGATACCATCACTATGAGCGATACCAAATGCAATTTAACACATACAGTATATAGTTGTCCTAAATTTGAAACAGCTCAAGCAACGAAATAGATGCAAAAAAAAGTACTACTCGTGGAGTAATACTTAGAATTAGCAAAAGATTTATCAAAGTGAAGTAGGTCGTATTTGACCCATTTTAAGTTTATGGGTTATGAAGGGGAAGATGAATGAGATGATGAGGCATGGTGGCCACTCATGAGTCGTGAGTAAGGTCCCCCCGCCCTACAATCTAAAGGGACCATTACGGATCTAAGGGTAGGGAATCCTATGGAGGCCCAATTATGATCTCCCCAGTTTATTTTTACAAAGAAAAATCAATCATTTTAATACCCTCTAATTCATATAATAATGCCGCTATTTTGACAAAATGTGTATCATCACCATTCACAATCATTGTCATACATTCAACAAGCAATGTATTTTTCTTTAAATCATACGGAGTACTCTTTTTCTAGAGAAATTCAGATGTGGTATAGTCGATCACGGCTACACCTGGTAAAACTGATCACACCCAAGTACCCAACACTCGAACTTAAACTTGAGTTTGAGTCGTAATCCAAACTGACCCGGCTTAACCTTAATGACCAAAACTTTTATGGTAAGAAATGAATCAATATCCCTGAAAAAAGGTTGAAAATAATGTACCTAAAAGTGATCCTCAACCCGACCTAGGTGACCCTTTGCCAGGTCTAATGGCTGGCTGATAGGACCGTTGCTCGATGTGCTAACTAGAAGTGGCTACGGATCGGGTTTGGTGCAGGACCGGCAGGGACCCCTTTTCTCAAGCCCGGACCCGACCTATATGTTTTTATTCTAGTGGGCCCGGGTCTGGCCCACGTTGACTCTCAGGCTGGGCTAGGCCGGGCCACAAAAAATGGCCCATAATGGAGGACGGGACTGGCCTGCATTTCTTGCCGTCTCTACGTAGAACAAAAGAAAATATGAACATAAAAGATTTATGTAGGCCGTCTATATACCCATACTGGGTCGTTTGCTTGGACTGTTGGACGTCTGATGCGTTCAACATAACTCGGACAGGAAGGAAATTTCATATATTTGACAGACAAATTATGATAAGTTTAAGCAAAAGACTGTAACAAGTAACAATCAGAAGAACAACACATTAGCACTTCGATTCTCAAAAGAAAAATGGCAGATTGGCAGTTGACAGCAAAAGTAAAGATACCTGTTTATTCCCTCATGAAAGCTCGTTAGACCTCATTGCATCACTGTCGATCCTTCTTTCCTTCAAAGGGTGAATGTCCTGAAATCGGAGTTAAGCAGGAGCATGTATCAGTGTATAACTATAACAACCTTGACAAATTCAGCAGTTTGTAACATCATATTGCTGAATTCAGCTAAGGTAACAGGAAATGAAGCTAAGAATGCACAACTAATTCCCGACTCAATTTCATTTTCTGACAAAGTTACAGGCACTTGAATGAAACTAAAGCCAAACTCAGTTTTCAGGGAACCAATCCTTGATCAATGTCAACTTGGGTAAATTGTTGTTTTGGGGTAGTTTAGCCAGTTTCCCTTGAATTTTGTAATTGTGAAACAGCGTCTCGGAAAGTCATCCCAAGAATGAATCACAGGCTTATAGCCTTCAGATTTGGTTGTCTCATTCAAGTGTGTCGAGTCGAGTTTACATTCCTGGCACCGACTCATGCTACTTCACAGTTAAAAAATAAAAGTTCACTGTAGAAATAAGGATAACGTCACAGGAGTACAGGACAGTATTAAATGATTGTGGGTTCAGCATTTGACCCAATAACAGAAGCTACCAAATCATCAAATTACAAATTCACACTTGAATCTCAATCCTCAATCAGCCAGTTTTGTTTGCTCGATGTAAGAACCATAGTTAAATGCTAGCCAATCTTGAGTCAGTGACTATGTAAAATGTATATGTAAAAGCCGAGTTATATGCTAAACTACATCTTACTGAAATACACGATGGCAAATCCGGTGAACTGCTGAACAGCTTACTGATTATTCAGATGCTGTCACTGAAAGATGCTTGCAAGTTGCTGAGACATTATATTTGTCAGTTCAGACTTTAATCTTAATCCCCTATCAGCCCAGTTTCGTTTGCTATAACTATAAGGAAAATCCATGGATCACTTGCGATTTTGTACTCGACAGTACCAGTTAGTCAAATTACAATCTTCATCCCAAAGATAAATCAGTAAGCCTATGTCCTCGATCAACAACGCCAAACAGACTTTCAAGTGTACTGTATATCTCTTCTGCTTTGGGATGTGAATAATCAGCGGAATGAAACTGATGAACACCACAGTCAATCTCAATCCAGCTGCAACCAGGAATTTTCTGAACATTCCGCTCCTTCAACGTTTTCCTCACTCCACGAACCTCGTCCCACTTAGCCAATTCCACATACAAATTAGCCAACATCGAGATATATCCACCGTTATTTGGATCAATCTCAATCAACTTCTTGATCGCCAATTCTGCAAGACCTGCATTCCCATGAATCTTACAACCGTTAAGTAACGCTCCCCAAATAACCTCGTCCGCTTCAACCTTCATCTCTTTGATGACTTTCATTAGTTCCTCAAAACGGCCTGCTCGACCAAGAAGATCTACCATGCACCCATAATGCACGATTTGAGGATCAATGCCATAGATGTTGATCATTAGGTCAAAATAGTAGTACCCTTTTTGCACTAAGCCTCCATGAGTACAAGCATTCAACAAACCGATGAATGTAATTTCATCGGGCTTTACACTTCCACCGACTTTCACCATTTCCTCAAAGATACCAATCGCGGTGTCACTTTCCCCGTGAAGTGCACAACAATTGATCATCGAGTTCCAAGATGCCAATGTTTTATCACGGGTAGTTTCAAAAACACGCCTCGCTTCCTTCAAGCAACCACATTTCCCATACAAATCAATCAAGCCATTCAGCATATAAGAATCAAGTCGAAGTCCTTCCCTAAATACATAACCATGGATTTCCTTCCCTAACTGAAGCATACCGGTGTGACCGCAAGCAGAGAGTGCACAAGCAAAACTAACTTCATTCGGTCTGACTTCCACCTCACATGATTCCACCATTTTTCTAAGAAATCCGACAGCCTCTAAAAACAACCTGTTTTGAGTACACCCGGCAATTACAGCATTCCAAGATGGAACATCCCTCTGAGGCATTGCATCGAACAAAAGAATAGCATTCCCCATCTCCCCTACCCTAGCATAACCAGATACCATAGCAGTCCAAGAAACAACATTTCTCTCAGACATTTCATCGAACACTCGACGTGCAACCCGAACATCCGAACAAAACCTACTATAACAATCCACAAGAGAAGTCTGCACAATCGGGTTCACTCCGAAACCCGTTTTCACAATCTGGGTATGAACCATTTCCGTCCCATACAAACCCCATAACTCCGAACCCGACCTCAAAACATTCGGATACACAAAATGGTTCGCCCTTGGACGACCCTTAAACACCAAAGATCTATACAATTCAAAAACCGAAACATGATCATAAACTGAATAGTAAGCATTGATCATAGCACTATAAAGGTATACATTAGGGGAATTGAGGTGATTGAAAATGAGACGAGCGTACTGAATGTTTCGAAGATGAAGATTGCAGAAACGAAGAAGTCGAAAGGAGAAGAATTGAGCTTGGCCATGGCCGAGAGTGATGAGAGAAGCTTGGAGTTGTTTGATATGGTGAAATGTGTGGCATTTCGTGAGTATGAGCTCCAAGCTTTGGGTTATGTCTATGGAGTTGGACAGTTTCGCCATTGTCGTGCTTGAATTAGAATAATAATAAGCTTCATTCTGCTGGTACTCTTATACTTACTGATACCCGGGGGTCGGTCTCACGGCGTGAAACAGTTTTATAGTATGTAATTTTCAAATTTTAGTGAGACGACTTTATCCTATTTTCAAGTTTCGTATGAGACTGTTTCATCTCCCGTGTAATTTTCAAATTATTTAGCTTGAGTTATTTCCGAAAGGTTTGCTTGCTCAAGTCGGAGTATTTTCGAGAACTTTTAATTGTTAACTCCAAATGGTAAACTTCATTGCATTTTCAAGGGCACCGGTGTTTCGAGATCAAGTCATTCACGATGATAACCCTTGGGTCTTTGCCCGAGCCAATATATTTAGGTACAAGTACATCGTATTCCTTTTCACTTATTCAACGTAGAATCATAGATGTGACAATCGAGGGTGAACCGAATAATCCAATTAACATTAGGAAGTGGTTTTTAGTCATATTTACACAATTGAAGTTAGCTAAAAGGCCACAGCCACAGGATTATTACATTGGCTTTCCCATAATTAGCTGAACCTAAAATCCCCAAAAATATAGAACAAATTCAACTATCCCTATTCTCTACCGGTCAGTCCGAAACGTCGTACAAATTCACTTGGCTTCAAGAAGTTTAGCTCTTATAGAATCGGCACAAGACAATTTGTTCAGGCTGCAAGAGCAAAAAAACAACGCAAAAATGTGAGAAAACAGAAAACAAAGGGCTTTTTGAGTATACTATCGATCATTCAGTTTCTGTGAGACCGTCTTTATGATGATTGTACTTGTAAGTATGAAACACGGAGGAACATACCGTAAGAGGATATTTCCATCAACACAGGATTGTTCGGTTATGTATTCCGGGGCTATTTCTTGTAACAATATAAGTTGTTCCTCGACTTCTCCTGAAAGTGCACAACAAACAAACATTAGACATAAAGATCAGGTTTCATGGACATTTTTCTATTGAAAGAAAAAGATGAAGGCGCATACCTCTATCGACAATGTCTAAATGGCCTGTAATGATTTTGTGAATGAGTTCCTCTTTGGTGATCACGGATCGTCTGACAGACTGAAACAATAGTTGAATCATGTCAAAGAGTTTAGGAACACCAGCAATTAATTGATGTCGCTTATTTGCTTGCATCACAATCGGGTTTTGCTCTTCGATTGATTTTCGCTCGTTCTCCTTCAACTGCAATAAACATTCTCAGTCAAAATCTAACATAAAGAGTATGAATAATTGCTGAAACCATGAGAAAAACATGAGAAATCGACTTACAGAATTATAAAGGTTTTCCGGAAGTACGTCCAGCAGATCCTTAGACGCTGCAGAACTATCTTGACACGCTTTTTCCTCGATGTCGTCACAGATATCTTCGAATTTCAAGGACTTGGCTGGTTTACTTGGGTAATTACTAGCATCATCATCTGTGATCAGAGATCGCTTTGGTGGGCGTAAGGCAGGTGTGGCAGTCACAGGTGTTAGAACAACATTTGCAGGAGTCGAAGCAAACTTTGCAGGAGTTACATTAGATTTTGCAGGAGTTGCAGCAGATTTTGCAGGGGTTGAAGCAAATTTTGCAGGTGTAGAGAGTAGTTTGGATGGTACTGAAGCGCTTTTTACAGGTGTTGCATGAATTTCAATCATAGAAAATGAATCTTTCTTCTTGATGGGAGATTCCGGGATTGAAGCGCTAAGAAGAGCTCGAGATGAAAACCGTCTCTTGAACGACGGAGCAGTGAGTGTTGTCATGGGTAAAACCGAGGTGTGATTGATGCTCGGTTCAGATTCTTGCTTCGGTTTATAGAACAGTTCAGGAAGTTCACCCTCTGGCACAGCAATCTGAAACCAAACAATACAGTAAAATAAGTAAATCGTATCCTCCAAAACAAATCACAGAGTAAAACCATCTCACACAATACCCAAGGTATCCTCAGAATTTCGGAAATGTCAGCTAAATTAGCAAGAAACTATGTTTATTGGTAAACTTGGGATATCGATGTATACCTCAGGGTGAATATTAGCAAACTCGAGAATCCGAGAGTGAAAAATCCCCTTTAAATGAGAATACCCGCCACTGCCTTTGGCAACCTTGTCAGTTTCAACAGCATCGGTCTCCAATGAAATGAGGAGATCTTCCTTCATACAGCCTGTTTCTTCATCTTGCACACGGATTTTCTTGACGGTAATCAGTTCCGGCACAATGTGCTTCAGTTGCGCCAAATGCTGCAATGTGAACCTCCTGCATTCATTCATCAAAGACCATTAATTCAAATACAAAATAATAATCACAAAAGGAAAGTTCGATGTGATTGAAGCTTTGGATTGAGCAGGAAAGTTACCTATCAGTAAGAGACTCTATGTTTCGACTGAGCTTGGCAAGTGTTGTAGGCAATCGTTTGAGTCGGAGAAGACGGATTGAGCTAACCATTGCATTGAAGAAACTGCATAGCATCTCATACCTATCAATATAGAGAATGAGAATTAGTATACAGTGAGAATTGTTGTGTATCACAGATATCTCAAATTAATTGAAACCCAAATCAGATTTTTTTTGGCAACAATAAAAAGAGAATCTCAGATTAATCGAAACCCAAATTGTTTTTGGCAAACCGTAGACAGAAAATCTAGAATGAACCAAAACCAAATATCTCAATTAATCGAAACCCAAAACTCAAATTGTTTTTTTTTGGCAATCAGTATACAGAGAGTCTCAAATTAATCAAAATCTGGATTAACTGACAAATGTTGTGTATCGCTATTATCTCCAATCAATCGAAACCCACCCACAAATTGTATACAGAGAGTCTCAAATTGATCGAAACCCAAATTAAGTGAAAATTGTTGTGTATCGCTAATATCTCAAATTAATAAAAACCCAAGCCCAAATTGTTTTCAGCAAGCAGTATACACAGAATCCCAAATTAATCGACAACTAAATTAACTGAAAAATGTTGTGTATTACGAACATCTCGAATGAATTGAAACTCAAACCCAGATTGCTTTCAGCAAACATTAGGATCTCAAATTAATCAAAACTCAGATTCACTAAGTATTGTTGTGTTGTGTTGTGCTGTGTATTACGATTATCTCAAATTAATTGAAACCCAAACCCAAATTGTTTGATTATTCTAAACCAAATCACCCAAGGTATACCACAAATTGGACGAATAAATATACATCATCTTCAAAAATCTAGTCAAATAATTTGCAGAAAACGATATAAACCCTGATTATAAACCATCAAATCCCAAGTATCAATCGAGAACACATAAATCAAGGTACATTTCATCTAAGTCAACATCAAATGCGGAATAGCTGAATAATTAATGCTGTACGAATCATGATCTTTACACAAATTAAAATCAGCTTAAGTGTAACCCTAATTTATCGAAATCGATTTGAAAATGTATCAAAACAATCTATTCCTAAACAACATTTGATTTAATCCGATTGATCAAAGCTTAACCTAATAGATTCACATGTTAATTCAAATAATTAGCTCAAATAACAAAAATCATTAATCTGATTTAATAAAAATTGATTAATCGAAATCGAAACCAATTTCGACACGAAAAACATACAATCAATCTAATCATAAAAAATATTTGATTTAATCCGATTGAACAAAGCTCAACCAAATAGATTCACATATTTATTTGAAATCAAATCAACATGCATTCAGAACAACAAATTTAACTCAAAAAATTCAAATAATTAGATCAAATAACAAAAAAAACATCATCAAATCATCATGAATTAATAGATTCAAGTAAATTAAAACAATTAGCTAAAAAAATCGATTAAGAGAAAAATCAATTACTTTTCGGATAACAACGCAGGTGACTTCTCCGATCTTTTGACCTTTCCAACCCGAGTAAGCTCCTCCGAATCCGTCACGGGTTTCGACTTCCGGAGCTGGATAGCGGCTCGGCGAACATCGGAAACAGACAACGCGAAGTTCTGGTTTCGGACCCGAGACGGCGGCTCGGGTTTCTTGTCCGGGGTAGCGGAGGAAAGGCACGCAGCAGCGGCGGCATGGCGGGTTTTAACTGGGGTGATTAACGACGGTAATGACTCCATTGCAGTGATTAATTACAATTAATTAGTGATCGTGATTGGTGAGGGGATTTACTGAGATTAATGGTAGAAATTGAGATTGAATTGAGAGTGAGAGAAGATTGAGGGGCGTTTATTAATGGAGGGAAGAGTTAGGGTTTTTTGGCGGCAATTTGTCAACTTTTGGCGCCAGGTTTTCGCGGCAACGTGATGTTTTGGCGCCAAGTTTTCGCGGCAATGTGTGACTAGTATAGACTGTAATGCACGGTATTTATAATATATTCATCTTATAGAATATTTTATTTAAGATTTAGAATAAAAATTTAAAATTTTATTTTATTTTTACTATTTATCGACTGTGTACTTTAAAAATAGAAAAATATTTTTTAAATCGCAAAACTAACCAAAATATTTGAGCAATGTCTTGAAAAGTACAGAGTATTAAATACGTAACATGTAATTAATGAAAATATTGTTTATATTTTTTATATACTCGGTTTTTTTTTGTCATCTCACATTTCGAGATACTTACTTCTCTAACCTACCGTAAAATACATAAATATTTATAAAAAATTGTATAATAATGAACTTTTTTTTAATGGTTAGCACGCCGTGATACGTTATTTTGTGTAAAAAAACTAATCAGTTTTTCATTAGAAAATTTAAAAAAAAATAAAAAAAAATTGTCTCAGATGCAAGACTTATATACTACTCCGTAGGTAATTTGTGAAACTTTTTTAAAATGGATTTTAATATTATTGATTGGGGTGGGCCGCCTGTCAATCAGCCGCCTGCTAGGCAGGCCCCGAGACGGTTCCTGCCAAGGAGTCGAAAGACTAGCCCCCAGCAAGAACCTAAAACAAAGCATAAAACGCTAAAGGTTGGCCGTCAGCTGCTGAGAGCACGGGCCAACCCAGCCTGTCGGAGCTTGGCAGCCCCCTGCCTGAAGACTGTCTGCCCTGGGAAAATCCCTGGTCGACAGGGTCAGGACCCCAGGGACCCTCTCGTCATTTTGCCTAAGGTAATTGGGAATGGATGGATGAGAAGCCGCCACTTGTCACTTCTCTATCCAACCATTCTTCTTTCTCTTCTCTCTCTTGTGGGAAGATATAAATACCTCCCCATTTCCCACATGAGAGGGGTTGGATTTTCTCTCTCTAGACTCTTACTCCTAAAACGCCGCCTAGTTCCTCACGAGCTAGGTTCGTAAAGGCATTTCACGGACTGACTTAGGCATCGGAGAGGGTTTCCTCGGACAACCTCCGAGGCCCTGTGCGTTCTTTGTGCAGGGAGCAGGCCGTTTCCGCCGGGAAGGTCCGATTCAAGGAGTGAGAGGAAGGGGAGACCAAGGGAATCAAGCGATCAATTGTTCATCGTTAATTCAATTATACTACCCGGATCCTAGGCCGGGTGAATTGTTTCCGTGACCGGAACAATTTGGTGCCGTCTGTGGGGAACTTACGGTTGTGCTCACGAGTTACCCACTAAAATCAACCACTCATAATCACAAAATCAAACACAATCATGCCAGAAATCGGTGATGCCAGTACAGGAGCGGGTCCGACGGTCCCGCCGGTGACCCCCCTGTATGGTATGCCGCAGTCGGAGAGGGTTCCTTCTGCTACGATCCTAGCGGTAGGGGGAACCAATCCCCTCGATAGATCAAACACTGCTGTGATACCCGAGTTGGGGACACACCCAGGGCGTGCTCTCAATCTGACCCCAGCTCAGATGGCACAGGCGGCCGCGTTCTTCTCTGCGATGCTGAATCAGGAATTCACACCTGAGGACTTGGTGGGCAGGGTCGCGTCGACTCCCAGGCAACCGTCCCCAGTCAGCAGGGACGAGGCCGGGGGCACGAGGCGGACCGCCGCCAGAAACGCTCAAAGAAAAGCAAGAAGAACAACTCAAATGTATACGCATGCGCAGAGGCGCATTACTACTGGCAACCCAGAGCCACCTGTCCAGCAAGCATTCTCCATTCACACAACAGAATCGGCGTCTGGAGGACAGGGAGGCTTATCTCAAGGATTACAGGAGCGCATGAGGCCCAGGGAGCCCATGTCGAAACGCTTAGGGGAAAGGCAGGGTGGAGTTTTCTCCAGACTAACACCTGCAGCCAAAGAGCCGATGGTCCCCGGCTTATCCCAAAGCCTACAATCCCGGCTCAACCGAGGACAACCGCTCGAGTCCAGACACCATCAGGGTGAAAACCTCTGCCACTCTCAGAGGAAGAGGCCCAGGCAGATCTCCCCGGAAACGGAGGATGAAGCAGCAAGCAGGCCACCACCAAGGCACCGCTCCCCCAGTACGAGGAAACCGACCCATAAACAATGGGATTCTCACGGTAACCAGTCTGGGGAAAGCAGGTCACGACTGGTGGGCAGGCCCACGAAAACCCCGTTGCACCCTGAGGTACAAGAGTACCCCATTCCAAAAATCAAAATGCCCACCATCAAATTTGACGGGACGACAGACCCTGAAGACCACCTGGCAGCCTTTAAGAGCCACATGGGCATGTATGACGTAGATGATGCCATATGGTGCAAAGTTTTCCCTACCACCCTGGTGGGGCTCGCGCAGGGATGGTTCAGAGACCTCCGCCAGGGGTCGATCAGGTTCTTCATAGAGTTGGCTGAAACTTTCCTCGAACAGTATGCCGGAAACAAGAGAAGACGCCTTACCCGTTTCGATCTCATGACCCTGAAACAGAAAAAGGGTGAGAGTGTGAGAGAGTACATGAGAAGGTTTGATCTATCCTACCAACAGGTCAAGGAGATCGATGATTCCACTGCCGCCTACGCCCTGACAATCTCCCTACTTCCAGGGGAAATGAAAAACCAGATGATCAGGGCCCAGCCAGAAACCTTGGCCATGGCCAGGAAGATTGCTGAAGGGTTCATTCTGCAGGAGGAATTCCACGGCCTGACGGATACCCCTGCAGGCCAAACAAAGCCTCAAGGGGGACCGCAGGGTGGAAGGGGCAGAAGTGAGCCAGGCAAGCAAAGGGAAGAGGGAGACACTCCCAAGAAGGAGCGCCCAGTCTACCAACCCAGATTCGACAGTTACACCGCTCTGAACAAATCCAGGGCGGAAATCTTCGAACTGGAAAAAGAAACTGCCAAATGGAACCGCCCAAACAAACCTCGCAGCCCAAAAGGCGACCCCAAGAAGTTCTGCACTTTCCACGACTGTATAGGCCATACCACCGAGGAATGCCGTCACCTAAAGGACGAGATCGAAAAGTTGATCAGAAACGGATGGTTAGCCAACTATGCGGCCAAAAATAAGTCTCAGAAGGAAGTGTCTGAGAAACCCGAGGGGTCAGTGCAGAACCGGATGGTAATCCATGTAATTTCAGGGGCACTGAGGGCCAGCTCAGTCGAAGAGGCCAAAAAAGGCAAATGCGCGAGCTGAGGAACCAGATCTGCTATGCTGAGAAAGAAGGGAGTCCAAGGGGAGTGACATTAAGTATCACCCCTGATGATGCAGGACGGGTGATATATCCGCACAGTGATCCTCTGGTGCTGTCCCTAGAGATCAGCAACCATATTGTGCGAAGATGTATGGTGGACACGGGCGCATACACGAATCTATTGTACAAGGATGCTTTCGAAAAAATGGGCCTGGAAAAAAGGCACCTGCGGCCTGCTCCCGGATCCCTGTATGGATTCAGTGGGGCAGGCGTGCTGCCCATGGGGGTCATCGACTTGCCTGTAACCTTCGGGGAAGGTTCCACAGCCAGGAATGTCAGGGCAACCTTTGTTGTTGTGGACGCAAGGTCTGCCTATAACGCCCTGATTGGCAGGGCCACGCTGGATGAAATCGAGGCGGCAATCTCCATCAGGGCTCTCACCATCGCGTATGTCACTGACTTCGGGCTGGAAGGAAAGGTACGTGGGGACCAGGAGTCAGCCAGACAATGCTACTCCGTGGCCCTGCAAGAGCACGAGAGAGACAGAAAAGGAAAAAGAAAAGCCGACAATTCCCCCTGCAGAGAAGGTGAAGTCCCAGTCGAGCACCCGGTGTCTGACCGCCTGGAACCAGGGGGCGAGAGTATGCTGGTAGATTTGGAGCCAGGAAGACAGGTGCTGGTAGGAGCAGGCCTGGAAGAATCCTACCAGGCCGAACTGGTCAAGCTACTGAAGGAGAACAAAGACGTATTTGCCTATTCTGCAGACGAGATGCCTGGCGTTGATCCATCATGCATCGTTCACAAGCTGAATGTAAGCATGGAAGCTCGCCCTGTAAAGCAGAAGAAACGAAACATGTCTGCAGAGAAAGACGCAGCAATCAAGGAAGAAATTGACAAACTCTTGAAAGCAGACTTCATTGAAGTCTGCGACTACCCAGAATGGCTGGCAAATGTTGTCATGGTCAAGAAATCGTCTGGCGCATGGAGAATGTGCGTCGACTTTACGAACCTGAACAAAGCCTGCCCGAAAGACTGCTATCCGCTCCCTCGGATCGATCAACTGGTAGACGCCACCAGTGGCTACACCATGCTAAGCTTCTTAGACGCCTTTTCAGGGTATCACCAAGTGTACTTGTGGCAGCCGGACAGGGTGAAGTGTGCGTTCATCACTAGTTCGGGCACTTACATGTATAAGATGATGCCCTTCGGGCTCAAAAATGCAGGGGCTACGTACCAGCGGTTGGTTGATAAGGTGTTTGAGAAACAAAAAGGCAGAAACATCGAGGCTTACGTTGATGATGCCATCGTAAAAAGCAGGGAAGACAGGGAACACCTGACAGATTTGCAGGAAACCTTCAGTTCTCTGCGCGCCTACAAAATGAAACTAAATCCGAAAAAGTGCACGTTTGGAGTCCGCTCCGGAAAATTCCTGGGGTTCTTGGTCAGTTCTCGGGGTATAGATGCCAACCCTGAAAAAATTCAGGCAGTTCTAGACCTCCCTGAGCCCAAGACCATCAGAGACATCCAGCGCCTGACGGGTCGAATGGCCGCCTTGGCACGATTCGTTGCCCGATCAGCAGACAAAGCCACTCCTTTTTTCAAGATACTAAAAGGAAACAAACAGTTCAAATGGGAAAACGAGCAGAAAGAGGCCTTCGAGCAACTGAAGGACCATCTTAAGAGGCTCCCTACCCTGGCTAGACCAGTAGCAGGGGAAAAACTTTTTCTCTACATTGCAGTAACCAATATAACTGTCAGCGCGGTCATCCTGCGAGAAGAGGCAGGCGCCCAACAACCTATATACTTTGTGAGTCATGCGCTGGGGGCAGCTGAGAAGAATTATCCGATGGTTGAAAAAGCCGCCTACGCGGTCATAATTGCGGCCAGGAAGCTCAGGCCTTACTTTGACGCACATCCAGTCGTAGTCCTCACCGACCAACCCCTGGAAAAGGTGTTGGAAAAATTTGAAAAATCAGGGAGATTGTTGAAATGGGCAATTGAGCTGAGTGGGCTAGGTATATCTTATCAGTCGAGAACAGCCATCAAGGCCCAAGCTTTGGCAGACTTTTTGGCTGAGTGCTCCCATTCAGGGGAAGAGGAAGCCCCTGCCCAGGAATGGACCGTATATACTGACGGGTCCTCGACGGCCAATGGCGCGGGTGCAGGCGTCGTACTAACCAGCCCAGAAGGGACCGACTTTGAGCATGCTCTCAGATTCGTTTTCCCAGCATCAAACAATGAAGCAGAGTACGAAGCAGTACTCGCAGGCGTCAGGCTAGCTAAAGCCGCAGGGGCAGAACGAATTGTCTTGGCAACAGACTCCCAACTCATCGCCAACCAGATTAATGGAGAATACGAAGCAAGAGACCAAGCAATGGCCACGTACCTGGAGATGGTAAAGGGAGAATTGTCCGACCTAAAATCATATGAGGTCAAACAAATCCCCCGATCCCAGAACAACAGAGCAGATGCCCTGTCAAAACTGGCAAGTTCCAGTCTGCAGGACATCCGGAGATCAGTATGGGTCGACGTTTTACACGAGAAGTCTACCAATCCCTGTCAAACGATTAATGCCATGGAAGAAGAGCTGGAAAGCTGGATGACTCCCTTCATCCAGTACAAGAAGCATGGTATCTTACCATCAGACCCGTTACAAAAGAGGAAAACACAGGCTAAAGCAGCCTGGTTCATACTCATCAATGAAGAGCTTTACAAAAAGTCTTTTACTCATCCACTGCTCAAATGTCTGCGGGCGGATCAGGCCGCTGAGGTATTAGAGGATATCCACTCAGGGATATGTGGACATCACATTGGTGGAAAAGCACTGGCCCACAAAGCCCTTCGGGCAGGCTACTACTGGCCTACCATGCTGGTGGACGCCAAGAGCCTGACCCAGAAATGCAGGAAATGCCAACTATTTGCCCCATCAATCCATGCCCCAGCCCAAGAGCTCAAACCAATCCTATCCCCCATCCCCTTCGCTCAATGGGGGATGGACATTCTGGGACCCTTCGCGGTGGCAACAGGGGGCAGAAAATTCTTAATTGTCGCCATAGATTACTTCACCAAGTGGGTGGAGGCCGAAGCAGTGCCCAATATCACTGAACCGGCGGTCAGGAAAGTGATCTGGCGAAACATCATCACCAGATTCGGTCTACCAAAGATGTTGGTATTTGACCATGGCAGGCAATTCGATAACGATCCGCTGAGAATCTGGCTGGAAAGCCACAACATTTCAGTCGCCTACTCAGCTGTCTGTCATCCTCAAACAAACGGGCAAGCAGAAGCAGCCAACAAACAAATCCTGAACGGCCTGAAGAAAATGGTGGATGATTGCAAGGGTAGGTGGGCCGACGAACTCCCCAGTATACTCTGGTCGATCCGAACCACCAAGAAAGAGTCTACAGGCCAAACCCCATTTGGTCTGGTATATGGCGCAGAGGCACTGTTGCCAATCGAAGCAAGGATTCCCTCTCTGCGCTCCCTGCAGTACGACCAGGCTGAGAATGAAGCTGCAATGGTTGAAGCCCTGGACCTGGTAAATGAGCTAAGGGAGGAAGCCAGTACCAACATCGCTGCCTACCAGCAGCGAATGAGGAAAGCTTTCAACAGCAAAGTCTGACAGAGGAGCTTTCAGATGGGCGAGTTGGTTCTGAGAAAGACACAGGCGATTGGGAAGTCAAGAGAGCATGGAAAGCTGAGTGCCAATTGGGAGGGCCCATACCAAATAACTCAGGTTTTGGGGCCAGGCACATACAGGATAGCCAATCTGGAGGGACAAGAGCTAAGCGCTCACTGGAATGCAGATACACTAAAGAAATATTACGTCTGAACAAGAATATAGGCAGTTTTCAATTTTACTAAAGTAAAAAGGCGGAGGACGATCAGAAATGTCGACGGCTCCGACCACCCCAATGTCAAAAAGAATTTTAAGAGAAATGAGAAGATACAGATTTATACTCGTTGCCTGTTCACACTCGCGTCTTTCACACACAAACGAGCAGGGGGCAATAGGGGGAGGCCCCCCTGTTGCCAAAATTGGGTAAAATGGACCCCCCAACGCAAACCAGAGGCTACCCTGCTTACCTCTGGGCAAGCAGGGGGGCAGGCCTCCTGGACTTTGAACGAAAAGCCAGGGACATGCCAAGCTAACAAGGACTGGGGGCAGGCCCCCAACCTTGTATAAAAAACGCAAAAACCACCCTGCTTACCTCCGGGCAGGCAGGGGGCAGGCCCCCTGGACTTTGAACAAAAGCCAGGGACAGGCCAGGCTAACAAGGACTGGGGGCAGGCCCCCCAACCTTGTATAAAAAACACAAGAGCCACCCTGCTTACCTCCAGGCAGGCAGGGGGCAGGCCCCCTGGACTTTGAACGAAAAGCCAGGGACAGGCCAAGCTAACAAGGACTGGGGGCAGGCCCCCCAACCTTGTATAAAAAACACAAGAGCCACCCTGCTTACCTCCAGGCGGGCAGGGGGCAGGCCCCCTGGACTTTGAACAAAAGCCAGGGACAGGCCAGACAAACAAGGACTGGGGGCAGGCCTCCCAACCTTGTATAAAAAACGCAAAAACCACCCTGCTTACCTCCGGGCAGGCAGGGGGCAGGCTCCCTGGACTTTGAACAAAAGCCAGGGACAGGCTATGACAGGCGCGATCAAACAGACGAGAAAAGGATCCCTAAATTTTAAAACAGTTATGCCATAGAAAGCCAAGAGAAACACTCTACAAACAAAACCCATGAAGGGAGGAAAGGTCTTTACAAAGTTGAAGAAAAAACCGAGTAGCAAAATATTGCAGAAAAACCATGAACACTGGTTCAGCACAAGAAAATAAAAAGCTTTCATAAAAGAGAAGGGGCGTCACGCAGCATCCTGGCGATCGTTGGCGTCTGCTTCAGGCTGCCTGGTCACCCGGGCTTCGTCCTTGGCAGAATAGAGGCTCCGGAAAGCGTCCTCGTCAAAAGTAGGGAACATCTCCCCTATCACCTCCATAACCAATTCCAGAGAGGAGTTGGCGCCGCTCACGAAACTGGCACCCACCGCTTCCTCAGTCTCCGCAGCCAGGGTCTCTTTCTCTTTCGCCCATTCCCCCTTGGCCTGGTCAAAAGCCGACTTTGCCTGCGACAGCTGCTCCTCCAGGACAGTCACTCTCCCCTTCAAATGCCTCATCTCGGCCAAAGATAGGTTAGCACGATCCAACGATTGCCGGCTCTCCTTCAGTTCGGCCTCTAACTTGGAAACCTCCTTCACAGCCATTTCCCCCTGCAGCCTCCAGCGATCAGCCTGCTTCTTGGCCTCTTCCAACTCCCCCTCTTGCCTTGTCATTTTGTCTTTCAAGGAGCTTATCAAGGAGACGTCCCTCTCTATCATGGCCAGGCGGTCGGGAGGAGGAGCCCCAGGGGTAACTGTTAGCTCCTCATCACTCAGGCGGCTGAGAGCCGCCAGTTCCGCAGATGCCAACATGACCTTGGAGGTACGCTGGATATATTGAAGCACTTGATGAGAGGTGGAAGTTACCATCTTTGTAAGGCGGTCAGCTAAAACAGCCCCGGAGTCAGAAAGTAGGCCCGATACATCTACACTATCACCAGCCGTGTAGTGGAACTCCACATTTTCCTCTGGGAAGGGAATACTAGAGGGCTCACGTGCAGGGCGTTTCGCCTCAGGGGTGGAGACATCCGCCTCCAGGTCCACCACGTCAGCACTAGGAGGCTCCCTCTCCCTTTTCCTCCTCGCTTCCAAGGGAACACTCTCCCCAGTCCCCTCCGAATCTCCAGGCTGCGTTCCCTGCGAGATCCGAGGGCCAGCCGGAGAAGCACCCTGTTTTTGACCAGGGGAAGGAGTGGCTCCTGAAGTAACCTCCGCTTCCCCCTCATGAATGCTGGGAGTAGGGGTCGCCGGCTTCGACGAAGGCAGCCGGGGGGGGAGAGGTAATCTTCGACCAGCGGCAAAGTCTTTCACAAGCTTCATGAGGGCCTTACTTCCTTTCCTAAAATTTGGTGGAAGAGAGGGACGCTTTGAAAGAACGTGCAATTCCTCGCTCAAGCCTAGCCTTCTGACCTGCTTCTTGGTCCAGCTCCAAGAGTAGGAATCTGCAGGAAAGGAAAGGCGGTCATCTAAAAAGCAGGGAGAAATAAAATCCCTGGAAAATCGTGACAACAAGAAAACCCTAGAACTACCTTCAAGGCCACGAATCAGGCCCAGGGGAAGCAGGTACTCGTCTGTCGTGATGAGCTCCGCATGAGGGAGCCAGAAAACAGGGCAAAAGTTCCCATGTTTATCCCTCACGATCTCAAACTTTTTTATCAAAATCTTCTCCTTATCGCTCAGCCTGACTTCCAGAGCCTTCCCCCCAACACGAGGATGATACTCCTCACGCGTCTCCATGCGGGTATGGACATGGTTCCTAAAATGTCTAGGAATTTTCCACCCCGACGCACTATGGACATATATGAAATTGTTTTTCCAGTCTTTGAGACTGCTCATGGCCGGCCAGACCAAGGCGTACTTTTTCTGTCTCAGCAGAGACCAGTAACCAGGGGAGCCATCCCCCCCAGATGAAGACACCATTTGGAGGCCAACCATAAAGCGAAGGGCGTCGATGTATGGCCCCTCGCCATGGAACAGGCAGGTCCAAGTGTAGGCCACTAATGCCCTAATGGCCGTTGCAGTTAACTGAGCGATGGCGACGTTCATCCTCCTGAAAGTTTCCTCCAGGAAGGGATGCAACGGGAATCGCAGGCCGAATTCTAGGGCCTTATGGAAGACGGCTACACACCCTTCTGGGGGACAGCATACTGTGTCCTTTTCCCCAGGGATCACCACTGTGTACCCCTCCCCAAAATTATAAAACTGCTCGATGGCCTCAGCCGCGTTACATTCCAAGATCAGGTCCCTATTCTTAGCCTCGGGATAGGTCTGTAAGGGAACCACGTATTTTTCTTTATCCAGAAAATAGGTCCTCCCTCTCTCCCTGCAGATGAGAGGACCGACCACCCTGGCAGGATCCACCTCCAGGGCTTCGTCATCAGAATCAATCACATCGAAGGGAGCTGGGTCGGGTGACTCAGCACCCTCTCCCCTGTGACCGTCTTCCTCCCTGGGGCCAACCCCGGAGGAAGAAGCAACGTCATGACGACTACCGTCGCCGCCGCCAGTTCCTCCGAGCAAAGAATCAAGGGAAAGGGGGCGGACTCGCGACATTTAGGCTATAGAAGGGAAGAAAAGAAGCGAAAGATTCGAAAGTTCTAACCTAAAAAACGCCGGTGAAGTTGCCAGAGACGGCGACAAGAAGTGATCCTTGCTCCTCAAAGAGAAAACGCTCGGTCAATGAAGGAGATTCAAGAAGTGTTATGGGGAGTAAAGGTATCGAGAAGAGTAAAAGAAGAGAATGAAGGGGGAGAAGGGTTTATATAAAGCCCAAAGAAGTTCGAAAGGCGAAATCCCTGACAAAACCTTCGAGGACCATCCACGTGTCACATACTGAACACCAACTGCTCACCTTTTTCAAGAAGAGCCTCGGTAAACAGAAACGTCAGAGAGAAAGGTCAATCAACGACCTCATTCAAAAAAAAAAAAAAAAATATATATATATATAATATAATAATAACTCATCAAAAATTCAAATGCACAAAATATTCATTTCATTGAAAACCCTGCAAGGGAAAGCTACATCGTGAGACGGATATGAAAGAAAATTACATAAGGCTCAAAAAGTTCCAGCCTGACAGAAATCAAAAGCCCTGCCACGCAGGCCTAGTCGTCCCCCAAATCTGGGGAATAATCCCCAGGACTGCCTGGACTCCCGAGAGCCGAGCCCCAGTCCCAACTTGGGGAACCCTGAAAGGGGTCATCAAAAGCCCCATCTCCGTCCCTGTCGCTCAGACAGCCAAGACCTTCGCTGTCATCAGAGTCGTGGCTGCTGTCTTCCCAGTCCCTTCCAAAAGGAACAGCTCGGGACTCGTCGCAGGCGCGACAGCCTGTCTTCTTTACAGGCGAAGAAGGACCCGACTCCAGGGAGGAATCGGTGTCAGAGTTGGGGCCGAATTGTTCAGGGTGCAGCCATGGAAAACACTCATGACATCCCCTATCATAACAGCCCCCTCCCTGGGAGCAACGCCTAAACCTAGGCGCAGCAGGAGGCGAGGACCTCCTAGGGCGTTTGCCCATCCTAATGGAGGCCTTCCGACCCCTCCGGCGAAGGCGAAGTCGTGAACAGCGACTCCGGCGAACAGCTAAATAAGCGGTCCGTGCATATCTGAGCCTCCAAAACCCTCTGAAGATGAAAGAAACATGTTTGACCCCACGGCGAATTACACTTTTTTTTATCCAAGTCATGTTTAAAGTAAAGAAAAGGAAAAGATTGAAGGTGGGATGGAACACAAATGATAAAGGAAGCTAAGGATTTTATACCAAGGAAAACACCGCATTAATGAACGCTCCAACCACCCTGGGAGGAGAGCCACCAATCAGGAACTCTTCACGGTTCCCCAAAATCCGCCCAGAAGAAAAGGGCAATCATTACAAAAGTGCTCTCACCTCTTTGCATTCCTGACAGGAGCAGTGCAAAGTTCCTTGGGAAGGTGCGAAGCATTAAATGCTGCAACAGACATGGAAGTCAACCCCCCTCCAAGCAAGAGTCGCCAGCAGAGGAGAAGTCTCACTTCCCTCCTACTGACGAAGGCCAATTGATTGGGGTGGGCCGCCTGTCAATCAGCCGCCTGCTAGGCAGGCCCCGAGACGGTTCCTGCCAAGGAGTCGAAAGACTAGCCCCCAGCAAGAACCTAAAACAAAGCATAAAACGCTAAAGGTTGGCCGTCAGCTGCTGAGAGCACGGGCCAACCCAGCCTGTCGGAGCTTGGCAGCCCCCTGCCTGAAGACTGTCTGCCCTGGGAAAATCCCTGGTCGACAGGGTCAGGACCCCCAGGGGCCCTCTCGTCATTTTGCCTAAGGTAATTGGGAATGGATGGATGAGAAGCCGCCACTTGTCACTTCTCTATCCAACCATTCTTCTTTCTCTTCTCTCTCTTGTGGGAAGGTATAAATACCTCCCCATTTCCCACATGAGAGGGGTTGGATTTTCTCTCTCTCTAGACTCTTACTCCTAAAACGCCGCCTAGTTCCTCACGAGCTAGGTTCGTAAAGGCATTTCACGGACTGACTTAGGCATCGGAGAGGGTTTCCTCGGACAACCTCCGAGGCCCTGTGCGTTCTTTGTGCAGGGAGCAGGCCGTTTCCGCCGGGAAGGTCCGATTCAAGGAGTGAGAGGAAGGGGAGACCAAGGGAATCAAGCGATCAATTGTTCATCGTTAATTCAATTATACTACCCGGATCCTAGGCCGGGTGAATTGTTTCCGTGACCGGAACAAGTATATTCCGTATTTTGTACTCCTCCGTACCAAAATAATCTTTCTATATGATAATTATAATCCTCACATTTGAATAAATGAGAAGATCTTAGTGGTATCGAGTGAGTATATACTCCTTCCGTCCCGATGAATTGTTCGCCTTTACTTTTGGTACAAATAAAAAAAGGTTCAATGATGAAGTGACATGTGAAGCCAAATTCACGAGGAGGTCAAATTACATATACATAAAAAAACATTTCTAAAATAGAGAGACAAAGAATTCATTGAGACGCCCCAATATGGAATAAACAAAGAATTCATTGGGACGAAAAGAGTATATCTTTGTAAAAGTTAAAGTAAATAGCTCATTTCAAAAATATATTTTTTAGATAACTGATTTTTTTTCACAAGATTAATGACATCATATCTTAAAATTTATCTAATTATTTTCATAAGAAATTTTTTTTTTGTCAATTTCTCTAACATTAATGAAAATGAATAGTTTGCGAATTTATTAGTGAAATGTTCTTTCACTTCTCAATTTAAATTAGTGTATTTTTGAGGAAAATGTTAGTAACTTTTATTGTATATAAAGAATTTTTGGTGAGTTTTTACTATGTATTAGGCTTTGTAAGAGCAATCGGAATATATATTCCATTTTTATATAGTTACTAAATTTTATATCGATGTTAAGAATATGATTTTCGAATATGACCAGAAATATATACAATAATAATCATAACTATTTTATATTCTATGTAAAATACTAGATTAAAGCTCGTGCGCTGCACGGGTTAGTTGGCTTAATTACATTGATGATATACATTCGTTAAATAAGAAAGTTAATCAATCTATGTTATTATAATAAATAAGATGATCACATAATATTAGTAATCAAACTTAATTTCAGCTAAGTTTATATTCTTAATAGCTTATTTTAAAACTTAAAATAATACATTACTGCCCTTATTTATAAAATAAAATTTTATCAACTTATTATAATTTTTCGATGTGAGATTATTTTTACTTAAAGTTTGTAGTCTTCTTAAGAGACTTTTTAAGACTCAGTTTTTTTTATTGATATTTAAGAACGAATGGATTTTTTTATTGATATCTAAGAACGAAAGAGTAATCTTCTTTATAATATAAGATTCTATCGCCTCATCATAATTTTTCGATATAGGATAATTTACTCAAGGTTTATAGTTTTAAGATCTGCTTTTAAGACTCAGAAAAACGCACGATTACTCTTATTTATCATATAAAATCATCACCTTATTTTAATTTTTTCGATGTGAGATAATTTTAGGTTTGTAGTCTTTTTAAAAACTTTTTAAGATTCAAAAGATTGTTGATTGATATTTAAAACCGAAAGATTACTCATTTATGATATAAAATTTCATCACCACATCATAATTTTTAGAGTTTGTTTTTATATCTAAGTTAAAGGATAGACGATTACTTTTTATTTATATAATCGAATTTGATCATCTTATTAGAGTATATGTTTTTGATGAATGATTAGTCTTATTTATATAATAAAAAAATTCACCTTATTATAATTTTTCGATGTGGCATAATTTTACTTAATTTTAGATATAATATAATTCAGAACTTTTATTTATAGAGGAATAATTACTCTTATTTATAATATATAGAATTCCAACTTTAAAGAATTCTATCACCTCATTATAATTTTTCGATATGTGATAATGGTTTATAATATAGAATTTCCTCATCTCTTCATAATTTGGAGAAATTGTTACTTTTATTTATAATAGAATTCCATCGTCTTATTATAGTCTCAAAAGATTTTTAAAACTCAAAAGAACAAATAATTTTTCAATGTGCAATAATTTTCTTAAGTATATAGTCTTAAAAGTTTTTTAAGACACAAAGGATTTAATTGATATCATATCTAAGAACAAATAATTAGTCTTATTTATAATTTAGAAATCCATCACCTTATTATAATTTGTCGATGTGAGATAATTTAATGAAAATTTGTAGTCTTATTTATAATATAGAATCATCATCGTACCTTATTTTAATTGTTCCGATGTGGGATAATTTTAACTTTGTAGTCTTATTAAGACCTTTCTTATATTGTTAGTTAAATATTGTTAGTTAAAAACTCAAAATATTGTTAGTTAAATATTGTTAGTTGATATTTAAAAACAATGATTACTCTTATTTAGTAGAAATTCATAACCTCATCATAATTTTTCGATGTGCGAGAATTACTTAAGTTGATTGATGTCTAAAGAAGAATTATTATTAGTCTTATTTACAATATAAAATTTCATCACCTTGTTATAATTTTTTACTTAAGTGTATCATCTTAAGAACTTTTTTAGGACTCAACAGATTTTTGTTTGATGAAACTTTATAATTTTTTGAATGTGGGATAGTTTTACTTAAGTTTATAGTCTTAATATATTTCTAAGACTCAAATAATTTTTGGTTAATATCTAAGAGCACATATTATCTTATTTGTAATATAAAGTTTCATCATCTTATTATAATTTTTCGATTTTACTTAAGTTTGTAGTTTTTATTAAGAAACTTTTTAAGACTTAGTGTAAGTCTTAAAAGATTGAAATCTATTACCTTAATGTTTGTGAAGGATATTTTAATGAAATGAGGCAAAAAATAGTGACCGAATGAAATATAATTTTTTTGATGTGAGATAATTTACTTAAGTTTATAGCCTTAAGAGTGTTTTAAGACTCAAAAGAGAGGGTATAATTTTTGGAAATTTTCCATGGTACCCTCGGACTATGTCACATTACACATGGTACCCCTACTTTTAAGGTTGTTCTCATGGTAACCTTGAGTTTTATAGTTTAGTTCCCAATTTGCCCTTAACCAATTTTCTGTTATGACGTCGTTAAATTATGACCAAAAGTTGGATGATTAGTTGTTAATTAATTTTGTAGGAAAAATTAATTCTACTTTTCTTCAAAAGGAGAGGGGTTCCCATGGTACCCCCAAGTTCTCATAGTTGTTCCCATGGTACCCCTGAAAGAAAAGCAACGACTCATTGAAGCAAAATAACGACTAGTTTACTGAACTAGCGGTCACACAAGTGCTTATAAATTTGTAACGACTAGTTTTCATTGTGCGTGCTTACTGAGGCAGCATCAGCCGGGTCAGCCAGCTGGAGGAAAAACAAACCGTTCAAAACACAAACAGACCCAAAACCATGAGACATAATCAAACAGAAACCGAGTACTTACCACAATGCGGTGGCAAGCTAGCCGCTAGCAGACATGAGTACTTACCACAAACTGTATAACCAAACTTACATCTCAAACTCCTAACCTTGGGCCTAAGAAAGCAAATAATAAAAGGAAAAACTTACATCCTCGAGACGCAGCTGGTTCACCAGTACGTTTTCCGTCGAGTAGTGGCTCGTCGTAGTCTTAGCCTGAGCCAACATCCACTCGACCCCAGCCGGAAACATAGCCGGGCAAACGGGCACCGTCTTGGGTGTCAAGCACGAGAAGTAAGAGTAGATCCAAGTCTGCAAATCCCAGGATATCATCAGCAAAGCAAAACCAAACTAAGCGAAATCCTGAAACGAAATGCAAATTTAAATGACAAATATCCAACACGAGACCTGGACCTACAATGGGTATAGCAGAGACCAAGTCCACCTTTTGCGGCCTTACCATGACCTGTAGGCAGCGGGTCATCTCCGCAAAAGTTGCGGTCACCCAGTCAAAACGTCCCAGCTGACCCAAATCAGCCAAGAAAGGCAAAATCGTAGTGCTGAACCTCTCGCCCTTATCCAAGAAGTGGGTCGACCCTAGGATGTACCACAACCACAAACGGGCGTCGTGCACCACCGTATTGGGCACTCGACCCTCTAAAACCGCCACCCTCTCGAAGTGGTCGGTGATGTACGAGCTAACCAAGGCATGAGGCGTGCTGTAAGCCGAGGGCTCCAAACAGTCCCAGATCCAGCCCTTAACCTCAACACTATCTGACCTAGAGCTCTCGAGGCCCCAAGGCATCCCTGTGGTAACCCTAAAATAATCCTCTAAAGTCTTGCCGACCTCGCCAAACGACATGTGGTATGTCGAGGTCGTATCATGAAAGCGATCTATCATCGCTCTAACCACCATCAGATTGCACTTGGTCTTACAACCAATCAACCAGATCCAATGTCCGACTAAGGGGCCTAGAGTCGTCCCATAATTACCTCCTTAGCCTCGGGGCTAAGCTTTTGAGCGTAGATCTCTAAGCACGTTGTAAAGCCCGAGAAGGTCCTCATCGGACCTGGAGGCTGCAAACCGTGACGATACAAGTACAAATAAACAAAACAAGTACAAATCAAAGTCAAAACATGAGCCAATGACAAAAATTGAAGTGCTCACCTTGCCGTTTACAGTACGGCCAAACACGTGCAAATCCGGACGGAGTAATAATTGTCGACCGTCCTAATCCCGAGCTCAAACGGGATCCTCGTAAGCAGCCTCCTTGTCCTCGTCAACAGGTCTAGGGACATGATTTCTCCTAGCAACTGTCACGGGCAAGGTACGCATCGGGACCCGATCAAAACGAGCCTCGTCTACATGCCCAGGGAGGTGAAAAGGTTGAGTGAGTAAACGTGGATTGTTTGTTTTTCTTCTGCCAAAATACAAAAGGAATGAATTTATAAGCACTTGTATGACGGCTAGTTCATTAAAGTAGTTGTTGCTTTGCTTTAATGAGTCGTTGATTTCCTTTCAGGGGTACCATGAGAACAACTATGAAAACTTAGGGGTACCATGGGAACCCCTCTCCTTTTGAAGAAAAGTAGAATAAATTTTTCCTCCAAAATTAATTAATAATTAATCATCCAACTTTTGGTCATAATTTAACGGCGTCATGACAGAAAATTGGTTAAGGACAAATCGGGAACTAAACTATAAAATTCAAGGTTACCATGGGAACGAACTTAAAAGTAGGGGTACCATGTGTAATGTGACATAGTTCGAGGGTACCATAAGACTTTTCCCTATAATTTTTCGATGTGGGATAGTTTACTTAAATTTATAGTCTTAAGAGTAGTTTTTTAAGACTCAAAAGATTTTGATTGATATATAAGAACAAATAATAATTAGTCTTATTTATAATATAGAAATCAATCACCTTATTATAATTTGTCGATGTGGGATAATTTAACTAAAATTTGTATTCTTATTTATAATATAGAATCATCACCGTGTGATAATTTTAAATTTGTAGACTTATTAAGACATTTTTTAAACTACCTCATTTAATAGTTTTATTTATAATATAAAATTCCATCACCTTATTATAACTTTTTATTTAAGTTTTATATTTTTTTTTATTAAGTGTATAGTCTTAACAACTTTTTTAAGACTCAAGATTTATGTTTGATGAAACTTTATAATTTTTCGAATGTGGGATAATTTTATTTAAGTTTACAGTCTTAATACGGAGTATATTTTAAGACTTAAAAGATTTTTGATTAATATCTAAGAGCACATGATTACTATGAAATATTACTTATAATATAAAGTTTCATCACCTTATTATAAATTATCATTATTTTTACTTAAATTTGTGGTCTTATTAAGAGACTTTTTAAGACTTAAATTATTTTTTGATTAATATTTAAGAATGAAGGATTGTCTTATTTATAATATAGAATTCATCAACTTATCATAATTTTTCGATATAAGATAATTTATTTAAGTTTATAGTCTCCATCAGCTCTTTTTAAGACAAAAAAAAAACATCATTACTCTTGTTTATAATATAGAATCGTAATTGCTAAATCATACCCACCTTTTACTGCTTCATACCCACATTTTCATTAATTTTTCCTTCGGTGCCCTTTTCAGTTAGAAAATTCTCTCTTTTCCAATTTTCTTAACCCTAAAAAATTACTCAGTATTCTTTCTTAATCGCTCAAAACCATACCAAATTCTTCGATAATTGTATCATTATGGATCATAATTCGCACATGAACAAGTAATTTTGTTGTCTTTACAATAATGCTTTCACTTTTTAATATACTTATTGAAAATTATCTTAATCGATTATTTTTTTATTTAACTTCTAATTAAACCCTAATTAGATTCTTCTAACTTTAATTTCACCTTTTAATTTTTAATATACTTATGAAATGTTATCATATTGATTAATTTTCTTGCTTAATTTCTAATCAAACCCTAATTGCATTTGAGATAATTGAGTTTGTTTTTATTAATAATTTTTATTTTTAATATAATCATTGGATGCTACATTTATTGATTTTTTCTATCTAATTAGACCCTAATTAGGGGTGGTTGTCGAAGGAAAGGTGGTGGATATGGTAGTTAGGGTTACGGACAGGTGGTGCACATGGTGGTTAGGGTTACGGAGAATACGATAAAGAAAAGAGGGGAAAGGGATTGTGGAGTTGAATTGATGGAGGGAAAAAATGAGGAGAGTAATTTGGAAAATGCGGGTATGAATCAGTAAAAAGTTGGGTATGATTTAGCATGTCCCTATAGAATTTCATCACCTCACTAATGTGGGATGATTTTAAATTTGTAGTCTTATGCATTAAATTAAATTTGTAGTCTTATACATTAAAAGTTTTTTTAAGACTCAAAAGTTTTTTGGTCAATATTTAAAACTGAATTATTACTAATATTTATAATATAGAATTCCATCACTCCGTCGTAATTTTTCTATGTGGGATAATTTAAAAGTTTTTCTTGGTCGATATTTATAACCGAATGATTACTCTTATGTTTATAGTCTTAAGAACTGTTTTTTAGATTCAAAAGACTTTTGATAGATATCGAAGAACGAATGATTACTCTTATTTATAATAAATAATTTCATCATCATATTAAAACTTGTCAATGTGGGATAATTTCACAACTGTTATATGTAATAAATTCACCACATAACGTGAAACAAATAATATGAAATTTATACTCTAATGAAAGCATTTTTTACCACGAATCTAATTATTTCATTTTTATAATTTATTTTACGATAATGTTTTAAAAAAATGAACTCTAAAGGTTTTTACCTCAGAATTGTAAAATATCACATTAATATAATAAATTAAATATATATTATACTACCTCCGATTTTTAATAATCTTCCCCTTTGTTTAATATATGTGAGGTATATTTTAATCAAAGGGGAAGATAAATAAAAATCGGAGGGAATATTAATTAAAAGATTCTCTAATTGATTTTTTATTTACTTATGATACTGTGGACATGACATAGGTCCACCCCGACGCGGCCACGCGCGGGTTTGGGGAGGCGAATGAATCTCCATATGAGAATGTATCGAATTGAAATTTAAATCGAAGTTGGAGTCGCCACCGAACTTTGTGGGAGTTCGGGCCCGTTCGAACCCACTCTACGTCGTAGTGGGCCATGTACAAAATAAGGCCCATTTCCGATGTCAGAGTTGATTGGGTTCGTCCCTTAGCATTTGATACCGATACCGACTTGATCGGATATCATGTATTGAATGACTCTCGTTGCCAATGGTTTCGGACATCCGGAAACCGAGGTTCTTAGTAAGGGGTGAGGGGACATGTTGAGAAGTTCACAAAGAACACCCATCCCCGCCCGCACATTAGCGGCCTCTACTAGGATATCGTTTGATTTTTGAATACACGCGTTAGGTGAACGATGAATGACATGCAAACATTGTTTTCCTAAGCATGTGAATAATTGAATAGGTTGCTAAGTCGTTTAATGCATGAAAATTAACGTCGAAGTTGTATTTTAGCATGCGAGGTTCGTTTTAATATAACAAAACAAAAGATGAAAAGAGATGCTAAGAAGATGAACAAACGTGTTAGTAACGATTGAATAAATCGAACGAAAATATGAATGCGATGAATGATATAAAAAATATGTCGAGATCTGAAATATCGCTCAAAAGATGCTATTTTGTCCAAAAAACGATGTTCGAAAAAATAATAAAAAAAAGAAAAAAGGTCACGTTCCAGCCTGCCGGGCGACTCGCCCGAGTCAGGCGCGACTCGCCCGAGTAGGCGACCCGCCCGGGACGCGCGCGACTCGCGTCCTGGTCTGTTTTCGAAATTGATTTTTTTTTGAAAAAGCGATGATTTTATTAAATCGCGTACAAATATTGCACAATTTGCACCCAATTTAATATTCTCGACGTTCATCGTATTCGATATTCGATTATGAAATCGATATCGAATATTCGGAAAAGATGAAAAAAAGTTTTAAGAAATCGTTTTGTAGAAAAAAACAATGTTTAAGAAAAATTGAGAAAGCGAAGAAAAGAGGGCAGCGGGATCAGGCCTCCGTGCGAGTCGCCTGGGAGTGGTGCGGCTCGCGTGGATTGCTGTCCCGGTTTGGTTTTTCGAGAAATCGTTAATTTTGCTAGATCACGTATAAATATGAATTAATTTATACTCGATCTACGCTCTCGATATTCGTCGTATTCGATATTCGATTATGAAATCGATATCGAATATTCGGAATGATTTTTTAGAAAAAGTTTTATAAAGTTGTTTTGAAAAGAATTTGAACGAAAAAAATGTTAGTTCTATCTGCGTTAGAATCGTTGTATTTTGTAAAAAAAAGTAACGATTTTTAGCATCAACGAGATTAATTTAATTCTTTTAATACGATATTCGATTAGAGAATCAGTATCATATTTTTAAGAATATTCGTTATATGAAAATAATTTTTGTAATAGCGATATTAGAAATAATAAAGATGCGACGAACGACCCATAATAAAAATCGACCGACGAAAAAAGAAGAAAAAGTGAGGAAAGACGAGGAAGAGAGAAAGAAAAGAGAAATCGGGTTTGATTACACCCTCAACCTACATGCTCTTGTTAACTCGGATCGGGGCTCGTCAGAAAGTGGCTAAGGCACGGGAGCGTCGGGTTAATGTCGGTGAGTTGATGGTTGTTCGGTTCGGATGTGAAGGGTGACGGGTATAGGGGGGCCGGTTCCTTCGGTTTTGGAGGTAGAATGTCGGGAATTGTATGAAAACGTGTGTGAATAATGTGTATGAAAATTGTGTCCTATGATCGATGCTATAGGGTCCTATTTATAGGAGTAGAGGTAGCCTTGCTTGTACGACAAGAAATACCAATCGGGATAGAAAATGTAAGAAGTTGTGAGGAACGAGAATTCTGTTACTTGGCAAAGAAGAAAGGGAATCCCGGTTTGGGAAGGGGAGCTCGGCTGAAAACAGGCCACTCGGCCGAGTGTCCTAAGCTCGGTCAAATGCTCGATTCGATTTTCGGATAGAATTCCTACTTGAGATCGAATTCTACCTTTAACGAAATTGTTTAATATTGGTGTAGCTGATTTTTTGTGGAGTTTGAGCTCGAGTCGGTCACGTGAGGTGACACGGCTGACCCGTAGTCTCGGGAAAATATCTTTGACCGGGTTTGACTCGGTCGCTAAAAGATGGTTTTACCCCTGGTGTTGGATTCGACCCAAATTAGTCTCATTTGACTCGAAGCGACCTGCTGGGCCTGGTTTAGAGGTTGGTTTTGTGAAATTTGTACTCCTTAAAAAGCCCAAGCTAAATATCCATGATTTCGAGCCCATTTCCGAGTACGTTAAAGCATGTTTGCGTCCGATCATCATCGGGTGTTTTTCGGGAACTGCTATAGACACCTAGCAGCCAAATGTGGGTGTCTACAGAGCCCCCACTCTGACTGAGGCTTGGACAGGGCGAAAGTCAGAGTCGCTACCAGGCCAATCAAAGATTAAGACCTGGCAGACTTCCGATCGGGTCGTTTAAAGTCCATTAGACCTGCGTAAAGGGCCCGACGGCCATGGATTAGAAATATACCTGAACTGATGATAACTCCGTGGGGGATTGAACTCGTCGTATAAGACTTAGGTGGGCCTATATATGGGCTCATCTTGTTAAATGTTGCTGGGGAGTTATGCGAATTGCACGGTCCGGTTTGAGTCGTCCTGTACATATTTATGCAAAGTTGCAAAGTTTTGCATGTAACATTTGTAGGAAAATGACTCGCGCTGGGAAATAAAAATTTTGAGAAAGGTTTTGAATTTTTTTTGAGTTTGTAGGAGTCTTTAAAAAAATTAGAGAATTTTTGACTCTGAAAAGGAATAGGAATGCTCGGGATGACTTAGCTAAACCCCAGGATGAGGAGTGTATGCTAAATCCTCTAGTATTGGGAATCCTAAGGTGAGGAGGAGAATTTGGTTTTATGCTATAAATACCCTCTCATTGTTTCATAAATTCTCACAATTCCCACAATTCCCTCTCTTTCTTAAAGAAAAACAAGCCCTGAGAAATTTATTCTTTCTTTTAGAAATCCAGTTATGGGAATCGATCGATTAGTTGGAATGCTGCAAGAGTGGTCCAAATACTTCAGAGATGCAGATAAAGTCATCCTAAATCAGAATGGCGTTACCCAATTATTCGTGATCCGCTAGATGCAAGTAGATCGTCACTTTTTGGATGCTTGCCTGTCCTATTGGGACGATACTCATCACGTTTTTAGTTTTCCTCGAGGCGAAATCTGTCCTATCCCTGAGGAAATTGCTGCTGTAGGAGGATGGAATCCCATACTTCGCCCTGCTATCCCTTTTTCGGTTCCTGACCCGAGGAGAAAATTACGGGAATTTTTAGGACTTTCTCATATGGAGGTATCCCGTATGCTGGAAGGAGATACCGTTTCTTTGATCGATCTAGCTGAAAAATTTATGAACCCAAATGACGTCCGGGTCAGGCCGGTCCACAGCCGTAGGGCCTTTACCTTTTGTATGCTCCATGTCTATGCCTTCGAAGGCCATATGGATTTATTATCTTGCATGGGCCATGTTAGACTTTTTACTGTGGCTGACCTGATGGAAACGGAGCACAGCCCGGCTTGGTTGATTACAGGAGAGATTATCCAGGGTTTGGATAATCGCAAAAGGGATCCGTCAACCCGGTTGACTGGGAGTACCCGTCTTTTACAGGTATGCCGGTTTTTTTGATTTTTTTCCGGTTTTTTCTGATTTTTCCGGTGTTTCCAATTTTTCCGGTTTCTGCGGTTTTTTCCCAATTTTCCCGGTTTCTGCGATTTTCTCGGTTTTCACGTTTTTTTTAACGTGATTTTGACACTTTTTTCGCGGGTTTTTCAGCTGTGGCTGTTCGAGAGGCTATCGATCTTGGATCCTCCCCTAGACGTGAGCCGGTATCAACCCAAACAAGTGATGATGAGGAGACGGACCATTGCCTTTTCTCGCTTTAACACCCAAAAATACTGGGATGAAGTGCTATCCTTCCATGAAGGCCCATTGATCCGCTGGACCGTCCCATGGTGGCCCATTTATGTCCGGACCGGCTTAGAGTCTCGAGATAGGGCTCGATATCAAGTAATCCTATCTTTCAGACAAACAATTCACCTCTTCCCCGATCGCATACTTAGGCAATATGGTCGGGCACAAAGAATCCTAGAAATCGAGGCGGTCGTGAGTGAATCTACTCAGTTGGCGGATGTAATGTGTGACACTTGAATACACGAGCTACTTCGCCCGTTCCTAAAAATCCTCATTCGATCTGGGTATCTGACTCTTATGTGAGATGGACAAGAGCTGATTCAGCTAAAACCCGAGCTGCTTTGAAGACTGACGAGGCCTTCGACCTGTTGTATCGGGAACATGTTAAAGATAATAGAAGCTTCTTTGACGAAGATGCTACTCCGGCAGGTCAAAAAGGGAAATCTAGGACTCAGACTGAAGGGTCCAGTACTAAGGGTGCACGAGGGAAAGTGAGCCCCCAGACGGATTTAGAAAGGAGACTAGGGCCAAAGCTGGCGGTTAAGAACCGACTTGGTCCTCGAGACAGAATTCCCGAGCCCGTCAGGGCTCGGCTTGGACCAGTGCAAATGGCAGAAGACCCAAAATCGAAGAAGCGGGTTCGAGCAAAAGAAGTTCCACTTGTGATTAGGGAACGTTCGCCTCCGCCCCGTCGGCCTCGGGCTCCACGTGACCCGAAAGATAAGGGGAAAGGAAAAATGTACGACTAGTCTCCTAATTTTATTATTTAAGTATTACTACTATTTTTGTGGTGTGATTTTGTTATTTTTTTTGTTTGTGATGTATTTTTGAAATTCCCGAGTTTATCGGTTTTTCTTATATAATAAAAAGACATATTAGTGAATACCGTTCCCGTCTTTTCGTTATTGCAGTGGTTGTACCCTTTTGAGGGGTTGCCTACGTATCCAAAATTAATGGAATCAAACCTTCCGTAGTTCAGAAGTATTTTTGCAATTTTTCAAAATACATCAAGATTATTAATTCGAGATGTGCAACGGTAGGATAAGTAATCTTAACTTATTGACTTGCTTAAAAAATTCTTTGAAAATTTATAAAAAGAAATTTTTTTATAAATTTTTGCAAATGACATTGAGATAGGGCTTATGGGTAGTAACGCTTCAATTGGTCCAAGTTTGTTGGGTTAACGAACTCGTTCCCGTCCAAGTCTCTCAGCATTACTGCTCCTCCCGAAAGGATTTTCTTCACTAAGTATGGCCCAGCCCAATTGGGTTTGAATTTTCCTCTTGGGTCAACTGGTAGTAAAGCTTGAACAGATTTTAGGACTAGATCGCCCTCTTTGATATTTCTGGGCCTAACCCTTTTGTTAAAAGCCCGTTGGATCCTTTTCTGATATATCTGAATATTATTCAGGGCCCGAGATCACCGTTCGTCTAAGAGGACTAGCGAGTCATATCGGGCTTGGACCCAATCTGCTTCAGGTACCTGACTCTCGAGTAGAATTCTGAGGGATGGTACTTCTAGCTCGACTGGTTGGACTGCTTCCACTCCATATGTCAGATAGTATGGAGTTGCTCCGGTTGCAGTTCGAATTGATGTCCGATACCCCATAAGGCGAAGGGTATCTTGTCGGGCCAGTCCCGGTAATTCTCAGCCATCTTTTTAAGTATGGTGACAATTGTCTTATTGGCTGCCTCCACCGCTCCATTTGTTTGGGGACGGTAAGGCGATGATGTATGCCTTTTAATCTTGTAATTTTCTAGCAAAGTGGCAGTTTCAGCTTGAAAATGGGTCCCATGATCACTGATGAACTCGTGCGGAATCCCGTATCGACATATAATCTTGTTTTGGATGAACTTAGCCACGTGTTTGGCATTCAAGATCCGGTATGATTCGGCTTCGACCCATTTAGTGAAATAGTCGATAGCCACTAGGATGAAGCAGTGACCTCCCGTCTCGGAAGGGTTCACTTTCCCGATTATATCAATTCCCCATGTTGAGAATGGCCATGGTGATGTCATTGTATATAATAGGGATGAAGGCATATGCTGTACATTGGCGAAAATCTGACAGTTATGGCAGGGTTTGACATATGACTGACAGTCTGTTTCCATGCTACTCCAATAATAGCCGAGTCTCGTGATTTTTCGGGCCAACATATGGGGCGTTCATATGCGGACCGTTTTCACCATCATGTACCTCAGCCATGACTCTTTCGGCTCGCGTTTTGTCAATGCATAGGAGTAAAGCCCCCTGTGCTGTCTTTTTATATAACTGTCCATCGTCTGTGCGGATGAATTGGGTTGCCCATCTTCGTAGTGCTTTCTTGTCCCGGTTTTCAGCTCCCGGAGGATATTCCCCTGACGTTAAGTAGGTTAGAATAGCCTGGTACCAAGGTTCTGGATCAGTTATTTCAATATCTTGGATAGCGTGGATGTATACCGGCTCGGAACGTCTTTCGACGCAAATGGGCATGCTGGTTAGATGTGCTGGGATATTCAGTAAAGATGCTAATTTTGAGAGAGCATCTGCAAACTGGTTTTCTTCCCGAGGTAGATAGATGTACTCTACCTTTTGGAATTGTTTTTTGAGAACCCTTACTCGTGCTAGGTAAGCCACGAGATTTGCGTTCCGAGTCTTCCATTTTTGTAGGGCTTGATTTATGACTAAAGATGAGTCACCGTGGACCTGGAGGTTTGT
The DNA here is from genome assembly GCA_958450325.1 of Agrostemma githago. Taxonomy (NCBI): domain Eukaryota; kingdom Viridiplantae; phylum Streptophyta; class Magnoliopsida; order Caryophyllales; family Caryophyllaceae; genus Agrostemma; species Agrostemma githago. Next base: position 18,152,533 of record OY288248.1, read on the forward strand.
TACTCCTAAATCGGCAGCGGCTTGCAGTCCGTGAATGCATGCTTCATACTCGGCTGCGTTGTTAGTCACGTCAAAATCTAGCTTGATAGATAACGGGGTGTGTTCCCCTTGTGGCGAGATTAACAAAATCCCGACACCAAATCCTCGGAAGTTGGACGCCCCATCAAAATATAAATCCCATGTTTCGGTGTCAGTATGGAATATATCTTCATCTGGGAAGGCCCAAGTATCGGTGTGTTCTTCTTCGGATATCGGGCTATCGGCGAGGAATTCGGCTACTACCCGGCCTTTGATGGCTTTCAATGGTACGAACTTGAGGTCAAACTCAGCTAACATTAAAGTCCATCTGGATATGCGGCCGTTGAGGATGAGCTTCTCGAATAGATACTTGATTGGATCCATTTTGGATAGCACATGTACCTCGTGACTAAGCATGTAGTGTCGGAGCTTTTTAGTGGCCCATACTAAAGCTAGACACGCTTCTCGAGCATTGTGTACTTGCATTCGTATTCCAAGAACTTTTTACTGATGTAGTAAATAGCCCGTTCTTCAGAATCGACCGTCTGGGCTAGCATAGCGCCCATGGCCGTCTCGGTCGTTGTTAGGTATAGCGACAGAGGCAAACCATGCTGAGGTGGCATTAACACCGGTGGAGAGAATAGAATCTCCTTGATCTTATCGAAGGCCATTTGACATTTGTCGTCCCATAGTGTTCGTTCTCCTATCTTCAGTATCTTGAAAATGGGCTCACATACCATGGTTAGCTTCGAAATAAACCGGCTGATATATTGGACCTTCCCGAGAAACCCCCTTATCTCCTTTTCGGTCTTTGGCGGTTGCATCTCGGTAATGGCTTTGATCTTTGCTGGGTCAACTTCGATGCCACGCTGGCTGACAATGTGGCCCAGTAGCTTGCCCGATGTTACCCCGAAACTGCATTTTTGAGGGTTTAACCTCATGTTGTACTTGCGTAGTCGGGTGAAGAACTTTCTTAGGGCCGCAATGTGCCCGTTTCGGTCCTTGGATTTGACGATCATGTCGTCCACGTAGACCTCCACTTCCTTATGCATCATGTCATGCAATAAAGTGGTGGCGGTCCGTTGATAATTGGCACCGGCGTTGATAAGCCCAAATGGCATCACGGTATAGCAGTAAGTCCCCTAAGGTGTGATGAAGGTGGTATTACTCATGTCTTCTTTCACCATTTTGATCTGATTGTATCCGGCATACCCGTCCATGAATGATAGAAGGGCATGGTCGGCCGTGTTATCCACCAGTATATCAATGTGTGGCAACGAAAAATCGTCTTTTGGGCTGGCCTTATTAAGGTCCCGAAAGTCTACACATACTCAGACTTTGCCATCTTTTTTGGGTACTGGTACTATGTTTGCAACCCAGTCTGGATATTCAGACACTTGGATAAAGCCCGCTTTGAATTGTTTATCGACTTCTTCCTTGACTTTGAGAGACCATTCGGGCCTCATTCTTCGAAGTTTCTGTTTTACCGGCTTATACCCGTCTTTGATGGGTATTCGGTGTTCAGCCATCTTCCGGTCTATTCCCGGCATGTCCTTGTAGGACCATGCGAAGACGTCCTTAAATTCTTGGAGGAGATCCGTGAATTGTTGTTTCTCCTTGGGATCTAAGGATAAACCTAGCTTAAGCATCTGAGGTTCTAAAGGGGTTCCTACGTTGATGGAATCGGTTTCTTCGATTACCGGATTTCGGTACTCCCTTTGTTCGAGTTGCTCGATTAGATGCGGAGGCAGCGGGACCTGTCGGGTTTCTCAATGTCATTGCAAGTAAGATTTTTGAAAATGTTTTGAAAATAAGACAAGTCGTAAGCAGAACGGTTATCGTTATTATTGATAGTGAATTTTGAAAATAGCTCGAAGAGAGCTGCCATCTGATCGTTGGTCAGTGGCGGGATAGGGAGAGCCCTTGGGATAGACTCCGGGGCTCCCGATGGTGTGACTAAAGAAGGGAGAGGGGTTACAGACTCGATCCTAGTACTGGACCCTCTAGACTTCGACTCAGACTCCGACTCTGACTCTGACTCGGACTCGGACTCGGATTCGGCACCATGCATATCTCCTTCACCAGTAGTTAGCTTGTAGACTCGACCCTGACTGTCGGTCCACTTAGTTGTCTTCCTCCAAGGTCTCTTCCCGGTGTCGGCACCAACTTCAGAGATCAGCTTAGTTGGATCGAACCTGCTGCTGCGGAGAATCAAGCTGACTAACTCCTGTTTAGGGGTCGGGACGACCCTGTCTTCCCCGAATAGGAGTCCTAGGATGGGCTCGGTATTATTTGTGTCCTCCTTTGATTCGGCCTGGATAAGGGCAAAGATATCATCCGGGATGAAATTGCTTTCCCGAGCCAGTTTGGTCTCGGGATATGAGATGGTGGGCTGATAGAGGCCCACTTGAACAGCTCCGACCACTGGAGTGACGAACGTGACTGCCTCTGTTTCATCCACGTGTCCTGGCGTCATAGTGTAACCCAGACCGAGGCGAGATGGCTCGTCGTTCAGGACCTCGATAATCTTCCCAGCTGGAAGATAGGGCCTTGATGTAACTCGTGGTAGGTAACCCAGATTTTGTAGCATCGTATCGATGCTAGTGGTGAAATAGGGTCGGAAAAGGTATTCTTCCTCGATCATTCCCACAAAGTTGAAACCTCGCGGGTCGGTTGAGCCTGCCGTGTTACAGCTTGACACGGTTATAGGGGTGCCTTCGAGGGTAACGATCCATCTTGTAAAGGTAGCTTGACCTTCCTGTGAAGGGTGGAAGACACAGCTTTGACCGCGTGAATCCATGGTCTCCCGAGTAACAGATTGAAAGATGAAGTGACATCGATCACTTGAAATTTTAACTCCTTCTCGATCGGGCCCGTTATGATTGTTAGCTTAACGGCCCCCGCAACTGATTTTGGGCTCCCATCAAAAGCCTGGATAGTTTGTGCAGTCGGAAGGTAGTCAGCCTCGGTAATGCCGAGGGCCTTAGCTGTCCTCAAAGGAAGGACATTTACTGCGGACCCATCATCAATTAGGGTCATTGGGAGATATTTATTTCGGTAGATCACCGTGATATATAGGGCTAAGTTATGGGTGGTCCCGAACGGTGGAAGGTCGGACTCGGAGAAAGTGATAAGTGGGTCTTCTCCTTTAGACTTGTCCTTGAGGTGTGGCAAGATAGTGGCTATCATCTCGGTGGGGGTAACCGATGAGTCAACATTGATTTCATCAAGAGCCCTAGTAAGTGCCGCCCGATGCTCCTGAGAACTAACCAAAAGCTGCCATATAGTAATATCAGTTCGGACCCTCTTTAGTTGTCTGACTAGGGTCGTGTCAGCGTTAGGTTCCTCGAGGATAGGCTTCGTCCTGGAAAGTTTAGTGACGGTTTCCAGAGTCGGGAGACCAGCCGTAATGGTGTGTGCGCCGGCCAGAGCTCTGGCTTTAGCTTTCCGGATTTCTTCGATGGTGACGGGGACAACTTCCCCCTTGGCCAAGTAAACATCATCTTCATCGTCGTTCCATATCCCGTTGACTTGGGAAATGAGATGAGAGCAGTCGACTACTTCTCCAGTAAAAATGGCGTGAGTAGCAAGAGGATTATTTTTGTTACTCGGCTTATCACTGGGTAGTGGTATCTTCTCATTTTCGATCAGATCTTGAATGAGATGCTTCAACTTCCAGCATTATTTCTTAGTGTCGTGCCCGTTGCCTTGGTGATAGTGGCAATAGGCTTGAATGTTGTAGCTCTTGGATCGCTTTTCCACGGGAACCTCCGGAATTGGGCCTATCAGTTGGATTAGGCCTTTTGAAGACAGCCTTTGTAAGGCATTAGCATAGGTTGTCCCTATGTCAGTGAATACCCGATTTGAAGTATTCTTTTTGGTCGAGGTGTCTAATGAGTTAACCTCGTCGAAGATGCTTCGGGCCACCGTTGTAGTTGCGGGCTTGCTGGAGGACGAACTGGCTCCTTGATACCCCTTGGTAGAGGCCTTAGTAAGGCTCTCTAACCTTAGATCGTCTTCGATTCTTGTACCCATCTCGGTCAAAGCGGCGAAATCAGGTATGATGGCGTACCGGAGATGGATTCGGTAAGCGGGGAGGAGGTTTTTGACAAAGGCCTCCACTAGCACTTTTTCGTTGGGCTTGTCCACCAGCTTCACACTTTCAGTTCTCCACCTTTGAAGGTATTTGGTGAAACCCTCCTTAGGCTCTTGGGCCATAACTTTCAGAGTACGCATGGTAGTCTGGATTTCGGCGTTATCCGCGTAGTTTCGCGCGAATTCCATTGCAACATCGTCCCAGGTTTTGTATTTCTTGGGATCAAGCCTGTAGTACCAGGCTTTCGGGTGTTTTTCCAGAGAGGAAGCAAAGAGATGTTTGAACATGGTCGATTTGACCCCCTTAACAGCCATAAAGTCCTTGAAGGCCGAATATGGAGTACCGGGTCTTCAGTTCCGTCAAACATTGGCAAGCCCGTTAAGTTGAGGTTAGCGGACAGTTCATCAGTTAAGGGCGAATAGGTACGAGCATTTTCCGTGAGGATGGTGTTTCTGGTGGTCGAATGGACCTATTCTTGCAGCTTTTGGACCGCGCCGGCCAATGCGGCCAAAGGTCCGGCATCTTCGATCGAAGCATTGGGGGTTCCTTGTTCCACGACACTTACCCGAGTGACGATGGCAATCTGGTCCTCCCTCATTTGTCGCAATTGGTCTTGGATTTTGGTCAACGAAGCTGTCAACTCATCGATGGCTTCTTTCGTCATGGTTCGAGTGAAGGGTGGCCTGTCTGTAAGAACACCGTGTAATCAACAACTTAACCCAAACCCTAAAAAAGTACATCCCGAGCAAGGGAAAAGAAGAAGAAGACTAAGACGGTAATGACTCGGAAAAGACACCTAGACGGGTGACTTGTGAAAAGGTGGGCCTTCCTCAGGATCCAGTTATGTGGGTTGGGCCCTGTTCGAAGGAAGGTTCACGTGAGACATTCCCAGACTTTAGACTCGATTGTGTAGTTGGGCCAACCTTTGTAGGAGTATGTCCTATGCAGGTGAGCCTTGCCTTAGTAAAATAAGGCGGACTGGGATAGGGGGGAAACTCGTGATGTAAGATCGACGGAGTTTCGACGCTAAAGACTTCAACGACTTATGACACGACCCGACACTGCTTAATACGGGAAGTCTAAGAAGAGGAAGTTTTGAAATATGATTTTTTTTTTGAAAAGCCCGAAAAATCCGGGAAGAACCGGCCCTTTTTTCGAGAAGAACGGAAAAGGCGGACCGGTCGAAGGTTTGAAAATTTCGAAAATAGTTTCGAGTTTCAAATTGGGCATAATACCGGCTAGAAAAAGGCTATTTTGAGTAAAATCATAAGTCCTAAATTCGGTATATATCCGGGTTTTTGAAATTGGATATTTTGAAAAGGATGCAAATTTTTGAAAATGACGGTTTTTGAAAAAGATGTGGATCAAGTAGCACGTAGTCATGGAAACAGTATAATGACACCATGTATGCTCTTAAGCTAAGTCTCGGTCAGTCTATAAGGGTCTATACCAGTGTACATAGCCTATTCGAGAATCAGGGCGAACTTCCTAAGTCGAATTGAACTTAGAACATGCCGTAAAATCCATACGAATCTGCTATGCACACCTTTTGACATATCCAATTTGGACTACATCAATGGTATAGTGGGACGTCGGTCACCAGTACCGGCCCGGGAAAGATGGGGTTATGCATGAACCGTAAAACTAAAACGCGTATTGTACTAGTCAAACGATTTCTATTCGAGTCTCACCCTGAGGATGCCGATGGTAAGTCACACATCAGTTAATCCCCAGCGGAGTCGCCAAATTGTGGACATGACATAGGTCCACCCCGACGCGACCACGCGCGGGTTTGGGGAGGCGAATGAATCTCCATATGAGAATGGATCGAATTGAAATTTAAATCGAAGTTGGAGTCGCCACCGAACTTTGTGGGAGTTCGGGCCCGTTTGAACTCACTCTATGTCGTAGTGGGCCGTGTACAAAATACGATCCATTTCCGATGTCAGAGTTTATTGGGTTCGTCCCTTAGCATTTGATACCGATACCGACTTGATCGGATATCATGTATTAAATGACTCTCGTTTCCAATGGTTTCGGACATCCGGAAACCGAGGTTCTAAGTAAGGGGTGAGGGTACGTGTTGGGAAGTTCACAAAGAACACCCAACCCCGCCCGCACATTAGCGGCCTCTACTAGGATATCGTTTGATTTTTGAATACGCGCGTTAGTTGAACGATGAATGATATGCAAACATTGTTTTCCTAAGCATGTGAATAATTGAATAGGTTGCTAAGTCGTTTAATGCATGAAAATTAACGTCGAAGTTGTATTTTAGCATGCGAGGTTCGTTTTAGTATAATAAAACAAAAGATGAAAAGTGATGCTAAGAAGATGAACAAACGTGTTAGTAACGATTGAATAAATCGAACGAAAATATGAATGCGATGAATGATGTAAAAAATATGTCGAGATCTGAAATATCGCTCAAAAGATGCTATTTTGTCCAAAAAACGATGTTCGAAAAAATAATAAAACAAAAGAAAAAGGGTCACGTTCCAGCCTGCTGGGCGACTCGCCCGAGTAGGCGACCCGCCCGGGACGCGCGCGACTCGCGTCCCGGTCTGTTTTCGAAATTGATTTTTTTTGAAAAAGCGATGATTTTATTAAATCGCGTACAAATATTGCACAATTTGCACCCAATTTAATATTCTCGACGTTCGTCGTATTCGATATTCAATTATGAAATCGATATCGAATATTCGGAAAAGATGAAAAAAAGTTTTAAGAAATCGTTTTGTAGAAAAAAATGATGTTTAAGAAAAATTGAGAAAGTGAAGAAAAGAGGGCCGCGGGATCAGGCCTCCGTGCAAGTCGCCTGGGAGTGGCGCGGCTTGCGTGGATTGCTGTCCCGGTTTGTTTTTTCGAGAAATCGTTAATTTTGCTAGATCGCGTATAAATATGAATTAATTTATACTCGATCTACGCTCTCTATATTCGTCGTATTCGATATTCGATTATGAAATCGATATCGAATATTCGGAATGATTTTTTAGAAAAAGTTTTATAAAGTTGTTTTGAAAAGAATTTGAACGAAAAAAATGTTAGTTCTCTCCGCGTTAGAATCGTTGTATTTTGTAAAAAAAAGTAACGATTTTTAGCATCAACGAGATTAATTTAATTCTTTTAATATGATATTCGATTAGAGAATCGGTATCATATTTTTAAGAATATTCGTTATATGAAAATAATTTTTGTAATAGCGATATTAGAAATAATAAAGATGCGACGAACGACCCATAATAAAAATCGACCGACGAAAAAAGAAGAAAAAGCGAGGAAAGACGAGGAAGAGAGAAAGAAAAGAGAAATCGGGTTTGATTACACCCTCAACCTACATGCTCTTGTTAACTCGGATCGGGGCTCGTCGGAAAGTGACTAAGGCACGGGAGCATCGGGTTAATGTCGGTGAGTTGGTGGTTGTTCGGTTCGGATGTGAAGGGTGACGGGTATAGGGGGGCCGGTTCCTTCGGTTTTGGAGGTAGAATGTCGGGAATTGTATGAAAACATGTGTGAATAATGTGTATGAAAATTGTGTCCTATGATCGATGCTAGAGGGTCCTATTCATAGGAGTAGAGGTAGCCTTGCTTGTACGACAAGAAATACCAATCGGGATAGAAAATGTAAGAAGTTGTGAGGAACGAGAATTCCGTTACTTGGCAAAGAAGAAAGGGAATCCCGGTTTGGGAAGGGGAGCTCGGCTGAAAACAGGCCACTCGGCCGAGTGTCCTAAGCTCGGTCAAATGCTCGATTCGGTTTTCGGATAGAATTTTTACTTGAGATCGAATTCTACCTTTAACGGAATTGTTTAATATTGGTGTAGCTGATTTTTTGTGAAGTTTGAGCTCGAGTCGGTCACGTGAGGTGACACGGCTGACCCGTAGTCTCGGGAAAATATCTTTGACCGGGTTTGACTCGGTCGCTAAAAGACGATTTTGCCCCTGGTGTCGGATTCGACCCAAATTAGTCTCATTTGACTCGAAGCGACCTGCTGGGCCTGGTTTAGAGGTTGGTTTTGTGAAATTTGTACTCCTTAAAAAGTCCAAGCTAAATATCCATGATTTCGAGCCCATTTCCGAGTACGTTAAAGCATGTTTGCGTCCGATCATCATCGGGTGTTTGTCGGGAACTGCTATAGACACCTAGCAGCCAAATGTGGGTGTCTACAGATACTTTCCTAATTTGAGGTTTGATGGAACGGACCAATGAGATCGCTCGAAAAAAGCCTAATATATATATATATATATATTGATTGTACGGGGTAGTGTGATCTCCTATTAACAAAAATAATGCAACTATTTGATTAAAACGGAATACAATATGTTTATACTTTTTTTAAAAAAAATTGATCATACATTCTATATTAAATATTGTATGTGATATCTTCTAGGTAAACATGTGATTTTCGTAATCAATGTAATCAATCAAATTTCCTTAATTACATACTTTCTGTCGTGTATAGATTTATATGTGATGTAGTGATATTTTAATCAGTAGGATGTTAGAGTGTAGTTGGAGAGGAGAAGGGTGACACACATGAGGTTAAGGGTTCGATTAGCAATGTGTCAAGTTTTGGCGCCAAGTTTTCGCGGCAAGTGAATGAATCTACTCGACATATATTACGGAGTATTAACTTAAAATAAGTGAGAGACGATCCGTACGTTAGGTCTCCTGAGAGAGTGGTATAAAGTGGTACTTGCAGAGTTGCAGATGATCTCAAATAAGATATAAAGTGGTACTTGCAGTTGTAAATGGTCTTTCAATAATTATGGAGTAACCGTCTCTCCCTGGACAATGTGATATTATTATACGTATATATACTTATAAGGGGTCTTTTGAATATATAAAGTCTTGTTTGATATTCACGATTATAGAAATAAATCATTAAAGTATATAATTTATATTTCTAAATCATGTCAAATAAAAAACAAAATAAACAACATAATAACGATATATTCCGTGAAATATTTGTCACAATTAAATTTAAAAAAACAAATTGTGAAAATTCTTTTGAATATCCAAATTACTGAGCATTTGGGTGCAAATATGATAAGTTAAAAAATTAGTTTACGAGTGAATAAATGTTTCTTTCAATTCGTTAACTATTTTTGGTAAAAATACTGTTTTAAAAAAAATATATCATGGTTTAATTTTTTTCGATTAAAAAATACTTGTATGTTTTTCCAATAACTATTTTTTTCCAAGTGAAACTACCGTTTTTTTGCAGTAACAAAAAAAAATTACTTAAAAAAAATGTACTAAGGGCCTCCATATTAAAGTCAAAACAGGGCACCAAATTTCATTGGCCGGCCCTGGATTGGGATTAGGGATGTCAACGGGTTGGATTCGGATCGGGTGGAGCCTCACCCGAATCCGCATATTCCACCCGATTAACCCTCCACCCGAATACAATCCATCCATCATCCGCGGGTGAAGTTTTGGGATTAATCCATCCACGGATGGAAAAATATTTTTAAAAAATGCAATAACAAATATATAAATTATAAGATGCGTAAAGTTTTTGAGATTTTTTTGTGATCGAAAATTAAGAAGAAAAAAGAAAATCTAAGATGGTGGCCGGCAAAGTGATTACGGAAATATTTTATTAGGTTTTAGGTAAAAAAAAATATAATGAGTATACAAATAGAGTAAAATATTTTTTTTTAAAATTCATTCAAATTTTTTTAATTTTTTTTAATCTATAAACGGGTGGACGGATCGGATGACGGGTGAAAAATCTCCACCCTAATCCGACCCGATCCATCACCCGGTTCATCCGTCATCCGCTTAAAATCCATTTAGTTCGGGTTTTCGTCCATTAATTTTATTCGGGTGGATGGATTTTAACCGGGTTCGAGTGAAATTGACCTCCCTATCTGAGATTCCAAGGTATTAGGGTGGAATTATAACTTTTGTGTTTCTAAGTCCATTCCAAAAGTAATGAAACAAACACTAGAATGGATGGAATCCATTCAATTCCATTTCAAAAGCCCTAACCAAACACCCCCCAGGAATCCAATTCAATGTCATTTGTTTAACGATATTATTTACTTCTTCCAATTCTTACAATTCGTAACATATTTCATACTTGAGAAATTCATTAGGTTTGCTGCATCCCTGCATTTCTATACTTGTAATAGGTAAGGTTTTTGTTTGTGTTACTTTTTTTACTTTATTTATTGACTAGATGTAAAGCCCGTGCGATGCACTGGCCACTTTTTAGTGACGTTTATAAGGATACCAAGTTGAATGATTGCATAATTGTGAAACTGTACAACAGTAGAGAGTCAGTCGAGGTTAAGAGTATGCCTAATAGTAAAGAAATATTATCCATATACCTAAATGTGTTTCAAGAAATCAAAGATAATATATACGATAAAGATCAATGTGTTTCAAGAAATCAGAGATAATATATACGATAAAGATCAAATTAAATTATAGGCATTATATATGGTGCGTTGTAATTAGAATAAAAGACTAGAGGTGGCACTTCGGGCCGGGCCGCCGCCGTCGGCCCGGTCCGGCACGAAATTTGGCACGACCGGCCTAGCACGAGTGCGAAATCGGGCCTGGCACGAGCACGACCCGTCGTGCCTCGAGTCGGGCCGCGGCGAAGAAGTGGGCGAAAAGCCCGTGCCAGGCACGGGCATGACCGGGTTCGGCCCGATCCGGCCCGCTGACAGGCACGCGGGCTGGCCCGACCAGGCCCGACCGGCCCGAGACACAGCCCGGCCCGGTCCAGCCTCAACAGCTCCTTGTTGCGTGCTGCCGCAGTGCTGCTGTGCTGTACTACTACTGTGCTATACTACTGCTGTGCTTCACTTCTTCCCAAGCCCAATGTCCAACTCCTCAAGTCCCCATACTCCCCGTTGTCTCTTTACTCTCTTAATCTCTTTTCCTCTATTATTTTTACTCCCCAAGTCCCCAAGACTACAAATATCATTTTTTTCCTGGATATTAATATTATAATATCTAATTATCTACAAATATTCGAATCGCATACAACCACGCATCATTTTTTCCAGGAAAAAATATGAAACAGATCGAGGCATGACTCAAAAATTGGCACGAAAACCGAAGCGCATGCACGAGCACGAAACAAGCACGACGGGTCGGGCACGAGACCCGGCCCGTGCCACGGGTTGTGCCTCGGCGACAAGGTTGGGCGGAGCTCCGTGCCGGGCACGACACGAGCCCGGGTCTAGGCACGACCGGGCCGGCCCACCCAGGCACGAAGCCCGCCGGACACGGCACGAAGCCCGGCCCGGCACGACTAAGTGCCACCTCTATAAAAGACTAATTAAAGTTCCTCCCACATAAATATACGTAAATATAAATATTCATTGGGTAAAATGGGAACATATTACGGTCAACAACGATGAAACATGTGATAAATTTTTTTTATCATCATCAACGCACAAGTTATTATAATGAATGTTGAACTTAAAGTAACAATGCATACCTTTGCTTATTTATAATAGTACAATTATAAATGCATTTGAAATGATAGTAAAGTTCAAAATTACGACTTCATATTTATAATTGTAGTCTTGTAGATACTCTGTTCACCACGTTAGAGTCTTAAGATCATACGATGTGGTTGATAATCTTACTTTCTTAAATTTTTTGTTGATATCTATGGACGAACAATCACTCTTATTTATAATATAGTATTCCATCACCTTCTTATAATTTTCTTCTTCTAATTTTTTGATGTGGGTTAATTTTTTGGTTGATATATAAGGACGAACGATTACTCTTATTTATCATAATAAAATAAAGGAAAAAAAATATATCTACATGTATTAGGATAATAATAATAATTTTTTATTATTATTAATTTTTTTAAAATTTTCATTTTATATTTTTAGAATTTGTAAAGAATTGGAGTATAATATTTTTGGTTTATAGTCTTAAAAATTCTTTTTATGACTCAAAAGATTTTTTTATTAATATTTAATAACGAATTATTACTCTTGTTTATATAATAGAAATCTACGATCTCATTATAATTTTTCGATGTGAGATAATTTTATTTAAGTTTATAATCTAAATAAATATTTTAAGACTTGAATTTTTTTTTGTTAATATCTAAAAATGAATGATTATTACTCTTATTTATATAACAAAATACTATCACATTCTATTATAATTTTTCATTGTGAGACAATTTAACTTAAATTTATATTCATAAGATCGTTTTTTTACGACTCAAAAGATTTTTAGTTGATATTTAAGAACGAATGATTGCTCTTATTTATAATACAAAATTTCATCACCCATCATAATTTTTCGATGTGGATAATTTTTAATATCTAAAAAAAAATTATTACTCTTATTTATAATGAAGTAATATAGAATTTATCGCCTTTATTATAATTTTTCGATGAGATGATTTTTTTACTTAAGTTTATAATCTTATGAGGTCCAACTTTTGTTGTCTTATGAGGTGATAATTATCGTTTTATATAGTGATAATTTTTTATTCTTAAATGAGGTAGGATTGTTTTTTTCTATAGAAATTCATATGTTTTTTTTATCTAAATTTTAAAAAAAATCGAGTCTGAGTTGGAGTATGATTTTTTTTTGCATATACAAATTTTTATATTCTTTATTAACAAAAAAAATATATTAAAAAATTTCGACCAATCACATCGTTCGAAAAGTTCCTGCTTTATTAATATATATATTGATTGACGAGACCTGCCATCCCCACTCAAAACTTTACTATTTGTGCAAGTAAGGGTTGTGAATAGTAAGAATCAAAGGAAGTAAGTAACATTATTACAATTGTATTTAAAAAAGAATATTTTTGATTTTTTTTTCTTCCTAAAATTTAAATCAACAAATAAAACTAAATAATCAGAAAATTATATTGTGACATGATAAGTGTGTTTTGTAGTGTTTATTTCACGTGTTTGGTCCCGCTTTCTTTTGTGGAATCGCTCTTTAGAGCAGTTTCGAGACTACTTACGCTTCTTCTAGCATGTTTTACGTTCCCAAGGCCAATCATGGAGAAACGGAACGATTCCGTCTTGTTTCCAACGCATATGGAGCCAATGAAGAGAAGTGACGATGATTCGGTGCCTTAGCCTCGATCCCGAGTCCCTTGGAGCCCACTTGAGAATATCCCGAGTGATACGAGCGATTTATATATGATTATTTCGTCTTTTACGCACGCATTTTCATGCATATCGAGTAGCATTGTCTACTATTTTCTCCCGAATTTGATACTTTGTGGCCATGTTGCATCTTATGCAGGTTTGAACCCGTGGACGGATAAACAAGGCAAAAATCGTGCTTAAAAATGAAATCTTTTGCGAAATAAGAAAAGAGAATGATCGTTTCCAAACGAGTCAAATCAAAACGTGAATATCTTAAGTTCCACAACTTCAATTGAGCTGATTCTAGTTGCATTGGAAATCTCTTTCTCTTAGCTTTCCAACGGTATATTATACGCCTGATTTGAAGAAGTAACGAATAAATGACAAGCGTTTGAAGTTGAGTGCGCAGTGCTGAAAACGGAAACAGGTCTATGATAGTCGAACGACTATCCAAATAGTCGACCGATTATTCAAAATCGTCGATCGACTATTCTCGAGACTGGACGAAGCCCGAGACTTTCCTAATTTGATGTTTTGTGTTAATAGACTCTTGGGCTTTTGTTTTAACTTAGTATTTAAGAAACTATTAGACTATATTTTATAGACCACCTCTTCTTCCCTATGCTTTTAATTCTTTTAGACTACTCTTTAGATTTCTCTCCACCCTCAACTTTTAGATCTAGATTTCTGAATTCTTTTCTACTCTTCCTTTAAACTCGGTAATCTAATTCTCTCTTTGTTCTTCCTTTATTCCTTTATTCTTAATTCTTAATTCTTTCTTTCTTCATCCTATTAATTCGTTTATGCTTATTTATCTTTAAATCTACTCCGTATTCGCTATGCTTAATTTATTTATCATCTTTATTATTACTGTGGTAAATTTCTCTATGAGTAGCTAATTTCTCTTGCTAGGATTTAGGGGATCCATGAATTGAATACGATTGCTGATTAGATTATAGATCCGTGAACGATATTGCGTCTGAGTTGTTAATTGTAACATTTAATTGAGATTGATTGATTAAGTCGACGTAATTGATTAATTGATTGGTAAACTTGAACCTAAGATCGGAAGCCTGGTAAAAGTTAGACCTGCTACAACACATTGGTATGCCCTAATAAGATCGGAAGCCTTTAGACGCATGATAGGGTGAATAGCGGACCGGAAGGACCTTTCACTACCCCTTAGACCAATATCTATGATAGACCTGTGACCTAAACTGTGGCCGTAAAAAATTCATGGTGAACCGACAATCCTAGTTTTTCTCTCCATATTAATTCGTCTTAATTCATCCTATTTATTTTAGTTATTTCTTCGCCTCCTTTAATTTTATCTTCCTTCACTACTTTAGTTTAGTCAAACACAAACAAAACTCCCGATTTGGTTACTAAGATAGACTTTATTTGCGAGTAGGATTTATTTGTCTCCCTGTGAAATCGATCCCGACTTCCCTAGCTATATTTTTAGTTGGACCGTAGTTGGTTATTTTTGATAGGTACACGACTAGCTTATCACCGAGCACCGAGCATCGATAAGAAGCTTAAGAAGTGCAAGTAGGGACTTACATGACCGTGTCAGAAGCCTACATGGCCGTGATTCAAGATGCAAAAGAAGTTGTCTTAATGCTGGCCTTCACGGTCGTGTCGAAAAGGGTCACTACCGTGAGTTGAGGCCCATCCCGACCGTGATGAGATGGTCACGGCCGTGACGGGACCCCATCACGGTCGGGAAGGCCATGCTTCCTCCCACGCTTCGACGCTTCGCCTCCCTTATTCATGCAACCCTATAAATACCCCCTCTTGTATTGTTTTAAACCACAAAACCCTAGATAATTCCTTGCCTCTACTTTAGGATAGATTAGCTTAGATTAGTGTAGATTAGATTAATCCTTCCTTAATCTTTCTTTAACTCTAGTTTAATCCTTGTTTCATCTTTGTAATATTGAAGACTTTTTGGGTTGATCTACTCTATTGACAACATTGAAGATCTTCCTTTGGGTTTATTTATGCAAAGATTCAATCTTTTGTTCATCCTTTGGTATTGGTATAATTCATCTTCTTCCTAATCTCTTCTACTTAGTTTTCATTTGTGTTTATGTTTAGTAGTCTTCAATATTCCATTATGAATGTCCATGTTTATGGTTGTTTCATTATGGTTGTTGAGTTTACTATCTTGAACATGAATGAGTAGATTTCTTTGTTAGGGTTAGTAGGGGGATTGGGTGTTGCTTAATGGGTGATTAAGGTGGAATTGGTGGTGTTTGGTTGTCATTTGCTTTGCCTCTTATCATTGTGCACTCAACATATTTGATGAAATGCATAGTAGACTTGTGATTGAGAAATTCATGTTTCCTTGTTTCCTCTTGTATGTTGTTGCATGTTGGTTCGTTGAATATCATCATTATTAGCGCGAGCGTAGTGTAGAGACCCCTTTGGCCGTCTAAGTGCGAGAGCCCGGGCGTAACCAAGGCTAGTGGATTACACTGACACCCTTACTCCTCCTTGGCCTCCTAGACATCCATGAACCCGACCTAGCCCTAGTTTCCTTCTTATTGATTTAACTTGCTTTCCATTATCATTAGTTGTTTGTTTGCCTTTTTATTTCATGTTATAGACTTTAGTTTAGTCATTAATCAATCTTAGTCATTCACCATTATTTCGCTAGAACTTAGTTTAGAATAATAGCATCCTCTAGTTTGGAACTCCCGTCCCTGAGGATCGACTCGACTTACCCTAGCTACCTAGCTTAAGTTCGTTGATTATTATTACCCTACCCAGAAGTCTTATCAAGACATTTCCAATTAAATAAAGGTGTTACCATCTCGGTATAACCCGAGATAGTAGTCCATTACAATACAATTCAGAAACCAACCATTTAAAACTAAATAATGAGTTATTACAATCTCGTATCCACAAAATAGGGTTACACAACTGTAGCAGCGGAAACACAACTAATATGACTACAAACTATAAATGTGATCAGTGACAGCGCAGACCCATCCCGTACAGTCAACCAGAATACAATCATCACACATCATCAACCTGCACACTATTACTGCTCCCCAAATTAAAAGACTGGAAATATCAATTATTGGATTGTCGCAGGTTCCCAATAAAATAGGGTGACAATTTAGACATAGAATACGGTTAGAACATGCTAACATCATAACACAAGTGCGTAATATAAAACATTCAGTCTCAACCATCCCGGTACCATCATCGGTACCAATAAAAAATATCATCTCCACATTTAGTACCATCACAGTACCAATCAAATCCTGCTATACTACTCGATAGGCTTCAAGCCCACTATGATTCCGCTATACTACTCAATGGGCCTCCCAGCCAGGATTTCGCTACTCTACTCAATCTCATTCATATCAATATCATATCATATCATAAATACATAGCTCGTACGACATATAATATTAACATATTCCAAGTAAGGAAAACCTTACCTCTACAAGCGTGTCACAACCATAATCAAGTGGGTTAAAAGACCTCCTCTAAAACATTCATCACCTACAATCAATTGATATTAACATATAAGTACTACGTAGATTGATCACGCTCTAAGCCGTTACTAACATTAAAGACTTAATCTTAACTTCCGATTTTACGGCATTGTACTGTCTTGTTATAAAATTCATAATTAAATAACTACTACTTCAATTACCACGAGACCAACTTTGTTAGAACCGTGATTATCTTGTCTACCATTTATCTTTTATGACCTTCATCTAAATATCATCTTAACATTACCGAAGATGTCTTGGCCTAGTGGTTGAGACTAGGTACCGTGGACTATAGGTCTCAAGTTCGAATCCCCTCTCCCCTTATATTGTAATGCGACTAAGTGTGCGTTTCGTTGAACCAAAAAAAATATCATCTTAACATTGACCTACAACCTGATCTCTACAGACTGACAAAATTCGTCGCATAAAAACTATTGATGAATTACTAATACTAGACTAATCCTTTTAACTTCATTCCAACTCCTATTATTAACTAGACTTGATAAATTTAATGTTGGCTAAAATCTAAACTCAATTATGATATATAAATTCGTTTTTACACCCATTACTATATATCATTACTGAATCAGTAATTTACAAACGACGATTCACAAATAAATTCTCTAGAAGAAACGACTTTGAATCTGATTACGAAATTGACAGACATAAACTAGACTTGAAATAAACTAGGGTCTGTTCTTTGACCTTTTCTCAATTTGAAACATAAACACGTCTATCAATGAACGCAAGACACTACTACAAATCTGAGAATTTCAGTAACTATTTCCTAATTAATGTCTTCAATCTAATCTTCCTCCTAATTCATATTGGGAATGGTAAGCACGACTAAACCCTAATAATACTCTTAAACAACGTTAAAATAAAATGAAGGAACTTACATGACTCAATCATATAAATGGATTGCTAGGATACAACGTAGTTTAGGGTTTGCTCTATTATGATTAGGGAGGGTATACGTGGGTCTAAGTAAGATTATGAGTATTTGTATTTGATTAGAAGTGGGTTAAAAACCCAAATTGGCCAATTTCAATTTGTTTTGTTGGTTTATCCTATATAAAGTCATAGCTTAATGTAGTGTTTATAAGTCGTTTGTTATTCCTCTTTACCAAATCTCGGTTTACGGTTCGGGTTGCCACTGCACCGCCAACTCGGGTGTTAATACTGGGTCACAAGGCAGGTATTACATATTTACATATATATGCAAACACTTAATGTGAATACTATTAAATATTCCTGATTTTTGTCTGAAATCAAGATTAGGAATAACTCACCCCCTAATATTCCGTCACTTAGGTATTTAGAACGTGAAATTATAATTGCAATGTTAATTTTTTATATCAAAGTCTGCAAATATTAAACAAGACTTTAAATCAAAAAAATTTAGCCAGAAGTAAACATACTCTTTTGGTTTGAGGATAACCCGTAAATCTGTAAGACTATTCGTTTTCATAAATTGTTATACTTCGTCAGGAGTATAAGATTGTCTTATAAAAATTCGATATTCTTAATTTACTCATAAAAACGAATAAACAATATCTCACATGACTATATTTTATCTAACACATTTTCGGGAATATTAACGATTCTCTTAAATAGTGAATACTGAATAATGTTAAAAAAAGAATCATACTCTTTGGATTTGAACGAAAGGAGTATCATTTTGGAATTTAGGAATGTTTGGAATTTAGAGCTGCCCAAAAGCATGGGCCAACTCAAATGGACATGGCCAGACTAAACAAAAAAACCTAAAATATACATACATGGGCCAACTCAAATATACATACACAGTCACGTGACCGTTTCCAATCCGTTTTACCTTAATTCCGTCACATGAGTTAAAAAATCATACTCCGTAACATGTTTTTCTATCAAATAAATTAGCAGAATTTTAATAAAAAAAATGATTGGTAATTACCAAATTATAGGACACTCGAATAGTTTTAATTTATAATTGAATATTTTGTTTCAGTAATCTTCTTTCTATAAAAGAAGACACCGCTCACAGTTACGTGGCGCAACATAGGAGCACCATTCCAAAATAAGTCCTATTTTTTCATCTTTTGGAATAGTGTCACGTATTAGGGTAAGAAATTGAAATGGGATGGCTTAGGGGAGAAGTAATCTCAACCTTATTAATGATGTGTGTATCGTGAATTGCATCTTTTATGGGTGAATGCAATATGCTTCCATGGAAACTGCACTCATATTCAATGTCCGTGCCTCTTAACCAATTCGTATCTTCCCCATGTCTACATTGCATTTACAACATCTTCAATCTTCAATGTGTTTCCTATTTAATTGCTGCGTATTTCCATCAACTTCCGTCTCATCTCAATCTTTCCAAGTTCTGTTATTATGTATCTCAAATATTTTCTCAACCATTCCCATTCAAAATTTAGGCCTCGGTTGCTCTGTTTCTATATTCTCATACCTGTCACTTCAATGACGGTCTCCAACACTGTTTCCATTGCGACCCTCTGCCAAGGTGTTAGACTTCGAGAATTGAATGTGCGGGTCATATACAAGTGGGAGAGACCGGAGTTCAAGGATAAGTCGAAGACTGAATCTGTCGAAATGCTCCTCATTGATGCTAAGGTATGTTACCTGCTGTCTATGAATACAAGGTTTTTACATTACTGTATCTTACTCATCTTCCGTATTCTGTGTTTCTTAGAACGATTATGTCCAAGCTACTATTAAGAAGCCTCTTATTAAGAAGTTCAAGGACAAATTCGTTGTTGGAGAAGTGTACAACATCAAGAGTCTAACTGTTTCAAACAATGGAGGATATGACAAGGCTACTTCGCACGCCTGCAGACTCAATGTTGAGTTTTCATCGAGAATTACACACCTCCCTAATGACCAATCCATACCAAGTAATTGTTACCGTTTCGTTAGTTTCGATGATATTGTCAATGGCAAAGTACCAACAACGAACTATATTGGTGAGCATCATGATTATTTCTTTCAATGTTGCTGCAAATTGTTCAATTATAATCGAATCCCACAAAATGTTTCGTTCAGTATTCCTCATGTATCGAACCTGTTATTCACACTCCATGGCTCTTCTTCTCTGCAGATATTGTCGACAAGCTATATGAGATAGGACCCCTGATTGAGAGGAAGAACGGCTTCATATGCAGGAGCATCAAATTGGAAGACATAAGGTATTCTCATTGATTCTTGCACTTCAATTCTGCTCTTGATCTTATTTTTTACTTTCTACATCCCTGCCAGTCTCACTCTCTAATATATCTGTCATATTTTTTCGTCGTCATTGTTCAAATCAGAGGTGTGGTTCTTCAGTGCACTCTATGGTCACCACATGCCACTGAGCTTCCTGAACTCCTGAAGTCTTTGCCAAACCCGGAACATTCCAAAATAATTGTTTGTCGATGTGTAGAAGCGAAAACCTATGAATGTATTCTCTCCTGTCCGACATCTTGCGCTTCATTTTTTTGTTTTTTTTCCTTCAATACACTACATCCTGCTAACTATTTCACACCGCAAATCAACAGCTTCTTGGCGTGTTCAAACAACCTTTAACGCCACCAGATTTGAGATTAATCCTAACATACCCGAGGTTGATGCATTCCAAGAGAGGTAAGTAGTTGCTCTCCACAGATACACTACAAATACTTTATCTCAGCCAACGTCCTCCTCTCAATAGAATTCTTGCAGTCTTTCATCGCAGGCCCCAAGTAACTCTCTCCAGTATGTAGAGGAGGGTACGGAGCATGAAAGCTTCGAACTCAGTGTCGACGAAGTGCTCTCAATCAGTGAAATCATCAAGAATGAGAGGGTCCTACATTTTAATTTTTTAAATTTTACAATGTCTGGCCACGTTCGTCGTCTTCTTCCCAATTACACAGCGTTTAATCCCTCATTTGTATCCAATCAGAGTGGTTATTTCTACACCGTTGCAACGGTAGTTGACTTGGAGGCTACCGCTGGGTGGTACTATCACAACTGCAAGTCCTGCCGGTCCAAGGCTGCAAGAAATGAACATGGAAGGTGGATTTGCAGTCGTCCAGGCTGCGCTGGTAATACTTCCGGTTTTCCAGGTCAAGTTCCAAGGTAGGTATTATTCAATTGCAGACAGAATTAGTATGACACTCTTGCATTTGTCTCTCTACAGTGAGCCCCAAATTACACGAGCATTTTGGCTGATATGTCCTCCGACCTTTTTTGTAGGTACCAACTGAAGTTTGCTGTAAAAGATTTCTCAGATATTGAGTGTCACTTTGTTGCTTTCGACTCTCAAATTCAACAGTATGTTGGCGAGTCAGCACAAGCAATGCTTTCCAGAATGGAAAAGGTAGGTTGTTTACTATACCATGCCTCTGTTCTCGAACTTATTTTACATATTCATTACAAGATTGGTTGACCTACAACTATACTCCGCAGGATGGGGACGGTGATTCATTTCTAGGAGAGCTTGCGACTTTTATCGACAATCGTTACCTTTTCAAAATCTTCATACACGACAAGTTCAATGTTGAGCATTCTTCAAAGTCCTACACCGTTCAATGGATGTCTGATGACGTTGACAAGATTCATCATTTTGCCATGAAATATGAAGAAGCTCTTAAGGTTTACCTGTTACAGAATACTCAGCATTATTATATCTCTGTCACCTGCTTCCACTCACAAAGAATTTCATTTCCTGTTCCTTACACACAGCTTCGACTTGAGGAGTATAGTATTACAACGATGAACCTTCGACGGATGTTGGTCAACAGAAATGTAGATCTTAATGCCCTTCTATGTTACAAAATTTAGTTCCTTCCCCATACCCAATTGAGTAAGACAATCTTTATTCCTTTGCAGAATGGCGGATCGTCCTCCAGTGGTGTTAAAATTACCGAGCAATTGACGTTCGTGGGTGAATGTTCTTCCGGAGGAGCCACATCCAAGGAGCCAACACCGACCACCAATGATTTAGAGGTTTACATTTACAATTACTGCCGTTGTAATTCCATTAGTGCCTGTTTTTTTCTTCATATTTTGACCTTACAATATTCCTTTTCACGTTTCAGGTTATCGATTGTGAAGCATCGTCTACTTCATCCCGTATAACTCCGCTTAAGAGGACCAATACTGAAATTCTGATGGAATCCACTACAGGAAATGACGCTGAACTTGACGTCGGTTCTGCCACCAAATATACCAGTGTGTTTGACAAGAAGAAGACTGATTAAGGTGGGATTTATGCAATTACAACAACTGGGAATTGATTTCCATATTTATGCAATTAAAACAATTGGGAATTGATTTCCCCTACTGTATCTTCAAATTTTACTTCAAATTTTGATGTATTTTATGAAAAAACGAAGTCCCGTGTACGTTTCGCAAAATGCTTGCATCACTTTACATCTGTAATTTATTTCCCACCGATGCTTCTCTTAATTTATTTTCCTCAAAATGCCCTTCTCCGCAGTTCTTTACTCAGAACCTTAACCACAAACACCAAAAAGTTTCCAATTAGGAGAAGACTAATTATCTCAAATACCCATTTATGAAAGCACTTTACATTCACAAGTTATGACCCAATTGTATCATTAAATTCTACTTCGTCAATGCATATATTTTCATGTACACCTGACTCCCTCTTCAGTCTTCGCAAATAATCGCCATATTCCATCAGATTGCAGTAGACGGACAGCGATCTCCATCAGATTGTTATCAACAAATTCAATTTGTTTCTTCTGCAGTCGTACAATGATTCCAAAGCCGGAATAATTACTTATATTTGTAGCATCTCAATATATATTGTGATATACAAATAGTATCATGAAATTCTAATTCGGCAACAAATTTACTTTTCCTCCTTCCCCCTTCCGTTTTTGCATCTAATCCCCATATTCAATCAAATTGAAAATCTACACTTTTCGATCGCCATCAGATTGATATCAGAAAATTCAGATTCTTCGTATGTAGTCGTACTATGAGTTCTCGAATTCATTACTCATATTTGTAACATATCAATCTATGTTGTGATAAACCAAATCTGGAATTCTGTACACTACTTTGGATTGGTTACCATTAAAGCATGTAAACTATAGTCTCCGCGTTTACATCGATGTCTCAGGTGTTCTTGCGGTAGCGATCAGGATACAACACATTGTAATCTTCACTACAGTGTCCGTTGATATCTCCGGTGGAATCTTAATCTCATTGGGAATACAACACATAGTTTTCTGCTGCAACTACTCAACTACAAACCTTTTCAACTCCTCTCCATTGACAGCAAAATTACATAAATATATACATTTGTCTTCCAAAAATCACTGTCTCCAGGCACACCAATTCCCTTACACCGTAATTTCCACATTCAGGTATCATGGATAGTGGTAGGAATGAAAACCCAAAGAGTGTCACCAAAATTCAAAAGAGGAGGACGTACCGCAGCGACCAGACAGCAAGTCCTGACTTTGATCCGTCTGTTACAGTAATAGCTAACTCAAAGAAGACGAAAAATGTCCATGGTTAGGATTCCACATTTTTGTAATTTGTACTTCATTTGTGTAGTCGTGTAGTTCTTAATTCCGTCTTGCACGTTGTACCTAAGTTCATTTCTCTTTTTGTCACCACCACGAAGATTGACAAACCAAGTTTTTTTTTCCAGTTGCTTCTAGGTCCCCTTTCAATGATATTACTAATGTGCCTAGCAGTCCTGTACCTACAATTCGCTCATCCGTATCGAGTACACTGACATTTGTTTCTGCAAATGTCATGAATTCCGGTGTCTGCTGTAACTCAGGTCATGCTCCTCCACTCTACTTGACCAATATAATTTTTAATTTGTCGATATATATCAGTAACTTCTCCTGACATTTGCTACAGATGTAGTACCCTCGCGTAATGGCATCGGAGCACTTTGTAGTAATGGCAATCTAATATCGAAGGAAAAAGGTACCGAATAATTCTGTATTGCTGCCTCGCTTAGAGCACCTACTTATACTATAGAGTAATTGATGTGTCACCTAATCCTAAAGATCTGCTGGTCTCTTTTCTTGAAACTACAGGTAAGCAGATTTTGACACACCCTGGTAATGATGTTAACGCTGACAATTACGCGACTGAAAGCTGTGAGGTTGAGGAACATCCAAGGATTCACGAAAACCCTCTACCTGGTGACAAATGTTTTTTTTAATATATGGCAAACAAATTTCAATATTTCTAAATTTGTCCAAAAGGTACATTACTCACCACACAGCTGAATGTCTGTGTCCTACTTCGCCTACAGGTGTGACAGTTGGCACCGACGATATTAACCGCGTTGCTCATGATCGTACACCAGTTCAACATCTCCGTGATGGTATGTACCCTGCTCTTCAGTAATCATTTTCCTCTGTCGTAAGAAATATTGCTAACAGGAGTACTCAGTTTGCTAGAATTTCATTGATTTTATATCTGCATATTACCAGCTATCGAATTTGAGAGACATTTAGTTACATACCTTCTTGCTAAACAAACTCGACTTGATCGCAAACAAATTTTGTCGGATAAACGGAATGGTCATAATTCGTACCAAGAATCAATGTACACTGTCAACGACCCACATAAAGATTGGCGTACAAAGCTTGAACGGCGTAAACACATGGTAAAAATATCGGCTAGAAGATCAAAGAAATTACTTCAATCGTCTCTTCAAAGCTCTCCCGACAAGCAGTTTGAGGATCTGACCACAGGTTCTAATTTCAGATTTTTTTAATTGCATAATAAATAATTGTATCGCAGTCCATCTAAATGAATCATGTGCATCCCCTCTTTTGTTACGTGCAACAACTATTGGCCGTGTTGTGGATGACATTCGTGAGGCTGCAGGGAACGACGCATCAACACCCAGAAGCCTGACATCAAATAGACAGTTCAACTCATCTACACATAGTGATGTAATAATTCAAAGTTTAGCACGTGACATCTTTGGAGAGGTTAGTGGAGATCATTACTGGGGTGATGGTTCAACTCAGGCAACAGGTTAGCTTTGTGTTTAGATCAACGCGTAGAATCAGCGTATTATATAGTATAATGTACCTTAATGTCTTTTTACTCCTTCCAGGGTGGGAAGGCTATGACGATATCGGGGATCCGGAGTATAGGTGCCAAAGATGCGCTGCACTGCTATGGTACGGTGAGAGAGACAGAATGGATCGAAGACCGTTGGTGCCTTCATTCAATATGTGCTGTAGAGATGGTATTGTCGAGTTGCCTTACTTAACTCAACTCCCACAACCTTTGGACGATTTCCTTCACGGTGTGCACCCGAAAAGTGTTCATTTCAAGGATAATATCAGGTCTTATAACTCGATGCACGCTTTCACGTCAAGTGGTGGTAAAATTGATCACTCCGTTAATAAGGGTAGAGGGCCATACACTTACAGGATAGGTGGGCAGAATTCGCATAGAATTGGAAGTCTACTTCCAGTAGATTATCAGCCACCCAAATTCTGCCAACTTTATATATACGACACCGAGGATGAAATAAAAAACAGGAAGAGGGCTCTTATGTAAGTTTATTTTGTTAACTCACTACGTTATTTATGAACAAACTTTTACCGGTGTATTACATTATCGTATCAACGTCTGAGTGTTTTAACATAGTTTCATATGTCCTTAGGGGTCAGTCGCAGACTGCCGACAAGTTTGACGATTATCTCATGGAGGAAATTAAGATGATGATCGACGACTACAACCCTTTGGCGAAGTCATTTCGTATGGCGAGAGACAGTATCTTGAACTCTGAAGACAAGTGTGAGGTCCGGTTGCGCCTTATTAGTGGGAGAGATACCGATGGCAGAGTTTACAATTTGCCTAATGTTTCAGAAGTTGCAGCGCTCATAGTTGGTGACGTTGAAGACATTGTCGACAATAGGGACATTGTTGTTGAAGAAAAAGGTGGACACCTTTAGCGTATTTCAGAATTGCATCCGTCTCACCTGGCACTTCAGTATCCAATCTTTTTTGCATGAGGTGAGGACGGATTTCGCCTTGGTATTAGCCATTCTCAGGAGTATGTTGACAAAAGTTCGAATCCAGAAACTGCACGCAACAGCCTCACACTAAGGGAATGGTTCGCCTTTCGTTTGCAAGATAGGCCCCCAGAGGTTGAGCCTGACACGTTGCTCAGAGGGTCCAGACTTCTTCAACAATTTATTGTCGATGGGTACACAATGATTGAAGCACAAAGACTGAAATATCTTCGATACAATCAGCCTAGCCTACGATCTGAGAACTACAAACAATTGTCTGCTGTAGTGTCCAATGGGCAATCTGACCCGTCGTCAGACGGGGTAAAATACATTGTGTGGACATGACATAGGTCCACCCTGACGCGACCACGCGCGGGTTTGGGGAGGCGAATGAATCTCCATATGAAACGGATCGAATGAAAATTTAAATCGAAGTGGAGTCGCCACCGAACTTTGTGGGAGTTCGGGCCCGTTCGAACCCACTCTATGTCGTAGTGGGCCGTATACAGAATACGGCTCATTTCCGATGTCAGAGTTTATTGGGCTCGTCCCTTTGCATTGCGATACCGATACCGTCATTACCGGTTATCGTGTATTGAATGACTCTCGTGCGCCAACGGTTTCGGGCATCCGGAAACCGAGGATCTGAGTAAGGGGTGAGGGTACGCGTTGGGAAGCCCACAAAGGACACCCAACCCCGCCCGCGCATTAGCGGCCTCTACTAGGATATCGATTGACTTTCTAATACGCGCGTTAGTTAAACGGGAAATTGATATGCAAAGATTATTTTCCCTAAACATGTGAAAGAATTGAAAGGGTTTCTACGTCAATTTAATGCAACTTGATTCTAACGTCAAAGTTGAATTTTAGCATGTGGGTTCATTTTAGTATGATAAAATAAACAACCAAAATTGACAAAAGAAACAACAAACGGTTAGCAACGGTATAACGATATTAACGGTTTGTGCAAATATTAAATTGTGTAGAATGATGCAAGTGAGTTAATGCATGGTTTTGAAAAAGATGTTTCACGTGATTAATTAGGCACGTGTTGACATAAGTCACAAGAAACGGTTAACGAGACTCGAATGCTATTGTAGGACTCACGGTTTGACGTGATAAAGGGCCACTCGACCGAGTCATTGTGGGACTCGACCGAGTGGACCTCTGAAAAAGGTTCTGTCCGGATTTTATGACCCTACTCGACCGAGTTATTGACTAACTCGACCGAGTACGTTGCTACTCGACCGAGTCACTGTGAGACTCGACCGAGTGGAGGTCGTAAAGACATTATGTTTCGATTTTTGTGATGTCACTCGATCGAGTGGCGTAGGCACTCGGTCGAGTGGCACCTGTACGAACCAGGTTCGTTTGCAATTTTGTTGCCGATTTCGAAATTGCTTTTGATTTTGACGATTTGATGAATTGGGCATAAATATCGCGGAATTTATACTCAATTCTGAAATTGCATACTCGTTGTATCTCATATTCGATTATTGAATCGATATGAGATAGTGGAGTGAAAATAAGAGAAAATTGTTTTAAGTCGTTTGAATTAACTATCGCGATATGAGTAGATTTTCTCCGCGTTTAATAATGTCGTGATTCTAGCGAATCGTATGACTATTATTTTAGCATCAACGAAAAAATCGCATTAGTTAATTAAATTGACTAGATCGTTAGATTCGACATCCAATTATGGAATTGGTATCGGCTCTAACGGATCGACACTTTGCTTGAGTTGAAAGACTTGATTCCCTCGGCTTTTCCGACATCGAAATAAATCCCTAGAGATCGTGATGTCGGATCCGCGTCAACGGGTTTCGACCCTTATTAAAATAGAATGCTTGTTTTGGAAAATCGATGGGAATATGCGATGCAAACGAAAATAAACGAATTATTGTTTAGGTTGACCCGTTTCAATAATCAAGTGATCGGGGTGATGGGATAAGCGACCGGCAACGCTGTGTGCAGTACACTTGTATATTCGGATTTTCTTATCCCACCATCACTCACACTCGACACAAATTCGCGAGTATTTTAATGTTTTATAGTACTAGCGATATTAGCGATATTACAGATGTGATAATTAAATAAATAAAAAATAAATAAAAAAGAAGAGAAAAAAGACGAGAGGAAGAGAAGAAGGGAAGAACGGGAATTGACACCCTCAACCTACATGTTTCTTATGCTCGGAATGGACTCGTAGTGACGGCTTGCACGGGAGTTCGAGTATGTAAATTGAGTTGTGGTGGTAGGGATTCGATTCCTAAAGCTAGGTTTAGGGTTTGCAAGGTTGTGGAAGGGTGTGTTGATTAGGGTAGAATTAGGTCAAAAAAGTTGTTGAATGTGTGTTGCATGGGGTTGCTTATATAGGCAAAGCCTAGGCACCCGGCTAGGGTTACTCGACCGAGTAAGTGATTGACTCGGTCGATTGGCCCAGTGCGTCAGCCGTTGGGCTTGAAATAGGCCCACTCGATCGAGTGGGTGGGACACTCGATCGAGTGGCCCAGCTGGGTCGCGCGGGTCCATTGTTTTGGACCGTGACCTGGGTTTTTGTGTTTGACTTGGACTTTTGATGTTGTGAATGGCTGTTTTGTGTGTCTCGGAACGACCTTGACCGAGGTTTGACCCAATCGTTAAAAAATCGGTTTTATTTCCGGTGTCGGTTTTGGCCCAAATAGTCTTGTTTGACTCGGAACGGTCCGCTGGGTCTGATTTTGAGGTCAATTTTGTGAGATTTGTACTCCGTAAGTGCATTAGCTAGTAACTAATGGTTTTGAGCCCATATCCGAGCGCGTAGAAACACGTTAGCGTCCGATCATCATCGGGTGTTTTTTGGGAAACTACCATAGACACCTGGCAGTCAAAATACGGGTGTCTAAACATTGTTCCTTCAAGCTTTGTTGGCGGGAAAGGATACATGAGGGAGAATTACCAGGATACGATGACGATTTGCAAGTGGTGCGGCTACCCTGACTTATTCATCACTTTCACTTGCAATCCCAAGTGGCCCGAAATCGAGCGTTTTGTATCTAAGCGTGGTCTGAAAGCTGAAGACAGGCCAGATATAGTAACCCGGGTATTCAAGCAGAAACTCGATCGACTAATGAGAGATTTCAAGGAGAACCACATCTTCGGTAGAACAAGAGCAGGTACTCATTTGCTTTTCACCTTCTCCTGTTCATCGTTTTAAACCATACCACAGTTTGTCTAACATGTATGTTAACAATTATGTATTTACGCCTTTATTGCAGTTGTCTACACAATCGAGTTTCAGAAACGTGGTCTCCCTCACGCTCATATCTTGCTTTTCCTCCAACGTGAGGACAAATTCCCAGATGCAACTGATGTTGACGGTATAATCTCCGCAGAGATCCCTGATCCATTGGAGAACCCAACCTTACATCAGGCTGTTCGTGACTTAATGATTCACGGGCCATGTGGTCTAGCAAATCCGAAGTCTCCTTGCATGATTGATAGTGTGTATACTAAAAGGTTCCCCAAGGCCTTTTCAGAAAGGACAACAGTCGACGGTGACGGTTACCCTATGTATAGGAGGAGAGACAATGGTGTTACTGTTGAGAAATCTGGTGTTTCAGTGCATAATGGATATGTTGTCCCTTATAACGCTGAGTTTTTGGAGAGGTACCGTGCTCACATAAATGTTGAGTGGTGTAATCAAGCGCGGTCCATAAAATATCTATTCAAGTACATTAATAAGGGGTATGACCGTGTGACCGCTGGGGCTGCAACTAGGACGAATCCAGATGAAATCGACCAAATCCAGGAGTACTATGACTGCCGATATATATCACCATGTGAGGCGACATGGCGTATATTTGCATTCGATATTCATTACAGGACCCCACCGGTTCTTCGATTGGACTATCATCTTCCGAATGAGCAGAATGTTGTAACACCCGCTATTTTTCCTAGCGTTATTGTCTTTACCGTTATGACTCTGTCATAACTTTGTCACATTTCGGCCTTGCATTTCATCATTTTACTAAGCTCTATTTTCATTGTTGAGTTTAATGATATTTATTTATATTTTAAAAAGATTTTTAATTCTTTTAAATCCATTTATTTGATTTTCCTCATAAACTATTTATTTTCCGCGAGGAATTATATTTCTTTACGAATTAACGTTTTTAAGCTCGGATTTAAGTTATTCCTCTTCCTAAAAATGTTTAAATACATTTGTATAATATTTTCAACTAAGAAATATTTTTGTTTACTAAAGAGTAGCCATTTATGATTTTAATACGAAGTTTCGCGAATAATTATTTTCTTACGCGAGGTTTACTCAAATTACCTTGAAATGCCTTTAACTATTTTACGATTATACTTTTTATCAACTTATAAATTATTTGAGACATTTTCCTCACATTTTGGATCGACTAAGCTTCTGGTGACAAATTTTACAACGTATTATTTATACGTTTCATTTTGTCACGTTAAACCGTAAACGTAAGATTATTTTTCTTCCATTTATTCCATGCATTATGATCAACCTTTCATTCTCCTACCTATCACTATTTTGGCTGGTCATTTGGTATATTTCTACATAGTTTTCATCAAAATTTACTTATCATTTATGCTTTAGAAAACTATCCACTTTCTTATCATTCATTTTACAAAAAATTAAACAACATTTCCTCCCTTTTTCTCTCTTGGCTGAGATTTTCCAGCAGCTTTTCTAGCCAAATGTTGTCTCAAATCGAGTCTCGATCGTCTCGTTTTCATCTCCTAAATAATCGTCATTCCGATCCCTTCGTTAAGGTAATAATCGATGTTGTTTTCGATCGTTATTTTCCTTGATTTTCTTAATTTTCTCATGGTATTTTTCCACCATGCTTTTCTTGTGTTGAAGAATTTTTGAATGATCCCAAAGCCGACGAATTTATAATCGACTCGAATTTGGGTTAGAGGTAACGTCGATGTTACTCGGTATTTCATGATTTTAATTGTGTATTTGCATGTATAATTTTTATATTTCATTTTTGACAATATATATTTCATATAATCTGGAAAATTTTTAAAAGTTGAAAATTTGCATGTTTCGGTAATTTTTATCGGTTTTACGAGATTAACGATTAAATCGTCATATTAATTTGTAAAATCGTAATATTCGGCCTAAACTTGTAATATATGATTTTATTCTGTAAAAATGAGATTTTTGATGATTTTTAATAATTTGGTATTTTTCTGATATTTTTTATATCGATTATTGAATTATTACCGTTATCGGACAAAAACGATTAAAAACCGATTTTTATTTCTAGTACTTAAACATTTTATTTTAATATGATTTTTGACGTGGTGAAACTTTCTGATAAAATAGAATTTTATGATTTTTTTTCATAATTTTTCGGAATTGTTAAGTGGATGAATTAATTAATCACTTTAAATCATCGTTTATCGTTAAAACCGCGTTTGTCGTTTAAATTCTCGATTTCTGGTCCTTTGATTAAATCTGGAAAAAAAATGATTTTGATGATTTCATAATAAAATTTAATTTTATGATTTTTAGTGCTTTAATAAAATGTTAGGACGATAAGTTTTATTAATGGAATCGTTAATTGTGAAAACGGGTTTTAAATGACGGTTTTATTGGAATTTGGTAAATATGAAACTTTGGAAAATCTGGAAAATTAGTATATTCTGAAAAATGATGATTTTTAAGTTTAATAATAATTTTTGGACATTAATACTTAAATCGTTTTGTAATTACTATTTTTATTAATCGTTATCGTCGCAATTAGACGATTAACGAGAAAACCCTTTAAAAACCGAGTCTAAGTATTCTGGAAAATTTTCTTTTCTGGACAGAATGTCCATAAATATATTTTAGCTATTTTACGTAATTTTTTTACTATTTATTTAAAGTCCTTAATTTATAAGTATTTATTTTTGGACAAATTACGATTTATCGTTAAAATGTTTCGTCTTACCTAAAAGATTTATTTTTCCAGCTATTTTGAAAATATTTAAATCTGAAACTTTAAGAGTTAAATCATCCCTTAACATACTCTAAATATATTTGTTGGTTTAATTAAATAAAGACGTTCAAATATTTAATTTGATATTTGCCGTAAAATCCTATCTATAATTTTATTGACGAAACTAATAATAATTAGAGAATTTTAGCTTTATAACTTTTGAAAACACCCTGATTAGTAGTATTAAAATGCTTAAGACATTTTTAATCATTTCATAATACTTGTACGATATTTTAATAATTTCATAAACCTAATTGTTCTCGTTTTAGAAATTAATATCGTAAAGGCCGAAAGTATTAGTTTTATAAATCTATATCGTTTACTAAAATGTTGAATTAGTATAAACTAATATTTTTGCTATTTTGATATGATTCTATTTTTGTAAAGTTTCTAAAAATAGAAAGTTTTCTCTTTTAGAATATAATGGTTACTCCTTTTCTCTCCATATTATTTATAATGTTTATATCTTTTGAATATCGATAATGGCTTTGTTTTGGAGTTATGGAATAAGGACAAGTGTGAGGTTAGAGTAATATATTCTAGGTTTTACGGTTTTGCCATCAACTATAAGGCTAGTGTATCAGGAATCGGTACATTGGTTGTTGAACCGGGTGACAGGTATCCCGGGAGTTTTGTACATTTTGACCTTAAGCTTAGGCCTCGTAGTAAGTCGCCGTCATAAGTTGAACTGGGTGACAGGTAATCTCAGGAGGGGTGTGCATTATCTTAAAATAGGGTCATGCATTTATAAGTCGCCGCTCTATTATGGTTGAGTAGCCTAGTTAGAGACCGAAGTTTGATTTGTTTGAACTAAGTTCTCGAAGCTAGATTTTAGTATTCTTCTAGTGAAAGTCTAGCCGTCTACACTACTCCTATCCATAACGCCATTTTGAATATTTTATTGTTATCGATATAATTTGGTTCGCAGGTTGGCAAATATTTTTATGTTTCTTCGGAAACCCATTTATTTATTTCATTTCGCGCTGAAAGCTTATTTTAATATGCTGTTTTATTGTTTTCCATTTTGACTATTTTTCCTATAATAGTAATTACTGTTTTAAAATCATGTTATACGGCTGGGAGAACGTTGACGTTGCTCCTCACTGATTGTGGCTGTTATGTTTTAACATGACAGGTATGCATGTTTCCGGGTGTGGGCTAGCGGGCAGACATGATCCTTGCTCGATTAATTTTAATAATTTTGTTTTGTGGATTGTTAAACCCCTTATTGTGGATTTATTTAATTTTGGGCCAATTTATTTAAGGCCTAATGTTTGACTTTACCATTTAAATTTTTATCTAAACATAGTTACAACGTGTTATAATCCCGACTCTACAGTGTTTCCGCCACTGTATCGCGTTAGATTTTTCTAGGGGATTACAAATGTAGTGTACAAGGAGGACGATCCTATAGAAGATATTCTTACACGATCAAGTGGAGCTAGGACAAAATTCACCGGGTGGTTAGAATACAATGCTGACCACGAAGAATCCAGAAATCTGACTTACGCCGAGTTCCCGACAAAGTACGTCTGGCATCAGAAAGATAAATGTTGGGCACCTCGAAAACAAGGTTTCAGTTTAGGGAGAATGTACCACGTGCCACCTACTGGAGGTGAGCGGTACTACATGAGAACTCTCCTTAATTTCGTGAAAGGACCTACCAGTTACGAGGATATCCGTACCGTCAACGGAACTGTTCACGACACATTCAAAGATGCGTGTTACGCGCTGGGTCTGCTTGGCGATGATAAAGAATATATCGATGCAATAGTGGAGGCAAGTGATTGGGGTTCATTCAGGGTCATTAGACTCGCGTGAAGGGCTCGCCAGCCACAAGCTAGAAGTCATACCTGAGCTGATGACGATAACTCCGTGGGGAATTGGACTTGTCGCATAAGTCCTGGGTGCGGCTGCATGTAGGCCCATCCCGTGAAATGTCGCCGTTGACTTCCGCTGGGGAGATATAGTGGGTTGCACGTCCCTGTTTGAGTCATACCTGTATAAGTCACATAAAATGCATGCAACACGTAGGTAGTAAAATGACTCGCACTGGGGAAAAAAGATTTTTTGAAAGTTTTGAAAATTTTGAAATTTTGAATTTTGGGAATTTTGAAATTTTGAGATGTTTTGAAATTTTGATTTCTAAAGAAATTAGGAAAGTTCGGGATGGATATTTCCGTGCTAGTATCGAGACTAGGCTTGTGGGTTGATTCCAATTAGGATTAGGAAACTTATGGTGTAAGGAGAGATATTGAAAGAGGGCGTAAGGTTGATTGCTATATATAGCCCCTCTTATCATTGATTTTCCTCACAATCCCATTACAATTCACTCCCTTCTTAAAAAGAGAAGCTTTCAATCCTTTCGAGAGACTAGCCATGGGAATTGATAGATTAATTGTGATGTTGCAAGAATGGTCCCGACGCTTCAGGGACACAGATAGGGTAGCTCTCAACCAGACGGGCATAACTCAGCTGATCGTTATTTCTTGGATGCATGCTTGGCTTACTGGGACGACATATATCATGTCTTTGCCTTTCCTCGGGGCGAAGTTTGCCCTTTACCTGAGGAGATTGCAGCTATAGGAGGATGGAACCCGATACTCCGTCCCGCTGTCCCGTACTCGATCTATGACCCAAGGAGGAAGCTTCGAGAATTTCTAGGGCTTTTTCACAACGAGGTATCCCGTATGATGGAGGGTGATAATATTTCTCTGATCGACTTGGCTGAGAAATTTATGAATCCTCTCGATGTCCGGGTCAGACCGGCTTACACCCGTGGGGCTTTTTCTTTCTGCATGCTCCACGTTTATGCTTTCGAGGGTCACATGGATTTGCTATCCTGCATGGGAAACACCCGTCTTTTGACCGTAGTGGACTTGATGGAGACTGAACACAGCCCGGCTTGGCTGATCACGGGCAAGATTATCCAAGGATTGGACAACCGCAAGAGGGACTCATCAATTTGTCTTACCGGGAGCACCCGATTGCTGCAAGTATGTCGGATTTTTATTATTTTTCCAATTTCTCGACTTTTTGATTTTTCGCGGATTGCCTGCTGCAGTGGGCACTCGATCGAGTTACCCTGGAACTCGACCGAGTGCCCTCGTAGAAACCTCCTGATCTGCTCTCAGAGGTACCACTCGATCGAGTCACCCTGGCACTCGATCGAGTGCCCTCGTAAAAGCTCCTTGTTTGTGTTCAGGGGTACCACTCGATCGAGTGTCCCGGGCACTCGACCGAGTGGCCTTAGGCGGACGCTTATTTTGCCTTAAAAACTCATGTTTTTGTTTCCTTTTGCAGATTTGGCTATATGAGAGGTTATCAGTGATAGATCCTCCCCTTGATGCGGGCAACTATCGTCATAACCAGGTGATGACGAGGAGGCGGGCCATTGACTTTTCTCGTCAGATTACCCAGAAATATTGGGACGAGGTATTGTCATTCCATGGTGGTCCGTTAGTTCGATGGGTAGTTCCGTGGTGGTCCATCTATCTTTGGACCGGCTTGGACCCGAGGGACAGAGCCCGTTATCAGGTGATATTATCCTTCAGGCAAACAGTTCATCTTTATCCGGGTCGCATACTAAGGCAGTACGGATGGACCCAGCGAATCCCTGAAGTCGAAGCAGTTGTGAGTGACCCTACCCAACTGACTGATGTGATGTGCGATACATGGATGCAAAGATGGTATACCCGGCACACCTGGCCCATCACTAAATCTCGCCACTCGATATGGGTTTCAGACTCTTACACGAAGTGGACCAAAACAAGCGATGCTAAAGCCCGAGCTGCTCTGAAGGTTGATGAAGCTTTCGACCTGCCGCGAAGGGAGCAAGCTAAGGACAATAGGGGCTTTTTTGACGAAGGAGACACTCCTGCTACCCTAGTCCGTCTTATGTCAGGACAAAAGAAGAAGACCAAGACTCAAGCTGGAGGGTCTAGTGCTAAAGGTGCTTGGGGGAAGGTGAGCCCCCAGACTGACTTGGAAAGGAGACTGGGCCCAAGGCTACCCGTGCAGGACCGACTTGGCCCACGGGATAGATTACCCGAGCACGTGCGGGCTCGCATTGGACCAAAGACTGTGGTAGAAGACCCGTCGTCGAAGAAACGGGCTCGTGCTAAGGAGGTTCCACTTGTGACTCGGGAACGCTCGCCATCACCTCGAAGACCTCAAGCTCCACGCGACCCGAAGGACAAGGGGAAGGGGAAAATGCCCGGATATTAGTCTCCATTATTATTATTTGAATATTATTATTATGATCGGTTTAATAAAGACGTATTAATGAATAACGTTCCTGTCTTTTCGTTTATTGCAATGGTTGTACCCTTTTGAGGGGTTGCCTACGTATCCATAATTAGTGGAATCAAACCAAACGTAGTTCAAAATTGATTTGATTGATTTTTGCAATTTTTGAAATACATCAAGATTATTAATTCGAGATGTGCGACAGTAGAATAATTAATTCTAACTTATTGACTTGTCTATAATTTTTGAAAATTTATAAAAAGACAAACTTTTATAATTTTTTTTGCAAATGACATTGAGATGGGGTTTATGGGTAGTAGCGCTTCAGCTGGTCCAAGTTGGTTGGGTTGACAAATTCGTTCCCGTCCAAGTCTGTCAGCATCACCGCTCCTCCTGATAGGACCTTCTTGACTAAGTATGGCCCAGCCCAATTGCGTTTGAATTTACCCGTTGGGTCAACCGGTAGTAAGGCACGAACCGATTTTAGGACCAGATCCCCTTCTTTGATGTTTCTGGGCCTAACTCTTTTGTTGAAAGCCCGTTGGATCCTCTTTTGATATATTTGGATATTGTTGAGAGCCTGTGATCGCCGTTCGTCTAAAAGGACTAGCGAATCGTATCGGGCTTGGACCCAATCTGCCTCAGATACTTGGCTTTCAAGTAAAATCCTGAGGGATGACACTTCTAGTTTGACTGGTTGGACCGCTTTCATTCCGTATGTCAAGTAATACGGGGTTGCTCCGATTGCGGTGCGGATTGACGTTTGGTACCCCCATAAGGCGAAGGGTATTTTGTCGGGCCAGTCCCGGTAATTCTCAGCCATCTTTTTAAGTATGGTGACAATTTTTTTGTTAGCCGCTTCTACCGCTCCGTTTGTTTGGGGTCGGTAAGGTGAGGATGTATGTCTTTGAATCTTATATTTTGCCAGCAATGCGACAGTTTCAGCTTGAAAGTGGGTCCCGTGATCGCTAATAAATTCATGAGGGATCCCATACTGGCATATGATCTTGTTCTGGATAAACTTGGCCATGTGCTTGGCATTCAAGACACAATATGACTCGGCTTCGACCCATTTGGTGAAGTAGTCGATGGCCACTAAAATGAAGCAATGACCTCCCGTCCCGGAAGGATGCACCATCCCAATTATGTCTATACCCCATGTCGAAAATGGCCACGGTGATGTCATGGTTTATAAGAGGGAAGATGACATATGTTGTACATTGGCAAAGATCTGACAGTTATGGCAGTGTTTGACATACAACTGACAGTCTGTTTCCATGGTGTTCCAATAATACCCGAGCCTCATGATTTTTCGGGCTAGCATATGGGCGTTCATATGCGGGCCATTTTCACCATCGTGTACTTCGGCCATAACCTTTTCGGCCTGTGCTTTATCGATACATAGGAGGAGAGCTCCCTGTGCCGTTTTTTTGTATAACTGCCCGTCATCCATGCGAACAAATTGGGTTGCCAATCTTCACAAGGCTTTCTTGGCCCGGTTTTCAGTTCCCGGGGGATACTCTCCCGTTGCCAAGTAGGTTAGGACTGACTGATACCAAGGTTCCGGGTTGGCTAGCTCGATGTCCTGAATGGCATGGATGTAGGCCGGCTCGGACCGTCTTTCGACACAGATCGGCATGCTGGTCGGGTGATCCGGGATGTTCAGTAGAGATGCTAATTTGGAAAGTGCATCTGCAAATTGATTTTCTTACCGGGGCAGATAAATGTATTCTACCTTCTGGAATTGTTTCTTCAGAACCCTTACTCGTGCTTGGTAAGCTACGAGATTGGCGTTCCGAGTCTTCCATTTTTGGAGAGCCTGATTGATGACCAATGATGAATCACCGTGGACCCGGAGGTTTGTTACCCCTAAATTGGCGGCGGCTTGCAACCCGTGAATGCATGCTTCGTATTCGGCTGCGTTATTGGTTACGTCAAAGTCCAATTTAATGGATAATGGGGTGTGTTTCCCTCGTGGTGAGATTAACAGAATCCCGACCCCGAATCCTCGAAAGTTGGATGCTCCATCAAAATACAAACCCCATGTTTCGGTGTCAATATGGAATATGTCTTCATCAGGAAAGGCCCAAGTATCGGTGTGGCCTTCTTTGGATATTGGACTATCGGCAAAGAATTCTGCCACTACCCGGCCCTTGATGGCTTTTAATGGTACAAACTTGAGATCAAACTCAGATAACATTAAAGTCCATCTGGACATCCTGCCATTGAGGATGGGCTTCTCGAACAGGTACTTGATAGGGTCCATTTTGGATAATACATGTACCTCGTGACTTAGCATGTAGTGTCGGAGCTTTTTAGTGGCCCAAAACAGAGCTAGGCACGTCTTTTCGAGCATCGTATATTTGCATTCATATTTGAGGAACTTTTTACTGATGTAGTAAATAGCCCGTTCTTCTGAATCGACTGTCTGGGCTAGCATAGCCCCCATGGCTGTCTCGGTCGTTGTTAGGTATAACGACAAGGGTAAGCCGGGTTGAGGTGGCATTAATACTGGCGGTGCAGACAGAATCTCCTTGATTTTATCGAAAGCCACTTGACATTTGTCGTCCCACAGTACCCGTTCCCCTATCTTCAGTTTCTTGAAAATTGGCTCACATACCATGGTTAATTTTGAAATGAACCGGCTGATGTATTGGACTTTCCCGAGAAACCCCCGTATTTCTTTTTCGGTCTTGGGTGGCTGCATCTCGGTGATGGCTTTAATTTTAGCTGGGTCGACTTCGATGCCGCGTTGGCTAACGATATGGCCCAGTAATTTGCCCAATGTTACTCCAAAACTGCATTTTTGAGGGTTTAGCCTCATGTTGTATTTGCGCAGTCGGGTAAAAAAAATTCTTAGGGCCGCAATGTGCCCATTCCGGTCTTTGGACTTAACGATCAAATCGTCCACATAGACCTCCACTTGTTTGTGCATCATGTTGTAGACACCCGCATTTTGACTGCCAAGTGTCTATGGTAGTCTCCGACAAACACCCGATGATAATCGGACGCAAACGTGACTTGGTATACTCGGACCTGGGCTCGGAATCAATAATATCCGACATGGACTTTTAGCGGAGTAATAATCTCATAAAACAGACCTCAAATCCAGGCCCAGTGGGTCGTTCCGAGCAAAATAAGACTAATTTGGGCCAAAACCGACACCAAAAATAAATCCCGTCTTTTAGCGATCGGGTCAAAACCCGGTCAAGGACCCCGTCACACAAATCAGCCCAATTCACCTTCTAGAAACTGGCGCCCAAATCAGAATTCAAAAAGCAAATCAAATCAAAAAGTCAACCCTTCCTAAATTAACTCAACTCACCCAACTCACTCACTCTATAAATACACCTCTAACCCTATTCGTTTTTTCAGTTTTGAGAGTTTAAGGAGAGCCTTTGCAAACCTCATTCACCCTACATCTTCTACCCTAATCTACCTAAAACATCCCACACTACAACCCCAAGCAAAACAATACAAAAAACCGAGCCATTTTGCTCTCAAAAACCGACGGCGCACACACACACATATACACACCATAACTCATGTTCATCCTCGATACTCCGGCGTCCCGTCGCTATTTACGAGTCTATTTCCGAGGCCTATACCAACCATGTATGTTGAGGGTGTCCTAAACCCCATTTCGACCCTTACTACTTTGTTTCTATTTACATTTTCGCATTATTTATATTATAACTATACTAGTATCATAACACTAACTTTTAACATAACACTAACATTTTTATTTCTCGTATACTAACTTTATCTTTTCGTTACTAACACTATAATACCGCGTATATATATATATATTAATACTAGTATTCGGTTTCAAATACGTTTGACTACGACGATCACCTAAAGTCCGTCTAATCCCTTTACGAGTAACGACGGAGGTGGAGCCCTTTCGAGGAGCCCCGCCCCAATGTTCTCAAGGGCGTGACGTGATTGCAATCGGTCGTAGTTGAACGCATTCGATCCCATTTCAATTAGTACGAAACCCGTTGACACGAAAACCGACATCACATAATCCGGAAGGATTAGTTTCGATGTCGTGACGTAGAGGGATGCAATTTCGTTACTAATTCAAAATTCCTAATCTAACAAAAACATAAATCGAGTAAATAAACCCACATTGGCACGTGATTATAAAAAATGACGATTTTTTCGACAAATAAAAAATACCCGACCAGACCCCCATGCGAGTCGCACGCCGGTCAGGCGACTCGCGGGGAGGCCTGTTTGGCCGAGCTCCGTTTCTCGTTTTCTCGACTTTCTACCCTTTTCGGTCCTTACATTAATATGCGACCTTCGCGACATATGTCCATATTTTGAGACTCGTCTTTTTTTTACGACTTTTAGTTAACGCGTGTAAAGGCCATCACGTGAACCCATTTTTCTAAAACTCATGCACATCACGACACTCAAAACGATTTTGATCGACGGTCTAGCACTATTATTTTTATGTCGACGACTCTTTAGTCGTATCCGACACATAATTAATTTAGACTCCATTTTTTCGAGGTGATAAGTCGAG
This sequence comes from Agrostemma githago, assembly GCA_958450325.1. Classification (NCBI taxonomy): domain Eukaryota; kingdom Viridiplantae; phylum Streptophyta; class Magnoliopsida; order Caryophyllales; family Caryophyllaceae; genus Agrostemma; species Agrostemma githago. The sequence continues at coordinate 18,193,047 of OY288248.1, forward strand.
ACAAGACATCGAGGTTCGAGATCGGGTTAGATTCACGCCTAGGTCTCGAACCTCCGTCCTTTGATTAATATGCAATATAATGCGTTATTAATTAAGGTTCGTCTGTCTAACTAATTCACGATCTAGGGTATATTTTTTTTATACACGGGTCTTTGTCGAGTCGTGTATTTTATTTATCGCTTTTCTTATTTAGTTTATTATTTCTTCTAATCGTTATAATAATCGTTGTATTGTGAATTCCGGGTTGTATTTCCGCCCGTGTAACTTGTACATTACTTATTTTCAAGTTTCGTTTATTTACTTGCTTATCGCTTTATAAATGAACCTCGCATGCTAAATCACTTCGACCATAATTAGATGCATTAAATGACGTAATTCATATATAATTCACATGTTTAGCTAAAAACGCTGTTTGCATATCATTTTATCATTTTACTAACGCGCGTACACGAACACGAACGGTGTCTTAGTAGAGGCCGCCATGTGCGGGCGGGGTTGGGTGTCCTTAGTGGGCTTCCCAACACGTACCCTCACCCCTTACTCAGAACCTCGGTTTCCGTATGCCCGAAACCGTTGGTGCACGAGAGTCATTTTATATACGAAAGCCGGTGTAAACGGTATCGGTATAATAATGCAAAGGGACGAGCCCCATGAACTCTGAAATCGAAGTGGGCTTACTTTGTGTACAGCCCATGACGATATAGAGTGGGCTCGTATGGTTCTGAATAACCACAAAATTCGGTGGCGACTCCGTTTTGACTTAAATTTCGAACCCGAGAACAATCTCACCACGAGATTCATTCGCCTACCCAAACCCGCGCGTGGCCGCGTCGAGGTGGACCTACGTCATGTCCACAATTTGGCGACTCCGCTGGGGATACCTGATGTACCACTAGTCATCGGGGTTCCTTGGGTGAGACTCGAAAAGAAATCGTTCGTATATTAGTGCGCGCGCATTAGTTTAATGATTCATGCATAACCCAAATTTTTGCCCGGGCCGGTTACTTGTGACCGACGTCCCACTATACCACGGTGCATTCCTACATGGGTGCGCTAAAGACTTCGATGGTGGAACTCGTAAGGGTTTCGCGGCATGTCCTAAGACCAACTCGGCTTAGGGAGTCCGTCCTCTATACGAGAATACTATCGTCGTTGGTATAGACCCTATTTTGACCGACCGAGACTTAGCGTAAAGCATACATAAGCGTCGTTATAATGCTTGTTTGACTACGTGCAACTTGGTTTCCGTGACATTTTTTTTTAAAAAACCGTCATTTCAAAAAATGCATATTTCCAAAAACACCAAATTTTGAAAAACCCGAAATACTGTCTGTTTCGGGACCCGTCTTTTCAAAATATCCAATTTTCAAAAACTCGGAATGCCGCCGAAATTTAGGATCGACGATTTGACTCAAAATATCCTTTTCTTTAGTCGGCATGCCGTCCGTTTTAACTCTCGAATTTTCGACACCATTCTGATTTTCTGAATTTTCAAAATTCTAATCTTGGTTTTCGAAATTCCTTTTTCAATTTTCGAACTCTCGGAAATTCACCCATTTTATATTCAAATTTCAAACATCCAACCTTCCTAGTGAGCCTTCCTCATTATAGGACCTACCGTCTAGACGTGTGTCGGGTCTTTGCATAGTTTGTCGAAAGTTTATAGAGTCGGAACTCCGTCGATCTTACATCACGAGTTTCCCCCCCTTTCCCGAGTCCGCCTTATCGGTCAAGGCACGACCAACCTGCGTAGGGCATACCCCTACAAAGGAAAGTCCGTCCATACACTCGAGTCAAAAGTCTGGGGAAAAGTCTCACGTGGACCTTCCTTCGAACGAGATTAGGCCCACAAAGCCAATGTCCTAAGGAAGTTACACCACCCACGAGTCATCCGTCTAGGTGTCTTTCTCGAGTCTTTAGTCTTCTTTCCTAGTGTCGCTCGGGATGTACTTTTTTTATGATTCCAAGATCTGGGTTCGGTTACTGATTACACGGTGTTCTTACAGACAGGCCACCGGCAACCAGACACGCCCGCAGGATGGCTACTTTGAACAGTCTGCAAACCTCTTTGGACGCCATGATCAAGAAGCAAACCGACATCGAAGCCCAACTGACTGAAATGAGGGCTGGCCAAGTGGCCATCGTTGCTCGCCTAGCTACAGTGGAGCAAACGACTCCTAATGTCGAGACCACTGGGCCTCTAGCTGAACTGGTCAGCGCGGTACGCCGACTAGAAGGGAGTAACAATATCCACCGAGAGAATAGCCGAGAGTACTCCACGGTGAGTGACAAACTACCCGCAAACCTGAACCTTACAGGCTTGCCCATGTTTGAGGGAACTGAAGACCCGTTACTACATGTACGGGCCTTCAAGGAATTCATGGCCATCAAGGGAGTGGATTCGTCCATGTTCAAGAACCTCTTTGCTGCATCTCTCGAGAAACACCCACGGGCCTGGTACTACAGGCTAGACCCGAAGAATTTCCCTACCTGGGATGATGTGGCCACCAAGTTCGCTCGGAACTATGTTGACAACACCAAGATCCAAACCACAATGCGATCTCTGGAGGTTATGGCCCAAGAGCCGAAGGAAGGTTTTACTAAATACCTTCAACGCTGGAGGGCCAAGAGCGTGAAACTGGTTGATAAGCCCAATGAGAAGACTTTGGTGGATGCTTTTGTGAAGAACCTCCTCCCTTCTTACCGGGTTCACCTCCGGTACGCTGTCATACCCAATTTCACCACCCTTACTGAAATGGGTATGAGGATTGAAGACGATCTGAGACTGGAAGGCCTCACTAAGGCCGCTAGAAAAGGGTACCAAGGGGCTTCTTCCTCCACCACTAAGCCCCAGGCTGCCACTCGCAACATTTTTGACGCGGTTAATCTACTAGATGCCCCGTCCAAGAAGAGCACCCCACCTTGGGTTTTCACTGATATAGGTACCACCTATACCTATGCCTTACAAAGGCTGTCCTCCAAAGGCCTAATCCAAGCGATAGGCCCAACTCCTGAAGTTCCAGTCGAGCGACGCTCCAAGAACTACAATGCTCAGGCCTATTGCCAATACCACCGGGGCAATGGGCATGATACCAAAAAGTGTTGGAAGCTGAAACACTTGATTCCGGACCTGATCGAGAGCGGTAAAATCCCGCTACCCGGAGATAAGCCAAGCAACAAGGAGAACCCTTTCAGCTCCCATGCCATCTTTGCCGGGGAGGTGATTGATTGCTCTCACCTTATCTCTCCATTTATCCCGCAAGTGAACGGGATCTGGTTTGATGACGAGGATGATGTCTACCTCGCTAAAGGGGAAACCGTTCCCATCACCCCTGAACAGATTCGCGAGGCCAAAACCCGAGTCCTAGCCAGCAACCACCTTGGTCGTCCCTATCTAGCCACAAGCACTAGGAACATCCCCATCCCGACAACCATCACCGATCCACTCGGGATGGAAGTCGCCCCTGAAGAGCCTACCGCTGAAACGGCTATTGTGAAGCAACTGAAGAAGACCCGAGTTGACCTCACTATATGGCAACTCTTAGTCAGCTCACAAGAACATCGAGAAGCACTTACAAAGGCTCTCGATCAAGTCACGATCGACTCTTTGGCTCCCCCTGCTGAAATGGTAGCCACGGTTCTACCCCACCTAAAGGGTAAGGCCAAGGAAGGAGGCCCAATGATCACCTTTTCTAAAGCCGACCTGCCGCCATTTGGGGCCTCCCACAACCTGGCCCTCTACATCACGGTGATTTGCCGAGGAAAATACCTCCCTATGACCTTGGTTGATGACGGGTCCGCTGTAAATGTCCTTCCTCTGAGGACCGCCAAAGCCCTCGGCATTACCGAGACTGACTATATCCCGACGGCTCAGACCATCCAAGCTTTTGATGGGAGTCCAAAGTCGGTAGCTGGGGCCATAAAACTGACCATCATAACGGGCCCAATAGAAAAGGAGCTTGAATTCCAGGTGATTGATGTCACCTCATCCTTCAACTTGCTCCTAGGAAGGCCGTGGATCCACGCGGTCAAGGCGGTATCCTCCACTCTCCACCGAAAGATCAAAATGCCTCTGCTCAACGATGTTATTACCTTAGAGGCAACCCCAATGACCGTGGCTAGCTGTAATGCCACGGGCCGCACGGACCTCTGGGGGTTCGACTTTGTGGGGATGATCGAGGAAGAGTACCTCTTTAGGCCTTACTTCACCACAAGCATTGACACAATGCTCCAAAACCTAGGGTACCTTCCGGGGGCTACCTCTCGACCCGACCTTCCAGCTGGGAAGATCATCGAGGTCCTTAAGGACGAAGACTCTCACTTTGGCCTTGGGTATGCCGCCACTCCGGGCAACATTGTCCGAGCAGGAATCGAAAAAGCCTGCAACATCATGAAGGGTATCCACTTGAGCCCTTACAGCCCACGGTTGGCCGACTACTTTGTCACACCCGTATTTGGGGCTATCCAGGTTGGACTGTACCGACCTAATGCTACGCACCTCGGGACCCACTCGGCCCGGGACTGCAACTACATCCCGGATGATGTGTTCGCCCTCATCCAGTCTGATGAAGCTAATGATGCTGAGCCCGCGCTGGGGTTGCTCTTCGGAGAAGACACCATGGCCCCGACCCCAAAAGAAGACCTGGTCAACCTGATTCTCCGCAGCAACAGGTTTGACCCGACCAAGCTAATCTCGGATGTCGGTTCCGAGACAGGAAACAGGGCCTGGAGGAAGACTGTCAAATGGACTGACAGTCAAGGAAAGATCTACAAGCTGGTCACCGGAGAGGGAGACATTGCTGAGTCTGAGTCCGAGTCTGAGTCGGAGTCAGAGTCAGAGTCTGAGGTCGAGTCTAGGGAAGTCGGTGCTAGAGTCACTCCTGTAACCCCTCTCCCTTCTATCATTCCTGCTGCTGGCACTTCGGGGTCTGTCCCGAGTGCCTTACCAATTCCGCCACTGACCAATGATCAGATGGCTGCTCTCTTTGAGCTGTTTTCCAAATTTTCAACCAATAATAACAACCGTTCTGCTTACGACTTGTCTCTTTTAAATTTTGCTTTCAAAAATGCTTTATGCTATGACATTGAGAAATCCGACGAACAGGTACCCCTACCTCCACATCTGATCGAGCAACTAGAGAAAAGGGAATCCCGGAATCTGGTAATCGAAGAAACCGAGTCCATAAACGTGGGAACAACCTTAGAGCCTCAGATACTTAAGATAGGGTTATCCTTAGATCCCGAGGAGAAACAACAATTCATAAACCTCCTCCAAGAATTCAAAGATGTCTTCGCATGGTCCTACAAGGACATGCCGGGGATAGACCGGGAAATAGCCAAGCACCGCATACCTATCAAAGACGGGTGCAAACCGGTCAAGCAGAAGCTTCGTCGAATGAGGCCCGAGTGGTCTCTCAAGGTAAAGGAAGAAGTCGATAAACAGTTCAAAGCCGGCTTCATACAAGTGTCCGAGTACCCGGACTGGGTGGCAAACATCGTGCCGGTTCCTAAAAAGGACGGTAAGGTGCGGGTGTGCGTAGATTTTCGGGATCTTAACAAAGCAAGCCCGAAGGATGATTTTCCGTTACCACACATCGATATACTGGTGGATAACACGGCCGATCATGCCCTTCTATCATTCATGGACGGGTATGCCGGATATAATCAAATCAAGATGGCGGAAGAAGATATGAGTAAGACTACCTTCACCACACCTTGGGGTACTTACTGCTATACCGTCATGCCATTTGGTCTCATTAATGTCGGGGCCATATACCAAAGGACCGCTACCACTTTATTACACGACATGATGCATAAAGAGGTAGAAGTTTATGTGGACGACATGATCGTCAAATCCAAAGAACGGGACGGTCACATCACCGCCCTAAGAAAATTCTTCACCCGATTGCGCAAATACAACATGAGACTAAACCCTCAAAAGTGCAGTTTCGGGGTAACGTCAGGCAAATTACTGGGTCATATCGTTAGCCAACGAGGTATCGAGGTCGACCCAGCTAAAATCAAAGCCATCACCGAGATGCAAGCTCCTAAAACTGAAAAAGAAATAAGGGGATTTCTCGGGAAAGTCCAGTATATTAGTCAATTCATTTCCAAACTAACCATGGTATGTGAACCAATTTTCAAGAAACTGAAAATAGGGGAACGAATACTATGGGATGATAAGTGCCAAGCTGCTTTCGACAAAATCAAGGAAATTCTGTCTGCTCCGCCAGTCTTAATGCCGCTTCAGCCCGGTTTTCCTCTGTCGTTATACCTAACAACGACCGATACAGCCATGGGGGCTATGCTGGCCCAGACGGTTGACTCCGAAGAAAGAGCCATCTATTACATCAGCAAGAAGTTTTTAGAGTATGAGTGCAAATATACCATGCTCGAAAAGACGTGTTTGGCTTTAGTCTGGGCCACCAAGAAGCTCCGACACTATATGCTCAGCTACGAGGTCCATGTGTTATCCAGGATGGACCCCATCAAATACCTCTTTGAAAAACCCATCCTCAATGGCCGAATTTCTAGATGGACTCTAATGTTGGCAGAGTTCGACCTAAAATTTGTGCCATTAAAGGCCATTAAGGGACGGGTGGTAGCTGAATTCCTCGCTGACAGCCCGGTAACTGAAGAAGGACACACCGACACCTGGTCCTTCCCAGACGAAGATATTTTCCATACCGATGCCGAAACGTGGGATTTATACTTCGATGGAGCATCTAATTTTCGAGGGTTTGGAGTCGGGATACTCCTGATCTCACCAAGAGGGGAGCATACACCCGTCTCCATCAAACTGGACTTCGATGTTACCAATAATGCAGCAGAATACGAAGCATGCAATTACGGGCTACAAGCCGCCGCCAATCTGGGGATCACAAATCTCCGGGTACATGGTGACTCATCCTTGGTCATTAACCAAGCACTGCAAAAATGGAAGACTCGGAATGCTAATCTCGTGGCCTACCAGGCACAGGTAAGGGATCTCGAGAAACAATTCCAGAAGGTAGAATACATATACCTGCCTCGGGAAGAGAATCAGTTTGCGGATGCACTTTCAAAATTGGCATCTCTGCTAAATATTCCCGACCACGTGACCAGTATGCCAATTTGCGTCGAAAGACGGTCCGAGCCGGCATATGTTCACGATATTGAAGACATTGAGATAACTGACCCCGAACCATGGTATCAGGCTGTGTTAAAATACCTGACAAACGGAGAATATCCTCCCGGGATGGAAGCGCGGGCCAAAAAAGCCTTACGAAGGCTAGCCACTCAGTTCATCTGTACTGATGATGGACAACTGTACAAAAAGACGGCACAAGGGGCTCTTCTCCTTTGTGTTGACAAGTATAAGGCTGAGAAGGTTATGGTCGAAGTACATGATGGTGAAAACGGCCCACATATGAATGCCCACATGCTGGTCCGAAAAATCATGAGGCTCGGTTATTACTGAAATACTATGGAAGCCGACTGCCAGTTATATGTCAAACATTGTCATAACTGTCAAATCTTCGGCAATGTGCAACATATGCCGTCATCTTTACTCTATACCATGACGTCACCCTGGCCGTTCTCAACATGGGGTATCGACATAATCAGGAAAATAAATCCCTCTGGTACTGGTGGGCACTGCTTTATTTTAGTAGCTATCGACTATTTCACCAAGTGGGTCGAAGCTGAGTCGTATCGCATTCTCAATGCTAAGCATGTCGCCAAGTTCATTCAGAACAAGATAATATGCCGATATGGGATTCCTTATGAGTTCATCAGTGATCACGGAACTCATTTCCAAGCTGAGACCACAGCCTTGCTGACTAAATATAAAATTCAAAGGCACACGTCCTCGCCTTACCGTCCCCAAACGAATGGAGCAGTGGAGGCGGCCAATAAAACAATTGTCACCATACTCAAAAAGATGGCTGATAATTACCGGGATTGGCCCGACAAAATACCTTTTGCCTTATGGGGGTACTGGACGTCAATTCGCACCGCAACCGGGGCAACACCGTATTACCTAACCTATGGGATGGAAGCGGTCCAGCCTGTCGAGTTGGAGGTACCGTCCCTCAGAATTCTGCTAGAAAGCCAAGTACCCGAGGCTGACTGGGTTCGAGCGCGGTATGACTTGTTGGTTCTACTAGATGAGCGACGAAATCGTGCCCTCAACAATATCCAAATCTACCAGAAGAGGATCCAACGGGCCTTCAACAAAAGGGTAAGGCCCAGAAACATTAAAGAAGGGATCTAGTCCTTAAGTCTATTCGAGCTTTGCTACCGGTTGACCCAAGGGGAAAATTCAAACCCAACTGGGCTGGGCCATATCTGGTAAAGAAAATACTATCAGGGGGAGCAGTAATGCTGACGGACCTGGATGGGAATGAGTTCGTCAACCCGACCAACCTGGACCAGCTGAAACGTTACTACCCTTAGCCATTTCTCAATGTCATTAGCCAAATTTATCAAAATCTTTATTTTACGAAAAAGCAAGGCAATGAGCTAGAATTATTTATTCTACTGTCACAAAACATCTTGAACCATTAGTCTTGGTGTAATTCGAGATTGCAAATTTACTAAGCTTGAACTACGTTTGGTTTGATTTTGCTAAATTGCGGATACGTAGGCAGCCCCTCAAAAGGGCACAACCAATGCAATCGAGAAAAGACAGGAACGGTTTAATAATAAACTTTTTATTAATTCAAAAAAAAAAACCCGATAAACTCGGGAGATTACAAAATGCAGGAATTCAAAAATACAAAAAAAAACACACGACCAAAAATAATAATAATACTTAAATAGTAATAAAGCTGAAGGACTCGGCATTCAGGGCATCTTGCCCTTCCCCTTGTCCTTGGCCTCCTTAGCCGTCCACTGATGACGACGCGGAGGGGAGCGTTCCCGAATCACCACGGGAACCTCTCTGGCTCGGGTTCGCTCGTTTGAGCCCGAATCCTCTATCACCTCGATAGGGCCAAGTCGGGCCCTCACGGCCTCAGGAAGCCGGTCACGCGGACCCAGTCGGTCCCGTGCCGCCAGCCTGGGCCCGAGGCGTCTCTCTAAATCAATCTGGGGGCTTGGCCGCCCCCGTGTGCTGCTAGAACCGACCTCCTTAGATCGAGTCTTAGTTTGTGACTTAAGACCCGATTCTTCCCGGGCTGCAGCTTCAGGAATATCTCTCCCAACGAAGAGATCCCTGTTATCTTTCGCCGTCTCGCGGCGAACCAGTTCAAAGGTCTCATCAAGCTTCAAGGCCTTGCGAGCTTCCTCGGACTCCTCGGAAGTCCATTTCTGGTAAGCCCTAGACACCCAAGCGGATTGGCAAGGGCTGGGTATAGTCCATATAGGACGAGTGAACCATCTCTGCAACCAGGTGTCGCACATAGCGTCTGTCAGTTGGAGCGAGACGCTGATAATGGCTTCAGTCTCAGGAATGCGCTGAGACAAACCGAACTGCCTCAGGATGCGGTCCGGGTAAATATGAACTGTCCAGTCAAGGGACAGAATCGCCAAATAGCGAGCTTGGTCTCTCTTGGCCAATCCAGTCAACCCAGAATAGGAATCAAGTTGTCCCGATCTTTCCTAAAAAAAATCCCTAAAATTTTCTGTGACAAAAATTGTGATAACATCCTTTTCAAAAATCGTGGCATTTTTGAAAATTCGGTATCTTTCCTCCCCAGCGCGAGTCAGTGTTTTGCCTATGTGTTACATACAAATTGTTATGTGTCAAGCATACAGGTACACTCCAGACTTCAGAAGCAAGTCTCCGCAGAACTATTTTATCCCTCCAACATAAGTCGGTGATTCCCCCGAGATGCTACATCCAAGGCAGGATGTGTCAGCATACGGGTACACCTACATCCCCAAAGGTGATTTTGACTCCCCACGGAGCTACCATCATCAGGACAGGTACGATCCTTTGCTTATGGCTGGCGAGCCTTCACGCAAGTCTACTGGACTATAAACGACCCGGCCGGAAAGCTGCCAGGTCGTAATCTGCGATTGGCCTGGTAGCTACTCTGACTTTCGCCTTGTCCAAGCCTCAGTCAGAGTGGGGGCTCTGTAGACACCCGCATTTTGACTGCCAGGTGTCTATGGTAGTCTCCGACAAACACCCGATGATGATCGGACGCAAACGTGACTTGGTATACTCGGACCTGGGCTCGGAATCAATAATATCCGACATGGACTTTTAGCGGAGCAATAATCTCATAAAACAGACCTCAAATCCAGGCCCAGTGGGTCGTTCCGAGCAAAATAAGACTAATTTGGGCCAAAACCGACACCAAAAATAAATCCCGTCTTTTAGCGACCGGGTCGAAACCCGGTCAAGGACGAACCCGTCACACAAATCAACCCAATTCACCTTCTAGAAAGTGGCGCCCAAATCAGAATTCAAAAAGCAAATCAAATCAAAAAGTCAACCCTTCCTAAATTAACTCAACTCACCCAACTCACTCACTCTATAAATACACCCCTAACCCTATTCATTTTTTCAGTTTTGAGAGTTTAAGGCGAGCCTTTGCAAACCTCATTCACCCTACATCTTCTACCCTAATCTACCTAAAACATCCCACACTACAACCCCAAGCAAAACAATACAAAAAACCGAGCCATTTTGCTCTCAAAAACCGACGGCACACACACACATATACACACCATAACTCACGTTCATCCTCGATACTCCGGCGTCCGGTCGCTATTTACGAGTCTATTTCCGAGGCCTATACCAAGCATGTATGTTGAGGGTGTCCTAAACCCCATTTTGACCCTTACTACTTTGTTTCTATTTACATTTTCGCATTATTTATATTATAACTATACTAGTATCATAACACTAACTTTTAACATAACACTAACATTTTTATTTCTCGTATACTAACTTTATCTTTTCGTTACTAACACTATAATACCGCGTATATATATATATATATATATATATATATATATATATATATATATATATATATATATATATAGAGAGAGAGAGAGAGAGAGAGAGAGTAAAGATCATTTGAGCCCTTTTATTTTTTTTGAGTCCATGAGTCCTAATCTTAGCCATTGATCTAAACAAGATGGATGGTTGAGATTGTATATTGTAATTAAGGTAGTAACTACCAAATTTTGGAAAAAAAAAATAAAAAAATCTTCCTCCTCCCTAGATTAGCGCCAACTGCTCTCTCTCATCTCACCTCATTCAAACGCACGTCTAAGAAACCCTTCAACTTCACCTCATTCAAACTCTTCGCTCAACTCAAGCAAACCCTTACACTCAATCGAACTCAACTCAATCTCTCAACTTAGCGCCAACTGAAGCTTCTAAGCATACTCGAGCACTCAATCATCCAACTCAACCCTATCGTTCAACTCAACTCAGTCGCTCACTTTCAACTCGAGCAAGGTTACTTTCTAACTTCAGCTAACACTATCATCATTGTTTGATTTCATTAATTTTTTCGCTAATCATTGATTGATTAACCTTCCTGTGCTTTGTGCCCTATAATTAATTTTTTTGTTATCATCATTATCTGGGTTTTCATCTGTTTCGTATAATTGAATTCATTATTGATTGATTAACCTTGTTGTGTTTGTGCCCTATAATTAACATTTTTCAGCGAACATTAGCATTATTATCTGGGTTTTCATTTGTTTCGTGTAATCTGTATGTGTCATATGTATGGTGTTATTTCGAAGACAACAATGTGTTACTGTGATGCAGAAGAGGTGTTACTCTAACTATCAACTTCGTGAAACTCTGAATCATTTTAATCTGGTACACTCAATTATGTAGATTTGTTATTCTAATTCTTATGTTACTCTAACACTTTTTTTGTGTTACCTTAATGCTTACCAGTTGTGCTTGCAGTTTATGGTGTTAATGCAACACTTATGGTATTACATTGAAGAACTAATTGTGTTACTGTGATCTAGGAGACGTGTTACTTTAGTTAATCTAACAGTTGTGCTTGCAGTTTGTTACTCTCTGGTCTATATTCATGTTACTTTGACGCGTATCAGCTGTATGTTTTGATCAGATGGCAAAAAGAGGTGACAAGTCCAGAAAAACTCGTGCCACAGATGGCAAAAGCAGGAGGCAAACCAAGAAGAAGGTCAGTTGCAGGCATTAGTATTGTTGATGTTCACCTATTAAGTGGTGCATATTTAGGTCTAACAACAGTTGAACATACTAATTATCTTTATGTTTGTCCCTTTTCAGAAGGAAGAAGCGGAGGAACAAGAAGTTGTTGTAGCTAAGAAGATCCAGTTCAGGTGTAGGCCACAGAGCCTCATCGAGTTAATCTCAAATTTCAATGATCGGCAGCGGGATTCTGTCATCAGAATAGGTTTTGGGGGCCTACTTTCAATGCGACTCAAAAGTTTCCCCGGTAAGTATGCAGTCGAGTTCATGACGCTTTTCGCGGATGACACGCTGATTTTCAGGCTACCAAGGAAAAGCGATCAATTCTTGGTAACGAAGCACGATGTCCACGATTGCTTCCTCATTCCATACGGTCCGAACCCCGCTGACTTGCTCCCAATGGGTCGGTCGAAGGAAGCACTGGCGGAGGATGTCGTCAGTCTGAAACAAGCATTTAGGGATCGGTTCAATATTCCTACTGCAAGCGACACGATCCCTTTGTCTCTGTTGTTGGAAGAACTACAGAAGGACGTTCACGGGGGGGGGGGTGACTTTTGTAGATTGTTTGTTCTGTACAGCATGTCTATTTTTCTTAATCCAACATCGAATTACACCGTTGATCTAAGTCTGCTGAGGTGTGTTGAGAACGTAGAGCAGATCAGGAACTATGATTGGTGCACTCTTGTATTGGATGGGCTTGCTGCAGCCTGTCAAGACTATGTTCTTCATAAACCGACATACCTGCTCGGTTGTCTGCCATTTTTGATGATCACATACTTTCACCGTTTCCAGTACCGTGATCATCGTTGTCCACACGATCTGCCGCTTATTAAGCATTGGGATCGCGAGCGGATGATAGATAGGCTGTATGGTGAATTTGTTGGTGGTGGGCTTGGTCGTCTTACCAAGTCAAAGGTGAAATACCCCCGTTGTCTACTTGAGGAGGTGGTGGACGAGGAGGTGGTGGATGACGGGGTGCCGCTGAGGATAACGAATGCCCCAACACCATCCGCGCACAAATCTGTGAAGTCCATAAACATCGAGCTAGCAGATGGCGTTGAGGATGACGCTGATCTAAGAGCTAAGGCGGTTGATGTAAGTAATAATCATTTTCATCAATAAATTCAATGTGTTTATGTTCCTGTGTTCATTGAATACGCGTTGTTCTCAAGAATGGTGGTATTTGTCCATTTGTTCCCCTGATCTAATGGAACTCAGAAAACAATTTTGTTGTTGCTGTAGTTGCCTAAGTATGTTACTATAACTACCATATGTGTTACTTTAATGTTGATCACATGTTACTCTAACGAACCAGTGGTGTTACTTTAATACAAATAATAAGTTACAGTCACCCCGTCAAACTAAAACCATTTGTTTATTCTTGATGCAGGAGGTACATGAATTGTACCTCATGATGGCAAGGAATGCAGTTGCATTCCATGATTGGTGGATATCAGCCGCTTCCAAACTCAGAAGAATAACATCCGGCAAACCACGGAACGATGACCCCGTTCCGTCACAGGCCTCACAAGACTTCTGGAGTGGAGAAGAGCTCCACCGGACGGTTGATGAAGTGTGCGAGGCGTACGCACGTGCGAAGAACGCAACGACCCAAGGCCTTGCATTCACAGGCCAGCCCACAAAAACAGCAGGTGCGAGCATGCGTACAAATGTGGCGGGGGTTGAGGATGATGTCACTGCTGATGAGGATGTTGTCACTGCTGATGAGAGTCGAGGCTGTCCCGACTTCGAACTGTACACGACGGAGGAGATGGTTGAGGCTGTTAACGGTGGTTCGGAGGACAGGGATAACCAAATTGATGAAGCGAATGTTATTGAAAATTTGTGGGTGGAAGTCGATGGACGGAAGGTCTTCCATCCTTACTTTCTCCATTCTGAAAAATTTTTAGATTGCATGCAAGTTGTCGATGAGAAGCTTGGATGCTCTTATGACTGTGGAACCCCTGAACCAGACCAGATAATAGTATCTGATTTTCTTGTCAGAAACAGTACATTGTTCAGGTCGGTTTTGAGTGTTCGGAAAGACGTAATGGATTACGTCTTTTATAACAATGACAAGTACAGTGCGGAGTATGTTTTCAAAAGTGATCTAATTTCTTTACCTGATTTTATTTATCTATGTTATTTTTTTATCGATTGTCTTATAATTCATTCAAATTCTTTTAGTGAGATGCTGGTGAGGGTTGACGACTTTTTCAACGTCCCTCGTGATGAGCTCTCGACACTCCAGCCGGGGCAGCAGCTGTCGAACGCTGTTATCGATACCTGGTGTATACTTCTTAACAGCCTGGACGCGAGTCAGACTGCGCCACGTCCTACATCACGCTGCTTCTTTGGCGTTAGCCACAGCGTAAGCTTGTCTGTGTTATTTTTATCACACCGACACAATCAACAAATAGCGTCACTAACATATCTGGAATGATCATTCATAATAACCATTATCATGGGTTTTATTTCACATTAGGAATGAACATTCACAATGAGTATGGTGTGTATACTGTTACTCATTGTTCTTATATCCATAACTAGTGTTACTCTTACACATTAATACTGTTACTCTATCACAATAACAGGCGTTACTGTAAGGGTTTCATACTGTTACTTTAATTAATAATGAGTGTTACTCTTTCTTATTACCACGATCATGAACTGTTACTTCAACATGTGTCATGCAGAAGACAGTAATGAAGCTGTGGAAGGGCACAAAGAGTGGTGCAAAGGTCGACGTTGGCGATGATCTGTTCAACTTCTGGGACATTTGGACCGAAGTGAATAAAGACACCATAAACCTAGACTCTGACTTGGTACGTCTATATGAAACTCTTTATTACCCTTCATTACAGCTCTTTAACAATAATCGCCATAATCTTAATTCCCAAATAACAGGTATTCGTCCCGGTGCTTTCGGACAACAACGACCACTACAGCTGTGCATGTATCAACTTCCTGTCAAAGCAGATTGAGTACCTAGACAACAGGAGTTATGAAGAACAGGAATTCGAAAGCTTGCCATATGTCGGGATGGCAAAAATCGCCGTAAGTGAATTTGTGTTGATATATAATCGGACATTATTTTACCTTCCGTCTCATTTTTTTGTTGTTTTTTGTATGATTTAGGCTGTGGAAATGGGAAAGTACATGGTCAGAAAAGGTATCGTGAGGGGATCGGATGTCGCGGGCTTCCCTGTTGTCAACGTCCCATTCGCATGGCAGGGTGGAGGTTTCTCGGCGAACGACTGTGGTGTCTACCTCATGATACACATGATGCTCTACAGGGGGGAAGTGTTCGAATGTTGCCTTGGCACAATGGAGGCGAATAACCTCTATAGAGCGGAGATTGCGGCGACTCTGATCCTGTATGACAACAATAAGGATAGAGATGAGGTTATAACGAGGGTGAGAGAGTTCCTACACGATAAAGC
The DNA here is from genome assembly GCA_958450325.1 of Agrostemma githago. NCBI lineage: Eukaryota > Viridiplantae > Streptophyta > Magnoliopsida > Caryophyllales > Caryophyllaceae > Agrostemma > Agrostemma githago. Next base: position 18,208,629 of record OY288248.1, read on the forward strand.
GAATATCGCCATCGAGAGAACTATATCGAGTGTTGCGGGGTCTACCGGGGGTACCGCCAAGAGGGCAGGCGGGACAGAAAATGTTGAACGACCGTCGAAGAAGAAACGACCGTCGACATCTGACCCTAAAACCCCTAAAACTCCTAAAACCCCTGTCGCAGAGACAGTGCTTGACTCTGACTTCTCAACGCGGACAAGATCCGCTCTGAAGAGCCGAAACCGTGGTGAGGGTGACGGACTTGGCTGCTCAATTGATTGTGGCGTTGAAGATGCAAACTCTCCCATGCTGTCACCGTTTCTATTGAACAACAAGACGTTGTTAAGCAAGATCCCCGTCCGTCGCAAAGACGTCGTGGACTACTGCCTTGTGGAGCTTACAACTCTTCAAAATTGGTACGCATTTACTGTAACATTAATGGGTGAATATTAAAACAGTTTTTTTGACGAGGTATTTTTTGTTTTCCTTCAGCGACAAGGTTGCAAATTATTCATTTTTGGCTACAATTGAACGGAGTGACATACGTTCTATGTTACCGGGTCAGAATATGCAGTCGTGCATCATCGAATGCTGGTCGATGCTGTTGAACAGGCTTCCACCTCCCGCCACTGGTTCGGGCGAGACACCTACGACAGCATACTTTGGTTTACGACAGACGGTACGCATTACTGCTGCATTTGTGTACATATATTTCTATTTATGACCATGGTTCCAGGAGAATACACGTCCCTCAACATCTGGATGGTGTTATTTTAAATATGAACTTGCGTTACTGTAATGTAGGAGACATGTTACCTTAATCTGTGTCTTTGCTGTACATGAATGGTAGTAGTCTGATGCGTAGTGAATGTGTTACTTCCTCACAGTTGAACCCAATCTGAGACACTTTGAATATGTTTGTAGGACTGTCTCTATGGGATGCTTGACGAGGATGAAGACGGCCCATCCACGCGGGCAGTGGACATCTTGATGTCCCATCTCAATCTTTTTAAAAGGAAGTGTGGTCGTTCTCTTAATTTGGAAGCTGATCTCATATTTGTCCCGATCAACATCGATTATTACTACTCATGCGTGTGCATCAACCGTAAGAATAGGACAATAGATCTCCTTGACCACCAACTTTACCCGAACGTGGAAGAAACAATGTTGTACAAGGCCGCAACGATAATGGTTAGTATATATATTCTAATATTTATTATTGCATACGGCCATCTGTTTCTCACCTAATAACGTTGTTGTGGGTACACACAGGTGTCAACAATCAGCGATTTCCTCGATAAGCACAAAGTCCCTAATGCAGCTGATATTGTTACTTTCGAGTTTAAGGAGGTCAAGTTTAAGTGGCAGAAACCAGGCGTAACATCTGACGAGTCGGGAATTTTCACCATGATGCACATGTTGATGTACGAGGGCCGTACATTCCACCACATAGACCTTGAGAGGAAGGTCAATAGACGATATCTGGTGGTCCAACTTGCAGCCACACTTCTATTGGCAGACAATAACAATGTGCGATCGCAATTGTTGGACAACGTAGCGAAGTATGAGATCACTAGACAAAAAATTATCGATGGTCCGAAGAGCAAGCCAACAAAGGGCCGAAAAAAATAGCGTGTCTACTGAACCATGTCATCTCTTTTGTAACTACGATTTAATGGTTTCTATTCTTTATTAACCTGTCTAATTACATTGGTCTTTTCACTATCACCAATACATTGAAGCTGTGAAACTCTGTTACAATGACCAGCTGCACCTGTTACTCTAATTCACCCTTGGTGTTACTATGGGAATTATTGAAATTAACAATTTTTCTTGGTCTCACAATATGTGTGTTATACCGAAGCACTGTGTGTGTTACTTTAATGAACAAATTATGTGACTTTAAGTGATTAATGCCGGTTTTGGTACTTTATGAACAAATTATGTTACTTTAAGTATGTTACTTTAATGTACAATGATATTGCAATCACCAATTTTTGGTACTCTGTCAATGAATGAACAACACTGCTGTCCTCAGTTACCTCGATGCATTTTTTCTGTTACTGTAACAAGTGAATAGTGTTACTTCAACCCACATGAGATGTTACTCTAACCAAAAACACATGTATTAAGTAAATATAGTGTTAATTGCAAAAATGTGTACAGGATTAGTTTTTTTGTAAACCAGGGAAAAAGAAAAAAATCTTATAATGTCAAAGACACTTGAGTATTATCAAAACAGTTGTTCATCCTCGGTGTCTTCTTCAGTTTCCTCTCCATCGATGTCTTCATCTACTTCATCCTCGTCATCCGCATCATTGGTTTGCTTGGTAGGCTGTTTAGGGGGTCGTTCTGCGTAAGGATTTGGACAGTTTCGTTTGTCGTGGTGTGCCATCTGCTTGCAGTTATTGCACATTCGTTTCGGCTTTCTAGAAAGTGCGACCTTCTTTTCCTTGCTTGACAACATCCGCTTTCCGCTTCCCTTTGTCTTAGAAATCTTAGGAGGTAGTATCGTGATATTTTCAGAGGTCGTACAACCAAGCATATTTTCCAGTTCCGGTGTCTTGCCAATATTCCCCCCACTAGAAACTGGCTGCCTCTGCAACCTGAACTCCCGAATTAATCCGCACAAGCTTTCCACATCTGCCTTGTCTCCTGCCCTTAGAAGTCCCATTGTCTCATGGATTTCCGACCACAATCTCGACATCTCTATCTGTTTTCTGTCGATGATGTCAGTGTTTTCGCCGTCTAATCCTTCATCACTGATTCGAGCAGTGCGAACAGCCTCCTTTGTCCACCTTTTGGTTACCATGTTTTCGGGTATAGTGGTCAGCCCTTTCGATGAATATATCCAGATTACGTGTCTACACAATATCCCTCGCAAATTAAACAACCGACATGTGCAGCTTGATCCGGACGTACCTGGACAGATTCACATCCAATCTTTCAATCAGCAGAGACAGCAAATACGTTGGATATAATGGTTTGCAAAATGTAATGGAGTGCAGAAAGTGTTACTTTTTGGAATGTGAAATGTTACTGTAATTCATGGTCTGTGTTACTTTTATGCGTTTACAACACAGATGTCCAATTGCCATCCATAGTTACTCCAAAGCATTATATGTGTTACAGTAATGAACGACTGGTGTTACTTTAAGGATTAATGAGTGATTTTAAGGAGTACCTGATATATACTTGACCGTAAACTCCTTATCCCTCGTAGCATCCCTAACCAATGTCTCCTCAATCCCGTCCTTCTCAAGGAAGCCCCTCATGCTGCAAGTACCCACAGAAAATTTCACCTCCTCCTGGAATTCTTCAAATGCGGCGTGGGTGTAAATTTTCGAAGCGTGATGTTCAATTGCCAGGTGGGTTGCTGTTTTTGGGGAAGCTTGTGCATTGTCATTGTCGAGTTTTTTCTGTGTATACCGTTGCTGGTCCCTGGCGCTCTCGAATCGCATCCAGAATTCGACCAACGTCCCCGATTTTTGTTCGAATCTTTTGAAGAAACTGTTCTCACTCTCCGACCTTTGCGTGGTTCGCATTAAGCCGCCCATCTTCAAATCCCTGCAATGTGCCATCACCCACTGTCCCCTGATGGAGTATGTAGTTGAAAATCACTCATCATCGCCCCCATGGAACTCCTCCATTATGTCACACCATTCTGCGTCGAACTCGTCTCCATCAATCTCCACATCCCATACTATAGCATTTAGTCTCTTCAAAAATTCCTGGTAGTCACTCCGAGCTACACCGTATTTGGCAGGAACCTTGTTCAAGATATGCCACATACAGAAACGGTGTAGTGCCGTCTTAAACATTTTCTTCACCGCTGGTATAATGCCCGGATCTTGGTCGGTAATTATATACTCCGGCTCCTTACCTCCCATTGCAGTCAGAAATCTCTCAAACACCCAGACGAACGATTCATAATCCTCGTGCGCTATCAAAGCGCCAGCAAAGGTTACCGATCGTTTGTGATGATCAACGCCTGTGAACGGCGTGAATATCATCTTATATTTGTTCGTCCCGTACGTTGGGTCGAACGAAACTGATACCCAAATAACTGGTAGTTACCCCGCGCCTCACCGTCAGCCCAGAAAACCTTGCTCACACTCCCATCTTCATCCAGGTCGTAGTCAAAATAGAAACCCTTCCTATTCTTAGCCATGTCTTTGAATCGATCGATGAATAGCTGACCGTCCCTCTCATGTAGGAAGCACTTTATATCTCTCCCCCAGTTTTTGAAGTCAACCAAGCTCGCACCCACGTTTGCGAATCCCTCTACCTGCTCCTTGCACATGTTGTATGTCCGCGTTGCGCCGATCTTCAGCTGTAAATAAGAATCAAGCGTTGCAGCAATATGACATTAATACACCAGTTGTGTTACTCTTGTACTTAAGCAGTGTTACTCTATAGACTCACTGGTGTTACTCTATCAAAATTTACACCAGCTTATGCACATAATGGTCTAATCCAGGTGTTACTCTTATGCTTACGTAGTGTTACTGTATAGAATCACTGGTGTTACTTTAGCAAAAGTAACTAGATTATGCACACATTGGTCTAATCAAGCTGTTACGACCTACTCACATGTCATTCTATAAAAAAAATTGTGTTACTCCATACCCGCGAATTATTCAAGATCATTTGCTTGTGGTACTTTGTCAGGTTCCTCGAGAGCTTTTGGAATTCTCTGTCTTTCGGTGAGATTAGTTTGTGGTTGTGGCTGATGTGGAACCTATCAATCTTGAGAATGCCTCCTTTATTGAACAGCCTAATCCTTGCCTTGCACCCGCAACGACGGACTTTCGTCTTCTTTTTAATCGCGTCCACAACAACTCCTTCCCCATCTACATCGTTAACAACTTTCACAGCTGCAGGTGTATTGTTAACAGCTTTAACAGAGTTCGTATAACCCTGTCTGTTGCAGACTAGGAGCTTCGACTTTATCTCACCACCGTGTCATCGCTTTGTTGTATACTTCCTCACATCAAACCCGCAAGCCAGCGCGTAGATTTTGTAAAATTCCACTGCCTCATCAATTGTCCCGAATACCTGCTCCATGTATGGAGTGAAAACCTCACCCACATCTCTGCACCATTCCTGTGCATTCGGCTCTTTACCAATGCCTCCTGCCAAAAAGTAAGAAAAGTAACGCCAATGGGAATAAGTGTTACTGTAACTCATAAGTTGCGTTACTTTAAATATAAGAGGATGTTACTCCAACGGCAGCGCTAAAAATCCTTTTTTAGTGTTACATTTTTGTGTTACTTTAATTACAATTAGGTATTACTTTAATTCATTACTTGTGTTACTTCCATGCCATGTGTGCTTCAACATAAAGCAAAACAATAATATCGGTGAAACAATAATATCAATGAACCATAATATTAATCCATGATTAATCAAACGAATTAAATTCCACCTTTTCCAGTGTTGTCTTGTGCGTTCACATCTGTGGCGCAGGTACCTGCACAGAATCAACCAGCGTTACATCAATGCAAATACTGTGTTACTATAATTGATAAGTGGTGTTACCCTAACGTGTATAATACGTTACTCCAGCATATCATCAAAACCCTTTTCCTTAACGTTCATTTGTGTTACTGTAATTACAATTAAGTGTTACTTTAATTCAGAAGGCATGTTACTTCAACGACGAATCTGCGTTAATTGATAACAAAAAAATGTGTGTCAATGGATATCAGGGAAAATCTTGAAAAAAACCATAGAGACCTATAATCTATGGAGATCGAGATATCAAAATACCATTGATACGAAACTATGAATCAAAACGCAATGACGTCAAAAAGACGCAAATTGATACGAAATGTCATTGAAAGCACTATAAACATGAAGATCGACGTAAAAAAAACGCAATTTGACGCGATAAAACATTGATATGAAAACGGAGATTGAAAGCAATATTACTATTGAAATCCGTGAAGAAAAAACGAATAAAAATGTGAATGAATCACAGAAACTCACCATTGTTATAATCGATTAGTTGCTTATCAACCGTTGAAGACGATGATGCGGTCATTGAATCCATTGTAGCAGAATTTCGAGATCAAAAACGATGAATTAGCGTGAATGAAGAAAGGGTTTTTCTGGTTTTTAGGTGTGAATGAACGTGGAATGGAAATGAACGTGAATGAAAATGAACGTGAATGATAGGAAGTTATTTGTTTCCTAAATTCTTGTGAGTTATTTTAGGAAAATAAATCTCCCTTTTTTTTTAATTGGATGCATCTTGTCCATCCATCTTCATCCCATCCAATGGATGGGATGAGGACTTAGGGACTCACAAAGAGTAAGGGACTCATAAGAGCCTTACTCTATATATATATATATATATATATATATTAATACTAGTATTCGGTTTCAAATACGTTTGACTACGACGATCGCCTAAAGTCCGTCTAATCCCTTTACGAGTAGCGACGGAGGTGGAGCCCTTTCGAGGAGCCCCGCCCCAATGTTCTCAAGGGCGTGACGTGATTGCAATCGGTCGTAGTTGAACGCATTCGATCCCATTTCAATTAGTACGAAACCCGTTGACACGAAAACCGACATCACATAATCCGGAAGGATTAGTTTCGATGTCATGACGTAGAGCGATGCAATTTCGTTACTAATTCAAAATTCCTAATCTAACAAAAACGTAATTCGAGTAAATAAACCCACATTGGCACGTGATTATAAAAATTGACGATTTTTTCGACAAATAAAAAATACCCGACCAGACCCCCATGCGAGTCGCACGCCGGTCAGGCGACTCGCGGGGAGGCCTGTTTGGCCGAGCTCCGTTTCTCGTTTTCTCGACTTTCTACCCTTTTCGGTCCTTACATTAATATGCGACCTTCGGGACATATGTCCATATTTTGAGACTCGTCTTTTTTTTACGACTTTTAGTTAACGCGTGTAAAGGCATCACGTGAACCCATTTTTCTAAAACTCATGCACATCACGACACTCAAAACGATTTTGATCGACGGTCTAGCACTATTAATTTTATGTCGACGACTCTTTAGTCGTATCCGACACATAATTAATTTAGACTCCATTTTTTCGAGGTGATAAGTCGAGACAAGACATCGAGGTTCGAGATCGGGTTAGATTTACGCCTAGGTCTCGAACCTCCGTCCTTTGATTAATATGCAATATAATGCGTTATTAATTAAGGTTCGTCCGTCTAACTAATTCACGATCTAGGGTATATTTTTTTTATACACGGGTCTTTGTCGAGTCGTGTATTTTATTTATCGCTTTTCTTATTTAGTTTATTATTTCTTCTAATCGTTATAATAATCGTTGTATTGTGAATTCCGGGTTGTATTTCCGCCCGTGTAACTTGTACGTTACTTATTTTCGAGTTTCGTTTATTTACTTGCTTATCGCTTTATAAATGAACCTCGCATGCTAAATCACTTCGACCATAATTAGATGCATTAAATGACGTAATTCATATATAATTCACATGTTTAGCTAAAAACGTTGTTTGCATATCATTTTATCATTTTACTAACGCGCGTACACGAACACGAACGGTATCTTAGTAGAGGCCGCCATGTGCGGGCGGGGTTGGGTGTCCTTAGTGGGCTTCCCAACACGTACCCTCACCCCTTACTCAGAACCTCGGTTTCCGGATGCCCGAAACCGTTGGCGCACGAGAGTCATTTTATATACGAAAGCCGGTGTAAACGGTATCGGTATAATAATGCAAGGGGACGAGCCCCATGAACTCTGAAATCGAAGTGGGCTTACTTTGTGTACAGCCCATGACGATATAGAGTGGGCTCGTATGGTTCCGAATAACCACAAAATTCGATGGCGACTCCATTTTGACTTAAATTTCGAACCCGAGAACAATCTCACCACGAGATTCATTCGCCTACCCAAACCCGCGCGTGGCCGCGTCGGGGTGGACCTACGTCATGTCCACACATGTCATGTAGTAAAGTAGTGGCGGTCCGTTGATAAGTGGCCCCAGCGTTGATAAATCCAAATGGCATAACAGTGTAACAGTAAGTACCACAAGGTGTAATGAAGGTGGTCTTACTCATATCCTCTTCTGCCATTTTAATCTGATTGTATCTGGCATACCCGTCCATGAATGATAGAAGGGGATGATCGGCCGTGTTATCCACCAATATGTCGATGTGTGGTAACGGAAAATCGTCTTTTGGGCTGGTCTTGTTAAGGTCCCGGAAGTCCACACACACCCGCACCTTGCCGTCCTTCTTGGGCACCGGCACGATGTTTGCAACCCAGTCTGGATATTCAGACACTTGTATAAAGCCCGCTTTGAATTGTTTGTCTACCTCTTCTTTGACTTTGAGAGACCATTCGGGCTTCATCCTTCGGAGTTTCTGTTTTACCGGCTTACACCCATCTTTGATGGGTATTCGGTGTTCAGCTATTTCCCGGTCTATACCCGGCATGTCCTTGTAGGACCATGAGAAAACATCTTTGAACTCTTGGAGGAGGTTTGTGAATTATTTTCTCTCCTCTGGATCTAAGGATAGGCCCAACTTAAGCATCTGGGGCTCTAAAGTGGTTCCCACGTTGATGGACTCGGTTTCTTCGATTACCGGATCTTGGGACTCCCTTTGTTCGAGCTGCTCGATCAGATGTGGAGGTAGAGGTACCTGTTCGTCGGGCTTCTCAATGTCATTGCATATAAAATTTTTGAAATTGAGAAAATTTTGGAAATAAGACAAGTCATAAGCAGAACAGTTTTCGTTATTATTATTAATGGTAAATTTTGTGAAAATCTCGAAAAGAGCGGCCATCTGATCGTTGGTCAGTGGCGGGATAGGGAGAGGTCTTGGGACAGGCCCCGAGACCTCAGTGGATAAGGGAAGAGGGGTTATAGACTCGACTCTAGCACCATACCCTCTAGACTCGGACTCAGACTCCGACTCTGACTCTGACTCTGACTCAGACTCGGTATCCGGCATGTCTCCCTCGCCGGTGGTCAGCTTGTAGGTCCGTCCTTGGCCATCAGTCCACTTGATGGTCTTTCTCCAGGCCCTTTTCCCTGTATCTGCACCAACTTCGGTGATCAGCTTTGTTGGGTCGAACCGATCGCTGCGGAGGATCAGGTTGACCAAGTCGTCTTTTGGAGCAGGGACGGCTTTGTCTTCTCCAAATAAGAGCCCCAGCACGGGCTCGGTGTTGTTTTCCCCTTCCTTGGACTCGGTTTGAACGAGGGAAAATATATCATCGGGGATGAAATTGCATTCCCGAGCCGTTTTGGTCTCGAGATATTTGAAGGTGGGTTGGTAGAGGCCCACTTGAATGGCTCCGAAGACTGGAGTGACGAAGTAATCAGTTAACTTCGGGCTATAAGGGCCTATGTAAGTACCCTTAAGAATGTTGGTGGCCTTGTGGATCCCGGCCCAGACTACGTTTTCGGGGGTTATAGCATACCCTAGCCCGAATTGTGATTCGCCATCATTTTGGACCTCGATAATCTTCCCAGCTGGAAGATATGGCCTTGAGGTAGCCCCTGGTAAGTATCCCAAGTTTTGTAGCATCGTGTCGATGCTAGTTGTGAAGTAAGGCCTAAAGAGATACTCTTCTTTGATCATGCCCACGAAATCAAATCCTCGTGGGTCGGCCCGGCCCGTAGCATTGCAGGTTGCTACGGTAATTGGAGTAGCCTCTAGTGTGATGATGTCATCCCGAAGTGGCATCTTGACTTTTCGGTGGAGAGTGGAGGATACGGCCTTGACTGCGTGGATCCAAGGCCTTCCTAATAGTAAGTTAAAAGACGAGGTGACATCAATCACTTGGAACTCCAACTCTTTCTCGATTGGGCCCGTTATTATTGTTAACTTAACGGCCCCGGCCACCGGTTTTGGGCTTCCGTCGAAAGCTTGGATAGTCTGTGTTGTAGGGAGGTAGTCGGCATCGGTGATGCCGAGAGCTTTAGCGGTCCTTAGAGGTAGGACATTCACAGCGGACCTGGTGGGTCGCGCGGGTCCATTGTTTTGGACCGTGACCTGGGTTTTTGTGTTTGACTTGGACTTTTGATGTTGTGAATGGCTGTTTTGTGTGTCTCGGAACGACCTTGACCGAGGTTTGACCCAATCGTTAAAAAATCGGTTTTATTTCCGGTGTCGGTTTTGGCCCAAATTAGTCTTGTTTGACTCGGAACGGTCCGCTGGGCCTGATTTTGAGGTCAATTTTGTGAGATTTGTACTCCGTAAGTGCATTAGCCAGTAACTAATGGTTTTGAGCCCATATCCGAGCGCGTAGAAACACGTTAGCGTCCGATCATCATCGGGTGTTTTTTGGAAAACTACCATAGACACCTGGCATTCAAAATGCGGGTGTCTACATATTGTTCCTTCAAGCTTTGTTGGCGGAAAAGGATACATGAGGGAGAATTACCAGGATACGATGACGATTTGCAAGTGGTGCGGCTACCCTGACTTATTCATCACTTTCACTTGCAATCCCAAGTGGCCCGAAATCGAGCGTTTTGTATCTAAGCGTGGTCTGAAAGCTGAAGACAGGCCAGATATAGTAACCCGGGCATTCAAGCAGAAACTCGATCTACTAATGAGAGATTTCAAGGAGAACCACATCTTTGGTAGAACAAGAGCAGGTACTCATTTGCTTTTCACCTTCTCCTGTTCATCGTTTTAAACCTTACCACAGTTTGTCTAACATGTATGTTAACAATTATGTATTTACGCCTTTATTGCAGTTGTCTACACAATCGAGTTTCAGAAACGTGGTCTCCCTCACGCTCATATCTTGCTTTTCCTCCAACGTGAGGACAAATTCCCAGATGCAACTGATGTTGACGGTATAATCTCTGCAGAGATCCCTGATCCATTGGAGAACCCAACCTTACATCAGGCTGTTCGTGACTTAATGATTCACGGGTCATGTGGTCTAGCAAATCCGAAGTCTCCTTGCATGGTTGATGGTGTGTGTACTAAAAGGTTCCCCAAGGCCTTTTCAGAAAGGACAACAGTCGACGGTGACGGTTACCCTATGTATAGGAGGAGAGACAATGGTGTTACTGTTGAGAAATCTGGTGTTTCAGTGCATAATGGATATGTTGTCCCTTATAACGCTGAGTTGTTGGAGAGGTACCGTGCTCACATAAATGTTGAGTGGTGTAATCAAGCGCGGTCCATAAAATATCTATTCAAGTACATTAATAAGGGGTATGACCGTGTGACCGCTGGGGCTGCAACTAGGACGAATCCAGATGAAATCGACCAAATCCAGGAGTACTATGACTGCCGATATATATCACCATGTGAGGCGACATGGCGTATATTTGCATTCGATATTCATTACAGGACCCCACCGGTTCTTCGATTGGACTATCATCTTCCGAATGAGCAGAATGTAGTGTACAATGAGGACGATCCTATAGAAGATATTCTTGCACGGTCAAGTGGAGCTAGGACAAAATTCACCGCGTGGTTAGAATACAATGCTGACCACGAAGAATCCAGAAATCTGACTTACGCCGAGTTCCCGACAAAGTACGTCTGGCATCAGAAAGATAAATGTTGGGCACCTCGAAAACAAGGTTTCAGTTTAGGGAGAATGTACCACATGCCACCTACTGGAGGTGAGCGGTACTACATGAGAACTCTCCTTAATTTCGTGAAAGGACCTACCAGTTACGAGGATATTCGTACCGTCAACGGAACTGTTCACGACACATTCAAAGATGCGTATTACGCGCTGGGTCTGCTTGGCGATGATAAAGAATATATCGATGTAATAGTGGAGGCAAGTGATTGGGGTTCAGGGTCGTATTTGAGGAATTTGTTCGCAACTTTGCTTCTCTCAGGAAGTCTGGTACAACCAGAGTATGTATGGGAGCAGACCTGGAAATATCTTTGTGACGATATTCTATTTCGACGTAGGAGAGAACTGCTGAACTTTGGTAAGTGCCAATGCGTCCACATATTTGCTCTCATTTCTTCTTTATTTGTTATTATAATCTATTTGATATGTGTACACAGATCTCCAGATGACAAATGTCGAACTACATAATTACGCGTTGTCAGAAATAAAGTCGTCACTGCAGACGAATGGCAGCTCGCTTTCCAAATTCCCTGAAATGCCACTGCCAGACTACAACTTCAACTGCGTCGACTCCAACAGATTAATATCAGACGAACTGAACTACGATAGGGAGAAGTTGCGTTCTGACCACCAACTATACATGTCGTCCATTATAGATGAGCAGAGGTCGGTGTACAATGACATTATGGCGGCAGTTGAGAAGAATGAAGGAGGTGTCTTCTTCTTATATGGTTACGGAGGAACGGGTAAAACTTTCATCTGGAATACCCTGTGTGCAGCCTTGAGAAGCAAAGGGGAAATAGTCCTCCCAGTTGCATCTAGCGGCATCGCTGCAATTCTACTTCCGAGAGGTCGGACGGCACATTCAAGGTTCAGCATTCCGATTAATGTGGACGAGAGGTCTACATGTTCAGGTATTAGACCAGGTACTGATCTTGCTCAATTACTCATCAAAACCAAGCTCATTATTTGGGATGAAGCCCCAATGGTAAGCCGGTACTGTTTTGAGGCACTTGACCGTAGTCTAAGAGATATAATGAGAACGGTCCAATCCGATTTAGTCGATAAGCCTTTTGGTGGGAAGGTTGTCGTTTTAGGAGGAGACTTCAGGCAAATATATTACCTGTCGTTCCAAAAGGTAGTAGGCAAGACATTATTCACGCTACGATATGCTCATCACCCATATGGAGGGACTGCAAGGTATAACTATCCGTCTACAGTGTACATAATCTAAACGCATGATTAAGTTCATATTTCATTTATTATTGTACTTCCGCGTTGTAGGTTTTGGAACTCACACAGAACATGAGGTTAAGAACCGCTGCACAGGGGGCAAATGCAGAAGAGATAGGGCAGTTCTCCGAATGGTTTCTTAGTATTGGTGATGGTAAAGCAGGTGGTCCAAACGATGGGACAGCTACTGTGCAGTTACCGGACGAAGTTCTTATTGAGCCAGGTCCCGACCCAATATCATCCATTGTCACTACCACTTACCCAGCTCTACTTGAAAACCTCGACAATCCTCAATATCTGTAGGAGAGAGCTGTTCTCGCACCAACCCACGACGAGGTTGAAAAGGTTAATCAGTACGTGCTGTCACTTATGCCAGGAGATGAAGTTGTGTATTTGAGTGCAGACGAGATTAGTGTTGACGAGACAAGCCGTGTCATTAAAGATTCGTATTCTACGGAGTTCCTCAATTCAATACAATGTTCAGGCCTGCCGAATCATGAACTTGCCCTTAAGGTTGGCGCTATTGTCATGCTTCTTAGAAATATCGATCAGGCGAACGGTCTTTGCAATGGAACAAGATTGGTCATATCGAGACTTGGGGAACATGTCTTGGAGGCTACTATTATCTCAGGTTGCAGAAAAGGAGCTCAGGTTTATATACCACGTAATAAGCTTTCACCTTCGGACGAGACTAAGTTCCCCGTTCGTTTCGAAAGGAGACAATTCCCAATTTCCGTGTGCTTCGCAATGACCATAAACAAGAGCCAAGGACAGTCACTGTCTAATGTAGGTCTTTTTCTCCCAAAACCTGTATTCACTCATGGCCAACTATATGTAGCCTTCTCGAGGGTTACAAGGAAGAGTGGTCTGAAAGTCCTCATACTCGACGACGACTGCTTCGACACTAATTCGACCACCAACGTTGTATTCAAAGAAGTATTCTCCATGTTGAATTAAATAGTCATTGGCATCTCACCATAATTTTTGACACCGGCACATTCTACTGTCACTGATACTTTGGCACTTTGTTTTCTAAGTATAATCTAGCTCCTAGGGTAGTCTATATGTTCTGTAATATCGCCCTAACATCATTTCAGTTACTTTAAACTTTATATGAACATAGATTAACACTAATAATAATTTAATTCCCATTCATAATATAGCTGACCTAACACAGTCAACAAAATATACCACCGGACATACCTGCCGACTTACATTTCATTCTTTAACATATATTAAAACCGCTACTAACTTATAGTTAGCTAACGACATACATAGCAGATTTCCTAAAACATAAGCTTAACCCACATAAGCCAACTGCCTACAGTACAAGTTTGAAAATGCGTTGTTCTTACAACAAATTGTGCCATGTAAACAGGTTATCATCAACACACATAATTCCCAAATTCTGCTAATATTTTGGTTATCCATTATCAAGTTCCCTTTTTCAGTCACTCCCACCTAACCGAACACATACAAGCTTCTTAAGTTTTTTTGTTCACCAGATGCACTCAACATCACTGAAGATGTCCTTGATTTTTTCTTCTATTTCGTCGTACACATCAGTACTATTCGCTGACGCCCCCGATACCCCCTTATACTTCAACTCCAAATCAACATCAGCAAACTGGCATCCCTCTCAAAACAAATCAGCATCATTTCTTGATGCAATCCAAACATGTGCACCTTTTCCACGCTCACTCCTATTTCTGTAATTCACCAATCCCTTCCCACAGACCTCGAAATGTCTCTCAAGCTTGAAAACAAACTCATAGTTCTTTTCACCCCTATCAAATTCTATCAACACTATCCTTCTAAACCTGTTACCCCGAGCCCATAATCCCTTAGCCTTAGCCACGGGATACCCCATAGACCGTAGTTTGTCTCTAAGTGAGTTGAAACTCTTCCCCGAAACTGTTCCCTTATCATCCAAGTGGTATGGCATGTTAGCCATTATGCATGTCGCAGGGTAGACATACTCCATCCTATCCTCTTTCTTAGCCCTCTTATCTTTGTGCATTTTTTTATGATTTTTTTTTGTTTTTTTTATTCTTTTGGATAGTTTAACTGAGTTCTTGAGAAGGTACCATAATCTACCCTCTATTTACAGTAGAAGCACATCAGTAAGAAATGAGAATAAAGTGATGGATATCCAACAAGTGTCTAATGTTCCGTGTATTACTATTGACAATATATATTTTCAATTTTTTGTTTTTGTTGTGTATTCCCAAAATTCTTCCAGTTCGATTCTTTGAATGACACTCCATGCCTTTTCAACACAAGTAATCGATTTTGTTGAACAGTAGAAGATATCCCCCTTAGTCAGTAAATCTTATTAAGATCTAGAATTACCTCATCACATGCTATTTCATTTTCGATTCTTTCTTTCTTTGAGGGCAACTTCATCTCAAATCATTTCAACTGTAGTTGAAGTCTTCAGTATGTCATCACTCTTTCACTCCATTTTCACGTTTTCTCCATGTGTCTTCTGTCTTCAGCCAAGCACATGCAACACGAAAGTCAATATGGGTTCACACTTAATTTCGAATTTATTTGTTTTTTGTTTTTTTGAAATTTGATAAACTTAATAAACAAAATTACAACAAAAAGGACATATAGATCTGAACTTCGGTTGTTCGTTCATCCAACGCAATAACAGATATTCAAACGACTTTGTGTATATAGTCGACTGTATCTCCCCGTAATATTTCAGATGGGATGTACTCTACTGTCATTTATACCCTGTGTATTTGTTCCCAATGTTTAATCTGGGTGTACGACTTTGCAGCAACATTGTTTTCGATGTACAACATTCGGCCTCACATATCTCATTAACCAGGAACACATTTCTGTACTCACTTTCCTCACATAATTTTACAATTTTACAATTCACTCACTTGCTCGCTTCCTTAATCCAGGATTTGTAATTTTAAATCGTCATTTCTTTCATGAATAACATCCCCCTGCTCAGAAGTCTGTTCTCAGACACAAATTCGGAGGTAGCATACAAATAGTAATTAGAACATAGACACTTTTTATTCTTGATTGTGCTAAACTCAAATTGAAACTCTCTTCTGCAGTACAAACAATTTGTACTGAATTACAACTTCTTTTATCTATTAAATGACTCTGCATCTGTTTCCAAAGTTACCTAATAATATGATTACTGTTGTCCCATATACGAAAGAACCTTCGACTTAGATAGTGTAGGATCATTTTAGCTTAAATCATTAACCAGCATTCCGAATAAGGTTGCATACATATTGTGATGTGTAATATATTACACCATGAAAATTTGCCCATCTATATGGACGACAGGTGATTTCAACTATTAGTTATTTCTTACGACCGACAACCACCAAGACCACAAACTTACTACGAACATGGAGCAATAGCATGAAAGTTGAAAACACATTACATATATATATATATATATTCTGAGCAGGGATCACCGACTTCTGAAACAAACCACAAACATGGATCACTATTTCTGCAACCATGGGTACTGACTGGCGTTCTAGGCATTTCTTCAATAGAACCTTGGATACTGACTGGCAAGTAGGTTCATCACAGACATATAGGTCGATACTGGATCATTGTCAGAGTCAGAGTAACCGGCCGCCACGACATCATCAGGAACCATTCTATAAAGTGTTCTGTATCTTATGTAATCGTAGTCATCTTCAGTTAGCACCCAGGCATGCGGACCTGCTGTCAAATGAGTCTGGGTCTCATAGTTTGTCTTCCTCTTTCGGCCCTCTTGAACGCGCACTACAGTTTGAAAGCTTGCATGTAGGTCTCCATACCACTCTCAAACTCAAGCACTACTGACCTCATGAAACATCTGGTCTCGCCATTCCATATTGCTCTGTGTTGCCTCACAAGGTAACCTAGGCGCCTGAACTCATCACGGAGGGAACTAGAACTCCTTCCTGTAACCAAGTTGTCCTTCGTTTCGTAGGGCAAATTGTGCACTATGACCATGGGAGGGTAAGAGTATTTGGTAGGCATTTTCACTTTATAGAACTTTTTCTTTTCTGCAGGTTTTGCTCATGTGCTGCTTGAAGATCACATCCTATATATAGAGTCTCAAAATCTACCCTATGCGTGACATGTGTAATCTAACCCATTCAAAAACAAAAAAAGTGAACTCTAATTGATTCAAATTTGACGAAAATGGTTTGCAATGGTCAAATCCTAAGCCCCTCATCTCGACAGGTGTTTGGGGAAGGATACCATGTCAAGCAAGCAATCAAAATCAGTCTTATTTCTGTGAGAAAACATTGAGTAAAAGAATATTACCTTTCCAATGTGCACTCTTCCCCAATTGTTCTTCCCTATTTACCGAGATGCTCTTTTATTCTCAGCGAAATAAGTGTGGATGACACTATTGTATGATTGACCACTCAATCAAAGTGCAAGATTTCATGTGGAATGCCATGATCGTAGGTGAGTTCTCTTTCTCCAGCCGCTGAAAATATTCAAACAATTACAGGGGAGTAGTTTTCTGGAAAGGGGAAGTAGTTGAAGTACTGCTTTGGTTAAGCAAGCGTTAGTCAGTAATATGCACCGTTGGTTACGATAAGTATGTCTGGATACACAATTATGCAGTAAAAGGTTCATTTAATTGTATTTAGTAATGGCAAATCACATAATCAGGCCTTAGACCGTGTGGGACAATATAAGATGCGAACATTTAATTGCATTCCGATGACATTCCATGGTCACATTACAGCATAGGTATAATAAACTACACCCCGAAATTTTTTCCACAAACATAAACTTGAAGTACTAAGGATTATTACTAATTCGTTACAGCCGACAACAACCCACACAGAGGATACCCATGAAAATTAAAAACATACATATATATACAAATCTTCGAGAACTGATTCTTGCAGTCTTAAATTAAAAGTTACTAGACGTTCCTTCCACAGGACATTGGTTATAGAACCTTGGGTACTTATTTGCAAGCAGCCTCATCACAGATGCATACGTCGACACTGGATCTTCGTCAGCGTCAGAGTATCCACCAACTATGAGATCATTTGGTACCAACGCCTAAAATGTTTTCTCATTCGTGTACACGTAGTCAGCTGCAGTTACAACCCATGCGTGCGGCCTCGCCGTTGAATACAGTTGATTATCGTAGTCTGCCTTCCCTTTGCCAGCCCTCTCAAACGCTCGCTGAAGCTTGAAGGCCTGCATGTACCTTCCCATGTCAGACTAAAACTCCATCACCACTGCTCTCATGAAACAGTCTGTCTGACCATTCCAAATAGGTCGCTGCTGTCTAATTGGGTAGCCAAGGCTCCTCAAATGATCACGGAGGGAACTGAAACTTCTTCCAGTCACTCGATTACACTGCGTTTCATACGGCAGATTGTGGATTATAACCATGAGAGGGTAGGAATACGCAGTAGGCATTTTTTCTTATTAGAAGTTTAGCTGTACAGAGTTGCTTATGTGCTGACTGCATATCACACCAAATTTATATAGTCTACAAATTTACTATGCATATCCCACGCTTATCTATGCTTGCCAATTGTTAATAAACCTATCCACAAACAGTAAAAGGGAAACCCAATTGCTTGCAGTTTTGAAGAAAGGGATATGCAATTGTCAAATCTAAATACAACAATCTGGCAAAGTGTTTGGGGAAGGTTAATACGGCAAGCAAGCTATCTATATTAATACCTATTGCTGCGAGTAAATATGTAGCAAATTTAAATTACCTTCTCAAGATGCAATCTATCCAAGTTCTTCTTCCCTAATTTCGCCAGATTCAATTTATTCTCAGTCGAAAATGTGTATAAATCATCATTGGCCGATTGACCAATCAATTCAAGTGCAATAGTCCAATGTCACCTTTATTTTCGAATTAGGTTTTCGTTCGTCATATGCGTAAATTGATCTCACGTTTTCTGAATTTTTTTCTCGACTGACAGAAGAAGTATTGTTGAATGTGATGACTGGGTGTTACGTTTTGTAGACCTAACATTTGCGTGTCAAAGGTAATTCATGTCTAATTTTGAGATATGTAGTAAAGTACTCGATTTTGAGATTTATGTATATATATATATCTCATCTCGACGTTATCTACGATAAGATTACATGGTTGAAAAAGAAGTATGATTTAATATGTTAAAAATTCATGTAAGTCGTTACGGTTTTATCTTCCCGTACGTTTTGTACACTATATTCTCCACATTTGTACTAACAATTATGTGATTAATACCCAATTCTTTTTCTATAATAAGAAGTATCAACGTGGTAGCTAAAGTCCGATTTATAGTCCTTTTTGTTACGTTGCCTTTTTTTTTTTTTGAGCGAAAAGATCACTTTCATTAATAAAAAGTCATACGACATCTACAAAATATATCGAAATTGAACGGATACAATACTATAAAATTTGAGTAAAATAAATTATCGTTAAAACAAAGATCTCTCACTATGATTTTGAACTCTGCTTCTGCACATCCTCTTTCAATATATCGCTGTTTAATGATACAGCTTTTCACAAGAGGGTCTTCGGATCTTCCAATGTTTTGAAGAGAATCGATTCCATCAAACTTGATAGATTGTAGCCGCCAATCTGACATAATTTGAGACACCATATAAAGAACGATTGTGGCACTGATCTTCCGCGTCCTCTCTACTATCATAGACGATTGAACATCTCTCCTAAAAGAGAGAGCGAAACCCATCAATTGACGGGGACGAAGCTCTCCAAAAGGAGAGGACAATTATTAAAACTATATTACTAATACTGTTAGGAATACTAAAATTATATAATTAATTAAAATTGGACAATTAATTAATGGTGGAAGCCCCAATTTTTTATTTTTTAGAGGCTAGGGTTTTTCTTGTTACGTTGCCTTCTCTTTCTTGCTTTTACATACATCTTCTTTCACGTTATTTGTGGTATATTTGACTTACTTTGCTCTTATAGAATACAAATTCAGTTGATGTATATATTGTCCATGCATATAACATCTGATCTATATTATTTTCTCCAATCTGTCATCCCTTTTTTGTCGTAACACGCTCCCTTCCCAACCCCGTGACGTGTCACGGGTATTACACTAGTTAAGATTAATATGACATCTCAAAAAGCTGTTTACCAAAGGTCCAAACCCATGAAATAGATAGGTTGTTTACCAATTAGGGTCGAAATCTAGGAATACTTGGCCTCGATGAACGTCTCAATGTTTGATCGATAATTTTTGATTTAAAAGAAAAAGAGTCGAAATCTTTATTTTTTCATGTAAATCGTGTAAGTGTGACCGTCTCTATCCGTTTGACCTTAATTCCGACCCGAGAGTTTTAAAATAACGAGTTTAATTCCTAATTGGAACAGAATTCCAAGGAGTTTTTCTTCATCCAACACTTCTCTTCTATGAGGAGTAGGCGAGTAGCATTAACACATTCAAGTAAAAGGGGGAACAAAATTAAACACAAAAAAAAAACACATTATTCCACTAAATTCTTCTACGCAATCTAAACTCCATCCGTAACCCTTTCTCCAACCTTTTGTTTTCGCAATTCACAAATTTCCCCCCTTTCAATTGGAATTTGAACTGATTTTATCCACTTTTCCTGCCCTCAAATTTCATCCTTTGATCATAATAATTGGTGTGTCACAGGTAATTTTGCTTGTTTTTTCAGAAAATCCAACTGGGTTTGTTAATTTTTGAGTATTATGTTGTTTTGAGTAGTCAATTGATTGGTGGGAGTTGTGAATTTTGATGGGTTTCTTTTGATTGACTTAAAGTTAGCTGCTTTGACATTTTTTTTGGTAGGAAATTTTGGAATTTTGCATGAAATTATGGGTGTTAGATTGCTTTTATTTGTTCCTATTTTAGTTCAATTTGATTGCTTTTATTGTGGAAAAGTTGTTTTTTTGCTATAATTGTTATCTAATTATGCTGTGCCCTTAATTTTTGGGGGCGTTAGGTTTTCATTCAAGCTTTTGTTCTATGGTTTGCCCTCAATTTTGGAGGAGTTAGGTGGCTTGTGTATTATAGACTGTATTGTGCTGAAGAAACTTAGCTGCAGTTTGTTGCATTGTTCTTTGGAATAGGATGAACTCGTAATTGAAATCGAAAGTAATAGCAGCTTTCATGCTCCCATATCCATGTGTAGATTGCGAAACTCTAACATTGGCAGTTGTTTGCTTTGCTGGTAATTTCGAAAGCAATTGTAGCTTTCATGCTTCAATTTTGATAGCGAAACTCAAACATTGGCAGTTGTTTGCTTTGCTGGTAATTTCGAAAGCAATAGTAGCTTTCATACTCCCATTTCGATGTGTAGATTGCAAAACTCGAACATTGGCGTTTTGGTGTTTGTCTGCTTTGCTGGTAATTTCGAAAGCAATAGTAGTTTTCATGCTTCAGTTTCAGTACGTAGATTGCGAAACTCGAACATTTGCAGTTGTTTGCTTTGCTGGTAATTTCGAATGGACGATGATTGATGCATGCCAAATTTATTTCAACCGTAGTATTTATGATGTTGGTCTTCCTTGGTGACATTATCACTAAAAGTTATGACAAATCTATGCCCTTTATTTTAGTGTATAACTATGTGTCTATGTTTCTTCGTCACTTCATATGAGCTCACAACTTGACACTCGGGCACTTCATTTCAGTCCAAATTCTTGGCAAATTTTCATAAAATAGCCGAGTCTGACGCTTAGGTATGCACCCGTGTCCGACTCTTAAAACAAAGTCTAAGTAACATAGGTGTATAATAGGGTTTGTCGTGATGTAGCATAAGTTTATGATGGGTGTTAACTTGTGTAGTTATTTGGTGTATGGCCGTCACTTCGTTGTTTAGTGGTAGAACTTGGGTGATTTTGTGACGTCGTCACGTGAATGGTTTATTCAATTGGAATATTTGCTGGCAATGGCCATTTTGAGTCCATAACTTCACCCTTTAGTTATTATCATGCACAATTACATACCATTGATGTTGGAAACCACTGCCTTAGTGCCTTACTTCTCAACAAACACGAGCGGTTTTGAATGACTAGTGCCTAGACTGCCTACCTCAGTTACTCTGACACGTGTCGGAGTGTTTGACAACACTACTTTGGGTTAAGTTTTCAATTATTTGATCTAAAGTGAAGTGTTGAAATGTCCTGTCTATCAGTGATGACACGACACGACACTTAAGTGAAGTGGAGTAACATAACAGTGCCTACTATGTACTTCACGTGTCAATGCACTTGTGATACAGTTACTCTTATTTGTGTGCACACTGTGTGTATATACAAATGATCGGACAAACTCCATGGAAGAGAGTTAGTGGCTGTTGTGAACTTATTCAAGAGTGTATTAACATGAACTTAAAATAAACTTGTAGTGTTATACGAGAGTATTAGGTAAGCTATACGTACTTCTAGAGTTCTATATACTAGTTGGTCACTGGAGTTGTCCAATTTTGTTTCAAGTTCTAAGGGGTGTTAGTGGGTCAGATTTCGCCTATCATTTTCCCTCGTGCAAATCGCAATACCATTATTACTAAAACATAAACTCTACTCTGCTGCTGTTATGTTCTGTTCCTCTCAATTTATAGCCTTTTACGTAGACCTTGCAAAACTAACCCGATTTGAATAAGCCAACCCATATTCTATCTGACATGTGAGTGAAGGCCCAAGCTTATCTGTGATGTGATTTAACCCGACTTGAAATTACCCAAACTCAGAAATGGTCCGGCCCGTTCCAAACTTGACCCGATTCTTACAAACCCGAAATGACCACAGTCAAACTGACTTTACCTTGTCCCATCCTCATCCTGTCGACCCTTTTGCCATGTCTACTTATATGCATCAAACGTGAATGTGTTAGTTATAGAAACGACTTCTATCTCTGATTGGTAGACAAATACGGGTTTTACTTCCATGCCCCTGTTAGTTAAGTACATGTCATTCTGCTGCTTCATATAATCATATGTCAGCAATTTACTCGTTTCGAATAGGCCATGTTCTGTTTTGTTAATTCACATACTGAAATATCTGTTGCGTTTGTTGGAGCCAATCTACCTGTATTACTTGTTCACAATTTTTTTTTTTTGGGTTTTTAGGTCCTTCGACTGGTCAAGCAGCAGCGGGGAATGGACATACCATATACGCTGCTCGCACCAGATTGCAAATAATGTTCAATAGGGAAGGGGAGGGAAATGCTCTCAACATATTTAAGTGGAGAAGGCCCAAAGATACGTATCTTTCCGTTGGCCTACTCGATGACACCTCTCCCGAGATTGAACTATCAGCTTATGGAAGAATACCGAGCCCTGGTAGTGAAAGTCCTTCCGAGTTACTTAACGGAGACACCATAAATGCCGAGCCTATAGCTGACTTGGACTTGTTCTTTGAAAGACTTTACAGCTACTACTGTGAAAAAGGGCTTTGGTGCATCATCGTGAAATGGATAGTTGAACTTTTAAGTCTTGCTTTCACGATTTGCTTTTCAGGGTTTTTCTTACTATTTGTTGATTGGGATGGGCTACGGAAAGCCAAATGTGGAATTGATGCCGTCGAGTCTGGATCTAAGCCTTGTGACCTTGCGAAAGAAGCTCTTCATGAGCATCCATTAACCCCTTTGACTCTTCCCAAAGTTATTATTCTCGGGTATTTGGGCCTATTTTCCATGTACTGGATCTTTTGTTTCTTGAGATTCTTCTCCCAACGAAAAGAAATTCTTCGAATGCGCCACTTCTTTTACAACAGGTATCATATTGTTGGCTTCACATACATTTTGGACATCTCAGTCTCTTGTGTTGTCCAAAATCTTTTCTTTCTTTCTCTCTTTTGATAAGGGAAGACCCTATCTTGACGTAGGGCATGAAAGCACAGTCACCAACTATAATGGTCTCATGAACGCACTGGTTTATAGCTCACTTCCTTAAAAAAACCTTAATGTACTCTCAAAATTGGCCCGACCTGACATTCGAAACTAAAGATTCGAGCTTGACTTTTAACTTGACTAGACCCAAATGTTTATTGCCGCTTATGAACCTTTATCCCTAAAACAAGCTGATACAGGCACGAAATGACTTGAAATGAACTGATTCTCACAGACCAAGACCTGACCTGTTTGGCCCGTTAATCAGGTCTAGTGGTATGTCATACAATTGTTGGTGTTCGTTTTGGCAGTTTGCGAATGACTGATATGCTGAGTACCAGTACTATACTAATATGTCTACAATCTTCTGTGCAGTCTCCATGTTACTGACTGTGAATTGAAAACCATGCCATGGGCTACAATTCTCGAGAAAGCGGTTCGTGTTCAAAATACCCATCAACTCTGTGTGGTCAAGGATTTGTCAGCTCAAGAAATTGTAATGAGATTGATGCGGAAGGAAAATTACTTGATTGGTATGATCAACAAAGGGATTCTTGCTTTTCCCATTTCTAAGTGGATTCCGGGTGCTGGTCCTACCGTTAAGTCTAGCTCTTACAGGGGTCGTCAGCGCCTTATTTTGACAAAGACACTCGAGTGGACCTTAAATTGGTCCATATTGCAAAGCATGTTTGACAGGTGAGATTTTATTATATTGTTTTGGGACCTTAGATGTATTTCTCTCTACGTGTTGCCTTTTAGCTTCTTCTAAAACCGTGTTTTTTTGTTCATCAATCTGTGACCCTTTTGTTTATTAGGGCACACGTTAATAAGTTATTTCAAGAAAGATCATAAGGATGGTGTCCTAGTATGTAAAATTTCTATTTCTCGTGATATATCCTTGTTAACCTTTCTTTAATTAACTTGTAGGGCACTCATTAGAAAAACCGTTTTGAATATGACAGTTCTGACTTCTTTAGCAATAAACAATGTAAAAATGGAAAGTGAGCAGTTGCTGTTTTGTTATTCTATGCCTGCAGAAACTTCTGTGTAAGAAGGGACTTTACCTCAAACCCTGACATGCTGAAGAAAAGACTCGTGATAGTGGGACTGGCTATGCTTTTACTCTCTCCGTTCTTGGTTATATTCATGCTAGTCTATCTCTTTTTAAGGCATGCTGAGCAGTTTTATAATCATCCTACGACAGCATCATCCCGGAGATGGTCAAACCTGTCAAGGTGGATGTTTCGAGAATTCAACGAGGCAAGTTCTCTGGGAATTTCTGGTTCACATCATACTTTCTGTGTTGTCTTTCATGCATGTATTTGTTGATTAGAGATGAATCACTAACCCATAGCCAAGTGTAATGAAGACGTAATGTATCATGGTTTTGTATGACTACATTGAACATATTTAAGTGCATTCTTGTAATAAACATTCGGTGAGGTCAGATTTGGTCGGGTCAACAATTTTGTTTGACTATATTGGGTCACAAATCATTTTGGGTGTGTTATCGTCACATTTTTAGGGATACCCCGTTGTTTGCAGCAATAAACATTCGGGTCAGGTTGGATTTGGTCAGGTTATGGTCTTCAGTTCGGGCATGGGTTATCTATATATATATGACTATATGTACTATATCGTCTTTCTAACTTCATATGTAATATATCTCTTTCAGGTTGAACACTTTTTTAGGCATCGTATCAACACGAGCGTTGTTCATGCATCAGATTACTTGAAGCAATTTCCTTCACCCATCATTTCTATCGTTGCTAAATTCATCTCCTTTATTTCCGGTGGCTTCGCTGCGGTCTTGATCATTATCGCTTTTCTAGATGAATCACTGCTCGAGGGTCATGTAATCGTCCTCTACTCTTGTAAATTTAGGGATTTTAATAAACATTTCATATCAACGATGCTTAACACATTTTATTATCTGATTTTGACAGCTATTTGGCCGTAATTTGTTTTGGTATGCTGCTGTTTTTGGAACTATAACAGCTATTAGCCGGGCTGCTATTACAGATGAACTCCTAGTTCTTGATGCTGAGGGTGCCATGTCGCTGGTAGTCCAACACACACACCACATGCCAAAACGATGGCGCGGAAAGGAAAACACAGAAACCGTCAGAATGGAGTTCGAAACTCTATTTCAGGTGAATTTACGCTGAGATTCATATTTCTCATGCTTTAAAAATTTTGACAAAATTTTCTCTTGTTTTTCTTTTTGCATTTGGTTGCTCGAGAATATGATAGACAAAGCAACGATGCAACATGATTCACTAAAGTAGTCGCGCTTCTTTTTATTATGAAATGATGGTGATCCCGATGCAGTTCTTGGTGAAATTTTCATTATGTGCTCTATGTCGTTAAAAGTTAGAACATAGGTAAGTTTCCACATGTTGCTCCCTCACACCCTACAGTTTACCGGATCCCTCGGTGCATTGAGGTAAAATTGGTGTTTCTTTTGTGTGCGGGATTTGTTTCCAATTTTCTAACGGAGTCAAAGGTTCATTTTCTTTACCTTTGGATTATGTGTGGAAAACAACAAGATTCATAGTATCGTCCACACCTCTTATAAAATCGAGTCAAGGCTTAAGGCTTATCTTGCTCAGACTCGTTCAGAAGTATCTTACATGGTGCGTAACTATCCAAGTGTCGGATACTTTTATGAAAATTCGGCATATTTTGGTTTATGAAGAGTCTAGGTATCATATCCATGTCGGAGTGTCAAGTATCGGACATAGGTACACAAGGTAATTAGAAGAGTCGTAGTAACATAGGTTAGCTCACATACATGTGTGATGTGAGTTGTGACCCTCCTTTTATCTTTCCATGACCCATGGGCCGAAACTGTTATGGCACCAGGGTAATAATGGGGTTGAATTTGTGTAGAAACTGATTTTTTTTTTTCTGGCAGTATACAGCGATGATGTGGCTTGAAGAGATGGCTTCCATATTCCTTACTCCATACTTGCTCATAGCTGTCGTCCCTCAGCGTGTTGATGACATTATGCAGTTTATTGCTGATTTTACAGTCAACATTGAAGGAGTCGGTGATGTTTGCAGGTTCGAATATTACATTTCACCTTCAGTTCAAATGAATGGCTCCCCTTCTATTTCAGTGACCTATGTTGCTCGGACATGTCTAGAAGTATCTGATATGGGTCCGTTTCCAAGTGTCAGACTCAACTATTTTTATGAAAATTCGGCATATTTTAGTTTAAAATGTAGAGTTCAAGTGTCATAACCCCATGTCTGAGTGTCAAGTGTCGGATGCAGACACTTGAGGTAATTAGAAGAGTCGACGTAACATACTCACCGACACACTGTATTTCTTTTCCCTTGCAGCTTTAGCGTGTTTGATTTCCAAAGGCATGGCAATGTCAATTACGCTTCTCCTCATGATACTGTCCGCTCTCAGAGGAGCTCTCAGGGAAAAATGGAAAAATCATTTCTAAGGCATGTTTTATTTTATCTTTTATTTTATTTTATGATTTCTATTTACAGATCCGTTATTTATTTATATATTTTTCATTTTTACAGTTTTCAGAGCAATTATCCTTCTTGGGAGCCGAATGGCAAAGGGATGCAGTTTTTGACCATACTCCGAAGTTTCCGAGACCAAAAACTCAGAACAAGTTCGCCTCCTCGGGAGACATGGCAGCAAAGTCCGCTTTTGAGGGAGAGAAATGTCAGAAACAGCTATTTGAGAAGGGAAGAACCCGTATCCGGACCCGTACCCGTACCTGGATACCATATGGGTTCTCTTTGGCTGATTGAATCCGATCCGAAATCTCATCCTTATCTAATTGATTGGTTTTACTCGTCCGGGCCCCACCGAACTCCCGGTGGTGTCATCGACTGCCCAGCAGTTGCCTTGGACATTGACAATGACAATGACAAGGGCAAAGGAATTTGGGAGCCACCGTTCCCTAGTGAAGTGGGACCCGCTGAAGATTGGCAGGACTCTTTTGGGAATCGGTCGATTAGCCAACTAGGGGCAACCACGTCATCTCAGATCTTCCAGAGTGATGAAGTGAGTTCCGTGATTCCTCCGACCAGAAGCCATTGGTGGGCCCGTGGTGGGCCGGGTGGTGGCGGGGCCCATCAAGAAGCGAGTTTTATAGAGCCTCCGGAGTTTAGACATCACGGTGGGCCACAAGGCACAAGCTTTCTTGAGCATTCCGAGGTTAACCATCGTGGTGGGTCCCACTCCAAACACGGAAGCTTTCACCGGCCTATGGAGTATGACCATCACCGTCACCGTGTTGGGTTCCAACAAGCAAGCTTCCTTGAGGAGACACAAGAGTTGGACGTGGACGATCGTGGCAGCTTTATGGACCCACCTGTTTTCAACCGGGGCCATGCCGAGGAGGAGGGTTGCTCTGATGGACACTCAGACAGGAGCGTGGATGAATACGAACAACAATTCAGCTGGAAGAACTACCACGACTTATCTCGAACAACGTACCCGGACGAAATAGGTGCTAGTCATGAAGGAGGATTCAATCTTCATTTTGGTGATGTTTATAAACCTCCACCTCCACCTTCAAGGACACCCACCATGAACATGAACATGAACATGAACATGAACATGAACATGAACTCTAATTCTGAAGATTTGGTTGAATGAACATCTTAGTGAATCAAAATTCACGTTTCTTCCTTCCAAAATCATAACATTTCATGCTTCTTAATTTTAAATTGTTTGATATTTTGGGTATATATGTGTTTAGGGCTTTCATGTGTTTAATTGTAGGAAGTGGAAGATTAAAAACTAAGGCAAAACAAATTCTTTGTTGTACATAAATTCATGTTTTTTTAATAACTCAAATCGGCCTTAGCCAGAAGACGCCGTAGTAAGTGAGATGAAGACAAAATATTTTTGTCTTTTTATTTCTAAATGAGTAAAATATTTGAATTGTTATAACAATATTAGTATATGACGGTTATGTTCGTCACAAACTACAATTTGGATTAAAAAAAGGGTATGTATGTTAACGTTGAGAATCGAGATTATTGTGTTAATTTGATCTAGATCAAGAGCACCAAAATTATTTGATCAAGATCATTGTGTGCGTGGATAATTTCATGCACTATCATTTAGATTTGATGCGAATGATCGGTTTAATTTTATAGTATCACGTTATATATCACTCGCATTGAGTAATATATGGTTCAAATTTGTCGGTCCCTTATTATCGTGTGACCAACTCTTGTATGGATTCAGCCAACCGAGTAGTCAGTCGAGGTGTTTTGGCAATACGTCCCGTTTTATGCGTATTACGAGTAGGTTTTTTAAATTTTAATATATATTTTGTCGTGTTTTGAGCTCGGCGAGCAAGTTCGAGTTAAAAATTACGTGTCGAATTCAAACCCATCCGAGCTTAGATAGACTCGTTTATACCGTTAGCCAATGTAACATGAGTCTAATCTGTTAAACCTGGGTTTTATAATTTGGGTAAAAGTAAAAGACGTTATATCTAGGGTTTAGGGTTTATGCAGATTGAACTAATTCAACAAAAATGAAGAGAGCCACGACCAAATTAATCACATTCTCCAAATTCACAACTTCGTCGCCATTGATTTTCCGCAATTATTCAAATCAAATCACAACTTCTTCATCGATATCGATTTCAAAACGCCCAATTCAAATCCAATCATCGAAACATGCAAAACAATGCTCAAATTCCAAGGGATTATTGTACAAACACCCCTTTTACAAAAACCCAATTCAAAATTACAGCACCCATGTTGAAGTCCCCCCAAATTTGTCATCTAGGCAGAGGAAAATCAAGAGAATGTCAAAAATCGAGGAAGATTTCGAGGCGGCGGAATCAGCTGAGGAAATGCTTGAAGCTTTCAAAGAAATGGAGGCAAATTTTGATGAAGGTAAATTAGGGTTAGCTTGCTTGAAAATTGGGCTTAAACTTGATCAAGAAGGTGAGGATCCTGAAAAAATTCTATCTTTTGCTAATAGAGCTTTAGCTGTTTTTGATGATGATGTTGATAATGATAATAATTCATCTTTATTGCCTGTTGCTATGGCTTTACAACTTCTCGGTACGACAAATTACGATTTAAACAAGTTTAATGATGCATTAGGCTACCTTAATAGAGCTAATAAGATATTGGGTAGATTAGAAAATGAGGGAAAATATAGTGAAAATGATATTAAGCCAATTCTTCATGCTGTTCATCTCGAATTAGCGAATGTTAAGAACGCTTTGGGCAGGAGAGAGGAAGGTTTGGAGAATTTGAGGAAAGCTTTGGAGATTAAGGAGTTTTTATTTGGGGTAGATAGTAGGGAGCTTGGTGATGGTAATAGGGATTTGGCCGAGGCGTGTGCATCGATTTTGAACTTTAAGGAAGGGTTGGTGTATGGTTTGAAGGCATTGGAGATACATTTGGGGTTGTTGGGGAAGAATTCGGTTGAGGTTGCTCATGACAGACGGCTTCTTGGGGTTATTTATACGGGTTTGGAGGAGCATGAGAAAGCGTTGGAGCAAAATCAATTAGCGAAAATTGTTTTGAAGAGATGGGGCCGTACTTCGGATTTAGTCCGTGCTGAGATTGATTCGGCTAATATGCATATCGCTCTTGGAAAGTTTGAGGCTGCTATGAGTACTTTAAAGGATGTTGTTCAATCCACGGAGAAGGATAGTGAGAATCGAGGTATTATTTTGATTACGATGGGGAAAGCGTTGGTTCATCAAGAAAAGTTTCCGGATGCAAAGAGGTGTTTGGAGATTGCTTCTAATCTGCTTGCTAAAAAGGAGAAATCAAAGCCGTTACAGGTTTCCGAAGCTTATATGGAGATTTCGATGCAATATGAGAGTATGAACGAGTATGAGATTGCAATTTCTTTGTTAAAAAGAGCACTCGCTTTACTCGAGAAACTACCCCAAGAACAACATTCAGAAGGGAGTGTCTCGGCTAGGATAGGGTGGTTGCTATTGTTGACGGGCAAGGTGACTCAAGCTATACCGTACTTGGAGGGTGCGGCCGAAACTTTGAAAGAGAGCTTTGGGTCGAAGCATTTTGGAGTTGGGTATATTTATAATAACTTGGGTGCGGCTTATTTGGAGTTGGAGAGACCACAGTCGGCTGCCCAAATGTTTGCCATGGCTAAGGATATCATGGATGTGGCCCTCGGCCCTCATCACGCCGAATCCATCGAGGCTTGCCAAAACCTCTCTAAAGCATATCATGTCATGAAAAGGTACATTCCCGATTCCTGTATGTTGTCCACTTAATCCTTGATATGTTGACTTGTTTCGAGTTTTTATCAAATGTTTTATGACGATGCTCTATATCTGTAACCTTTGCGTGCTTCGCTATTCTCTGGCTAGTTTTTTTGGAAAAAGGAAACTCTGTATAAGTTGCTGAATGACATTACTGGTGAGATTTTGTGTTAGTCGCATACTATGTTACTCCGACTATTCCAATTACCTCACCTAGACACATGACACTCGGACGTGAGTATGTCACTTGACTCTTCATTTTAAGCCATAATATGGAGAGTTTTCATTGGACACACACTTGTGTCGAACACTTCTAAACGAGTCCGAGCAACATAGGTTGCATATCATACATTACGGTTTTTAGGATATATTCGCCTTATAACCTATGAGCTTTGCTTTGTTAGTTAGGATTAGGTTATTCAGAGTTGGGTAAACACTTTTTTTTGGTGTTAGCCAATGTGATTTACTAGTCTTTGCTTAAAACTTTGTGATTGCATTACGTGATTTCTCCGTGCTCATGTTGTTTGATTGCATCTTTTAATGTTAGATGTGTCTTGGATGTCTGATGGGATCTTTTTGGTTATAAAATGCGCTAAGACGATGGAATTGCTCAAAATTAATTAAAAGTGACAATGTAGAAGAGTTGTTCATCTAAGATCGTGAATTTGTGAATTCTGAGAGTATTGTATGTCCAGCTTTGCATGATTTTACAACGCCATGCAACTCAAGCATTTGGAAATGCGGCAGTGTTTTATGGAGCCAGTTTATACTTTATGCTAGTCAATATGTAGATTGTAGATACGAGGATGGAGGATGGATCATAGAATCGTAGAGATAAACAGATTTTGATATATTACGACGTTTATGCCTTTATGGTTGCTAGTCGAATTAACATGGGGAAAATACCCACAAACTTATACGCCCTCCACTTCTCTGAAATCTTCCACATTTTCGAACGCTCCAAATTTAACGAACAAGGAAAAAGACTAGACTACCTTCACATCACCCAACCATCTCACCTTCCATTCACCCAACGACCAACCCCATAGCCAGCACGCCTTATGGCCGCCCTATCCCCAACCTGCCGAACCCATCTCCGGGTCACCCTACCCCGCCATACCCACCATCCCACGGCCCTACCCCCCTTCGAATCCGCCAGAGCCATCACTCCACCCTGCTTGACTTCCCATCGCACCCTGCACTCCTGCACCTCGTCAAATGCACCAACCGCAACGCACCAACCATCAGGGCTTTTTCTGTGGTGGTGGGGGGTGGGGGCCTTTACGGGCTTATAGAGGGAGGTTATGACTTTTGAGTTTTGAGGGCTGGGAAAGGGGCGTCGGCAAAAGGAAATGTGGAAAGGTTTCAGAGATGCGGACGGAGTAGAGCTTACTACGAAGTAGAAACAACATCGAGACTAAATAAGGGTTCATCTCTGAAACCCCCATTTAGTTTCGATATTTATCAACGACTATAAGCCCTTTTGACATTTTTCTCCTCACTAAAAAACCGATGTTTAATATTGAAACAAAGAGTGTGAAACGAACACCGAGGGAAATCAGGATCCTCATATATGCAAAATACATCTGGAAAACCAAAACGGAGGGCAAGCACCTTCACTATCTTATAGGATGAGTGGCATAAACCAATCTTACTGGACTCGGATATCTGAAAACCGACTTTTCTTGTGTTGATGAGCGAACAAAATTTACGGAACATATTTAGTTTTTTTTTTTTGGCTACGTATTTTACAAACACTATGAAATTTGCTCAGGGAGTCTTTTCCAACTTCTGTACACTATAAAGCTGGTTTGTTGAACACGGATTCTCGTTCAAGTTCGTTTTTACGGATCATATAAATAACCCCTTTGTCCCTACTATCTGTCATGTGATAAAACTGATATACTCATCTTAAGTGAGACTATGAGTAACTGTGTGAGTGTTTTTTGGATGACAGTTATCCCCTCGCAATAGAGTTCCAGGAAAAGGCGGTGGAAGCATGGGAAGGTCATGGACAAAGCGCAAAAGCCGAGCTTAAGGAAGCGCGGCAACTTTTAGAGCTACTGAAGGCGGAAGCTCGTGGCACGTTGACGTCCCAAAGTTAACCCTACTAAGGCCTTCCCATTACCTCACTCTACTGATGCCAAACAATCTGGTTAAATTCATAGAGACTCTTCTCATGCATCACACAATCTTAGTTAAGTTTTTATGCCTTCTCGTTTCCCGTGCCTCGTTACGTGTTTTTTGTAACCCTTTTATTATTCCCTTCGTCGGTGATTTAAAGCGAGTGTTCCAATAAATTGTCTACCGTATTTAGTAGTATTGCAAAAATTCCTATGAGACGGTCTCAAGATAATTTTACGGTGACCCCTCTCACACAAGAGGTTAATATTAAATTAGTAACTACGGAGTATCTTATAAGGTCTCACCCGTAAAATTATCGTGACACGGTCTCTCATGTATAACATTATAGATACTTCAACATTAAAATGTACAGTATGAATATTTTACTCTATCCGTCTCAATGAATTGTTTGTCTATTTCATATTGGGGCGTCTCAATGAATTGTTTGTCTTTCCACTTTAGGAATGCTTTTTATAGGTAATTTGACCCTTCTTATGAGTTTTGCTCCACATGTCACTTCCTCATCGGATCCCTTACCCTTATGTCAAAAGAAAAGACAAACAATTCATTGGAACGGATTTCCCCGGAAAAAAAGATCATTTCATAGGACTAGTAAAGTAAACTTCGAGGAGCAATGAACTTAACAAAGTGACCCTACTATCGTGGGACACCAACCCTTAAATTACAAACTCGAACAACTCACCATCCCACGAACAAGCCACTAATCACTCCCAAAAATCAGGCATGCAATTGGCCCCCAAAAAATTATGCACTTTCATTTAATGCAAGTCAACGCTTCTAGTCTTTGACTTTTCATACTGTACTGTATTAATTAAAAACTTTACTTACAAAACCAGACAACCAGTTGTCTTTCTCCATATCTCATTCTACTCCATAATAAGGATTATCTATCCCATTTTTTATTTCAATTTCATTTATGTGTTCAGTCAATGTTTCTTTATTATATCATCTTAATTAAAAAATCATGAGTGCTCAGAATCTGATATTAAAATATACTAGTAAAATATAGAGGTATTATTATTATTTTACATAATGGCAATATATTTTAAATTAATTTTTGCTTCATTTTGTGGATTTTGATCGATCAATTAAAATTTTAATTACTTCCTCAATTTTTTTTATCTTACGGAGTATTATTTTAATATAATATTTCACTTATATATTAATGGGATGAGAAGATATAAAAAAATGGATGAAGAATTAATTTCATCTATATTTGTGCATTTTCTCAACAATTATTATATTAATACGAGATTTAGAATATTTTAACTTCTTAAAAATGGAGTACAATTTTAAGGACTATACACTGTCCGTGGTTAATATCATTACTATAATTTGTTTTTTTTATAGGAATATGTTTGGAGCCCCTGATTGGAGACCACAAGAAGGGGATCTCAGTCAAAATCCAAAGTTATTACTACTACTCAAAAACCAACATTAATCATATTTTGATGTTCATCTCATACTAGTACACATTGATCTCATTATTATGGATCATCTAATTACCAATAACAATGGAAATCAACTACTTAATTACCCTACTCTCCTCAAAACCCAACAACAAAACATCACATCAACACCATTATTACCACCTCAAGTTAATCCATCCCTAATGCACTCTTCATCAAACTCCTCCTCCTCCTCCTCCTCAGATTTCCCCATTGCAATATCATTACTAGCATTAGTGGCACTTGCCTTACTCCTAGCTAGCTACTACATCTTCGTCATCAAATGCTGCTTGAACTGGCAAAACCTCGACCCCCTGAGACGTTTTTCAATCTCCAGGGCTAGGGAGAACGATATCAATGATGACTCATTGATATCGTTCTACTCATCCCCTGTGGACCCTGTTGTCAACGGGGTCCACAGGGGCCTGGATGAGTGGCTCATCAACAATATCCCCGCTTTCCACTACAGGAGCGGGGAAGCCAGCACCAGCTGGATGAGCAGCAAGGGCAGTAATAAGGACAGCTTTCGAGGTTGTGCCGTTTGCTTGAATGAGTTCAATGAGGGGGAGATACTAAGGATTTTACCAAAATGTAGACATAATTTTCACTTGGATTGCATTGATTTGTGGCTAATGAAAAATGCAAGTTGTCCACTTTGTAGATCAAATATTTCTGGTAGAACTACTTACCCTATTCATCAAATCATTGCTCCAAACTCTTCACCTACTACTACTACTCAAGATAAGATAAATGAGCAAGAGTTTTTGGTCATTGAGCTATCTCAAGTAGAAGATGATGAAGAAGAAGAAGTTCGTAATAGAAATGTCAAGAAAAACTCGAGAAAATTACAAAGACGATCAATGATGGGAGACGAATGCATCAATGTAAGGCGTAAAGACGAGCAATTTGAGGTACAACAACCTATTAGAAGGTCGATTTCAATGGATTCAGCGGTTGATCGAGGATTATTATACTTGCAAGTTCGAGAGATTTTAAGGCAAAATAATGAAATTATTATCGTCAGCAATAATAATAATAATAATAATGATAATAACGATAATAATGTTAATGAAAGTAACGGTAGTAACAACAAGGTTATTAGAAGATCGTCTTTTTTTTCGTTTGGACATGGACGTAGTGGATCTAGGAGTTCATCTTCCATACTTCCTTTAAGTTGTGAATTGTGATTTACAAACATGATGAATATTTTGATATTGATTAATTAATTAGGTGGCCTGGGATGGATTATATTCATTCAATTTGCATTTTTATGAGATAATATCCATTTTATTGTTCATTATTTAATTTACTTCTTTTTACTCTATTTAATTTGCATGCATGTACGTAGTAATAAATTAATAATAATATGCAAATCATACAACATTTTTTTTTTTGTTAATATTCCGACTAGGTAGTAGATCCCGCGTAGTAATGCAGGGTTCATTTAAAAAAAATTATACTCCGGTCTCCGTATATTTTTTGATTACATATAAATACAAGTATCTAATTGTTAACCTATTACCTTTTCGATTTTTTAGTTTTTACATTTTAATTTGAAAAACTAATATAAAATGCAAAGATAATTAAGATAATCGAGTAATCTTATTTAATACGGAGTATTCCGTATATACTTTACTGAAATACTTTTTTTACAGAGCTAATATAATGATAACATTTTATAATTTTTATTAATCAAAAATTTGTATTTTTATCGCGAAACCGTAATGCATGAATCAAAATACGGAGTACATACTAACATACTCATATATATTTAGATCAATTATAAATTTTGTTAACAAATTCGAAGATGACATAATACTCCAAATATTATTAGGTAAAAAAAAGTACTCGTATTTATATATTAAAATCAAGATTTGAAAATATTTTACAGGAGTATATTTTTACCAAATATTTTATACTCCGTATTTGTTTATGTCAACATTTGAATATGATAGTATGTGACACTTATATTTTATTTCAAAATAAATCATATAATAAATGTCTACAGAGTATTTTATTTTTAATAACCCATACACAATAATAATTTATTGGAGAATTCTTCGTCTAATTTACACAAATATTTAGTTTGACTTGAATTCAGATATTATAATTATTTGTTTCCATATTGAACTAACACTGGTTTGGAGGGAAAAAATTTTATGAGGGAGTGACAAACGGACATACCGGGCCATGCTTCGTGCCTGTCCAACTCGGCTCAGTTGTACTTGGTAGGCCCACCGTGTCCTGACTCCGAGAACATGCGTCGAGGCACGGTTCATAGCCCGGGTCCGGTCGTGCCTAAGTCGTGTCGGACCGTCATGCCTGACCAAATTTTCTGGATTTTTCATTCTTTTGAGATTTAGAGTCGTGCCGGCCCAACCGTACCTCGTTCTGGACTGAACCTAGGCTCGAGCTTTTCTTCAAATTCGCGCTGCAGCCCGACTTGGGACCGATCGTGTTGTGTCTGTACTTTTCGCCACATCATCACCGTACCAGACTGAATCGTGCTTATTTTTGTGTCAAACCGGGCCACTGAGATGGACCCGACCCGATTTCCCGCTCTACCACAACTTTCCAAATAAGGCAGTCAAATTCGTTTTTAACACTGGAGTCGTATTTTTAGAATTTATTATAAGAAGCAAAATACATAATGGAGTAATATTTTATGTCCATGTTCAGTGTTTATACATGCATGGACGGCAAAATAAAAAATTACTCAATAACGGTCAACATAATAGTCGAAATATTTATACTCTGTATGAGATATAATGTTATAAACCGATTACCCGAATGCTAAAACTAACAAAAATTAGGTCGAGTTATGATGTATCGAGCATGTACTACCATGTCAAGAAAAAATGAGAAAATATTTGGTAAAACCGTCTAACATTAAGAATCAAGATAAGGTGGTAAATACGAGTAGAAAAGTAACCGTCTTGCTACGTGAGAGATTTTACTACTAATATAAATTTACGAAATTACTTTTTCCTAACGCAACTTTACTCAATCCTAACGTATTTTTCTTAAGATTTCCAAATTTACCCTTCTCATAATTCACAGTTCTCCAACCAAGAACAACTTTTCTCTCATTTGCATACAATTATTCAAACCACAAGTATAAATCGATTACGAGTACTAATTCAATTAGTGATGAAGTAATCACCGTTTTTTCTAAATTACTTGACTGGTTACGGTAATTACTTGTTCTAATTAATCTTTAATTGAAATTGAAAGATTAAATTAGAGTTTTGTTACTTTTTTCTTCTAAATTGTTTAATTGAAATTGGTAGAGTAAATTAGGGGATCGATCATTAACCCTAATCCAATTAATGATAAACTAATTGCAATTTTTCCTAAATCAATTGTATGGTTACATTAATTATTTTGTCTAATAAAAATTTAATTGAAATTGAATGATTAAATTAGGGTTTTACATTTTTTTTTCTAATTATTGTTTAATTGTAATTGATGAAGTAAATTAGGGTTTATGGAACGAATTAGAAGGTGGTGGCGGTGGTGGTCATGGGCGGCGGGTACAAATAGGTAAAATGTCGTTAGGATTGAGTAAACGCTCGTTAGGAAAGAGCACGACCCAAAATTTATTGTAAAATCGTCTCCAAAATTTGGCGGAAAAAAGAAGCGGCAAAGACTTAAAACTACTACTCAAATTGCAATTTTGAACTTTCAGCTCCACATCTCTTACTTCTCCGATCCCTTGGATTTCTCGAGCTTTAAATTTCTGGGTAATTTCCCCCAATTTGTACGATTTATTAGTGATTAATTTAGTAGAATTACTTACGGAGTATTATATTAAGGTATTCGAAGTCATAATCTGTTTTATTTCAGTGTAGTTTTCATTTCCCCCCTCAATTTGTACGATTTCTTACTGATTAGTAAAGTTTTAGTAGAATTACTGTTTATATTTCAGGAATTTGAAGTCATAATCTGTTTGATTTCAGTGCAGTTTCCATTTCCCCCCAATTTGTACGATTTCTGACTAATTATTAGTAAAGGTTTAGTCGAATTACCGATTACATTCCAGGAATTTGAAGTCATAATTGTTTTGATTTCAGTGTAATTTCCAGTTTTCCCCCAGTTTTAGCTTCCATTTTATATCCTGATGCTATGAATTGTGATTTCTCTTGCTTCAATTTTATCTGCTAATTAGAAATAGATTTACTAGAACTACTGTTTAATTAAGGAATTGCAAGGCGTAATCTTTTTGATTTCAGTGGAATTTTCAATTTCCCCCCAATTTTAACCCGCCATTTTATACACTAATGTAATCATGATTGGTTTCGTATCTGCTTTGATTTCACTAGAAGTAACTACTGAGTATATAATTAAGGATTTTGATGGCATTTTCTTATGCTATTTGATTTCACTGTAATTTAGGGTTGTTGTACAATAACATGGAAATACCTAATTTGTGTGTGTTTCGATTTTTTGATTGATTGGTTTAGTTAGTGTTGCTGATAACTATCATTTTCTGCAGTAGTCTGGTGTAGGGTTAGATTCGGGTGAATTTATTTTCGCGGATTTAGTGGAATTTAATGCTTCCTTAGTCTTAATTACTCCGTATTTGTTTTTGGTATAAATGACTGGATGGTGGGGGTAGGTGAGTATATGTTTGAATAGACAAAAAGAATGAATGTATTAGGGTGAATTTTGCAATGTAAATTCATTATCAACTCTACTGGATCCTAATGGTTTTGAAGAAATACATAGTTGTAAAGACAGAAAACTGCGATGCTGGGGATTTTTTGTATAGATGTATGAGATATGGACCGTATGGTTAGATTGTAGCTATGAGCATATTTTTTGGATATGAGGAGATTGATTATGATCAAGTAACATGCAAAACGCACTAC
Source organism: Agrostemma githago (assembly GCA_958450325.1). Lineage (NCBI taxonomy): Eukaryota > Viridiplantae > Streptophyta > Magnoliopsida > Caryophyllales > Caryophyllaceae > Agrostemma > Agrostemma githago. Next base: position 18,247,962 of record OY288248.1, read on the forward strand.
TACATTTCGTCGTCGACATTTCAGCCACGTCGTCGGCGCTTTATACGTGAATTTTACTCTTTTATCCTTCCCCTAATTATGATTAATGATATTAATTAAGTTTGTTAATTAATGTAATTAATATTTTCGAGTAAATTAAAATTACGGTTTTTGTACTCTTGAATGGTTTTTGAGGCACGTGTCTCAACGTAACTCTTTTACCCTTATGTAATATATTCTAATGAATTTAATTAAGTTTCTTAACTAACGTAACAAATATATTCCCGACTAATATGAAATGTCGGTTTTTGGACTATTGAACGGTCTCCGAGACACGTGTCTCAATGTATCCCGGGAATATGTTTAGGAAATTTATATTTCGCAGAAATCGATCCCACCATCAGCCAAATCGATACCAAAATCGAATATAGAAAACAATAACTACTCAATTAGGGTATATATCACACACACAAATTAGCTATGGGGAACCTAAACTATCAATCTAATAGTATTAATTATAATCGAAATGGAGCTCGATTTTTCGCGAACTGGATCTGGAAACAGACCTCGACGCCGGAAAACCGCGTCTGGGGGGTCCCCTAGACGCATGAATTTCGCGTCTAAGAGGCCCCTAAGACGCGAAATTCATGAATTATGCGTCTGAGGGGCCTCCTAGACGCGAAATTCATGCGTCTGAGGGGCCTCCCAAACGCATGAATTGACGCATGAATTTCGCGTCTAGGAGGCCCCTCAGACGCATGAATTTCGCGTCTAAGAGGTCCCCTGGACGCTGGAAATCCGCGTCTGGGGGTCCCTTGGACGCCAAAAAAATTACAAAAAATTGTAATTAGTAAGGCTAGAACCCACAACCTCTTGAACACAAATAAGCCTCTTCACCACTAAACCAACTGAACATTGTTGATAAACCTTACTAAACTATTATCTATATTTGATTCTAAAACCTCCTAAAATCGCCTATTAATACAATTTAAATATTATTAATAATATTAGTGTTGTTGTGGATGGGGGAGGATATATAATATAACATAATCCGTAACATAATAAAATGACGGTTTTCAAAAAAAAAAAAACGTTTTATTATCGAGTTTCATTAACATGATTAAACTTTTTAATTTCATTAACAAAGTTAGTGAATGTAATTAGGGAAGGACGTTGTTGTCTTTTCACATTAAAAATCGCCGACAACCTAATTTGAGTGCTGTTTTTCGTCGTCGACATTTCAGCCACGTCGTCGGCGCTTTTTAAAGTAAAAGACGATCTTGGCCTTGCCTTGCCCTTGCCTTAATTAGATTAGTTAACTAATGTTATGTAATTTTAGAAGTTAGATTAGTTATTGAAACTCGTTAATGAAGCGGTTTTTTAATTTTTCAAACCGTTCCGTTATTATCTTGTCCTTATTATATATCCACTCAAACTCCACTCACCATATTTAATTTAATTTTCTCTCACTTAAAAAAAGCGTCTTTTCTTTAGAGAAACCCGACTTTTCTAGAAACCCGACTTTTCTAGAAATTAGGTTGTCGGCGATTTTTAATGTGAAAAGACAACAACGTCCTTCCCTAATTACATTCACTAACTTTGTTAATGAAATTAAAAAGTTTAATCATGTTAATGAAACTCGATAATAAAACGTTTTTTTTTTTTGAAAACCGTCATTTTATTATGTTACGGATTATGTTATATTATATATCCTCCCCCATCCACAACAACACTAATATTATTAATAATATTTAAATTGTATTAATAGGCGATTTTAGGAGGTTTTAGAATCAAATATAGATAATAGTTTAGTAAGGTTTATCAACAATGTTCAGTTGGTTTAGTGGTGATGAGGCTCATTTGTGTTCAAGAGGTTGTGGGTTCGAGTCTTACTAATTACAAATTTTTGTAATTTTTTTGGCGTCCAAGGGACCCCCCAGACGCGGATTTCCAGCGTCCAGGGGACCCCCCAGACGCGAAATTCATGCGTCTGAGGGGCCTCCTAGACGCGAAATTCATGCGTTTGGGGGGCCCCTCAGACGCATGAATTTCGCGTCTAGGAGGCCCCTCAGACGCATGAATTTCGCGTCTGAGGGGCCTCTTTAACGCGAAATTCATGCGTCTAGGGGACCCCCCAGACGCGGTTTTCCGGCGTCGAGGTCTGTTTCCAGACCCAGTTCGCGAAAAATCGAGCCCCATTTCGATTAGATTGATAGTTTAGGTTCCCCATAGCTAATTTGTGTGTGTGATATATACCCTAATTGAGTAGTTATTGTTTTCTATATTCGATTTTGGTATCGATTTGGCTGATGGTGGGATCGATTTCTGCGAAATATAAATTTCCTAAACATATTCCCGGGATACATTGAGACACGTGTCTCGGAGACCGTTCAATAGTCCAAAAACCGACATTTCATATTAGTCGGGAATATATTTGTTACGTTAGTTAAGAAACTTAATTAAATTCATTAGAATATATTACATAAGGGTAAAAGAGTTACGTTGAGACACGTGCCTCAAAAACCGTTCAAGAGTACAAAAACCGTAATTTTAATTTACTCGAAAATATTAATTACATTAATTAACAAACTTAATTAATATCATTAATCATAATTAGGGGAAGGGTAAAAGAGTAAAATTCACGTATAAAGCGCCGACGACGTGGCTGAAATGTCGACGACGAAATGTAGTAGTGCCTAATTTCTAGAAAAGTCGGGTTTCTAGAAAAGTCGGGTTTCTCTAAAGAAAAGATGCTTTTTTTAAGTGAGAGAAAATTAAATTAAATATGGTGAGTGGAGTTTGAGTGGATATATAATAAGGAGAAGATAATAACGGAACGGTTTGAAAAATTAAAAAACCGCTTCATTAACGAGTTTCAATAACTAATCTAACTTCTAAAATTATATAACATTAGTTAACTAATCTAATTAAAGCAATGGCAAGGCAAGGGCAAGATCGTCTTTTACTTTAAAAAGCGCCGACGACGTGGCTGAAATGTCGACGACGAAAAACAGCACTCAAAACCGATGAATGTGACATTTTGGGTTAATGATTAGAATTGTAGGTATGAGCATGTTGTTTGGATATGAGGGCACTGGCTATGTTAAAGCAACATGCAAAACAATGAGTGTGACATTTTGGGTTTTGATGCTTGGGTTGTCGCTTTGGAGCATATTGTTTGGATTTAAGGTGATTGGTTATGATAAAGCAACGTGCAAAACGATGAATGCGACATTTTGGGTTTTGATGATTAGGTTGTCGCTCTGGAGCATGTCGTTTGGGTCTGAGGAGATTGATTATGATAAAGCAACGTGTGGCAAAATGATGAATGAGACATTTTATGGTTTGATGGTTCATAAGTATTGATGCCCCCAACTAGTTTTAATGGGGATGATTGGTGGAATTTCAGATTGATTAGATAATAATGATTTTGGGTGAAATAGTTGAAGATTGAAAAAACCTTCTATGAAAAGTGTTCATTAGATAGAAATTTATGAAATATGGACCATGTGGTTAGATTGTACGGAGTAGCAATTAGCATGGTGTTTGGATATGTAGAGTTTGTTACGATAAAAGCAACGTGCAAAATGATCATTATGACATTTTGGGTTTTGATGGTTCATGATGCTCCATAACTTATCATATTGTTAATGACAACTGACTAATTTTGATAGGGATGGTTGGTGAAGTTTCAGATTGATGTGTTAAATACTGTCTGGGTGAAATAGTAGAATTTTTTTAAAAATATACGAGTATGAATTTTTTGGGATAGATTTATCAGAAGATATGGACCATATGGTTAGATTGTACTGTTGTAGCTATGAGATGTGGTTTGGATATGAGGAGATAAGTGATGATAAAGCAACATATAAAATGATGAATGCGACATTTTGGGTTTTGATGACTCATAAGTTTTGATGCTCCACAACTTATCTCATTGCTAAGGACAACTAACTAGTTTTGATGGGGATGGTTGGCGAAGTTTCTGTTGTAATTGTATTTTATTTTGTCTTATGTGATAAGGACTATGGGCAGTTCGGCACAATGCTCTTCACATTTGATTTTATTTCACGTAGTCGTCAAGATGATACTTTGACAGTATTATTTCACAGTTCATATTACAAGCATTTTTTTGTTGACTTGTTTTCCTTTTTTAAAGACTTTCTTATCTCAAATGTAAATATTTTATCATTTTGTCATAATATTCTTAAAAAAAAATCGTGAACATTGTGCTGTCAAAAGTTCTGATGGGCAGAAAATTGGGAAACAGATTATGATGGGATTTTAATGCATACTATAACTCAAATTTGACTTTTTGAGCATTACTATTTGCTGTTTAGGGATATGAGATCATATTTTTGATTTTGTTCAAAATATAAGATGAAATACAGAGTATATTGGATAATGTTTATTCCTAATGTAAGGATAATAGACCCGTTGGAGAAATTTTTGGGCAAGGGCATACCATACCGTACGAGTACTAGTGAGTAGATAAACCTTTCCTTTCAGTCATGAGATGAACATTCAATTAGTGAGATAACCCTTGTGCTGCTAGTTTTGTACATTGACAGTGACTATTGTTTCAGGTAAAATTGTAAACTCTTGGTTTCCACATTGTTCCTAGTTGAGTAGAACAAATTACAGAATTGTGCATTATCCTGGTAACTAATCCAGCATTTTTTTTTTCTGTAAACTGTTTTTAATAGATTTTATGTATTCACCACATAGATTACCTGTTAGTTTTATTTGTAGGACAATGAACTTGCATTTAGTTTCTAACATGATTCATTTGAGTTTCTTCTTCTGGATCTATTTTTTTCACAGGTAACTAAATCATGGAGAAGTTTGTATCTAGCTGGGCTGATGGCCAGAAGTTGCCTGAAAGTTATGTATTTCCACCCGAGAAAAGACCAGGGAAAGTGGCTGTTACCACATCCAAGAATGTATAAGCAATGATACTAGAATGTTTTTGATAATGATTACAAATGAACAAGGTACATATTTATAGTGATACAAGGCTACAATCATGCTATAATTATGAGACTACACATATATAAAGTTCCTATAATTTGTAGTATGAACAAGATTAGTGTCCCTTGATTTTAGGGATTGATTGATTTGTATTGATCCTTTTGATTATTAGTATGATCTTCTTGATTTGAATGGATATGGTTAATACGCCCCCGCAAGATGGACGTCCGATGGGTAAGGCCAATCTTGGCTCTTAGGTCATGGTATGAAGGTTTGGGCAGCGGCTTGGTTAGTAAGTCAGCTAGTTGATCCTTGCTGGCAATGTGTTGAATTCGAATTTGGCCGAGTTGAAGTTGTTCTTTGACGAAGTGGAAGGAAAGAGCCATGTGCTTCATTCGGGAATGGAAAACTGGGTTCTTGGCGTAGAGTGTCGCGGAAATATTGTCGCAGTAAATGGCTGGTGATTTTGTGACAGTGATGCAAAGCTCAGTAAGAAGGTTGCGAAGCCAAATTTTTTCAGTGGTAACGGAAGCAACGGCACGGAATTCTGCTTCGGTGGTGGATAGTGCTAAACCGCGTTGTTTTTTGGAGGACCAGGAAATAGGATTGCGTCCAAGGTAAATGATGTAGCCGGTTGTCGAGATGTAGTCGTCTTTGTCACCTGCATGGTCAGCGTCACAGAATGCATGAAGACATAGGGGTGAGTGGCGATATAGTTGTAGGCCAAAGGTTTGAGTTCCTTGCAAGTAGCGAAGGAGACGTTTCAAAGCAGTCCAATGAGTGGCGGTGGGATGATGAAGAAACTGAGCTAGACGGTTTATAATAACAAAGGCAATGTCGGGCCTAGTTAGAGATAGATATTGTAAGCTTCCAACTATGGCACGATAACTCGATTGATCATGAATGGGTTGGTGATCGTCGCGCTTGAGTGGTGGAGAGGCAGCCATAGGAGTAGTGTTTGGTTTGGCATCTATCATGTTGTATTTGGTGAGTAAGTCGTGAATGTATTTAGATTGGTTTAAGTGTAGACCGAGTTTATTTGGTGTAACTTCTATGCCTAGAAAGTACAAGAGTGGTCCAAGATCTTTTAGGGAAAATCGTTTAGATAGTGTCGTAATAAATTCTTGTAGGTGTGATGGATTTGGTCCAGTGACGATAATGTCATCAACGTAAATTAGCATATAAATACAAGTGGTTTTAGTTTGTAAAATAAATAAGGATGAATCAGAAATAGATTGTTTAAAATTTTGAGTGATGAGGTGGGTTTTTAGTTCGGTGTACCAAGCTCGAGGTGCTTGTTTTAGTCCATATATCGCTTTATTGAGTTTACAAACATGGTTGGGTTTTGTTTGATCAACAAAGCCTGGTGGTTGAGTCATAAAAACATTATCGGTTAGGTGGCCTTGCAGAAAGGCATTGTTAACATCCAATTGTCGGAGAGACCATGATTTTGTTACTGCGAGAGATAAAATTAGACGAAGGGTAGTTGGTTTGATGACTGGACTGAAAGTTTCTGTATAATCAATACCCGGGCGTTGATGGAAACCTTTGGCCACAAGACGAGCCTTGTGTTGTTTGAGAGTTCCATCCTGGTTATATTTGTTTCGAAATACCCATTTACAACCAATGACATTTTGAGATTGCGAATGAGGAACGAGAGACCATGTTTGATTTCGTTCAAGGGCGTCGTACTCATCTTGCATCGCATTGCGCCAGTGGGGCAGTACTAGGGCTTGTTTAACGGTGTTGGGTAGGTTGTCAGGAGACAGGTTAACGTTAGCTAGATTGGCGTATTTGGGATTGGGCTTCCGAATGTTATTATCGAGTCGGGTTGTGACTGTTTTATTGTGTGACGGAGCAGCGCTAGCGGAGTTTGGTTGAGTCTGGGGTGAAGAAGTCGACGGGGATGTTTGGTGTAGGGTAGTAGCGGTGTTAGTTGAGGTGGCAGAAGAGGTAGATGAGGTGACTAGGGGAATTGTGGGGTTTAAGGAAGCCGATCCCGAGGGCTGAGAGGACGATAAGGAGGTGAAGGGTTGACTGTTTTGGGAGGGGTTTCGGCGGGAGTAGACGATGGTAATGGGTGGTTTGGGAGAAGGTGGTGTAGTGACTGGTGGGGTGGTGGGTGGTAGCTCGACAGTGGTAGTGGGGGGTAGGATAGGTACGGATATGTTACACCAATCATCTGGATCATTATGTGGCAAAGAGCATGGTGATGACATTGTATTCTGACGATATGGGTATTCATCATCAACAAACTTTACATGTCTTGAAGTGTAGATACGATGTGTTTTCGGGTCAAGACAATAGTATGCACTTTGAGTGGTCGAGTAGCCAACAAAAATGCATGGAATAGAACGGTTTTCTAATTTATGATGAGTATACGGTCTTAACCACGGGTAGCATAGACATCCAAAATTATGAAGCTTTGTGTAATCGGGTTGTTTATTATGTAGTACAAAATACTCCCTCCGTATCTATATGTTTGTCCACATTATTTATTATATGGGTGGAGTATTATATTGAAAGTGGACGAACATATAGATACGGAGGTAGTATGTGTTTTTGGGTTTTGTTTTCCTGTAATTGATATCGGCAAGGCTAAGGGACTCGAGCGCACGACAACAATTCAGTAGATTATGGAAGCTAGTCAAGAGTTTGGATTCTTTCAGGTTCAATTTAGTTCGTACTTCTTAGTGGTGTAGCTTTGAGAAAATGTTGTAGCCAGTCTTTGTCACTCCGATATGTCATATAACTAAAGTCTCAGGGTCTTACAATTTCTTTAAGGGGGAAATATGTTTTAAAATACAGCAAGATTGCACACCCAAGCCCAAATCGCTCATCCGAGTTTGAGCAACATAAAGATTCAGCAATGTGGCCTCAAACTGGATTCACACTATTTCACAGTAGTCGTTCTTTATTTGTTGATTTATTTTTATCCGCGCACATGTGGTGTAGGTGATCAATCATGATGTTCCAAGCACATTATTAGATGATACAAGAGGTGTTTTTAAAGAGTTATTTGCGCTACCAGCTGAGGAAAAAGCAGAATTATGTTCTACAGATGTGAGTAAGAACTGCATACTTTTAACAAGCAATGTTGATTATGATAAAGAAGAAATCCATAATTGGAGGGATACCTTAAGAATGAATTGTGCTCCATTGGAAGAATGCAAACAATCATGGACTCCGAAGCCTGCCAGATTCAGGTAAATTCTCAGATCTCACGAGCTTGAAGCACATAAACTTGATGTATTCTAGTTTAACTTGTTAGATCTTTCAATGAAAAATTCCAGGGGTGTTGTCGGCGATTATATCCTTGAAATTGGGAATCTAGGATTAAGAATTTTAGAGCTGATATGTGAAGGGCTAGGCTTAGAACAAGGCTATTTCACAAAAGATATGACCCAGGAACAAATTTTAGCTGTTCATCACTATCCGCCGTGCCCTGATCCTAGTCTGACATTGGGAACCAGGAGTCATAGTGACACTGGCCTCATGGCGATACTCCTTCAAGGTGACGTTCCTGGACTTCAAGTTCTCAAGGATGGTGAATGGATTGGTGTTGAAGTGATTCCCGATGCATTTGTTGTTAACATAGGATATGTGTTACAGGTGCGTGGCCTGCGTGCCTATTTCCTTCAACCTTGCAATTATTTCTGCTAAATCATATTTTTTGACAGACGTAATTCAATCTTAAAAAAATTTTAGGCTTCTGTTGTTCAACAAGAGATATTACTCTTTGGTTTTGGTTGATGACCTCTGATGAGTGCTTGATTTTAGATAATAAGCAACATTCGAACAGCCTCTCTTCATAGAGATGTTAATACTCTTGGATTGATGCTTCTTAGCATAGTACACTTTGTATTTCAATCAGTTATCCTCATTTGACCTTTTTATCATCATTATCAAAGACAAAAAGAGACCAATTCATTGAAATGGAGGGGGTATTAGTTCCATGCCACAACTGAGCTATACAGTTTTTTTATAAGTTAAGCGCAGGACTGTGATCAGCATCCTGAAATAAAGTCTTGAACTGAGATTTAATATCATGCCTCTTAGTTTGCATGATTGAGGGCAGAATGAGATGACATTACTTAACCATCTTACGCTTAAGACTGTGATCAATTATTTTGGGACGTATTAAACTGGAAATGCTATCATAATTCGAGGACGTAGAGACTAGAGTGTCTAAGACTGTTCAGTTAAATGAATATATATACTAGTTTGTTAAGAGTTGAGACTAGTTTAATTCAGTTTGTTTTAAAACAAGACACCTATTTTGTTAAGTTGCTGTTATGTATAACTTGGTGCAGTTTGTTAGCAATGGAAGGCTGCTTAGTGTGGAACACCGAGCTGTGACCAACAAAGATAAATCCCGGTTTTCCGCTGCTTTTTTCCTCGCTCCAGCAAACGAATGTGTCATACAACCTGCAAAAGCCGTTGTAAATGCAGAAAACCCTCCAATATACAAAAGTTTTCGGTATGCAAACTTTGTGGAAACATTTAGGGCGGCCTATGTTGGGGAGATTGATAGTGTCATGGGGAAGTATACTATCTGAGAAGCTGTAAAATGTTATAATTATCGGCTGATGGCTTTTCGCAAGCCTATGTTACAGTCTTTCTTATAAAATAAATGTTATGCATCTTTTAGTTGAATTTTCGAAGGGAATTTGTTAAGTCTGACTGTTTGTATGTGACATGTGAAGGGAGAAGTAATCCCTTAATATTTTTATAAGATCTTACATTTATGGAGTCAATAGAAAATGGATTGCTTAGTCAGGCCAAAACATCTACTTTGTTGCTCCAAATCAGGTAAAGTAATCCCAATGGAGACTTTTGAGGTCAACTTAAATAATCTTTTGTATAGATGTTGACTGTCGATGCTGTCACTTGTTAACTACTTAAATAAGCAAGCAGAGTAATCATAACAGTGATGCTAATATAATAAACTTGTCCTCCTGCCTACTATAAGAACAAAGGCAGTGACTATCATTGATTTAATCAGGAAATTTCTGCTTTTAGCCCATCTTTCATAGCTGAGACCTACAACACTGCTGTTTAAGAGTTTCAGGTAATATGATATTTGCTCTGTTTTTTTATTTCTATTAATTGTTCTTCTGTTTCATTGCTTTGCATGTTTGGCTATGTTACCCTGATACTTTACTTAGTTGTCGTATACCCGTATCTCATATGACGCTTAGATACTTTATTTGAACCAAAATATTGAAAATTCTGCTTAAAATAGCCATATCGAGGATACTTTGATACTTGCAGGCGAGTCAGAGTAACATAGATGTTTGGTGCCGTTAGAATGCCTCTTGTCATTTCTAATTTATGACCACTCTTGGTAAGTGAGAAGTCCATTACATACAACTATACACTGAGTCTAAATCACATACACATGCAGTTATCCTTTTGTGAGTTGTCCAATAAAGCTTAGAAATCAAGAAACTTATACTCTATATTTATTAGTGCTTTGGGTTGGCCCCGGGGATCAACAGATTGATAGAGTAATTACTAATTAGATGGGTTTTTGGAAACGGCTTCTGTTGACGATTTTCTGGAAACAGTTTCCGTGCTTGATTTAAAACGTTGGGTTTAAATAGAGTTTTTTCGTCCGAATTGGGTTTCTGTTGGTACTGGTATCATTCTAGTTTTGTAATTTATGGTTAAATCCTCACACATTAATATCACCTTTTTTGTTGGAAATTGCACTGTGAATTGAATCGGGCTTGTGGATGCAGTTTTCGTATATAATTTGCAGATAAAAATATAGCATGGAGAAGTTTGTATCGAGCTGGTCAGATGGTAAGAAATTGCCCGAAAGCTATGTATATCCCCCTGGGAAAAGACCGGGGAATGTGGTTGTTACCGCATCCAAAAATGTTCCAGTCATTGATATTGGCAAGGCTGAGGGACCTGATTGCTCTGTGATCATTCAACAGGTTCTGCAAGCGAGTCAAGAGTTTGGATTCTTTCAGGTTAAATTTCGTTGCTTTATTTCTTAATAGCATACGTCATTGACAAAGACGGTTTCTGAAGTAAAGGAGTCAAATGCACATAACCTTACCTTGTGCTGTTTGCATCAACAACAGAGACTGTTTTTTGGTGACCTAACGAAAATTGCATTGAGAAATGTGTTTCATGAATACTATTTACAAATTACAATATGAAGAAGCAGTGTATATAGTGAGCCACTTTAGTTTAATTGTTAAGAGCATAGCTTTGAGAATTTATAGCAAGTATTGTGTTTACATAATAAGTGATTACTCACGACTCTGTAAAGCATGTTGGAGTTCGACATTTCTTTTCAGGCCAAAATATCCTCCAAGTTCAAATAACGTTGTGGTCCAGCATTATGGTCTTAAATTTTTTTATATATACGGAGTACTAGTTTACGTGTTCACACTAGTGAAAATTCTAAATTTAGGAAAATTTTGACAGCATTTATACATGGTTAATGGAGCATTTTTGATAAAGACGTGTGAAGGTTATGTATCTAGCCTTTGTGAATCTCTAATTAGAACCATGGTTACCGAATTCACTGTAAATTCACTTTTAGCAATTCGTGATTCACTCTTATAGAGTACTTGTTATGTGTATTTCTAGTATAGAACATGATAGAATTCGCTGGGTTCCTGAGGAAATACTGCAACCATGATTAGAACTTCATTCTAGGAGACAGAAGTTAATATTTCTTGCAGCTTGTTTTATATTCTTTTGTTGATATCAAGCTTGTCTTTGAAATAGGGTCCAAGTAGTAAATGGTGTGGATGATTACTTTACTCCGCGAATAATTATCTCGTTAATGGATCTGCTGGGACTAATGAATGATTTCGGTGCTGTCTTAGATTTGCATATGATATCTACAGATTTATTTTCCAATTTCAACCGATCATGTGACAAAATTTCCTCCCCAAACACTCTTATATATATATATATATACTCCGTATATGTTTTCAATTTGAAAGCAATTATATATTACTAGTTATATATATATAAAATTGGAGAATGTGTACTCGTTTAATTTCCACGTGTATGATACAGGTGATTAACCATGGCGTTTTAAGCACGTTATTAAATGATACGAGAGGTGTGTTTGAAGAATTCTTTGCGCTACCTGCTGAGGAGAAAGCAGACTTATGTTGTCCAGACAAAAGTAAGAACTGCTTATTTTTAACAAGCACCGTTGTGTATGACAAAGAAGATGTTCATAATTGGAGGGATACATTAAGAATAGTTTGTGCTCCATTGGAGGAATGCAAAGAACAGTGGAGTCTGAAACCTGCCACATTCAGGTAACTTCTCTCAAGCCTTCTTCAATAATTTGTAAGTTTCACATAGGTTAACCTTGTAAGGGCGGGAAATGTCTCTCCAGTTTCCTACTCGGAGGCTAGGTTTCACCTTTTACCATTGGGGTCAGCTTTTCAACCTCCCCGTGGCGAGTTTTACTACCGGCTGCCAGCCACCAGTCGTAACTCGTAAACCCTCCTCTTTTAACCGGGTTTGGGACCGGCTAAGGTTAACCTTAGGCAGAGTTGACTTCTCTCAAACCTAAAGAAAAAAACTTTCGTGAGTTTTGGTAGACTGTTTGACCCGGGACTGAGCCAGAATCGAGTCTTGCCTAGTTCCGAAATTTTACGTGCTTGTTTACGGGATTACTAAAAAAATGTGGATGCAAATATAAATTCATTTATTTTCTTATCTAGAATTGATCCATGGTTAACTCGTAAAGATAACGAAATTATATTACAAGTGATCTTTTCCAATATCTATGTTGCTCGGACTCGTTTAGAAGTGTCCACACGGGTGCATGCCCAAGTGTCCAACACGGCTAATTTTATGAAAGTTCTACATATTGTCTTAAATGAAGAGTCAAGTGTCATAGCTTCGGAGTAACATAGTTTGCCATTGAGGGTGATAACTAACATAGCTTCATTCCTGATAATAACTTCTTCCAGTAAAAACATTTCAGGGACATTGTGGGAGATTATACCATTGCAGTTGGGAACCTGGCATTGAAAATTTTAGAGCTGATATGTGAAGGGTTGGGACTCGAAAAAGGTTATTTCACAAAAGAATTGAGTCAGGAAGAACTCTTAGTTGTTCATCAATATCCGAAGTGTCCTGATCCTAGTCTGACACTAGGAACCAGAAGTCACATTGATCCCGGCCTCATCGCTATACTTCTCCAAGGGGACATTCCCGGACTTCAAGTCATGAAAGATGGCGAGTGGATCGGTGTTGAAGCGACTCCCGATGCATTGGTTGTGAACATAGGAAGCGTGTTAGAGGTGTTTCCTTTTCTCTTTTCTTGTTCCTAATTTATCGGTTTTTTCTAGCGTCTTCACGTGAAATTACTCTGAATTAGTCTAGATCTCACGATTAGCCTAAATTACAGCTTTTTCTCTTCTTAATCCTTCTAAGAAAAGACATTTGGTTAACGACTTAAGGTGTCGTTGTGTACATCTTGATGCAGTTTGTTAGCAACAGGAAGTTGCATAGTGTGGAACACCGATAGTGACACAGAAAGACCAATCCCGGATTTCTGCAGCCTTTTTCTTTCTACCGGAGAGCAACTGTGTCATTGAACCAGCAAAAGCTCTTGTGAATGCAGAAAACCCTCCAATATACAGAAGCATTCCGTTCTCTGAACTCTTTAAGCTTTTTATGGCGGTCTATGTTGGAGAGATCGACAGTGTTTCCGAGAACTGTAAGATTTGAGAAACTGTTCAAATCTCTCTTAATTATCGGGTTATGGCATATGTTTGCCTGTTTCGTTGCGTCGCTTGAATCATTGTTATTTATCTTTAAGTGGTGTTCAATTTGAAACTAGACATGACAAACAGGTCAATTGGGTCGGGTTTGGGTCACCTTCGGGTCGTGTCGGGTTTGTTGTTTTCAACTTTTTTAGGGATATCGGTTAGTTTGCTATAATAAACATTTTGGTCAGCTTGGGTTAGGTTGGGTCGATTATGGTTACAAGTCAAATTCGGGTATTTAATTTGGGAGTCGGGTTAGGTTATTCGGATTGGGACAGTTTTGCCAAGTGTTTCTTTTCTTTCTTTGTTTTTTTTGTATACTTTCACTGTCATCTTGCTTCATAAGATTTGAACATTGTGTCATTTCTAATTTCTTTGTTGAGTCTTTGCCTCTTTGGGGTTTCGTACAGCGACAAGTATATTCGACGTTCCATATTATGATATACGGAGTACTATCTTGGCTTAGAGCTCGATCTTTGGAATCGATGGTTGAACACGAGCTTGGCGTTCTGTGGTAGTACATGACTATGTAGCAGATCGGGTCAGTATATTGAACTAACCTTCAAAACCTTGATAATTCTTTCAGGTTCGATGCGATTAGATTGTGGTTTCGCATGAAAAAGAACACATTCACTTGAGCTTTTGGACCGGGTCCGGTACCTTTCGCACGAAAAAAACGATTAGACTGTTGTACTAAACATACCCATCTTGAACTCGTCCTTATTACTAATTTAATTTAATTTAATTAGTAAAAACCATGACTATTGTAAAAACATACTCCGTATAACAGGTCAAATAACGTCTCTTAAGACATTATATGGTCATTCTAACCAAAGACAAAGTTAGATTCTGATTGTACATAACCACATAAAGTATAAACATGGTTCTCATGTACATTTCTCGAAAAGCGAGCTCGAGCTATGGCTTAGTCGACCATTACTTAGCTTTGCCTGGACCTTATCACGGGTCAATTTCAGGCCGCACTGATTGGACTTGGAACCGGCCTATCAGGATGGTCTGGTCTGGTCAGGTTGGATCGGGTCGACTGATAAATGGTCCAAACTAAGACAAGTCACAATCACAAAACACTCAAACCACCTTTTTCAATCTTTGTATATGCTTAACTGAAAAACCCTTCTCCTCTCCAATCAATCAATTAATCACCTGCTTAATTAGAGCAAAATTAAGGTAATTATTATATTTATATATATATTGCTACATTCTATTTAATTAATGAATGAATTCAAATTTGTGTAGTTTTATTTTGGTGGGTGGATTTAATTATTGAATATTTTTGATTGTTGAGGATCTAATTTGATTATAATAAGTTGATCATAATGTGATTATAATGTGTATGCATGATGCATGAATTAGTTTTGTAAAGTCGATTTTGTTGTTGTTGGTAATATTGTTTTGGTAGGTGGATTTAATTATCGGAATGTTTGAAGAATATGTATGATGGCAGTGTTGATGAAGTTTGGATGTTGCATTTGTAGAATCGATTGATGGATTTGTTAAGAAGTTGTGGATCATCTCCAATGAATGGCTTTGAATTTCTGTATGTGAATCGAAAGCCTGGATTCAACCGACGTAACCCCACTTGACATACACAATGAATAACCAAATAATCTCTTCCCTGTTTTCTCACACTGCAAATTATCCACCATTCATCACATTTCATGTTATTGTTTTGGAATTAGATGGCGAACTAGTCATGCAATGCAATGCAATGCAATACTATGTTGCTCGAACTCATTAGAAGTCGAGTGCGTATCCAATTGTGAGACTCAGTTATTTTTACCAAAGTTTGGTATAACTTTTAAAATGAAAGTCCAATTGTTGGACACGGATACGCGAGGTAATTAGAAGAGTCTGAGTAAAATAGATGCAAGGGTAAAACTAGGAGTAACACAATATTTTAAACTAGGTAAAAAAAATCAGGTTTTGTAATCAGAAGGCGAACTAGTAGGGCAGAATTTTTAAATAAAAATTCCGATTTTTTCTTCCACTGCATATTCATTGTTTGATAATCTCCAATTGCTGTGATTCTCGCTGAAGTGGCAGGAGTGGAATTATTTATAATTAGACGGGTTTCATGTTTGTTAATTATCAGATCTTTTGAAGGTAGATCTATAAGTTTATGAGTTTAGTACTAGTAAATATAAGTACTAATAATACTACAAGAAATACCTATGACTACGTTACGTTGATGCTTCACTTAGCTTCTGTGTCGAGTATACGATATGTATCGTGTTCGATACTAACAATTCGCCACTTCATTTTAGACCGAAAAGTTGGAAACTTTACACGAACAGCTGAGAAAAGACGGTTAATTACTGTGGTCTGGATTGTTAATTTCGCTGGAATCTCGTTTTCCCGTCTTTCTTCTTCATCTTTCTAATTGTAGTGGTTTGGATTATTGATGTGTTTTATGATTGTTGCTGTTTTCTTGAATATGGGTGGTGTGATATTGTTTTTGAGGTAATTTCATATGGAGGAAACAAAATCCAAGGGTAAATCACTGGTTGGTAACCTGGCTTATTTCATACGGAGATGTTTGTTCAGTGTTCTTACCGTGGGCCCCACCCCCGAACACATCGCTTTCATCATGGATGGAAACCGGAGGTACGGCGAAAAACACAACTTAGAGGAAGGCTTGGGACATAAGCTAGGGTACACGGCCTTAATGTCGATGCTTAAGTACTGTTACGAGCTAGACATAAAATATGTTACTATATACGCGTTTAGCATCGATAATTTCAAAAGACGGCCGGAGGAAGTTCAAACATTGATGGATCTTATTCGGGAAAAGATCGAAGGGTTGATGGAACAAGAGAGTTTAGTGAATCAGTATGGAGTTCGGGTTTACTTTATCGGAGACCTGAAGCTTTTAGACGAGTCGGTTAGGTTAGCAGCCGAGAAAGCCATGGCCGCAACTGCTAAGAACTCGAAAGCGGTTCTCTCAATATGCATTGCCTATACATCGACTAACGAGATCATGAATGCTGTTCAACGATCCTGCGAAGAAAAGCGGGATGAACTAAAAATGCTGGATTCTTGTGGGGCTGCGTACGGTTTGAGTAAGAATCTTATCGATTTGGTGGATGTTGAGAAGAATTTGTTTATGAATTTTGCACCGAGTCCTGATATAATCGTTCGAACTTCTGGTGAGAGTCGGTTGAGTAATTTTCTCCTATGGCAGAGTTCGGGATCGATTTTGTACAGTCCGTCAGTGTTGTGGCCTGAGATTGGGTTTCGTCATTTGGGTTGGGCCGTACTGAAATTTCAGAGGTATCGGTTGTATTTGGAGAAGATAGAGAAACTAGACTAGTACAGATTTGAACATGGGATTTTTTTGTGGAACCAAGCTAAGCAATCAATGTTAACGATTGCTGAATCCACATCGGTGCGTTGTGTTATTATGCATTTATCAACCGATTGTGGAGGGTATTTGTTGAGAATTCTACGATGTCATATGGCGGGTTTCTAACACCAAGATATCGGAGAAGTGTATGAGCGTGGATCATCAGATCTCGTCTTTTTAATGGAATTTTGGGTGTCTTCATGCGGGTTGAAATCAGTTCCGAGCTATATACATTATCATTGTTGGTTTTGAAACATACTCCATATTTATTAGAGATTCACGAGTATTTTCGTCCATTGAACGATTTTACGTCTTGCTTTTGAATGCAAGTGCAGAGTGATTGTTGTAATGCTGTGCATACATGAAAAAGCTTCGTCCGACATGCACAAGTCTCAGCACGATTTTTCGTTATTCCCCAAGTATTCTGCAAATTTATCGTCTCAAGAAGTCACGTTTGTATCTAAGACAGCAATCGTCTTTTTATTACAAACTCGTGTTTTCTTCGCCTAGCTCTCACAGTTTTGTCGGATCACTTTCATTTTAGTACATGCACAGATGTTTAGTTGCTCAAAAACGTTGTACTAATGCCCAGGAACTCGGAAGTTGTATACTGCGACACATATCAAGTTACTGCGTATAATTTACCATTGAAACATCCTGCCTAATTTGCTGAACATCTGAATTTTTTTCGATGAATCATTTGTGATAGCATTTCATAAATCAAATAGGCCAGTTTCCTTGAAAAGACATGTAGCTAAATCTTTGTCAACAAATCACATAGCCGATGGTGCACGATAAAACCGTCACAGGCGATGATGAAATAGTTTACAAATGCGAGGTAGATGTATACCCAATTCCGGTGCATAATACAGTGGGAAAAAACCCCGTCTATTATGAGCCAACTAAAGCCTTGTTAACAACATGGACAGGCAAAGCATAGGCAGGATCAATGGCTTTCACTCCGGGATATTCAAGAAGCGATAAACCTGCATAGATGCCACCACACGACAACAGGTCATGTATGGGGGAACTCTAGGCGATAACAAACTTACGATCAATAGAACAAGACACATCTTCCAATTTTCTTTGATATCTTCCATGGAGGAAAAACGCACGAGATTAGTGAACCGATCAAAAAAATGTCCTCGAGATATTTTACTTTACTTTACTTGGTGTAGACACCCGCATTTTGCCTGCTAGTGTCTATAGCAGTTCCCGACAAACACCCGATGATGATCGGACGCAAACGTGACTTAGTATACTCGAATATGGGCTCGGAATCAATAATATCCGACATGGACATTTAGCGGAGTACAAATCTCTCAAAACCAACCTCAAATTCAGACCCAGTGGGTCGTTCCGAGCAAAATGAGACTAATTTGGGCCAAAACCGACACCAAAAATAAAACCCGTCTTTTGGCGACCGGGTCAAAACCCGGTCAAAGACGAATCCGTCACAAAAATCAGCCTAAAGGGACCTTCTAGAAGCTGGCGCCCAAACATAATATTCAAACAAATCAAAGGTCAACTCCTTCCTAAAATAACTCGATTCTCTTGATCTACTCGATCGAGTGGATTGACCCACTCGGTCGAGTGGAGCGTCATTTACCGGATCAGGCCCATTTTCTAGGGCACTCGATCGAGTGCACTAGGGCCACTCGATCGAGTGACCCTAGGTCGTGGGGTAAACTCTATAAATACTCCACGACCCTCTCTCATTTGGAAGGATTTTTACCTACATTTACCCTACATTTTCAGCCCTACTCTCTACACTACAAGTCCTTAGCAACCCTAAGCAAATATACACAAAAACCGAGTCCCTCGTCCCTCGAAAAACGACGAATCATACACATACACCCACACACACCATAACTCGCGTACATCCTCGATACTCCGGCGTCCCGTCGCTATTTACGAGTCCATTTCCGAGGTCCCTACTAAGCATGTATGTTGAGGGTGTCCTAAACCCCATCTCGATCCTTACTACTTCGTTTTCATTTACGTTTTTGTGTTATCTATATTATATCTATACTAGTATCCTAACACTAACTTTAACATAACACTAACATTTTGTTTCTAGTATACTAACTTTTATCTTTTCGTTACTAATATTATCCAACCGTGTATATATACACTAGTACTAAAATTCGGTTTTGAATACGTTTGACTATAATGATCGCCTAAAGTCCGTCTAATCCCTTTACGAGCAACGACGGAGGTGGAGCTTTTTCGAGGAGCCCCGCCCCAATGTACTCAAGGGCGTGACGTGATCGCGATTAATAATAGTTGAACGCATTTGATCCCATTTTTATTAGTACGAAACCCGTTGACACGAAAACCGACATCACATAATCCGAAAGGGTTAGTTTCGATGTCGTGACGTAGAGGGATGCAATTTCGTCACTAATACAAAATTTCTAATCTAGCGAAAACATTTTCATAAAACTTCGATAACGGTATTATAATCGCATGCATACGCGATTATAGCACCGGAAGCCGAATTAAACTCAAATGGTGCGATATTTGCGTTTAATTTGGCCAATCATCGATTTTAAACCAAAAAAATAAAATGAGTTGGTACTCGTACAGGGGCTACTCGACCGAGTACGTAGGCTACTCGATCGAGTAGCACCCATAAATCTGGGCAGTAGCCTTTTCGAGGACACACTCGACCGAGTGGGTCCTGTAGCCCAGAAAACCGAGAGCTTAAATGCAACATTTAAGCCTCGTCTTTTTTTACGACTTTTAGTCGACACGTGTAAAGTCAATCACGTGAACCCATTTTTCAAAACCCATACATATCACGACACTATAGCGACTTTGATCGATTTTTCGACGTGATAAGTCGGGACAAGGCATCGAGGCATGAGATCGGGCTAGCGTCACGCTTAGGTCCTATGTCTCCGTCCTTCGTTTAATACACAATGCAATGTGTATTTAATCGGGGTTCGTCCATCTACATAATTCACGGTCTAGTCTATATACGGGTCCGTCTCTACTTTTTTTTTATTTGTTATTCCGTTTGTATATCATTTGTAATTTTTGTATTGACCGGGTTGTATTTCCGCCCGTGTAACTTGTACGTTATTTACTTTCGAGTTTATTTATTTACTTGCTTATCGCTTTATAAATGAACCTCGCATGCTAAATTACTCCGACCATATTCAAGATGCATTAAATGACGTAGTTAATGCAAAATTCACATGCTTAGCTAAAAACGCTGTTTGCATATCATTTAGTCATTTTACTAGCGCGCGCACACGAACACGAACGATGTCTTAGTAGAGGCCGCCATGTGCGGGCGGGGTTGGGTGTCCTTAGTGGGCTTCCCAACACGTACCCTCACCCCTTACTCAGAACCTTGGTTTCCGGATGCCCGAAACCATTGGCGCACGAGAGTCATTCTATATACGAAAGCCGGTTTAAACGGTATCGATATTGCAATGCAAAGGGACGAGCCCCATAAACTCTGAAATCGAAGTGGGCCGTACTTTGTGTACAGCCCATGACGACATAGAGTGGGCTCGTATGGTTCCGAATAACCACAAAATTCGGTGCCAACTCCATTTTGACTTAAATTTCGAACCCGAGAACAATCTCACCACGAGATTCATTCGCCTACCCAAACCCGCGCGTGGCCGCGTCGGGGTGGACCTACGTCATGTCCACACTTGGGTAGTTCGGTCATTTACATTAAAAGTCGTTTCACAAAAAGGCAATCAATCGGAAGGTAAGATGATTAGGCATGAATGAATATAAGTGATGCAGCATTGTTGGAGCACGTTACCTGCAACTCCGAAGTAGGTGTGGAATACATCAACAGCATCGTCGGGCCGGTTTGAAATCCCGCCTTTATCCAAGTCCTGACAATCTAAGAAGAATTGAGCAAGCTTTTCTTTGTCAATCCAGTGGACTCTGTCTATTAAAATCAAGCTTGAAAGTACCCACCACGAGTAACAAACCTGTACAATTTTTGAACAGGAAATTGTTGTTACTCCCATACTTCATGTAGCTGTCGTATCATTTCACACACAAAAAAGACATCCGATACTACAATAACATAGTTTTGTCTTTCTTCGAGAAGAGAATTTAAAGCAATAGGTATCTTACATCGGGAAGCTTTTCTGGTCTACCATTTAAACCTCCTGACTTAACTTGACGCTCGCATAACCACCAACCTAGAAGATCCTTGTCGATGTGATGTAAAGAACCGGTTATAGCAAGAGCACCCACACAGCAAAATACTGCAATAGTTGAACATCAAGTTTGATTTAGATACAGAACATAAGACTTCGGTCTTGTTCTTTTTTGCTGAAACAGACTTAACTTAACTGAAGTGACTATTGGCCGAGATAAAGTGAAATTAATCGGTTTGAAGAAATAAAGTGAACTTAGCTTAACTTAAGTTAGCTCAACTTAAGTTAACTGAAGTGAACCGGAAAGAGCAAGGCCTTAATGAAAAGGGCATGAAAGACACAAAGGTGTCGAAAAGTGTGATGTTTTTATCCTCCAACTTCAGTATTACGGAAGGAGCTTACAACCGGATATACTAAGATTGTCCACATTGAGAAAGCCATGTCGTAAGTCACTATTAACATTCAAGAAGTTTTCGAGTGAACCGACATACTTTGTCCTGCATGAGACTCTCCACCGGGCGTGCATCCAAAACCACCATCAAGATTTTTGCATTTCACGATGAAGTCCACCGCCTTTTCCACATCAATTTTGTTCAACTGGCGTAATAGTGATAGACAACAGATTGCAATATATGAAAATCTGTGGAAAAAAAACTGTGTAAGTAACTTTTTCTATAAATCAAGATGACAAGACACTAGCACACCACATACCTTGTATCAACCTCTCCCCAAATGTCTCCCGAAAAAGAACCGTCTTCATTCTTCAGCCCAGCGACATCTGAATTACGAGGTTAAGGTCACCACGAACGAAAACTGATACTGTATTTAATATTTAGTCTATGGTTTACAAAGGAGTGAAATATAGAAGTTCACTTACAATCGTAAACTTAACGAAACATTGTGTGATATTTTGATTTGCGGTTGAAACATATAACAAGACTAGAAGCAAAATTGCTGTTTAATGTCTGAATGTTCAAGTCAAAGGCAAAATCCCCTGGAAGAGAAGCAGACTGGCTGAAATGCTAACCACAAAAATATAAACCATATTCCGAGCAAGTTCCATAATCCATACTATATTTCATAATATGTGAAAAGTGTGAAACATAACTGCGAATCCGAGATATAGCTGAAAAGGATACAAGTAGACACCTTATCGACGTCCAAAACATCCAGCTTATCAAAAAGAGCTAAAACTTGAACGGCGCTAAGAGTGTAAAGTATATGTGGATCGTGCCCTATATTACCACCGAAACCACCTGCACAGACAACGATTAATTATACATGTACTATTTCCGTCTTGGTGATCATTTGTTTGCCTTTTATATTATTTGTGAGTAATTAATCAAAGGTAAACAAATGACCGAGACGCACGGAGTAAATTTAATAAGAACTATTGAGCAGGAAGCGATCTACAAACCAGTTTCATGTAGACATTTCAAAACCCATGAAATAACTTCATCTTGATCGACAACATGAAGCTTTCCTAAAAGGTCTAGTGTCGTAAGTCCCCAATAAGCACCGTTCATTCTGAGGTGCTCCATCACTACGGATTCAAATGAATCCTTCTTCTAAGGGCGCAAACATAAAAGAAACAAATAAATACGTCAACTAATAAATTGTTGAGGGATCAGAGAGAGGAAAAATGAACTAGAAGGCAAGAAGAACGAAGACATAGAACCGACCTTTTCAACAGATACGATATACCGGACGTGCTTCTCTGCTGCCAACTCTTCCATTATGACTAGCAGCTGATGTGGTCTATCCTCGCAACACAATTACCGTGAAATCATGAATTGTAAGAGAAATCAAAACTCTTGACATTTCTTCATATCAAAATTAAACCACTCTACGATTGAATAAAGGCTACTAAAACCCTATAGGTATCATGTCCATTGCCCTAATCCTAACAACAATTAAGTAAAATATAATCCCTATGTTACTCCCATGAAAGTTTCACCAAACACGCATATTCTTTAATCCCTATGTTACTCCTACACTTCGCTTGGTGCCATGTCACACTGATAGGACACTTCAATACTTCAATTTAGACCAAAAAATTGAAAATTTGTCCAAAATAGCATGTCGGATGCATCACTTCGTAGAAGAGTCGGAGTCAAAGTCAGAGTAACCGAGCTTAATCCGACCCCAAACCCATACAAATACCAAGACAATCACTTAATCAAGGCAACAATACTGTCATAAGTCATAACACACACTTAGATCAACTGGTAATGGGTTGTTCAAATGGTCTCAAACCCGTCACGAATCCGGACTATACTAGCACTACATTGATCCCAAATCATCCCTTAATAACAATACTCTTTATATCATTATGATCATAAATCACGATTAGCTCGATTTTTTTAACCCTAATTACACACATGATAGAAAGTTTCACAAAAAGAATCAAATAAGCTAAAATCACAAACACCTCAAAATTCCTACCTCAGCTGATCAAAAAAATACTAACAATTTAAATTGAAAATCACCTCAAACATTAATCCCCAAATTATAATTACGACATTAAATTATGATTATGATTATGATTATGATTATGATCCAAAAAAGAGAGAGACTTTATTACCTGAATTAAGTGAAATGACGATTATAACCCCAAGTAGGTCGGCGGTCGGCGGTTGTTATACGGCGAATGATTCAATCGTCGGATTTGTTGCTACTGATTTATTTAGAGTAGCAAGAAGCCCCTGTAACCCTGTTAGCCCTAAGCTCCACTGTAAACCGACCTGCATCCGCCACCGCCACCGCCGGAGTAGGGAGTAGTTAGGCCCTGTTCTCCTGGACTTATATTCAGACAGTTTCAGTTCAGTTCAGTTCAGACAGTTTCAGTTCAGTTCAGTTCAGTTCAGACACATTCAGTTAAGTTCAGTTCAGACTTATTATTATTATTATTATTATAATTATCATCATCATATTCATTATTATTATTATTATTATTATTGTTATTATTATAATAATAATAATAATAATAATAATAATAATTATTATTATTATTATTATTATTATTATTATTATTACAGTGGATGATGAAAATAATAACGGTAAAAGAACGAGATTTTTGAAGTTAAACTTACATAAATGATCACAAATATTTTCGTCAATACAATCTAAATCCATTACGTCAATACTTTTGATGAATACAAATTACGTCAAATGATTAAGTAAATCATCTACATCAATTTGCCCCGTTTCCTCTTTGTCTCTATCGGAATCTTCATTTGAATCTTCTTCAATGTCACTATCGCCACGATTAGCTAACCATATGTCTTTAGCTATAATCGTTCGCACTTTGTTCATAAGTTTCTTCCGTTTGACGTCGTTCATGTTTGTATCTGCTCTTCTCTCACTAATTGCATATTGTATTAATGATATACTATTATAAGTTATAAATATTTATTACTTAAAGTAAAAGTAATATTACTAATATCTTAAAGTAATATGACTTTATAAAGTATTATCATTTACTGAATAAATTAGTAATATTATTATTAATTTTATTATTATTACTATTATATTAATATTAATTATACTAATAATAATAACATTATTATTATTATTATTAAAATTAATTATAATTATTATTATTATTATTATTATTTTTTTTTTTTTTTTTTTTTTCAGTTCAGTTCAGTTCAGTTCAGACACATTCAGTTCAGTTCAGTTCAGTTCAGACACGTTCAGTTCAGTTCAGTTCAGTTCAGACACATTCAGTTCAGTTCAGTTCAGTTCAGTTCAGTCCAGTCAATTTAAGTCCTAGAGAACAGGGCCTTAGTTGGTTGGGGTTTGGAGGTTTCAAGGTTTCAGGCAGCAGTGTTTGTACTTTGTGGAATGTGGAATATGGAGTCTGTGTCAAGTTTGTTCTTCGAGTGTGAAAGTTTATGCCCATTGCCCCCCCCCCCACGAAAATAAACTAGAGACGGTCCCACAATACAATTGTTGTGACATCTCTCGTACTCGTAATAGTGCAGATCTTCTATCTCATTTTTGTATTTCACTCTATGTGTCACATGATGACACATCGTCCATTGCATAAATATAATATGTAACAAATATTATACTCTATCACTTGTTGATGTGCCATCCCGTGTATGGGATGACACACGGAGAGACACAAAAATGGGACGAGGATCCGCACTGCTCTTATAAACCAGTTGATCTCCTGAGATTATCTGTCTTATGAATAAAACGGGTCAAATAGACTCTCATTCAAACAAATATGGCAAGACTCATGAGAGCACCTCCAACCTTGAGTTGGAGTTTGCTCATGAGGATGGTGATGGATGAAAAATGTGCTCCAACAATGATTTTGGATGATCATGAAGAGGCTCATGTTTGTGAGCAAATGGATGAGCAGCGTGTAGTGTGGTTCTTTGTCCTTTTTTTTGTTTTTTTTAGTTTAGTATCCAATAGGGACTTGACACTTGTCAAGCCCATATTCAATATATTTATTTCTTATTTCTTTTGAACTGTTTACGGTTTTTTATGAAAAATCTTATTTTTTTTTCAAAAAAAAAACATATCTAAGTTTGAAATTTGTTTCTCTATAAATAGAGTATAATATTGGTAGTATTATCACACTACTTCTTTCTCTCTCTAATTTATTTTGTTAATCACATTTAATACAAATCAAAATTAAACCTATTTCTTTCTAATATTAGTTATGGATAACTATAATAATTACAATAATCCGAGTAATAATGATAATATTAGTAGTAATAATTTCGAACAACAAATGTTAGAAGTTTTTCGAAAAATGAGAACCGAAAGTTTTATGGGTCCTCAATCAAATATCGCTACCTCCGGCAGTTATCAAAACCCACAATATAATCCAAATAACTATCAAACCCGGCCTAATTACGCAGGTTGCGACCAAAATAATTATCAAAACCCACAATATAATTCTCAACCCCCGCAAAATTTTCATCCTTCCCAACAGTTTGACAATAACTACAATAATTATTCTGATACTTACCCTGGTTACAGTTTGCAAATCCCGTCAAATAACTCGTTCAACTGCAACCTATCTCAAACTTCAGAGTGTGATAGGGACAACGTAGTTGAAGAAAGCGATGAAGTTGAGGTCTCTGTGAGGGCCAGTGAACCGTCTGGTTTAGCAAGGAAGAAAAAGATATGGTCTATCCAAGAGGATGAAGCTCTCATATCTTCGTTTATGAGGCACTCAACTGATAACATTATTGGAACTAATCAAAAGAAAGATGCATTATGGGTGAAAGTCGGAGAGTTGTTTGAAAAAGCACGTGAAGCGAACCCTGACAAGATCATGCATCGTACTAACGGCATGTTGGGCAGTCGATTTCGACGAGTAACAGCCGTTGTCATGAAATGGGTTGGATGTTACGAAGAAGCTGTTCGGAGGAAGGGCAGAAGCGGGTACAAGGAAAAAGACATCATTCAAGAAGCTCATGCACTTTATAATGAGGCTCACGGTGGAAAATTTCAAGATAAGCGTGCATGGATGATGCTTAGAAAATATCAGAAATGACATGAAGTTGTTGGAGGCTATATTAATACGAGGGTTAGTAGGAAGCAGAGTACTAACAGTAGAAACGATATGTCTATGAGTGAGAAGAGCACAGATCCAGATACCCCTGTCATTGGAAGCGACCCAGACTCTGCCGGAAGTGGTAAGAGAGTTCGACTAAATGACGGTGGTTTTTCTACACCAACTAGCGCTGAAGAAGGTGAGGGACGCGGGAGTCAACGTCCGCAAGGTATAAAGGCAGCAAAGAAGACGAAGGGGAAGATCAAAGTTGGAGAGATTGCGTATTTGGCTGAAAGTATAGACCGTCACGGGAATAGGAAGGAGGCCAATGCGGAATTGCAGTGGGAGAGGCTAAATTTTGCTAAACAGAAATTGGAAACGAAGAATAAACATATTGAAGCGAAGAATAAACAGATTGCTGTTATTGAACAGAAGGTCAAGAACGATGCGATGATGTGGAAATGGCATGCGTTCCACGATTTATCGTCAATGAACAATTTAACCCCAGAAGAAGAGGAATGGAAGCAGCAACTTTTCAACGAATTACGAACTAGAAGAAGGGTTATGAAGTATTTGCAAGTGTATGTCTCTTATTTAAAATTTCGTTTACGTTTTAGTTTGAAGTTATGTTTATGTTTGCGGCTAGAACTAAGTATGTTTATGTTTTAGTTTAAGTATTTCTTTATGTTTCTGTTTATGGTTAATGTTTTTACTTTAAGTATTTTTTCTTTATGTTTGTGTTTATTTTAGTTTAGTCTTGGTAATTGTATTTTGCGTACTAGTGTATTCTCTACTCGTATTGTGTGAAAGTAACTTTGATAAAGCTGGTACGTACTGTCTTATCAACTAATTTTTAACATAACATTTCTTTTTTCAAAAGTGAGCTACTTTTACTGCATGATATGACTTGACTATATGTCGAAATAGTGTAGTACAGTTAGCTGTCCAACTTGTGTGGTATACAATACTCCGTATTTTGCAAGTTGTGTGGCACAACTTTCTATGCATTGTCTATTTATTGTGGGTATTGGAATCGTACCGAGGAAGTAATGAGTCATGTCTATTTATTGAGCATTGTTAAATATTCCAACAACAAATATCACAACTTCAATTTTATATCCAACAACAATATACCACAACAAATATCACAATAAAATAATGGATGCTCTTTATGAATTTTCATCATCTTCGTCTTCTTCATCTTCAAGTGAGGATGATACCGAGTGCGAAGCGATAGAGCGGGGCATTGATGCATGTATCGGCCGTATCTCACAAATGGTTGCGCAACAAAGTCGTAGGCGAAGAGGTCCGAGAAGATACATTGAGCGGAACCGCGAAGTTGGTCATCAAAATCTATACAACGACTACTTTGCTCCGAATCCCACTTATCCACCAAATCTGTTTTGTCGTCGTTTCCGGATGAACCGACATGTTTTCCTAAGATTAGTGGAGGTTTGTGAATCATATCATTCATTTTTCAACCCTAGTCTGGATGGGACCGGTAGAGGTGGTCTGTCATCTTTACAGAAGTGCACTGCAGCTTTACGTATGTTAGCGTACGAGGAAGCCGCAGACAGGAATGATGAATACATTCGGCTCGGAGGGTCTACCGCGAAGCGAAGAATAAACAGATTGCTGTTATTGAACAGAAGGTCAAGAACGATGCGATGATGTGGAAATGGCATGCGTTCCACGATTTATCGTCAATGAACAATTTAACCCCAGAAGAAGAGGAATGGAAGCAGCAACTTTTCAACGAATTACGAACTAGAAGAAGGGTTATGAAGTATTTGCAAGTGTATGTCTCTTATTTAAAATTTCGTTTACGTTTTAGTTTGAAGTTATGTTTATGTTTGCGGCTAGAACTAAGTATGTTTATGTTTTAGTTTAAGTATTTCTTTATGTTTCTGTTTATGGTTAATGTTTTTACTTTAAGTATTTTTTCTTTATGTTTGTGTTTATTTTAGTTTAGTCTTGGTAATTGTATTTTGCGTACTAGTGTATTCTCTACTCGTATTGTGTGAAAGTAACTTTGATAAAGCTGGTACGTACTGTCTTATCAACTAATTTTTAACATAACATTTCTTTTTTCAAAAGTGAGCTACTTTTACTGCATGATATGACTTGACTATATGTCGAAATAGTGTAGTACAGTTAGCTGTCCAACTTGTGTGGTATACAATACTCCGTATTTTGCAAGTTGTGTGGCACAACTTTCTATGCATTGTCTATTTATTGTGGGTATTGGAATCGTACCGAGGAAGTAATGAGTCATGTCTATTTATTGAGCATTGTTAAATATTCCAACAACAAATATCACAACTTCAATTTTATATCCAACAACAATATACCACAACAAATATCACAATAAAATAATGGATGCTCTTTATGAATTTTCATCATCTTCGTCTTCTTCATCTTCAAGTGAGGATGATACCGAGTGCGAAGCGATAGAGCGGGGCATTGATGCATGTATCGGCCGTATCTCACAAATGGTTGCGCAACAAAGTCGTAGGCGAAGAGGTCCGAGAAGATACATTGAGCGGAACCGCGAAGTTGGTCATCAAAATCTATACAACGACTACTTTGCTCCGAATCCCACTTATCCACCAAATCTGTTTTGTCGTCGTTTCCGGATGAACCGACATGTTTTCCTAAGATTAGTGGAGGTTTGTGAATCATATCATTCATTTTTCAACCCTAGTCTGGATGGGACCGGTAGAGGTGGTCTGTCATCTTTACAGAAGTGCACTGCAGCTTTACGTATGTTAGCGTACGAGGAAGCCGCAGACAGGAATGATGAATACATTCGGCTCGGAGGGTCTACCGCAACAGTTGCGCTAGAGCGCTTCACTGATGCAATTGTAGATCGACTGGGTCCAGAGTATTTAAGAGCTCCTACCGCTGATGATATGCAAAGACTACTCTACATCGGTAATAGACGTGGTTTTCCTGGAATGTTGGGGAGCATTGACTGCATGCATTGGAAGTGGAAGAACTGTCCAGTTGGTTGGAGAGGAATGTACCAAGGACGCAGTGGTAGAGCTACAGTTATTTTGGAAGCCGTAGCCTCTCAAAATCTTTGGATATGGCACTTGTTCTTTGGGATTCCGGGATCTTGTAATGACTTAACTGTGCTCCATCGTTCTCCTATTTTTGATGATATGATGAATGAAAGAGCTCCGCGAGTTAAATATACAATTAATGCGCATGAGTACAACACCGGATATTACTTGACCGATGATATCTACCCACAATGGTCAACATTTATACAATCAATTCCACTACCACAAACACCGAAGGACAAACTATTCGC
The DNA here is from genome assembly GCA_958450325.1 of Agrostemma githago. NCBI lineage: Eukaryota > Viridiplantae > Streptophyta > Magnoliopsida > Caryophyllales > Caryophyllaceae > Agrostemma > Agrostemma githago. Next base: position 18,278,011 of record OY288248.1, read on the forward strand.
TGAACGTCAAGAAGCGGCTAGGAAGGACGTAGAGAGGGCATTTGGGGTTCTACAAGCTAGGTTTGCAATTGTACGTAAAGAGGCACTAACATGGAGTGTTGAACGAATGAGAAAAATCATAACCACTTGTATAATACTCCATAAGAGCACCTCCAACCTTGAGTTGGAGTTTGCTCATTAGGATGGTGATGGATGAAAAATGTGCTCCAACAATGATTTTGGATGAAAATGATGCATCATCCCCATGAGCATCATGAAGAGGCTCATGTTTGTGAGCAAATGGATGAGCAGCGTGTATGTTCTTTGTCCTTTTTTTTTGTTTTTTTTTAAAATTTAGTATCCAATAGGACTTGACACTTGTCAAGCCCATATTCAATATATTTATTTCTTACGAGTATTTCTTTTGAACTGTTTACGGTTTTTTATGAAAAATCTTATTTTTTTTTCAAAAAAAAAAACATATCTAAGTTTGATTTTTTTTTCTCTATAAATAGAGTATAATATTGGGTAGTATTATCACACTACTTCTTTCTCTCTTTATTTTATTTTGTTAATCACATTTAATACAAATCAAAATTAAACCTATTTCTTTCTAATATTAGTTATGGATAACTATAATAATTACAATAATCCGAGTAATAATGATAATAGTAGTAGTAGTAATTTCGAACAACAAATGTTAGAAGTTTTTCGAAAAATGAGAACCGAAAGTTTTATGGGTCCTCAATCAAATATCGCTACCTCCGGCAATTATCATAACCCACATATAATCCAAATAACTATCAAACCCGGCCTAATTACGCAGGTTACGACCAAAATAAATTGTCTTTCGTACTTATATTTTTAATTAAATTGTTGTGTTTTATTAAAAATTCCGAGACAACAGCCGAGTACGAAATTTGAAAACCGAGTCCCACAATCAAATTAAATTATACGTACTAGATTTTGTTAATTAAATTAGTTAACAAATTATTTTCATAATTAATAAAAAAGTGTGGAATGGTGGGTATTAAAAAGTAAGAGAGATAAATGATGAGAGAGAGTAAGATGATGAGGAAGATATAAGATAATTATGGATGAAGGAGTGTTTTTTTGCTTGTGAGGTAGAGGAGTGTAATAGAATATAAACATGCCTCAACCATCGCCTTATGGTTTTGGTTGAGTTGGTTCGTTAACATGGTATCAGAGCCAGAGGTCACGAGTTCGAACCCTGGCAGCCCCCAATATCTCGAACTCTCAAGTGGAATCTCAGCACACTGTACGGGGGAGCCGGTGCGCACTAACCACTCTTCAAGCCCAATGGGCATTCGAGTGAGGGGGCGTAATAGAAATATAAACGGGCCTCAACCATCGTCTTAAGATTTTGGTTAAAGAGAAAAGATGGAAGGATGATGAGTAGTGGTAAACCATTGTTGGAGATGGTCTAACATGATAGTTGAGGACGAAAGAGAGAATTATGCCAACTACGATCCAAATGAGTTTACTAATAATGGAAATGAGGAAGGTGATGCAACCGTGGAAGAACCAGAATATGAAGTTGGATACACCGCTTCAATAAGTACGTACATTCAGAACAGAACTCGTATAAGAAATTCAAGGGGCCATCAAGAACTCCGGGTGGACTTAATTGAAAATATTTGGCAGAAATTTGGAGAATCTTAGGTTTTACGGTGTTGAGTCTTGAACCTTTATGTTATTTTCTTTTTAATCACCTTTATGTTATTTTCTTTTTAATCATGTACTTTTATTTTTAAATGAATGTTAATGTTGTGCTTCGTACTCTTATTTTTGAAATGAATGGTACTATTGTGCTTTGTACTCTTATTTTTAATTGACAACTCTATTGATTAGACAATTCAGAATTCAGAATCATTTATTTGACAGCTCTTATTTTGACATACATTATGTTGATTAGACAATTCAGAGTCATTTATTAAAAATTGAAGTGACTCTACTACAAATTCTGACAGATGCTTTATTTGATAGGATACGAAAATTGAAGTGACTATACACTACTCAATTCCGACATACATTATGTTGATTAGACAATTCAGAATCATTTATTAAAAATCGAAGTGACTCTACTACAAATTTTGACAGATGCTTTATTTGATAAGATACGAAAATTGAAGTGACTATACACTACTCAATTCCGACATACATTATGTTGACAAGACAATTCATAATTATTTATTCAAAAATTGACAACTCTATTAAAAAATTATGACAGATGCTTTAATTGATAAGATACGAAAATTGAAGTGACTATACACTACTCAATTCCGACATACATTATTGTGGACATGGCATAGATCCACCTCGACGCGGCCATGTGGGGGTTTGGGTAGGCGAATGAATCTCCATATGAGAATGGACGTAATTGAAATTTAAGTCGAAATGGAGTCGCCACCGAACTTTGTGGGAGTTCGGACCCATTCGAGCCCACTCTATGTCGTTGTGGGCCGTACACAAAGTACGGCCCATTTCGATTTCAGAGTTTATGGGGCTCGTCCCTTTGCATTACGATACCGACACTATCTACACCGGTAATCGTGTAAAGAATGACTCTCTTGCGCCAACGGTTTCGGGCATCCGGAAACCGAGGTTCTGAGTAAGGGGTGAGGGTACGTGTTGGGAAGCCCACTAAGGACACCCAACCCCGCCCGCACTTAGCGGCCTCTGCTAAGACATCGTTTGACTTTCTAATATGCGCGTTAGTAATCCGGTGAAATGTTATGCAAACAACGTTTTACAAGATATAGAAATTGAATGGGTTGCTACGTCATTTTAATGCATCTAATTTATTGTCGAAATGATTTAGCATGCGATGGTTCATTTATAAACGGTAAAACGCAAATAAATAAAAGTAAGGCAAAATAAATCGGTTACACGTTACGCGGGCGGAAATACAACCCGGCCAAAACGGAAATAGCGAATATAAAAAAAAGAGTAACGATATAATGAAAATAAACGACACTTGCAAACAGACCCGTATATAGTAAATGCAAGTTAGATCGTAAGTCGTGTAAGTGGACGAACTTTGATCAAATACACATTATTTTGTGTATTAATCAAAGGACGGAGACATAGAACCTAGGCGTGGTGCTAGCCCGATACCGAATCTCGATGCCTTGTCCCAACTTATCATATCGAGCAATTGGAGTCTAGATTAATCATGTGTAGGGTACGACTAAGGAGTCGTCAACGCAAGATTAATAGTGAGAGACCGTCGATCAAAGTTGTTTAAGTGAAGTGATATGCATGAGTTTTGAAAAAGGAGATCACGTGATTGACTTTACACGCGACGACTAAAGTCGTAAAAAAAGACGAGGCTCGAATGATGCATTAAAGCTCTCGGTTTTCCAGGCTACAGGGCCTACTCGATCGAGTCATGGCATGGACTCGATCGAGTGTGCCTTTAAGGTGGCTACTGCCTGGTTTTTGGGGTGCTACTCGATCGAGTAGCCCATGGCACTCGGTCGAGTGCCCCCTGTACGAGGTACGGCTCGTTTCGTTTTTGCTTGTTTAAAATCGATGGTCAACCGAACCACATATAAATATAGCATGATTTATATGCGACTCGGTTTTCGGCAATCGTAATGCGTATATTAGGATTACGAGGCCGTGATTGGAGGCTTTTTAAAAAAGGTGACATGAGAATCGTTTTGAATCGGACCGGGACGAAATTAATTCCCTCCGCGTTACGTCATCTATAATAATCCTTACGGATTAAACGACGTCCGGTTTAGCGTCAATGGGTTTCGTACCGATCCTTAAAAATGGAGTTAGACACGTTCAACTACGTAATATCACGATCGCGTTACGCCCTTGAGTGTCTAGGGCGATGCTCCTCGAAAGGGCGTCACCACTATCGCGACTCGTAAAGGGATTAAACGGACTTTGTGCAATAGTCGTAGTTAAACGGGTTTGATCCGAATTTGGTTTGTAGATTTATAAGTACGCAATATTAATATTAATATGACAAGAATGAATAGTAAATGATGTTAGCGGTTAGATGCGATAAAGAAAAATGTTAGTTGTTAGTGGTCATGTCGTTACTATCGATTGATTATAATATAAATACATAAACATAAATAAAGAAACGAAAACAAAAGAGAAAGGAGATGCCGGTGTTGAATGTCACACCCTCAACCTACATGCTCTTGCTTCTCGGAATACGGTTCGTCAAATGGCGGCAATGGCGCGGAAACGTCGAGATACGTAGGGAGAGTTGATGGTGTGTGTAAGGTTTGTATAGGAATTGTCTTTTGATTTTCACGAGGGATAAAGACTCGGTTTTTGTATGGATTTGATTAGGGTTGTAGTGTGTTATGATGAGGGACTTAGGGTTGGAAATGTAGGGTGTTTTGCATGTGAAGTTGGCTGAAAAAGTTGATAAAAAAAATTGATGGAAAAAGTTGTGAAATGTGGTGGGTTGACAGGGTATTTATAGAGGAAACCCCACGACTTAGGGTCACTTGATCGAGTGGCCCTAGTGCACTCGATCGAGTGCCTTTGAAAACGGGTCTGTTCCGGATTTTGAGGCTCCACTCGACCGAGTGGGTCAATCCACTCGATCGAGTGGATCAAGTTGGACGAGGCATTTTAGGAAATGGTTGACTTTTGATATTTTTGAATTATGTATTTGGGCGCAAATTTCTAGAAGCGCACCTGGTTGACTTTATGTGACGGATTCGTCTTTGACCGGGTTTTGACCCGGTCGCCAAAAGACAGTTTTTATTTTTGGTGTCGGTTTTGGCCCAAATTAGTCTTGTTTTACTCGGAACGACCCACTGGGCCTGAATTTGAGGTTGGTTTTGAGAGATTTGTATCCCGTTAAATGCCCATGCCGGACATTACTGATTCCGAGCCCATATCCGAGCGCGTTAGAGCACGTTTGCGTCCGATCATCATCGGGTGTTTTGTTGGAGACTGCTATAGACACTAGCAGCCAAATGCGGGTGTCTACAATTATGTTGATTAGACAATTCAGAATCATTTATTAAAAATTGAAGTGACTCTACTACAAATTCTGACAGATGCTTTTATTGACAATTGAAAATCAGGAAAAAAAATATTGAAATGAATAATTACGTAGCTCTATATATAAGTTACGGTTTCATACTACATCTCCTCACACCTATTTCTCTCATACATAAAATAACTAAAATATATAATATGTCTTCCTATTATGATGAGGAAGTAGGAAACACTCAGTGGAAAATCAATAAGATTAGGGATGAATCTCGCAACTTTTGTACTCGTCTCAATTTAGTTGTAACAGAAAGCGTGTATACGTTATTATTAAATAGTCCACCGGCCCTAACCAAACTACATGGTATAATTACTGGAAATGCTGATGCAGTACTTAGTCCCCCGATGACAGTGAACAATACTTTTGGTATAATTTTCTACTATTACTATATATTACTATGTATGTACTCCGTATGAAAGTCTATGGTATATGCATATGTTGATTACTTTATGTTTAATATTTCAGAAACATGGACGGCTAAAAATGAAGAGCTGATCTCCTTACAAAGTGAAATAGTTACGATGATTCGTAGGCTGTTCAAAGTGGTTGCTGAAGATGTTTTAAGAGACCTTTTGTCTGGGAGAGGAGGAACATTTGTTCAACGTGAAGAGGTTTACTACTGGACTATCTATGATGAAATTACGACAGAGGAGGATCGGCTCCAGGAAATTGAACTTCAAGAAGAAGAAAACCCAGACGGCTGGATGGACAATTCTGATTACGATTACGATGGGGATCATGAGCCGATTCGAAAGTGACGGAGTAGTAATATTTTTATGTGTGCTTCGTATTTTTATGCGTGCTTAGTATTTTTATGTGTGCTTCGTATTTTTATGCGTGCTTAGTATTTTTATGTGTGCTTAGTATTTTTATGTGTGCTTCGTATTTCTACGCATGCTTCGTATTTTTATTTTTAAAGGTAATGTAATATTGTCTTTCGTACTTATATTTTTAAATAAATTGTTGTGTTTTTATTAAAAATTCCAAGACAACAGCCGAGTACGAAATTTGAAAACCGAGTCCAACAATCAAATCAAATTATACGTACTCGATTTTGTTAATTAAATTAGTTAACAAATTATTTACATAATTAATAAAAAAGTGTGGAATGGTGGGATATTAAAAAGTAAGAGAGATAAATGATGAGAGAGAGTAAGATGATGAGGAAGAGATGATTATGTATGGAAGAGTGATTTTTTTATTGTGAGGTAGAGGAGTGAGAAAGAGGAAAGATGGAAGGATGATGAGTAGTGGTAAACTATTGTTGGAGATGGTCTGAGTTTTGTTAATATCAAGGCAGATGAGCTATTGGGTTTTGTCTTTTCCATCACACTTGATCTCTCATAAGTTTATGACGCATATACTCGTCTTAAACAAGAATTTGTACATACTTACAAATAAGGAGGTTACTAAATCTGTATGAGACTGTCTTAACCGATGTGGTAATTGAAGTTTCTACTCTCTAGCACGTTAAATGTTCGAACTCGAGACATCTGGCTACTTTAGAATGACTCATTATCAGTTGATCAAACATGTTCATAGGTATCGACTTGTGATAAATACACTCTTCGACTCATTCCATTAGATTATTTGTTGACGGATGTTGTAAGATTACATACTATAAACGAAAATATAACAGAATCTTGTAGCTAGTAATACATTGTGACTTCGCCTTATTTTAATTTTTTCGACTATATATGACATGTTTTGTCCAAACATGAGTCGGGTATGGTTATTGAAGTTTCTAACATTTGAAATTGCTCGAACCCCAAACATCCGCCTAGCTTAGAATGACTCGTTGTCAGTTGCTCAAACTTCCTCATTGTATTGGCAGATGTTGATCAAAAGTGTTCATAGAGGTATTGACAGGTGATAAAGACACTTTTCAATCGATTTCATTACATTATTTGTCAAGAAGCTCCGGCGGTCGGTTTACAGTAGGGCAAGAAGCCCAAGCTTTATTCCTCGGCCTTGTCCCCTTTTTATTGTATTTAGTTCGGATTTGAGTCGATTAAGATCATGTAAATGTTTAGTAATGACTTGTTATTTTGACTCATTTCAGTGCAGTGTAGTTTAGTCATCAAGTGAGTCTGCCTCATTTGTTTTAGTTGAGTTAACAACTCAATCGGCCCATTCTAAAACAATTATAGGATTCCTAACCCGGTAAAATGTGTTTTGAGATCATAACACAATTGTGCTCCTAAAGGTCAAGGGCTTCAAAATGCTTCTAAAGATGCATATTATAGCAGACATAAGCCTCTGCTCGGTAAGGAATGACGTACATTGATCAAAAGATTTTAATAATGATCTAAATTTTGATGTTAATTAAAAACTAAATAAATGAGAAAAATGTGGAATAAAGGAATAAAATAAATGTGAATTAGGTATTGAGAGAACATGTCAAATCTCTTGAGCCTGAAGATATACTTTGGTTTGATTGTCATTGAACAAAAGTTCCCTAGATAAAGAGTTATTAGAGAAGTCGATGCTGATACAGTTGACAGGGAAAAAACAGAGCCACTATACTTATTAGAGAGTTTAATATCTTCAAGTTGTTCCATTTCATAAAGCCATTTCGGAATGTGTCCAGAGATATTTCCATTACACAAATAATGGATAAGCAGGAGGTTTTTACGATCGAGTTTGAAGCCACGGAGGAAGTTGCCCGTTGATTTTACAGTTATCTGCATCGAAAAATTACTTCCAAAATTAAGGCTTCTCAGGTTAGTGAGGTTACCTAACTCATAAGGAACTAACCCACCTAGAGAAGCAAATGAAAGATCGAGATACCTGAGTTGCTTCATTGAACCTATAAACTTTGGGATTGAGCTATAGCCTAAGTTATTGTGGCTTAAGTCCAAACTCTCTAATTGTTTAAGCTCAAGAAAATACACCAAGGACGACTACAGCTTCTCAGGCACCCCATCCAGCTCCATCACTAAGATCGAGCTCAATAATATGGCCGGTCGTGGTATTACACTCCACCCGGTCCCATTTGCAACAATCCTCACCTTCCCATGAAGAGGAAACATTTTTGTCCGAATAGGTGAGGTTGTGCTTGAAGTTGAGTAGGGCGGAGTAGTATTCTGTTTAATTTATAGCACAAAACAAGCTTACTTGTGCAACATGCACACCCCACCACCCTCATCTCTTGGACTTCCTTGCTCAGTTTAACACACTTCAGTCCTATGAGCGACATTCATTTTGTCTTGGTTACTTCAGTTTAGTTTAGTTCAATCTATTTCAATCAAACGAGCCTAACCACTCGTTTCTTACGCTAGGAGTTTTAATCAAGGACCACATCGTTACAAGGCAACAACATCAAATCAACTATCAAGGGCGGCCCTTTAGCTAATGGTGCTAAGTAAACTTGACTTCTTAAGTCATTAGCGACAAGCTAAGTCAAGTGAAAATGACTTTAGATTAAGTATCTGATGAAGACTTTGACTTAGAAATATACCATGACTTTAAGTTACCTTAAGTGAAAAGGGGAATGGTTTTCGGAGATACGAGGGTCCGTGTGGACATGACATAGGTCCACCCCGACGCGGCCATGCGCGGGTTTGGGGAGGCGAATGAATCTCCATATGAGATGGGTCGAATTGAATTTTAAATCGAAGTAGGAGTCGCCACCGAATTTTGTGGTTATTCAGAACCATTCGAACCCACTCTATGTCGTAGTGGGCCATATTTAAAACATGGCCCATTTCCGATGTCAGAGTTTATCGGGTTCGTCCCTTAGCATTTGATACCGATACCGACATTATCGGATATCGTGTATTGAATGACTCTCGTTACCAATGGATTCGGACATCCGGAAACCATGGTTCTGAGTAAGGGGTGAGGGTACGTGTTGGGAAGTTCATTGAGAACACCCAACCCCGCCCGCACTTAGCGGCCTTTACTAAGATATCGTTCGTTTTTACGTACACGTGTTAGTTCGACGGTTGAATGATATGCAGAGATTATTTTCCTAAGACATGTGAGAGAAAAATAAATGGGTTGCTAAGTCGTTTAATGCATATTAAACTAATAACGTCAAAGTTATTTTAGCACGTGAAATTCGTTTTAGTCTAATAAAACGATAAAAACAAAGTATGAAAATAAATTGCTACAAACACGAGAAAATGAGTTAATAAATAAATCGAATAACGATGTAAAAAAATAATATGCATGATTTTTGAAAAGATTTATGTCACGTGATGGATTAGCACGCGTTGACCGAGGTCAAAGAAAAAGTATTTATCGAAATATGTCGCGAAAGTCGCTTTTTATGTAAGACTCGGAGAGAATAAAAAATAGAAAAGCGAGGAAACGAAAAAAAGAGACTCGGCGGAACAGGCCACCGCGCGAGTCGCCTGACCGGCGCGCGGCTCGCGTGGCGGGCTGTCCGGTTTTTATTTTGTCGAAAATCGTTAATTTTTATAAATCGCGTACAAATATGGATTAATTTATACCCGATTCATATTTTTGATATTCGTCGTATTCGATAATGAAATCGATATCGAATAGTCGGAATGATTTTAGAAAAGGTTTTGAAAAAAAGTTTGTTTTGAACGAAAAGTAAAAAAAAAAGAATTTTGATGGAAAAAGATGTTAATTCTCTCCGCGTATAAAATCGTCGAATTTTGTTTAAAAAGATGTAACGATTTTAATGGCGTCAACGAGAATTAATTAATTTTGTTCTTGTTAGATACGATATTCGATTAGAGAATCGATATCGTATTTTAAGAACGTTATAAAAAATAGTTTTTGTAGTATCGATTATTAGAAATAAAAAATATGCGATGAACGACCCATATTAAAAAAACCGACCGACGACACGACTCAAAAAAGAAGAAAAAAAAAACGTGAAGAAAATGAGAGAAGAAGAGAAGAATCGGGTTTGATTTACACCTTCAACCTACATGCTTTGTTTTCTCGGGATAAGGCTCGTCGAAAAGTGGCTTAGACTTGGGAGCGTCGAGATGATGCGGGATGAGTTAAGGTGTTATTTTTGGACGTGTGGTGGGACGGGTTTCGGCCGGCTGGGGGTCGGATTCGTCGGGTCAAGATTACTCGGGAATTGTTTGGCGTTACGAGGTTGTATATTTTCTGACTTTCGATGATTGATGATGAATGTGTGATGTAGGAATAATAGATCTATGATGTGTGTCTTATGTGTTGAAAGGGAGGTCCTATTTATAGGAGTGGAGGTAGCCTTGTTTGTATGACAAGAAATACCGGTTTGGATAAGAAATGTAAGAAGTTGAAAGGAACGAGAAGTCCGTTTCTTGGGGAAGAAGCAAGGAAATCTCGGCTATTTTGGCTGATTTCGGCCGGGTGTTTGACACTCGGTCGGCAATTGCTTTAGTTTTTCGGATAGAATTCCACTTGAGATCAAATTCTACCTTCAACGGAATTGTTTAATGTTTTCGAAGCTGATTTTTTGTAGTATTGGAGTACAAACCGGACACGTGAGGTGTCACGGCTGGTCCGTGAGTCTCGGGAAATATCTTTGACCGGGTTTTGACTCGGTCGCTAAAAGACGGTTTTACCCCTGGTACCGGATTCGACCCAAATTAGTCTTATTTGACTCGAAACGACCCACTGGGCCTGGATTTGAGGTTTGTTTTGTAAGATTTGTACTCCGTAATAAGCCTAAACCAAATGTCCATGATTTCGAGCCCATATCCGAGTCCGTCAAAGCACGTTTACGTCCAATCATCATTGGGTGTTTGGCGGGAACTATTATAGACACCTGGCGGTCAAAATGTGGGTGTCTACAGAGCCCCCACTCTGACTGAGGCTTGGACAAGGCAAAAGTCAGAGTAGCTACCAGGCCAATCAAGGATTAAAACCTGGCAGACTTCCGATCGGGTCGTTTAGAGTCCATTAGACTTGCGTGAAGGGCTCGCCAGCCATAAGATAGAAATCATACCTGGGTAGATGTCAACAATGTCGCGGGGACTTTTCCTGAAAAGTCTTGGGTGTGTCTGTTTACAGACACATCCCATCTTGGAATAGCGCGGGGACTTCTCCTAAAAAGTCTTGGGTGTGTCTGTTTACAGACACATCCCCTCTTGGAATAGCGCGGGGACTTCTCCTAAAAAGTCTTGGGTGTGTCTGTTTACAGACACATCCCATCTTGGAGTTGCGTGGGAGCTTGCCTTGGAAGCTCTGGGTGTATCTGCTTACAGATATATCCCGATTCCTTAATAGAAATGTTGCATGATCCTTCCACTGGGGAGTCTTTGAGAATTCTTCGGGGAGTCTTGGGGTACCTGTCTGTTGATACATAACAAATTGCATGTAACATTTAGGCGAAACACTGACTCATGCTGGGGAAGAAATAATTTTTGATTGATTTCTTGGAAAGAAAATGATTTTTTTTGGAAATTAGAATGCTTGGGATGACTTGATTCCTAATCCGATTCTGACACGGACTCCTAAAGTCTCTGGCTAGGCCTGTATGCCTAGATGAAGTGTGATAAAAATTCCTATTCTCGTGGTGACTAGGAAAGGGATTTTCTCAAATGGCTAAGTTTTGCGAATTTTAAAATGAGAATTTGAAGAAAGAGATATACCGACCGACTCGACTCTAGACGCGACAAGACGAGTTGACAGACACGACTGGACTTTCTAAGGGTTGGACCGTGACTCGGTAGGGGATGGGCCACCTAATATGACAAGACTCTTAAGTTGCGCTATTCCGTAGCCTAGGCGAGTGGCAACACGGTCGAATCCTCAGAATGGGACTATTTCCGTACGACAGGGCTTTGTGGTAGCAATGCCGTAGACTGGTGTTCTTTTGAATTTTTTTTTGTTTCGGGGTATATTCCCAAGGTAAGTGTTGTTTCGAGTTCCTGACAGACTCTTATCTTCGACTGAGCCGAGTACTAGGACACACTACAGAAAGGAGGCTGGATTTTTTGAAATTATCTGGATTTTGTGAGTGGATGGAGGTTTTCTGCCTAAGAGAAACCCCCAAGACGACAAAGCTAGCTGTTGAGAACATGATGGTGTCGTGACCGGAATGATGGCGCTTTTTGAATGTGTGTCAATGTGGGTGGTTGTGCCCTTGTTGAAAGGTTGCCTACGTATTCACGTGTAGTGAAATCAAACCAAGCCGTAGTTCAGTGTATTGAAAGATATATAATGGTGCCTAGTTTACTAGGGCTTTGTGTGTAACTAGCCACAGCGATGGTGTAGGCTAGGTGCATTCCCAGTGATGTCTTGATCAAAGGGCTAGAATAGTTAAGATGTTGATTCTGTGACTGTGAGCATTCTCCGGGATAGCCCCCAGAGGTGGTGTGAACTATTTGGGCATGTTCTATGCCAACTGCAGGTTGAGTTCCCGTGTTTGGGGCTGGTAACTGGTTTAGATGTTTTTGAAAATGTGGAGCTAGGTCGCAAGTGGCTTTGATGTTTCGAAATCTGGAGCTCGATTTTGTGGAGCTAAGGCTTCGAGGGTAAGGTATTGTAATGTGGTAGGAAAGGGGGAAGTCGAGTAAAAATGACTCGGACTTCGATCGGGCAGGTTGATAATGCGGGATCTGGTTTCCATGTCTGGCCCTAAAGGTTAGGGTGTATCCTATGGAGCTTGAATCCTCAAAATTCTGGGCTGTCTCTAGCCTAGGTCTCGAGAAGGTCTTGAGGGTTGTAATGTGGGAAGGCTAGATGTGGTGTTAGCTGACCAGCTTGACTGCCTCTCCCCTATTGGATGGTATGGGTATTGATAATTTTTGAATTGACCGTTTCACGGTCATGGGTTTTTGAATTCTTTGGGTTGACCTCTTAGCCCCGGTCATGGGATTCTTCATTTGAGTTGACCGTGTCTGGTCGAGAGATGTTGATAATTCTTTTTTGATCATGGCCAACTTTTTTGTTTTGGCCTTTTGCTTTTTTTCTCTTGGACTTTTGATTTTTTTGTCCAGCTTTTTTTTTGTCGGTCAGACTAACACCTAAGGTAGGGACTGACTAGTCTTATTGGATGGGTGTTTATTGTGGGAAGTGGGCTTGCCTCCCGTCTTGAACCCAAACTAGAAGACTACCCAGATTTGTCATAGGATTCGATATGCTCCTGCTACGGGTAGTTATGTGGCTTTCTATACCAGACATGGAATAGGTAAAAGGAAAACACGGGCTCAGTTTCCTGCAGTCATTATAGATGTGCCTATAATTGTCACGTGCGTGTGCTCACAGTGTATGATGGTGTTCATCATGTTCTCGGAAACACATAAGGAAAGTATGTATGAGAAATAGAAAAGCTGATTTTATTGAATTTTGAAAAAAGAAAACAGAATACGGACTTTAACTCTGACTTTGATTTGGAAATGAGGATGTAGGGTATCCTAGACTCGAACTCAGACTTAGACTCGAATCAAATTCGGACTCGGACGCTCGGTTGGTTGTTTTTTTTTTTTGGTAAGGTCTTTGATTGGAGAGAAAGACGGGTGCCACGACTCGCCTAAACTCGGCTTTGTGCAAGTGCAAGAGAGGGAGTCAAACTAGACACGGCCCGGGGTGACGGGTCGACAAAGACTCTTGGACCGGGATACTCGAACGTTGATCTAGAGGAGGTAACGACCCTGGCTTGGACTCGACCATGAGACTCGGACGGTGTATGAGGGCGAGTCCGAAAATGGGGCAACCGTGTTTGACCGCGTCGCGTGCTCGGACCAACCGTGGTGACCTAACCCTAGATGACTCGCGTATTTGTAGCATAGGTACGACTCGAAGAAGGCATCATAAGGACGCCAGTGTATGATGAACGTGGGGTGCCCTTAGGATGACCGTGGTTGACTGCTCAGTTGGGGGATAGCCCCCGAGTGAGGCTAAAGAATCTGATAGGACTCAGATGGTGTGACAACTAAGTGACTCGAAAGTGGGATACGTGAGACAACACGTGTAAGCCATGACCCTTAGAGCAACCGTGGTTGATCGCTCTGCTGAAAGGTGGCCCCCGAGTGAGGAAAAGCCTGAAAAGGAAATGACTCGGAAAAGACACCTAGACGGGTGACTCGTGAAAGGTGGGCCTCTCTTAGGATTCGGCTATGTGGACCGAGTCCCGCTCGAAGGAAGGTCCACGTGAGATACTCCCTAGACTTTGGACTCGATTGTGTAAATGGGCTTCCCTTTGTAGGAGTTTGTCCTCCGTAGGTGGACCGTGCCTTGACAAATAAGGCGGACTTGGGATGGGGTAGAAACTCGTGATGTAAGATCGACGGAGTTTCGACGCTACAGATTCTAACAACTTATGACAAGACCCGACACTGCTAAATACGGGAAGTCCTAAGAAGAAGAAAGTTTTGAAAAGGGAATTTGGATTTGAAAACCGAGCAAGGTCGAATTGGAAGGCCCGATTTTTTTGAAAACCGAGAAAAAGGTCATCGGGCCAAGATTTCAGGCTTTTTTTTGAAAAGGTTTGGACAGCATACCGGCTAAAAATAGGCTATTTTGAGTCAAAATCATAAGTCCTAAATTCGGTAGCTTTCCGGGTTTTGAAAAAAAGTAGATGGGTTTGAAAAGATGCAAATTTTTTGAAAATGACGGTTTTTGAAAAAGACCAAAGAAGATCAAGTAGCATGTAGTCATGGAAACAGTATAACGACGCTATGTATGCTCTTAGTCTAAGTCTCGGTCGGTCGAATAGGGTCTATACCAACAACGATCGCATTCTCGCAAATCAGGACGGACTTCCTAAGCCGAGTTGGTCTTAGAACCTGCCGTAAAACCCATGCGAGTTCCGCCATCGAAGTCTTTAGTGCACCCATGTAGGAATGCACCGTGGTATAGTGGGACGTCGGTCACAAGTAACCGGCCCGGGAAAGAATTGGGTTATGCATGAACCATTGAACTAAAACGTGTACATTACTAATCGAACGATTTCTTTTCGAGTCTCACCCTGAGGATGCCGATGGTAAGTGACACATCAGTTAATCCCCAGCGGAGTCACCTAATTGTGGACATGAAATAGGTCCACCCCGACGCGGCCATGCGCGGGTTTGGGGAGGCGAATGAATCTCCATATGAGATGGGTCGAATTGAATTTTAAATCGAAGTAGGAGTCGCCACCGAATTTTGTGGTTATTCGGAACCATTCGAACCCACTCTATGTCGTAGTGGGCCATATTTAAAACATGGCCCATTTCCGATGTCAGAGTTTATCGGGTTCGTCCCTTAGCATTTGATACCGATACCGACATTATCGGATATCGTGTATTGAATGACTCTCGTTACCAATGGATTCGGACATCCGGAAACCATGGTTCTGAGTAAGGGGTGAGGGTACGTGTTAGGAAGTTCATTGAGAACACCCAACTCCGCCCGCACTTAGCGGCCTTTACTAAGATATCGTTCGTTTTTACGTACACGTGTTAGTTCGACGGTTGAATGATATGCAGAGATTATTTTCCTAAGACATGTGAGAGAAAAATAAATGGGTTGCTAAGTCGTTTAATGCATATTAAACTAATAACGTCAAAGTTATTTTAGCACGTGAAATTCGTTTTAGTCTAATAAAACGATAAAAACAAAGTATGAAAATAAATTGCTACAAACACGAGAAAACGAGTTAATAAATAAATCGAATAACGATGTAAATAAATAATTTGCATGATTTTTGAAAAGATTTATGTCACGTGATGGATTAGCACGCGTTGACCGAGGTCAAAGAAAAAGTATTTATCGAAATATGTCGCGAAAGTCGCTTTTTATGTAAGACTCGGAGAGAATAAAAAATAGAAAAGCGAGGAAACGAAAAAAAGAGACTCGGCGGAACAGGCCACCGCGCGAGTCGCCTGACCGGCGCGCGGCTCGCGTGGCGGGCTGTCCGGTTTTTATTTTGTCGAAAATCGTTAATTTTTATAAATCGCGTACAAATATGGATTAATTTATACCCGATTCATATTTTCGATATTCGTCGTATTCGATAATGAAATCGATATCGAATAGTCGGAATGATTTTAGAAAAGGTTTTGAAAAAAAAGTAAAAAAAAAAGAATTTTGATCGAAAAAGATGTTAATTCTCTCCGCGTATAAAATCGTCGAATTTTGTTTAAAAAGATGTAACGATTTTAATGGCGTCAACGAGAATTAATTAATTTTGTTCTTGTTAGATACGATATTCGATTAGAGAATCGATATCGTATTTTAAGAACGTTATAAAAAATAGTTTTTGTAGTATCGATTATTAGAAATAAAAAATATGCGATGAACGACCCATATTAAAAGGACCGACCGACGACACGACTCAAAAAAGAAGGAAAAAAACGTGAAGAAAAGGAGAGAAGAAGAGAGGAATCGGGTTTGATTTACACCCTCAACCTACATGCTTTGTTTTCTCGGGATAAGGCTCGTCGGAAAGTGGCTTAGACTTGGGAGCGTCGAGATGATGCGGGATGAGTTAAGGTGTTATTTTTGGACGTGTGGTGGGACGGGTTTCGGCCGGCTGGGGGTCGGATTCGTCGGGTCGAGATTACTCGGGAATTGTTTGGCGTTACGAGGTTGTATATTTTCTGACTTTCGATGATTGATGATGACTGTGTGATGTAGGAATAATAGATCTATGATGTGTGTCTTATGTGTTGAAAGGGAGGTCCTATTTATAGGAGTGGAGGTAGCCTTGTTTGTATGACAAGAAATACCGGTTTGGATAGGAAATGTAAGAAGTTGAAAGGAACGAGAAGTCCGTTGCTTGGGGAAGAAGCAAGGAAATCTCGGCTGTTTTGGCTGATTTCGGCCGGGTGTTTGACACTCGGTCGGCAATTGCTTTAGTTTTTCGGATAGAATTCCACTTGAGATCAAATTCTACCTTCAACGGAATTGTTTAATGTTTTTGAAGCTGAGTTTTTGTAGTATTGGAGTCCAAACCGGACACGTGAGGTGTCACGGCTGGTCCGTGAGTCTCGGGAAATATCTTTGACCGGGTTTTGACTCGGTCGCTAAAAGACGGTTTTACCCCTGGTAACGGATTCGACCCAAATTAGTCTTATTTGACTCGAAACGACCCACTGGGCCTGGATTTGAGGTTGGTTTTGTAAGATTTGTACTCCGTAATAAGCCTAAACCAAATGTCCATGATTTCGAGCCCATATCCGAGTCCGTCAAAGCACGCTTACGTCCAATCATCATCGGGTGTTTGGCGGGAACTATTGTAGACACCTGGCGGTCAAAATGTGGGTGTCTACAGTCCGAAACAAAAATGACAAAAAATGGCACAAAGTGTTTATAAGGTCAAATAAAATGACCACATAATATTGTTTAGTAACATGAAACATTTGAGGGTGCCGGTATATATATGTGGATAAACAAGCCTACACCAAAAATTGAGTAATCGTGCAAAATCATCTCGTCGTGACAAATTCTCATACATATCTCCGATCCAATCAAAGTCAAACAATTGAATAGAACGGAGGGAGTAATGATTATACTCCCACCGTTTTATTTATTTGTTTGTCTTTTATATTCATTGTGAGCCGTATTTTAATCAAAGACAAACAAATAACGTGAAATACATTACACTTTGAGCGAAACAACATGACTACATTAGCAAATAGCACATGAACAGTCTCATCTCATGATCTTAGCTTTGATTGTCCTCACCTTCAACGTAACTATCACATACAACCAATTATAACCATCTTCGAGACGCTGGAAAAAAGCGTACCTCCATCTTCCATTCATCACCAAACACCCAACGACACCCCAGAAACCGGTAGCAAATCCCGACATCACCGCCAAGTCGAATCCCATTCTCCTAAGCTTCTTCTCCTTATCGCCATTGCCTTCATTATTACTCATACGACCCTTATTATATTGATTGTCGGGCTTGCTTTTGCACTTCTTAGGCAAAAAATCCGCACAAGGATAAGGATTCCCAGCATAAACTGAGGCTTGGTCAGATAGGGTTTGTAGTTGATTGCCAGTCGGAATTTGGCTGGATAGATTTTTGTAGGACATATTGAGGTGACTCAAGCTAAAAAGTTCATTCATGCTTGTTGGTATACGTCCCCTGAGTTTATTCTTCGACAAGTCAAGTGAAATCAACGACTTCAACCCCCCAATATTCCCAGGAATCGTTCCAGACAACTGATTATACGACAAGTTGAGACTCAACAAGCCGGGGAGCTTTGTAATGTCATCGGGAATGCTACCAACCATGTTATTGCACGAGAGGTCTATATCCACCAAAAACGGTAGTGTTCTCGTATATGCATACTCTACTCCTTGAACAACCTCACTAACATCACTTAGATCCCAATTCATTGACGCATTGGGTGAAGTCATGGCTCGAAGTTTACTCAAACAACGAGGGATAAACCCCGTAAAATTGTTATGTCCAAGGTCTATGAGTTGGAGTCGAGGCAAGAAGCATATTTGATTAGGAATAGTGCCACTAAACTCGTTTCCTCTCAGCCTAAGTATTTTTAGTTCCTTCATGTTTTCGGCAGTGAACCCCTTAGGCATTTTGCCTGAGAGCTCGTTCCCACCGATGTCTAAAACTTGCAAATTGGTCAGATTGTTAAGACACAAAGGGATTTCTCCGCTCAACTTGTTGTCACTCAACTGTAAATAATTAAGAAAGCTGGCTTGAATCTCCACCGTCGAAACATGGAACATGACCTTGGAGCTTGTTGTGCGAGAGGCCTCAGAATTGAAGACTCGAAACATTGGCCCAACAATTCGGAATCATACCCGATAAGCTATTGTTTTGGATGTCTAAGATAGTCAAGGACGTGATTTGGCACAAGGAATTCGGGATTGGGCCACTAATTTGATTATTCGAAAGGAATAGGAATTCCAGGTTAGGCATTATATGACCGAAACCCTCAAGAAATGGTCCAGAGATGAAATTATGTGAAAGATGTATAAACTTTGCATTATGAAATATTTTGGTCTGAATCTGGCTCTGATTCGAAAGAAAGTCCCCGGACAAAGAGTTATTTGAGAGGTTGATTGTCGAAATGTTAGGAGGAAATATAGGAGGGCCGATAAGTTGGTTGTTAGACAAAAGTACAAATTCGAGTTGTTGGATTGTACGAAACCAATTAGGCATGTCACCCGTGATATTCGCATCCACCAAAGACAAATACGAAAGGGATTTTTGAGTTTGAAGCCAAGGCGGAAGTTGTCCGTTGATTTTGCAGTTATCTGCTGAGAACGATTCAAGTTGGAATGGAGGCACCCAATTAGATGACAGGTCGAGTTTTAGAAAGGTACCCTCGATGGCTAAAGATTTAATACTTGAGAGGTTAGCGAAGTGACCTTCGCGTAAAACTGTGCCATTCAATCGATGATTGTAGCTAATATCTAAAGTTACTAGCATCGAAAGTTTTCCTAATGATGTCGGAATTTCGCCACTCAATTGATTAAACGAAAGAACTAAAATCTCTAAGTTGGATGGAAATATTAGAGAGGAAGCTATAGAGCTCAAGTTTAGGTTGGATGGAAATTTAGGTTCTTCAAATTCGACAGTTTCCCTAAAGATGCTGGAATCTTACCTAACAACGCCATCACCACCAAGTCGAATCCCATTCTCCTAAGCTTCTTCTCCTTATCGCCATTGCCTTCATTATTACTCATACGACCCTTATTATATTGATTGTCGGGCTTGCTTTTGCACTTCTTAGGCAAAAAATCCGCACAAGGATAAGGATTCCCAGCATAAACTGAGGCTTGGTCAGATAGGGTTTGTAGTTGATTGCCAGTCGGAATTTGGCTGGATAGATTGTTGTAGGACATATTGAGGTGACTCAAGCTAAAAAGTTCATTCATGCTTGTTGGTATACGTCCCCTGAGTTTATTCTTCGACAAGTCAAGTGAAATCAACGACTTCAACCCCCCAATATTCCCAGGAATCGTTCCAGACAACTGATTATACGACAAGTTGAGACTCAACAAGCCGGGGAGCTTTGTAATGTCATCGGGAATGCTACCAACCATGTTATTGCACGAGAGGTCTATATCCACCAAAAACGGTAGTGTTCTCGTATATGCATACTCTACTCCTTGAACAACCTCACTAACATCACTTAGATCCCAATTCATTGACGCATTGGGTGAAGTCATGGCTCGAAGTTTACTCAAACAACGAGGGATAAACCCCGTAAAATTGTTATGTCCAAGGTCTATGAGTTGGAGTCGAGGCAAGAAGCATATTTGATTAGGAATAGTGCCACTAAACTCGTTTCCTCTCAGCCTAAGTATTTTTAGTTCCTTCATGTTTTCGGCAGTGAACCCCTTAGGCATTTTGCCTGAGAGCTCGTTCCCACCGATGTCTAAAACTTGCAAATTGGTCAGATTGTTAAGACACAAAGGGATTTCTCCGCTCAACTTGTTGTCACTCAACTGTAAATAATTAAGAAAGCTGGCTTGAATCTCCACCGTCGAAACATGGAACATGACCTTGGAGCTTGTTGTGCGAGAGGCCTCAGAATTGAAGACTCGAAACATTGGCCCAACAATTCGGAATCATACCCGATAAGCTATTGTTTTGGATGTCTAAGATAGTCAAGGACGTGATTTGGCACAAGGAATTCGGGATTGGGCCACTAATTTGATTATTCGAAAGGAATAGGAATTCCAGGTTAGGCATTATATGACCGAAACCCTCAAGAAATGGTCCAGAGATGAAATTATGTGAAAGATGTATAAACTTTGCATTATGAAATATTTTGGTCTGAATCTGGCTCTGATTCGAAAGAAAGTCCCCGGACAAAGAGTTATTTGAGAGGTTGATTGTCGAAATGTTAGGAGGAAATATAGGAGGGCCGATAAGTTGGTTGTTAGACAAAAGTACAAATTCGAGTTGTTGGATTGTACGAAACCAATTAGGCATGTCACCCGTGATATTCGCATCCACCAAAGACAAATACGAAAGGGATTTTTGAGTTTGAAGCCAAGGCGGAAGTTGTCCGTTGATTTTGCAGTTATCTGCTGAGAACGATTCAAGTTGGAATGGAGGCACCCAATTAGATGACAGGTCGAGTTTTAGAAAGGTACCCTCGATGGCTAAAGATTTAATACTTGAGAGGTTAGCGAAGTGACCTTCGCGTAAAACTGTGCCATTCAATCGATGATTGTAGCTAATATCTAAAGTTACTAGCATCGAAAGTTTTCCTAATGATGTCGGAATTTCGCCACTCAATTGATTAAACGAAAGAACTAAAATCTCTAAGTTGGATGGAAATATTAGAGAGGAAGCTATAGAGCTCAAGTTTAGGTTGGATGGAAATTTAGGTTCTTCAAATTCGACAGTTTCCCTAAAGATGCTGGAATCTTACCTAACAACGCCATCACCACCAAGTCGAATCCCATTCTCCTAAGCTTCTTCTCCTTATCGCCATTGCCTTCATTATTACTCATACGACCCTTATTATATTGATTGTCGGGCTTGCTTTTGCACTTCTTAGGCAAAAAATCCGCACAAGGATAAGGATTCCCAGCATAAACTGAGGCTTGGTCAGATAGGGTTTGTAGTTGATTGCCAGTCGGAATTTGGCTGGATAGATTGTTGTAGGACATATTGAGGTGACTCAAGCTAAAAAGTTCATTCATGCTTGTTGGTATACGTCCCCTGAGTTTATTCTTCGACAAGTCAAGTGAAATCAACGACTTCAACCCCCCAATATTCCCAGGAATCGTTCCAGACAACTGATTATACGACAAGTTGAGACTCAACAAGCCGGGGAGCTTTGTAATGTCATCGGGAATGCTACCAACCATGTTATTGCACGAGAGGTCTATATCCACCAAAAACGGTAGTGTTCTCGTATATGCATACTCTACTCCTTGAACAACCTCACTAACATCACTTAGATCCCAATTCATTGACGCATTGGGTGAAGTCATGGCTCGAAGTTTACTCAAACAACGAGGGATAAACCCCGTAAAATTGTTATGTCCAAGGTCTATGAGTTGGAGTCGAGGCAAGAAGCATATTTGATTAGGAATAGTGCCACTAAACTCGTTTCCTCTCAGCCTAAGTATTTTTAGTTCCTTCATGTTTTCGGCAGTGAACCCCTTAGGCATTTTGCCTGAGAGCTCGTTCCCACCGATGTCTAAAACTTGCAAATTGGTCAGATTGTTAAGACACAAAGGGATTTCTCCGCTCAACTTGTTGTCACTCAACTGTAAATAATTAAGAAAGCTGGCTTGAATCTCCACCGTCGAAACATGGAACATGACCTTGGAGCTTGTTGTGCGAGAGGCCTCAGAATTGAAGACTCGAAACATTGGCCCAACAATTCGGAATCATACCCGATAAGCTATTGTTTTGGATGTCTAAGATAGTCAAGGACGTGATTTGGCACAAGGAATTCGGGATTGGGCCACTAATTTGATTATTCGAAAGGAATAGGAATTCCAGGTTAGGCATTATATGACCGAAACCCTCAAGAAATGGTCCAGAGATGAAATTATGTGAAAGATGTATAAACTTTGCATTATGAAATATTTTGGTCTGAATCTGGCTCTGATTCGAAAGAAAGTCCCCGGACAAAGAGTTATTTGAGAGGTTGATTGTCGAAATGTTAGGAGGAAATATAGGAGGGCCGATAAGTTGGTTGTTAGACAAAAGTACAAATTCGAGTTGTTGGATTGTACGAAACCAATTAGGCATGTCACCCGTGATATTCGCATCCACCAAAGACAAATACGAAAGGGATTTTTGAGTTTGAAGCCAAGGCGGAAGTTGTCCGTTGATTTTGCAGTTATCTGCTGAGAACGATTCAAGTTGGAATGGAGGCACCCAATTAGATGACAGGTCGAGTTTTAGAAAGGTACCCTCGATGGCTAAAGATTTAATACTTGAGAGGTTAGCGAAGTGACCTTCGCGTAAAACTGTGCCATTCAATCGATGATTGTAGCTAATATCTAAAGTTACTAGCATCGAAAGTTTTCCTAATGATGTCGGAATTTCGCCACTCAATTGATTAAACGAAAGAACTAAAATCTCTAAGTTGGATGGAAATATTAGAGAGGAAGCTATAGAGCTCAAGTTTAGGTTGGATGGAAATTTAGGTTCTTCAAATTCGACAGTTTCCCTAAAGATGCTGGAATCTTACCTAACAACGCCATCACCACCAAGTCGAATCCCATTCTCCTAAGCTTCTTCTCCTTATCGCCATTGCCTTCATTATTACTCATACGACCCTTATTATATTGATTGTCGGGCTTGCTTTTGCACTTCTTAGGCAAAAAATCCGCACAAGGATAAGGATTCCCAGCATAAACTGAGGCTTGGTCAGATAGGGTTTGTAGTTGATTGCCAGTCGGAATTTGGCTGGATAGATTGTTGTAGGACATATTGAGGTGACTCAAGCTAAAAAGTTCATTCATGCTTGTTGGTATACGTCCCCTGAGTTTATTCTTCGACAAGTCAAGTGAAATCAACGACTTCAACCCCCCAATATTCCCAGGAATCGTTCCAGACAACTGATTATACGACAAGTTGAGACTCAACAAGCCGGGGAGCTTTGTAATGTCATCGGGAATGCTACCAACCATGTTATTGCACGAGAGGTCTATATCCACCAAAAACGGTAGTGTTCTCGTATATGCATACTCTACTCCTTGAACAACCTCACTAACATCACTTAGATCCCAATTCATTGACGCATTGGGTGAAGTCATGGCTCGAAGTTTACTCAAACAACGAGGGATAAACCCCGTAAAATTGTTATGTCCAAGGTCTATGAGTTGGAGTCGAGGCAAGAAGCATATTTGATTAGGAATAGTGCCACTAAACTCGTTTCCTCTCAGCCTAAGTATTTTTAGTTCCTTCATGTTTTCGGCAGTGAACCCCTTAGGCATTTTGCCTGAGAGCTCGTTCCCACCGATGTCTAAAACTTGCAAATTGGTCAGATTGTTAAGACACAAAGGGATTTCTCCGCTCAACTTGTTGTCACTCAACTGTAAATAATTAAGAAAGCTGGCTTGAATCTCCACCGTCGAAACATGGAACATGACCTTGGAGCTTGTTGTGCGAGAGGCCTCAGAATTGAAGACTCGAAACATTGGCCCAACAATTCGGAATCATACCCGATAAGCTATTGTTTTGGATGTCTAAGATAGTCAAGGACGTGATTTGGCACAAGGAATTCGGGATTGGGCCACTAATTTGATTATTCGAAAGGAATAGGAATTCCAGGTTAGGCATTATATGACCGAAACCCTCAAGAAATGGTCCAGAGATGAAATTATGTGAAAGATGTATAAACTTAGCATTATGAAATATTTTGGTCTGAATCTGGCTCTGATTCGAAAGAAAGTTCCCGGACAAAGAGTTATTTGAGAGGTTGATTGTCGAAATGTTAGGAGGAAATATAGGAGGGCCGATAAGTTGGTTGTTAGACAAAAGTACAAATTCGAGTTGTTGGATTGTACGAAACCAATTAGGCATGTCACCCGTGATATTCGCATCCACCAAAGACAAATACGAAAGGGATTTTTGAGTTTGAAGCCAAGGCGGAAGTTGTCCGTTGATTTTGCAGTTATCTGCTGAGAACGATTCAAGTTGGAATGGAGGCACCCAATTAGATGACAGGTCAAGTTTTAGAAAGGTACCCTCGATGGCTAAAGATTTAATACTTGAGAGGTTAGCGAAGTGACCTTCGCGTAAAACGGTGCCATTCAATCGATGATTGTAGCTAATATCTAAAGTTACTAGCATCGAAAGTTTTCCTAATGATGTCGGAATTTCGCCACTCAATTGATTAAACGAAAGAACTAAAATCTCTAAGTTGGATGGAAATATTAGAGAGGATGCTATAGAGCTCAAGTTTAGGTTGGATGGAAATTTAGGTTCTTTAAATTCAACAGTTTCCCTAAAGATGCTGGAATCTTACCTAACAACGCGTTTCCAGAAAGAACGAGGACCTACAGGTTAGCGAGGTTACCTAATTCGCTAGGAATTAACCCGCTAAGAGCAGTAGACGAAAGATACAGATACCTGAGTTGCTTCATCGAACCTATAAAACTCAGAATTGAGCTATAACTAAAGTTATTCAAACTCAAGTCCAAGCTCTCTAGGTTCTTCAGCTCAAGCAAGTACACCAAGGACTCGAGTGTCTTCATTTTAAGCAAGTAGTTATTCCCGTCTCCATTAAGATCGAGCTTAAGGATATGGCCCGTTGTGTTATCACAACCCACTCGACTCCATTCACAACATTCCTCACCTTTCCAAGAAGATGAAACGTTTTTGTCCAAGTAGGTGAGGTTGTGCTTGAAGTTGAGCAAGGCCGATCTCTCATAAGGCTTACACCTCGAGGTTGTCGAGTTGTCGATTGAGCTTATGTTATTGAGAAGGATGAATGTGAATATGAGGAGACAAGTTACTAGTTTGCTCCCCATTGCTATGAACAAACTAACTAATTAAGGCATACGAACTTATCACGAGTAAGAACCCTAGTTTTTCCTCCTCAAAAAAACCCTACTTTTCCTCCTCAATCTGGGGCCTTCATCGATAATTAATCGATGGTAAGCCCCAAAAATTGTTTTAATCTCAATTATTAGTTAACAAATCTTATTCAATAAAAGTCTCTCTTTTATGAGAGTTGTTTTCGTCCTTTATTTCAAGGTTTTTCCTTTATTTCGAGGTTTCAGTTCTTTACATTAGTATAGGGATTAGATTTCAGGAACGATGTGCAAGATCATGAGAGCAATGGAATCCCTACGTACGACGATACAATTGAGGTCAGATCTCGCTCTACTATTTGTCAAAATAGAGAAAGTTCATCATCATGGAGACTATTTCATCAGATCTATAGATTCCTTCGCGAAAGGCTGTGTCAATAAACAGCGATATATAGAAGGCTATGCAGAAGCGCATTATTCTAATAGTGATCTTTGTCTCAATGATGTTCTTTATTTATTTTTCACAAATCTGTATTCAGTTCAATTTGACATTGTTTGTAGATGCTGGATGGCTTATTATTAATGATATTGATCTTCACTTAAAAAAAAACCCAACTAATTAAGGCAATGACAATTTTAGACAAGCTAGTTTTGCCTATAAATAGTGTAAATGTTTTACGTACGTCAATATTGTCGACTACGTGATTACTATTTTAAGTCTTAAAGTTAAGATTAAACTAATTAGTACGTACGAGTAATTACCACCAACAAATTGAATTATAATTCTTGTTAGTAAAAGTAAGCAAACTTTAATTTATGAGTGGAATGCTATGTTTTGATCGAGTACATTCCATACGTTTCGTATCCTTTATTCTAACGTGTGCCCACTTGACAAACGTTTGTTAATATGCTCATTATCAAGGAATGATTCACAATGATATCGTGTAAGTATGGTAAATATGAGTTAGTATTTCAATATATTGTGATAATATCATTGTAATTACATCCTTCATAAGCATATTAACATATGATTAGTGAACCTACGTTAGAAAAACCGTTTATAAAATCAATCTTTTAGTGACCCACAATTTTTTGATCCTTTGATTAAGCTAATTAACATTATTAACAGACGATTAACGCGTGAAAATAGTAATTGAAGCCTTTATTTGAAACAAATGGTGAAATTAAGTCCCTTATATCAGTTATCACACTACTTTTGAATTTAAATAAAATGATAGGGAGTAATTTTTGAGCATGAAATGATCTCTTAACTTCCGCGTTCCGCCATTGCACCATGCATACAACGTCACACGTAAGAAGTACTTAATTGGCGACAGTGGCCGTGAGTCTGCATGTGGACGGTGACAACCTGAAAACGTGGTAGGGCATATATATAGCAATGGATTCCATTCCTTTACTAGATTGGCAGAAAACCTTTTTAGGAGCTAGCGCGATCGAGCAGGCCAGGCCGATCTTATGGACAGCTGACAGGCTTAAGTCGTATGCCTCAAATTACTAATTTATAATCACTTATAACCAACAAACTAAAACAATAGTATAATGGAAATAAGGGTCGAACCCACAGGGAATTGGTTTAACTATAACCGCGTACTAATATAGAATGATAAATAACTAATTAATTAAACAATAAGAAAGGGGGTTTTGAATAATTATCTAACAGCTAAATCTAATAAAGATGAAAACTTTGACTAAATCAAATGATGAGAAAGAACTTAGACCCAAGCACAAATCCACACTCAATAGCGATTGATCATTGTAAGATGGTTTCAATTAATAACCTTGACTACTCTATTGTGAATATGAAATTCCAATTCTCTTAAGAATAGTTAACTAAAACGAATCCCGTTCTTAATTAACCCTAACCGTAAAACAACCTAAACAATCCAGTTCTAGGTTCAATTAGACGGAAGCAATATAGATCTGAGAATTCAATAGAGAATAAATAGCACGTACAATCCAGTCGTACCTTAGATATTTATGTGAATCGCTTCTAAGTACTAATATCAACGTATCCCGTTCAATATTAATTCCTAGTTGTTACTAATGTAAAGTTGATCAGTAAATCCTACTCAATTAACAATACTAACGATAGAATGAAGAAATCAAGTACTAGTTGCGCACCTAGCAATCAATAACAACATTCATGAATTTAATAACAAAGCAATTCACAATAATCAAGATTAATAATTAAAACATTCAAACTCACAAACGATTATCAAGTGCTTCAAAGGCTTAAATCTAAGTAGAGAAGATTAGTTACACATACTTGTAATGGAAAATTAGGGTTCTTCAAAGGTCTCCCTTCTTGTCAAACAAAGTATCTCCTATGGTGCAAGGTATAGTGAACATGCCCGGGTCGCCACATTTAGGGGGTAATTTCTTTTGAAAAATAGCGGACACATACTCACTACCCTTCCCTTTCTTAGCTCCCTTCAACTTGTTATTCCTTTTAATAGTACATAATTCTTTCAAGAATTTAGCATATTTAGGAATACTCTTTAAAAGATTAAGAAGGGGAATGTTTACCTCACACTTTTCAAATACCTCGTAGATATCCTTGTCATGCTCATAACGACGGGTCCTCTTGAGTGCCTCGGGGAAAAGGACATCCGGTTCCGACACCGGTGTAGTAGGAGTAATTGACTCCTTCTCTTGCACATTCGAAGTTTCCTCACCTTCCTCGATCACTAGCTCCTCTTCTTGAACCATAGCTTCTTTGGCCTTCCTCTTCGGCTTGTCGGCCTCCACCAATTGTCTCCCATTCCTTAAAGATACGGCACTCACGTTTTCCTTCGTAAGAATGGTTTGACTAGGTAATTTCCCCGAATCTCGAGCCTCCAGCCTACCAATGGCGGTCGCCATTTGGCCCATTTGAACTTCCAAATTTTGAATGCTAGCTTTGTTCTCCGTGTGATGTTGAAGAACCGTAGCTTGGAGGTTGGACATTTGGGTGGTCACCGTAGCTTGGTTAGCCGCCAAAGCACGTATCATATCTTCGGTGGACATTTGACCACTAGGTGGAGGCGGAGTAGGAACCGTGTTAGGAATAACTTGTTGCTTAGCAAAGAGTTGTTGCTTCGGTTGACCAACTTGATTACCTTGATTAATTTCTTGGTCGCCTTCCCGATTCCTCCACCTCATGTTAGGGTGATATCTCCATCCAGGATTGAAAGTGTTAGAGTATGGATCCCACTTTTTGTTTTGCCCGGTTTCCCACACTCCGTTCACCTCCTCTTGACCTTCATACATTTGAGGACAATGCTCACTCGGATGTCCCTCGGTAGAACAAATACCGCACATCATAACATGATTTGTTTTTCCTGACATCATATTCTGGACAAGAGATATTAAACTATCAACTTTTTGTTCAAGACTCGAGGATGATGAATTACCTATGGCATGCAATCCCCGTTTAGGGAACTTCCGAGAGAAATCCCGAGAGCTTTCAGCTAGCTCCTGGATAACTTCAATACCAGCATTTGGGCTTTTGTTCACGATCGATCCCCCACATGCCGCATTCACAGTGCGAGCATCCTCCACACAAAGACCTCCACAAAAATACATCACAAGGTCTTGAGGATTATAGCCATGATATGGGCACGTAGCACATAGCTTCTTAAAACGTTCCCAATACTCATACATCGTCTCGCCATCTCGTTGCTCCGCATTACTTATCTGCTTCTTTAACTGGGAGGCTCGAGATGCCGGAAAGTACTTCTCAAGGAACGCCTTCTTCATTTTCACCCATGTATCAATACTTGCCGGTGGCAAGTAATACAACCAATCTCTTGCAGAATCCTTCAATGAGAAGGGAAATGCCCTTAGCTTGAGTTGTTCATCTGTGACGGAGGCCGGTTTCATACTCAAACAAACAATGTGAAAATCCGACAAGTGATTGTTAGGGTCCTCATCGCTCATGCCATGGAATGTGGGTAATTGATGGATCAAACCCGACTTCAATTCGAAAGTGGCATTCGCACCCAATGGTGGGTATGTGATGCACAAAGGTTGTTGTGCAAGGTCGGGTGCTGTCAGCTGCTTGATTGTGTTGGCCATGATATTCGACTCGTCTTCGGATTCAGATTCGGAGGAAACTTCAGTGTTCACGGGATTAATAGGAATATCGTCGAAAAACTCTAGATCCTCGAATTCCTGCGTTCCAATAACTATTGCTCCCTCTCCGATTCTCTGTGACCTGTGAAAGGTGCGTTCAATCTCTGAGTCGAATAACTCGAGGTTCAAGTTATAAGAGCGAGTATTATACATAAACTACACAAAATAAAATAAAATAAAAAAATAAAATTAGCTTAAAAAAAATTAATTAATTAAAAACTATACTAGAAAACACAGAAATAATTAATACCGATTCCCCGGCAACGACGCCAAAATTTGACAGGCTTAAGTCGTATGCCTCAAATTACTAATTTATAATCACTTATAACCAACAAACTAAAACAATAGTATAATGGAAATAAGGGTCGAACCCACAGGGAATTGGTTTAACTATAACTGCGTACTAATATAGAATGATAAATAACTAATTAATTAAACAATAAGAAAGGGGGTTTTGAATAATTATCTAACAGCTAAATCTAATAAAGATGAAAACTTTGACTAAATCAAATGATGAGAAAGAACTTAGACCCAAGCACAAATCCACACTCAATAGCGATTGATCATTGTAAGATGGTTTCAATTAATAACCTTGACTACTCTATTGTGAATATGAAATTCCAATTCTCTTAAGAATAGTTAACTAAAACGAATCCCGTTCTTAATTAACCCTAACCGTAAAACAACTTAAACAATCCAGTTCTAGGTTCAATTAGACGGAAGCAATATAGATCTGAGAATTCAATAGAGAATAAATAGCACGTACAATCCAGTCGTACCTTAGATATTTATGTGAATCGCTTCTAAGTACTAATATCAACGTATCCCGTTCAATATTAATTCCTAGTTGTTACTAATGTAAAGTTGATCAGTAAATCCTACTCAATTAACAATACTAACGATAGAATGAAGAAATCAAGTACTAGTTGCGCACCTAGCAATCAATAACAACATTCATGAATTTAATAACAAAGCAATTCACAATAATCAAGATTAATAATTAAAACATTCAAACTCACAAACAATTATCAAGTGCTTCAAAGGCTTAAATCTAAGTAGAGAAGATTAGTTACACATACTTGTAATGGAAAATTAGGGTTCTTCAAAGGTCTCCATTCTTCTCTCTAATCTTACGTTAAACTTGATGTGATGATAATCTCCCTAATAATCTCAACCTAAGGCTATATTTATCCTAATAAAAGTTTCCTAATAAAAAAAATAATAAAATATCTTAAGGATACTAGTAATACTACTAATAATAAAAACTAGTAATAGAGTTTCCTAATTAATATCTAAGTCTTAAAATATAGCAAATATCACGAGATAGGACGGAATCGCGCATAAAGTTTCAGAACACCACGCGACTCGCCTGACCCTCGCGCGACTCGCGGGAGCGTGCGACCCGCGGGAACACCGCGCGACTCGCCTGACGTCCTGTTGCTGCTTCGTGCAATTCCTTGATTCCGTCGTTCTGGGTCTTCAAGTGGGCTTCCTTCTTCTTCATGCTTTAGTCGTTCTTAGCCCAAATCGACAGTCCAATGGTTAACATGCTCAAAATAGCCTATATTACATTTATACCAAATCGACACAAATGCAATACAAGACAACCGATTTAGCTCAAAAAATAAACCAAAAACCGTCGTAATAACTACGACTAAATACGGCTCATCAACAGAGATTGAGTTTGTGTGGTTTGATCGCAAAGAGAACGTTAACACACATTTGCAAAATGATAACTGTAGACACCCGCATTTTGACTGCCACGTGTCTATGGTAGTCTCCGAAAAACACCCGATGATGATTGGACGTCAACGTGACTTAATATGCTCGAATACGGACTCGGAATCAATAGTATCCGACGTGGGCATTTAGCGGAGTGCAAATCTCTCAAAACCGACCTCAAATTCAGGCCCAGTGGGTCATTCCGAGTCAAATGAGACTAATTTGGGCCAAAACCGACACCGGAAATAAAACCGTCTTTTGGCGACCGGGTCAAAACCCGGTCAAAGATGAATCCGACACAAAAATCAGCCAAATTCAGCTTCTAGAAGCTGGCGCCAAATTCAAAATCAGCCAAATCAATATAAAATCAATCCAAACAACAATATCAATTCCTTCCTAAAATAGCTCGATTTGCTTGATCCACTCGATCGAGTGGATTGACCCACTCGGTCGAGTGGAGCGTCAAAAACCGGACCAGATTCATTTCTGAAGGCACTCGACCGAGTGCACTAGGGCACTCGATCGAGTGACCCTAGGTCGTGGGGTTTCTCCTATAAATACCCCCTTAACCCCATTCATTTGACAAGCTTTTCCCATGCATTCTACCCTACATTTTCAACCCTAATTCATTCATCCTCTCCACACTTCAATCCTTAGTAACCCTAAGCGATACTACTCAAAAAACCGAGTCTACATCCATCACACATACACACACACATACATATTCAACACCCCGAGATCAAAACTCGTCAAAGACCCGAGAGCATCCTCTCCCTAACCAAACACACCCTAACTCACCCTACATATCTCGACACTCCCGCGCACACGCCGCTACTACGAGTTCGTTTCCGAGGCCATTAAGCATGTAGGTTGAGGGTGTCATCAAACCCCATTTCTTTTTCTCCTTTCCCTTTTTTTCGATTATATATGTATTACTATTATTATTATTATTATTATTATTATTAGTACTATTATTATTAGTCGATATTAACGACACTAATATTTTATTTACTAACACTAACCTTTAATTTTGTGCATACTAACCTTTTATTTATTTTCGTTACTAACATTTTATTTATCGCACTCTAACATTTTATTTATGTATTCTAACACTAACTTTTATTTTTGTATACTAACACTTTAATTCCGTATTCTAACATCTAACATTATTATACCGTGTATATATACATACTAATATCAAAATCTCGGTCTCGAATACGTTTGACTATGACGATCGCCTAAAGTCCATCTAATTCCTTTACGAGTAACGACGGAGGTGGCGCCTTTTCGAGGAGCGCCGCCCCAATGTACTCAAGGACATGATGTGATCGTGATCAGTCCTAGTTGAACGTATTTGATCCCATTTCGATGATTAGCACGGAACCCGTTGACACGAAAACTGACATCACATAATCCGAAAGGATTAGTTTCGATGTCGTGACGTAGAGGGATGCAATTTTGTCACTAATCAAACTTTTCAATCACAAAATAGGATATTTCATAAAATCCCGATAACGGTCTCATAATCGTATAATACACGTGTATGACATCGAGAACCGAGTTGAATTTAAATAATGCAATATTTTTATTTAACTCGGTCAATTATCGAATTCAAACAAATAAAAATGAAACGAGCCATGCCTCGTACAGGGGGCACTCGATCGAGTGCCATGGGCCACTCGATCGAGTAGCACCCAAAAATCTGGACAGTAGCTACTTTAAAGACACACTCGATCGAGTCAGACCATGACTCGATCGAGTGGGTCCTGTAGCCCAGAAATTCGAGAGCTTCAATGCAACATTTGAGCCTCGTCATTTTTTTACGACTTTTAGTCGACACGTGCATAATCAATCACGTAATTCTAATTTTCAAAACTCATGCATACCACGACACCTAAAACGATTTTGATCGACGGTCTCGCACTCTTAATTTTATGTCGACGACTCTTTAGTCGTATCCGACACATAATTAATTTAGACTCCATTTCTCGAGGTGATAAGTCGGGACAAGGCATCGAGGTTCGAGATCGGGTTAGCACCACACCTAGGTCTCGAACCTCCGTCCTTTGATTGGTACACAATATAATGTGTATCTAATCGAAGTTAGTCCAATTGCACAACTTACGGTCTAGTTTATATTTATTATATACGGGTCCGTTTCTAGTTAACGTCTACCATTTCCTATTCGATTATTCTATTTTATTGCTCGTTGTATTGTGAATTCCGGGTTGTATTCCGCCCGTGTAATTTGTAATTTATTTACGAGTTTTCTATTTTCGATGTTTGCCATTTATTGCCTTAAATGAACATCACATGCTAAATCACTTTGACGTGAATCAAGATGCATTAAATGACGTAGCAAACCAATAATTCACATGCTTAGCCCGAAAACGCTGTTTGCATATCATTTAGTCGTTTTACTAGCGCGCGTACACGAACACGAACGATGTCTTAGTAGAGGCCGCCATTGTGCGGGCGGGGTTGGGTGTCCTTAGTGGGCTTCCCAACACGTACCCTCACCCCTTACTCAGAACCTTTGGTTTCCGGATGCCCGAGACCCTTGGCGCACGAGAGTCATTCTTTACACGATTACCGGTATAGATGGTATCGGTATCGCAATGCAAAGGGACGAGCCCCATAAACTCTGAAATCGGAGTGGGCTTACTTTGTGTGTAGCCCATGACGACATAGAGTGGGCTCGTATGGTTCCGAATAACCACAAAATTCGGTGGCGACTCCATTTTGACTTAAATTTCGAACCCGAGAGCAATCTCACCACGAGATTCATTCGCCTACCCAAACCCGCGTTTCGCCGCGTCGGGGTGGACCTACGTCATGTCCACAATTTGGCGACTCCGCTGGGGATACCTGATGTACCACATGTCATCGGGGTTCCTAGGGTGAGACTCGAAGAGAAATCGTTCGAATATTAATGTACGCGCATTAGTTTAATGATTCATGCATAACCCAAATTTTGCCCGGGCCGGTTACTTGTGACCGACGTCCCACTATACCGCGGTGCATTCCTACATGGGTGCGCTAAAAACATCGATGGTGGAACTCGTCTCGGTTTTGCGGCATGTCCTAAGACCAACTCGGCTTAGGGAGTCCGTCCATCACACGAGAAAGCCATCGTTGTTGGTATAGACCCTATTTTGACCGACCGAGACTTAGCGTAAAGCATACATGAGCGTCGTTATAATGCTTGTTTGACTACGTGCTACTTGGTTTCCGTGTCATTTTTCAAAAACCGTCATTTCAAAAATGCATCTTTCCAAAATACCAAATTTCAAAAAACCCGAAATACTGTCCGTTTCGGGACCCATCTTTCCAAAACGCCCAAATTTGAAAAAACCCGAAATGCTGCCCATTTCGGGACTCATCTTTTTCAAAATATCCAATTTTCAAAACTCGGAATGCTGCCGAAAATTAGACTTACGATTTGACTCAAAACAAGCCTTTTTTTAGCCGGCATGCTGTCCATTTCAATTCGAATTTCCGATCCACCATTCGATTTTCGAATTTTCAAAATTCAATTTCAATTTTCAAATCTTCGTGATGCCATTCGCGATTTTCAAATCCTCGAGATTCCATTCTCGATTCTCAAATCTCCGAGATGTCGTTTTCGATTCTCAAATCTTCGGGATCTCATTTTCAATTTTCAAATTTTCGGAAATTTATTTTCGATATTCAAATTTCAAAATTTCAAAAATTCAACTTTTCAAAAAACGGGACCGTCTCCCAATTTTTCAAAACGCGAATTACTCGCAACCATTCTAACATTTCAAAATGCCCGATCCTATTGGCCCACTGCCAATTTCAGGACCGTCCTCTCAATTTTCAAAATTCAATCATTTTTCAAAAACCTTCCTTATTATAGGACCTACCGTAATTCGTGTTTCGGGTCTTTTCATGATTTGTCGAAGGTCTTTAGCGTCGAAACTCCGTCAATCCTACATTACGGGTTTCTTCCCCATCCTAGTCCGCCTTTTTCTAAAGGCATAACCGACCAACACGAGTCATACACTCGTAAATGGAAGGTTCGTCTAAACACTCGAGTCCTAACTAGAAAGTCACACGCAATTTTCCCTCCGACAGGACGGTCCCCACGACCTTTCCTAGGGGAATTTTGCCCGTCTTTCAATCCGTTAGTCGAGTCATCCCAATTCAAGTCCTTTAACTTAAGGGTCTACCCTAATCACAGGACCACCCTTATTCGAGTCAAGTCAAGGGTCTCTAGCGTCGAAACTCTGTCGATCCTACATCGCAAGTTTCCTCCCTTACCCATATGCCTTCCTCGAGGTCGAGTCAACCTTTTACAAGGCATAGCCCTGTAGCTAAAGGTTCGTGATCCTTACATCTAAGGGTCACTCGTCCGACACCCGAGTCTTAACAAAACCTTCAATCCCACTCAGGGCTACCTTTCAGCAGAGCGATCAATCACGGTTGCTCTAAGGGTCATGTCCTACACGTGGTGTCTCACGTGTGTCACTTTCGAGTCATTCAGATGCCGCACCATCTGAGACCTATCAGGGTCTTTAGTCTCATTCGGGGGCTATCCTCTAACCGAGCAGTCGACCACGGTCACCCTAAGGGGTACCTTACGTTCATCATACACTAGCGTCCTTATGATGCTTTTCTTCGAGTCGTAACTATGCTACGAACACTCGAGTCACCTAGGTTTAGGTCGCCACGGTTGGTCCAAACACGTGACGCGGTCAAACACGGTCGCCCCATTTTTGGACTCACCCTCGTGCAGCTTGAAGTCTCATCGTCGAGTCCAAGCCAGGGTTGTTACCTCGTCTAGGTCAACGTTCGAGTATCCCGGTCCAAGAGTCTTTGTCGACCCGTCACCCCGGGCCATGTCTAGTTTGACTCCCTCTCTTGCATTCGCGCAAAGTCGAGTTTAGGCGAGTCGTGGCACCTGTCGTTTTCTCCAATCAAGGACCTTACCAAAAAGAAACGACCAACCAAGTATCCGAAAGTCCGGATTCGATTCGAGTCTAAGTCTGAGTCCGAGTCTAGGATATCCTACATCCTCATTTCGATGTCAGAGTCAGAGTCAACTGTATTCTGTCCTCTTTTCAAAATTCAATAAAATCAACTTTTTTCAATCTCTCCTATATGCTTCCTTACGTGTTTCCGAGAACATGATGAACACCATCATACACTGTGAGCACATGCACGTGACTATTATAGGCACATCTATAATGACTGCAGGAACTGAGACCCGTGTTTTCCTTTACCTATTCCATGTCTGGTATAGAAAGCCACAAAACTACCCCTAGTAGGAGCAGTATCGAATCCTATGACAAATCTAGGTAGTCTCTTAGTTTGGGTTCAAGACGGAAGGCGAGCCCATTTCCCACAATAAACACCCCTCCAATAAGACTGATCAATCCCTACCTTAGGCGTTAGTCTGACCAGAAGCAAAAAAAGAAGCATCGTGACTCTATACCCAACTCGGGACGATGCTCCCACTAAGCCTGCTCGGAATTATGATGACAATACCGAGAACCAAATCACCATGCTTACCATAGAGTACTCCACCGCGAATTGCACTCACCAACTAGGCTTATACCTTACAAAGGTTTAGCTCCACAAGCCTAATCCAACCGATGGGCCCACCCCCATATCCACCCACAACACCATAGGGGGGGATTACCGTGAAAAAAAAAAGAAAAAAAAGAAAAAGAGTTGGACAAAAAAAAAAATCAAAAGTCCAAGGAAAAAAGCAAAAGGCCGAAACAAAAGAACTGGACATGACCCAAAAAAGAACTATCAACATCCCTCGACCAGATACGATCAATCCCTTGACCGGGACACAGTCAATTCAAGTGAAGGATCCCACGACCGGGGCTAAGAGGTCAACCCAAAACAAAAAAAAACAAAAACAAAAAAATTCAAATACCCATGACCGTGGTCAACGTTCAACTCAAGTGAAAATCCCTTGACCGGGGTACGGTCAATTCAAAAATTATCAATGCCCATACCATCGAATAGGGAAGAGACAATCAAGCTGGTCAGCTAACACCACACTTAGCCTTCCCACATTGCAACCCTCAAGACCTTCTCGAGACCTAGGCTAAGAGACAGCCCCGAATTTTGAGGATTCAAGCTCCATAGGATACCCCTAACCATTAGGGCCAGACATGGAAATCAGATCCCGCATTATCAAACCTACCCTGATTGAAGTTCGAGTCATTTTTACTCAACTTCCCCCTTTCCAACCACATTGCAATACCTTACCCTCGAAGCCTTAGCTCCACAAAATCGAGCTCCAGATTTCGAATCATCAAAGCCACTTGCGACCTAGCTCCACATTTCCAAAAACATCCAAACCAGTTACGAGCCCCAAACACGGGAACTCAACCTGCGGTCGGCATAGAACATGCCCAAATAGTTCACACCACCTCTGGGGGCTACCCCGAAGAACGCTCACAGTCACGGGATCAAAATCCTAACTGTTCTAACCCTTTGATCAAGACATCATTGGGAATGCACCTAGCCTACGCCATCGCTATGGCTAGTTACACACAAAGCCCTAATGAACTAGGCACCATAATATATCTTCCAATCCACTGAACTATGGCTTGGTTTGATTTCACTACACGTGAATACGTAGGCAGCCTTTCAACAAAGGCACAACCACCCACATTCACACAAGTTCAAAAAAGCACCATCATTCTGGTCACGACACTGTCATGTTCTCAGCAGCTAGCTTTGTCGTCCAGGAGGCTTCTCTTAGGCAGAAGTTCTCCATCCACTCACATGATCCAAAGACTTTCAAAAAACTAGCCTCCTTTCTATAGAGTGTCCTAGTACTCGGCCCAGTCGAAGACGAGAATCCGTCAGGGACTCAAAGCAACACCCACTTTGGGAATGTACCCCCACAAACCAAAAATTCAAAGAGCACTAGTCTACAACACTGCTACTGCTAAGTCCTGCAAAAACAATCTCATTACAGACTACTGCAGTTCCTCTATACCGGATCCTTCCCGTTTTGATGTTCGACCGTGTTGCCACTCGCCTAGGCTATGGATTAGCGCAGCTTAAGAGTCTTGTCATATTAGGTGGCCCTCCCCCCTACCGAGTCACGGTCCAACCCCTCGAGAGTCCAGTCGTGTCCGTCAGCTCGTCTGGTCACGTGCAGAGTCGAGTCTGTCGATATGTCTCTCTTCAAAATTCTTGTTTTGAAATTTGCAAAACTTAGCCATTTGAGAAAACCCTTTTCGACAAGGTCAAATTTCGGTCTATTTAAACTGCAAATTTATACCTCTTTCAATTTTGAAACCTATCTTCTAGCACGTGAGTTGCTTTCAGGACTACGATTTCAAAGTGAAGTAAAAATCATTTTCCCCAGCGCAAGCCAGTCTATAGATGCTAACTGCATTTCCTATGTGTTATCTTGCTACATACCATGCCTGCTATTTCTGCCTATGTATCTAACATTTCAGGTACCAGCTAGTACTTCCCAACGGAACAACAAAGGCGGTGTTTCTCCTGGAATGCTACATCCAAGACGTGATGTGTCGGCATACGGGTACACCCAAGACTTCAGAAGCAAGTCCCCGCGCAGCTACTTTTCTCCCCAGCGAGAGTCTGTGTTTTGTCTACGTGTTACATACAAGTTGTTATGTGTCAGCATACAGGTACACTCCAGACTTCAGAAGCAAGTCCCCGCGAAACTATTTAATTTCCCCAACGGAGTCAGCTTTCCCCGGTGCTACATCCAAAGTGCGATGTGTCGGCATACGGGTACACCTACTCCCCAAAAGAGGCAGGCTTTACTCCCCACGGAGCATCATCATCAGCTCAAATGCGACCCAAGGCTTCAGAAACAAGCCCGTGCAGCTCCTATATTTCCCCAGCGGAACGCCCAAGGCGGCATTTTCCCAAAATGATACGGGATGGGCCCACACAGGCGCGCCCAGGACTTATGCTACAAGTCTGATTCCCCGCGAAGCTATCATCATCAGGACAGGTATGACCCTCTGCTTATGGCTGGCGAGCCCTTCACGCGGGTCTACTGGACTATAAACGACCCGACCGGAAGTCTACCAGGTCTTAACAGGCTTGGTAGCTACTCTGACTTTCGCCTTGTCCAAGCCTCAGTCAGAGTGGGGGCTCTGTAGACACCCGCATTTTGACTGCCACGTGTCTATGGTAGTCTCCGAAAAACACCCGATGATGATTGGACGTCAACGTGACTTAATATGCTCGAATACGGACTCGGAATCAATAGTATCCGACGTGGGCATTTAGCGGAGTGCAAATCTCTCAAAACCGACCTCAAATTCAGGCCCAGTGGGTCATTCCGAGTCAAATGAGACTAATTTGGGCCAAAACCGACACCGGAAATAAAACCGTCTTTTGGCGACCGGGTCAAAACCCGGTCAAAGATGAATCCGACACAAAAATCAGCCAAATTCAGCTTCTAGAAGCTGGCGCCAAATTCAAAATCAGCCAAATCAATATAAAATCAATCCAAACAACAATATCAATTCCTTCCTAAAATAGCTCGATTTGCTTGATCCACTCGATCGAGTGGATTGACCCACTCGGTCGAGTGGAGCGTCAAAAACCGGACCAGATTCATTTCTGAAGGCACTCGACCGAGTGCACTAGGGCACTCGATCGAGTGACCCTAGGTCGTGGGGTTTCTCCTATAAATACCCCCTTAACCCCATTCATTTGACAAGCTTTTCCCATGCATTCTACCCTACATTTTCAACCCTAATTCATTCATCCTCTCCACACTTCAATCCTTAGTAACCCTAAGCGATACTACTCAAAAAACCGAGTCTACATCCATCACACATACACACACACATACATATTCAACACCCCGAGATCAAAACTCGTCAAAGACCCGAGAGCATCCTCTCCCTAACCAAACACACCCTAACTCACCCTACATATCTCGACACTCCCGCGCACACGCCGCTACTACGAGTTCGTTTCCGAGGCCATTAAGCATGTAGGTTGAGGGTGTCATCAAACCCCATTTCTTTTTCTCCTTTCCCTTTTTTTCGATTATATATGTATTACTATTATTATTATTATTATTATTATTATTATTAGTACTATTATTATTAGTCGATATTAACGACACTAATATTTTATTTACTAACACTAACCTTTAATTTTGTGCATACTAACCTTTTATTTATTTTCGTTACTAACATTTTATTTATCGCACTCTAACATTTTATTTATGTATTCTAACACTAACTTTTATTTTTGTATACTAACACTTTAATTCCGTATTCTAACATCTAACATTATTATACCGTGTATATATACATACTAATATCAAAATCTCGGTCTCGAATACGTTTGACTATGACGATCGCCTAAAGTCCATCTAATTCCTTTACGAGTAACGACGGAGGTGGCGCCTTTTCGAGGAGCGCCGCCCCAATGTACTCAAGGACATGATGTGATCGTGATCAGTCCTAGTTGAACGTATTTGATCCCATTTCGATGATTAGCACGGAACCCGTTGACACGAAAACCGACATCACATAATCCGAAAGGATTAGTTTCGATGTCGTGACGTAGAGGGATGCAATTTTGTCACTAATCAAACTTTTCAATCACAAAATAGCATATTTCATAAAATCCCGATAACGGTCTCATAATCGTATAATACACGTGTATGACATCGAGAACCGAGTTGAATTTAAATAATGCAATATTTTTATTTAACTCGGTCAATTATCGAATTCAAACAAATAAAAATGAAACGAGCCATGCCTCGTACAGGGGCCACTCGATCGAGTGCCATGGGCCACTCGATCGAGTAGCACCCAAAAATCTGGACAGTAGCTACTTTAAAGACACACTCGATCGAGTCAGACCATGACTCGATCGAGTGGGTCCTGTAGCCCAGAAATTCGAGAGCTTCAATGCAACATTTGAGCCTCGTCATTTTTTTACGACTTTTAGTCGACACGTGCATAATCAATCACGTAATTCTAATTTTCAAAACTCATGCATATCACGACACCTAAAACGATTTTGATCGACGGTCTCGCACTCTTAATTTTATGTCGACGACTCTTTAGTCGTATCCGACACATAATTAATTTAGACTCCATTTCTCGAGGTGATAAGTCGGGACAAGGCATCGAGGTTCGAGATCGGGTTAGCACCACACCTAGGTCTTGAACCTCCGTCCTTTGATTGGTACACAATATAATGTGTATCTAATCGAAGTTAGTCCAATTGCACAACTTACGGTCTAGTTTATATTTATTATATACGGGTCCGTTTCTAGTTAACGTCTACCATTTCCTATTCGATTATTCTATTTTATTGCTCGTTGTATTGTGAATTCCGGGTTGTATTCCGCCCGTGTAATTTGTAATTTATTTACGAGTTTTCTATTTTCGATGTTTGCCATTTATTGCCTTAAATGAACATCACATGCTAAATCACTTTGACGTGAATCAAGATGCATTAAATGACGTAGCAAACCAATAATTCACATGCTTAGCCCGAAAACGCTGTTTGCATATCATTTAGTCGTTTTACTAGCGCGCGTACACGAACACGAACGATGTCTTAGTAGAGGCCGCCATTGTGCGGGCGGGGTTGGGTGTCCTTAGTGGGCTTCCCAACACGTACCCTCACCCCTTACTCAGAACCTTTGGTTTCCGGATGCCCGAGACCCTTGGCGCACGAGAGTCATTCTTTACACGATTACCGGTATAGATGGTATCGGTATCGCAATGCAAAGGGACGAGCCCCATAAACTCTGAAATCGGAGTGGGCTTACTTTGTGTGTAGCCCATGACGACATAGAGTGGGCTCGTATGGTTCCGAATAACCACAAAATTCGGTGGCGACTCCATTTTGACTTAAATTTCGAACCCGAGAGCAATCTCACCACGAGATTCATTCGCCTACCCAAACCCGCGTTTCGCCGCGTCGGGGTGGACCTACGTCATGTCCACAATTTGGCGACTCCGCTGGGGATACCTGATGTACCACATGTCATCGGGGTTCCTAGGGTGAGACTCGAAGAGAAATCGTTCGAATATTAATGTACGCGCATTAGTTTAATGATTCATGCATAACCCAAATTTTGCCCGGGCCGGTTACTTGTGACCGACGTCCCACTATACCGCGGTGCATTCCTACATGGGTGCGCTAAAAACATCGATGGTGGAACTCGTCTCGGTTTTGCGGCATGTCCTAAGACCAACTCGGCTTAGGGAGTCCGTCCATCACACGAGAAAGCCATCGTTGTTGGTATAGACCCTATTTTGACCGACCGAGACTTAGCGTAAAGCATACATGAGCGTCGTTATAATGCTTGTTTGACTACGTGCTACTTGGTTTCCGTGTCATTTTTCAAAAACCGTCATTTCAAAAATGCATCTTTCCAAAATACCAAATTTCAAAAAACCCGAAATACTGTCCGTTTCGGGACCCATCTTTCCAAAACGC
Organism: Agrostemma githago; assembly: GCA_958450325.1. NCBI lineage: Eukaryota > Viridiplantae > Streptophyta > Magnoliopsida > Caryophyllales > Caryophyllaceae > Agrostemma > Agrostemma githago. Next base: position 18,320,696 of record OY288248.1, read on the forward strand.
CCAAATTTGAAAAAACCCGAAATGCTGCCCATTTCGGGACTCATCTTTTTCAAAATATCCAATTTTCAAAACTCGGAATGCTGCCGAAAATTAGACTTACGATTTGACTCAAAACAAGCCTTTTTTTAGCCGGCATGCTGTCCATTTCAATTCGAATTTCCGATCCACCATTCGATTTTCGAATTTTCAAAATTCAATTTCAATTTTCAAATCTTCGTGTCCTTAAGGGAAGGACGTTTACTGCGGACCCGTCATCAATCAGGGTCATCGGGAGGTACTTGTTGCGGCAGATCACCGTGATATATAGGGCCAAGTTATGGGTGGTCCCGAATGTTGGAAGGTCGGACTCGGAGAAAGTGATAAGTGGGCCTTCTCCTTTGGACTTGTCCTTGAGGTACGGCAAGATAGTGGCTACCATCTCGGTGGGGGTAACCGATGAGTCGACCTTGATTTCATCAAGGGCCCTAGTAAGTGCTGCCCGATGCTCCTGAGAACTAACCAAAAGCTGCCATATAGTAATATCGGTTCGGACCCTCTTCAATTGTCTAACTAGGGCCGTGTCAGCGTTTGGCTCTTCGGGAGTAAGTTCCGTCCTGGAAGGTTCAGTGACGGTTTCCGGAGTGGCGAGACTGGTCGTGATGGTGTGTGTACCGGCCAGAGCTCTGGCTTTGGCTTTCCGGATCTCTTCGATGGTGACGGGGACAGCTTCCCCTTTGGCCAAGTAAACATCATCTTCATCGTCGTTCCATATCCCGTTGATTTGGGAAAGGGAAGGGGAAATGAGATGAGAGCAGTCAACTACCTCTCCAGTAAAAATGGCATGAGTAGCAAGAGGATTGTTTTTGTTACTTGGCTTATCACTGGGTAGTGGTATCTTCCCACTTTCGATCAGATCTTGAATAAGATGTTTCAATTTCCAGCATTTCTCCGTGTCATGCCCGTTGCCTTGGTGATAGTGGCAATAGGCCTGAATGTTGTAGCTTTTGGATCGCTTTTCCACGGGAACTTCTGGAGTTGGGCCTATCGGTTGGATTAGGCCTTTCGAAGACAGCCTTTGTAAGGCATTAGCATAAGTTGTCCCTATGTCGGTGAATACCCGATTTGGAGTATTCTTTTTGGTCGAGGTGTCTAATGAATTAACCTCGTCGAAGATGCTTCGGGCCGCCGTTGTGTTTGCGGGCTTGCTGGAGGATGAACTGGCTCCTTGATACCCTTTGGTAGAGGCCTTAGTAAGGTTCTCTAGCCTTAGATCGTCTTCGATTCTAGTACCCATTTCGGTCAAAGTGGCGAAGTCGGGTATGATAGCGTACCTGAGATGGACTCGGTAAGCGGGGAGGAGGTTTTTGACAAAGGCCTCCACTAGCACTTTTTCGGCGGGCTTATCCACCAGCTTAACACTTTCGGTCCTCCACCTTTGAAGGTATTTGGTGAAACCTTCCTTAGGCTCTTGGGCCATAACTTCTAGAGTACGCATGGTAGTCTGGATTTCAGCATTATCCGCGTAGTTTCGCGCGAATTCCATTGCAACATCGTCCCAAGTTTTGTATTTCTTGGGATCAAGCCTGTAGTACCAGGCTTTCGGGTGCTTTTCCAGAGAGGAAGCAAAGAGATGCTTGAACATGGTCGATTTGACCCCCTTAACAACCATAAAGTCCTTGAAAGCTCGAATGTGAAGTACCGGGTCTTCAGTCCCGTCGAACATTGGCAAGCCCGTTAAGTTGAGGTTAGCGGGCAGTTCATCAGTTAAGGGTGAATAAGTGCGAGCATTTTCCGTGAGAATAGTGTTTCTGGTGGTCGAGTGGACCTGTTCCTGGAGCTTTTGGACTGCGCCGGCCAGTGCGGCCAGAGGTCCGTCATCTTCGATCGAAGCATTGGGGGTTCCCTGTTCCACGGCACTAACCCGAGTGACGATGGCAATTTAGTCCTCTTGCATTCTCCTCAATTGGTCTTGGATTTGGGTCAACGAGGCGGTCAAGTCGTCTATGGCTTTTTGCGTCATGGTTCGAGTGAAGGGTGGCCTGTCTGTAAGAGCACCACGTAATTAGCAACTTTACCCGAATCCTAGGAAAAGTACATCCCGAGCAAGGGAAAAGGAAGAAGACTAAAACGGTAATGACTCGGAAAAGACACCTAAACGGGCGACTTGTGAAAAAGTGGGCCTTCCTCAGGATCCAACCATGTGGGTTGGGCCCTGTCCGAAGGAAGGTTCACGTGAGACATTCCCAGACTTTTAGACTCGATTGTGTAAATGGGCCAACCTTTGTAGGAGTATATCCTACGTAGGTGGGCCTTGCCTCAGTAAAATAAGGCGGACTGGGATAAGGGGGAAACTCGTGATGTAAGATCGACGGAGTTTCGACGCTAGAGACTTCGACGACTTATGACACTACCCGACACTGCTAAATACGGGAAGTCTTAGAAGAGGAAGTTTTGAAATATGATTTTGAAAGCCCGAGTGAAATCGGGGAGAAAAATCCGGCCCTTTTTCGAAAAAGAAAAAAGAAGTGGGCCGAATGACGGGTTTTGAGAGTTTCGAAAATAATTTCGAGTTTTGAATTGGGCATAATACCGGCTAGAAAAAGGCTATTTTGAGTAAAATCATAAGTCCTAAATTCGGTATATGTCCGGGGTTTTGAAATTGGATATTTTGAAAAAAGGATGCAAATTTTGAAAAATGACGATTTTTGAAAAAGATGTAGATCAAGTAGCACGTAGTCATGGAAACAGTATAATGACGCCATGTATGCTCTTAAGCTAAGTATCGGTCAGTCTATAAGGGTCTATACCAGTGTACATAGCCTATCGAGAATCGGGGCGGACTCCCTAACTCGAGTTGAGATAAGGACATGCCGTAAAACCCATACGAATCGGCTAATGGACACCTTTGACATAACCAGTTTGGAATATATCAACGGTATAGTGGGACGTCGGTCACCAGTACCGGCCCGGGAAAATGGGGTTATGCATGAACCGTAAAACTAAAACGCGCATTGTACTAGTCAAACGATTTCTATTCGAGTCTCACCCTCAAGGATACCGAAGGTTATTAACTCATCAGTAAATCCCCAACGGAGTCGCCAAATTGTGGACATGACATAGGTCCACCCCGACGCGGCCACGCGCGGGTTTGGGGAGGCGAATGAATCTCCATATGAGATGATCAAATTGAAATTTAAATCGAAGTCGGAGTCGCCACCGAATTTTATGGTTATTCGGAACCGTTCGAGCCCACTCTATGTCGTAGTGGGCCGTGTACAAAATACAGCCCATTTCCGATGTCAGAGTTTATTGGGCTCGTCCCTTTGCATATCGATACAGATGCCGACTTGAGCGGTTAATCGTATATTGAATGACTCTCGTTGCCAATGGTTTTGGACATCCGGAAACCACGGTTCTGAGTAAGGGGTGAGGGTACGTGTTGGGAAGTTCACTAAGAACACCCAACCCCGCCCGCACATTAGCGGCCTCTACTAGGATATCGAATGATTTTTTAATACGCGCGTTAGTTGAACGATGAATGATATGCAAACATTGTTTTCCTAAGCATGTGAGGAATTGAACGGGTTGCTAAGTCAGTTTAATGCATGAAAAATTTAACGTCGAAGTTGAATTTAGCATGTGAGATTCGTTTTAGTATAATAAAACAAATGATGAAAAAGAATGAATTTGCTACAAGATGAACAAACGAGTTAGTATCGATTTGTGAAGAAATAATATAGCAAATAAAATATACGAGATCGAGAAAATAAATATTAATCGAAATCTGAAAAATATTGTTGAAAAGATGTTGTTTTGTATAAAAAATGATGTTCGAAAAATAATAAAAAAACGAAACGGACGCGGCAAGGCAGCCGGCCGCGCGGCTCGCCCGGGACGCCGGCGGGTCGCGTGGCAGCCTGTTTTGAAATCGGTTTTCGAAAATTCGATGCTTTTATTAAATCGCGTATAAATATTGCATAATTCGTACTTGACTTAATATTATCGATATTCGTTATATTCAATAATTGACTATGAAATCAATATCAAATAGTCGGAATAGTTTTAGAAAAGTTGTAAATTTTAGAAATCATTTCGTAGAATAAATAATAAAAACGAACGAGAAAGTTAAAAAAACGGTCCGGGTTTCAGGCCCGTACGCGAGCCGCCTTGGCGTGGCGCGACTCGCGTACGGGTCTGTCCGTTTTTTTTATTTTTTGTTTGAAATTGCTAAATTTGATGAATCGCGTACAAAATATGAATTAATTTGCATTCGATTCATGTTTTCGATATTCGTCATACCCGATATTTGATTATGAAATTGATATCGAATATTCGGAATGAGTTTAAAAAAAGGTTTTGTAAAAATTGTTTTAAGAAAAAAGGAATTTGAACGAGAAAAGATGTAACGATTTTTAATATCGTCGAGATCTTAATATAATTCTTTTTTGATACAATATTCGAGCTGACATATATAGGGGCTGCACGGGAAATATACTCTGACATATATAACTCTGACACCATAGGGGGGGAAATATCAGAAACAAGCCTTGCCGCGTCCGTTTCGTTTTTTTATTATTTTTCGAACATCATTTTTTATACAAAACAACATCTTTTCAACAATATTTTTCAGATTTCGATTAATATTTATTTTCTCGATCTCGTATATTTTATTTGCTATATTATTTCTTCACAAATCGATACTAACTCGTTTGTTCATCTTGTAGCAAATTCATTCTTTTTCATCATTTGTTTTATTATACTAAAACGAATCTCACATGCTAAATTCAACTTCGACGTTAAATTTTTCATGCATTAAACTGACTTAGCAACCCGTTCAATTCCTCACATGCTTAGGAAAACAATGTTTGCATATCATTCATCGTTCAACTAACGCGCGTATTAAAAAATCATTCGATATCCTAGTAGAGGCCGCTAATGTGCGGGCGGGGTTGGGTGTTCTTAGTGAACTTCCCAACACGTACCCTCACCCCTTACTCAGAACCGTGGTTTCCGGATGTCCAAAACCATTGGCAACGAGAGTCATTCAATATACGATTAACCGCTCAAGTCGGCATCTGTATCGATATGCAAAGGGACGAGCCCAATAAACTCTGACATCGGAAATGGGCTGTATTTTGTACACGGCCCACTACGACATAGAGTGGGCTCGAACGGTTCCGAATAACCATAAAATTCGGTGGCGACTCCGACTTCGATTTAAATTTCAATTTGATCATCTCATATGGAGATTCATTCGCCTCCCCAAACCCGCGCGTGGCCGCGTCGGGGTGGACCTATGTCATGTCCACAATTTGGCGACTCCGTTGGGGATTTACTGATGAGTTAATAACCTTCGGTATCCTTGAGGGTGAGACTCGAATAGAAATCGTTTGACTAGTACAATGCGCGTTTTAGTTTTACGGTTCATGCATAACCCCATTTTCCCGGGCCGGTACTGGTGACCGACGTCCCACTATACCGTTGATATATTCCAAACTGGTTATGTCAAAGGTGTCCATTAGCCGATTCGTATGGGTTTTACGGCATGTCCTTATCTCAACTCGAGTTAGGGAGTCCGCCCCGATTCTCGATAGGCTATGTACACTGGTATAGACCCTTATAGACTGACCGATACTTAGCTTAAGAGCATACATGGCGTCATTATACTGTTTCCATGACTACGTGCTACTTGATCTACATCTTTTTCAAAAATCGTCATTTTTCAAAATTTGCATCCTTTTTTCAAAATATCCAATTTCAAAACCCCGGACATATACCGAATTTAGGACTTATGATTTTACTCAAAATAGCCTTTTTCTAGCCGGTATTATGCCCAATTCAAAACTCGAAATTATTTTCGAAACTCTCAAAACCCGTCATTCGGCCCACTTCTTTTTTCTTTTTCGAAAAAGGGCCGGATTTTTCTCCCCGATTTCACTCGGGCTTTCAAAATCATATTTCAAAACTTCCTCTTCTAAGACTTCCCGTATTTAGCAGTGTCGGGTAGTGTCATAAGTCGTCGAAGTCTCTAGCGTCGAAACTCCGTCGATCTTACATCACGAGTTTCCCCCTTATCCCAGTCCGCCTTATTTTACTGAGGCAAGGCCCACCTACGTAGGATATACTCCTACAAAGGTTGGCCCATTTACACAATCGAGTCTAAAAGTCTGGGAATGTCTCACGTGAACCTTCCTTCGGACAGGGCCCAACCCACATGGTTGGATCCTGAGGAAGGCCCACTTTTTCACAAGTCGCCCGTTTAGGTGTCTTTTCCGAGTCATTACCGTTTTAGTCTTCTTCCTTTTCCCTTGCTCGGGATGTACTTTTCCTAGGATTCGGGTAAAGTTGCTAATTACGTGGTGCTCTTACAGACAGGCCACCCTTCACTCGAACCATGACGCAAAAAGCCATAGACGACTTGACCGCCTCGTTGACCCAAATCCAAGACCAATTGAGGAGAATGCAAGAGGACTAAATTGCCATCGTCACTCGGGTTAGTGCCGTGGAACAGGGAACCCCCAATGCTTCGATCGAAGATGACGGACCTCTGGCCGCACTGGCCGGCGCAGTCCAAAAGCTCCAGGAACAGGTCCACTCGACCACCAGAAACACTATTCTCACGGAAAATGCTCGCACTTATTCACCCTTAACTGATGAACTGCCCGCTAACCTCAACTTAACGGGCTTGCCAATGTTCGACGGGACTGAAGACCCGGTACTTCACATTCGAGCTTTCAAGGACTTTATGGTTGTTAAGGGGGTCAAATCGACCATGTTCAAACATCTCTTTGCTTCCTCTCTGGAAAAGCACCCGAAAGCCTGGTACTACAGGCTTGATCCCAAGAAATACAAAACTTGGGACGATGTTGCAATGGAATTCGCGCGAAACTACGCGGATAATGCTGAAATCCAGACTACCATGCGTACTCTAGAAGTTATGGCCCAAGAGCCTAAGGAAGGTTTCACCAAATACCTTCAAAGGTGGAGGACCGAAAGTGTTAAGCTGGTGGATAAGCCCGCCGAAAAAGTGCTAGTGGAGGCCTTTGTCAAAAACCTCCTCCCCGCTTACCGAGTCCATCTCAGGTACGCTATCATACCCGACTTCGCCACTTTGACCGAAATGGGTACTAGAATCGAAGACGATCTAAGGCTAGAGAACCTTACTAAGGCCTCTACCAAAGGGTATCAAGGAGCCAGTTCATCCTCCAGCAAGCCCGCAAACACAACGGCGGCCCGAAGCATCTTCGACGAGGTTAATTCATTAGACACCTCGACCAAAAAGAATACTCCAAATCGGGTATTCACCGACATAGGGACAACTTATGCTAATGCCTTACAAAGGCTGTCTTCGAAAGGCCTAATCCAACCGATAGGCCCAACTCCAGAAGTTCCCGTGGAAAAGCGATCCAAAAGCTACAACATTCAGGCCTATTGCCACTATCACCAAGGCAACGGGCATGACACGGAGAAATGCTGGAAATTGAAACATCTTATTCAAGATCTGATCGAAAGTGGGAAGATACCACTACCCAGTGATAAGCCAAGTAACAAAAACAATCCTCTTGCTACTCATGCCATTTTTACTGGAGAGGTAGTTGACTGCTCTCATCTCATTTCCCCTTCCCTTTCCCAAATCAACGGGATATGGAACGACGATGAAGATGATGTTTACTTGGCCAAAGGGGAAGCTGTCCCCGTCACCATCGAAGAGATCCGGAAAGCCAAAGCCAGAGCTCTGGCCGGTACACACACCATCACGACCAGTCTCGCCACTCCGGAAACCGTCACTGAACCTTCCAGGACGGAACTTACTCCCGAAGAGCCAAACGCTGACACGGCCCTAGTCAGACAATTGAAGAGGGTCCGAACCGATATTACTATATGGCAGCTTTTGGTTAGTTCTCAGGAGCATCGGGCAGCACTTACTAGGGCCCTTGATGAAATCAAGGTCGACTCATCGGTTACCCCCACCGAGATGGTAGCCACTATCTTGCCGTACCTCAAGGACAAGTCCAAAGGAGAAGGCCCACTTATCACTTTCTCCGAGTCCGACCTTCCAACATTCGGGACCACCCATAACTTGGCCCTATATATCACGGTGATCTGCCGCAACAAGTACCTCCCGATGACCCTGATTGATGACGGGTCCGCAGTAAACGTCCTTCCCTTAAGGACAGCCAAGGCTCTCGGCATTACCGAGGCTGACTACCTTCCGACTGCGCAAACTATCCAGGCTTTTGATGGAAGCCCAAAATCAGTTGCTGGGGCCGTTAAGCTAACGATCGTAACGGGCCCGATCGAGAAGGAGTTAGAATTCCAAGTGATCGATGTTATTTCATCTTTCAATATGCTACTTGGGAGACCGTGGATTCACGCGGTCAAAGCTGTGTCTTCCACTCTTCACAGGAAGGTCAAGCTGCCTTTACAAGATGGGATCGTCACTCTTGAGGTTACTCCCATAACCGTGTCAAGCTGCAACACGGCAGGCTCAGCCGACCCACGAGGTTTCAACTTCGTGGGAATGATCGAGGAAGAATACCTTTTCCGGCCATACTTCACTACTAGCATCGATACGATGCTACAAAATCTGGGTTGTCTATCGGAAATCACATCAAGGCCCTATCTTCCACCCGGGAAAATTATCGAAACCCTGAACAACGGGCAATCCCACCCTGGTCTAGGCTACACCATGGAATCCGGACGCACGGACCAATCCAAGACGGTCACGTTCATCACCCCGGTGTTCGGAGCTATTCAAACGGGCCTCTATCAGCCCACCATCTCATACCCCGGGACCAAACTGGCTCGGGAATGCAATTTCATCCCAGATGACATCTTCGCCCTTATTCAGGCCGAATCAAAGGAGGGCACAAACAATACTGAGCCCATTCTAGGACTACTCTTCGGGGAAGACAAGGTCGTGCCGACCCCTAAACAGGAGTTAGTCAGCTTGATTCTCCGCAGCAGCAGGTTTGATCCAACCAAGCTAATCTCTGAAGTTGGTGCCAACACTGGGAAGAGAGCTTGGAGGAAGACAACTAAGTGGACCGACAGTCAGGGTCGAGTCTACAAGCTAACTACTGGTGAAGGAGATATGCATGCTATCGAATCTGAATCTGAGTCCGAGTCCGAGTCCGAGTCAGAGTCAGAGTCAGAGTCTGAGTCAAAGTCTAGAGGGTCCAGTACTAGGATCGAGTCTATAACCCCTCTCCCTTCTTTAGCCACACCATCGGGAGCCCCGGAGTCTGTCCCGAGGGCTCTCCCTATCCCGCCTCTGACCAATGATCAGATGGCAGCTCTCTTCGAGCTCTTTTCAAAATTTACTATCAATAATAACGATAACCGTTCTGCTTACGACTTGGCTTATTTTCAAAATATTTTCAAAAATTTTACTTGCAATGACATTGAGAAACCCGACGAACAGGTACCATTGCCTCCGCATCTAATTGAGTAACTCGAACAAAGGGAGTCCCGAGATCTGGTAATCGAAGAAACCGATTCCATCAACGTAGGAACCCCTTTAGAACCTCAGATGCTTAAGTTGGGCCTATCTTTAGATCCCGAGGAGAGACAGCAATTCACCAATCTCCTCCAGGAATTCAAAGACGTTTTCGCATGGTCCTACAAGGACATGCCGGGAATAGACCGGGAAATAGCTGAACACCGAATACCCATCAAAGACGGGTACAAGCCGGTAAAACAGAAACTCCGAAGAATGAGGCCCGAATGGTCTCTCAAAGTCAAGGAAGAAGTGGATAAACAATTCAAAGCGGGCTTTATTCAAGTGTCTGAATATCCAGACTGGGTTGCAAACATAGTACCAGTACCCAAAAAGGATGGCAAAGTCCGAGTATGTGTAGATTTTCGGGACCTTAATAAGGCCAGCCCAAAAGACGATTTTCCGTTTCCACACATCGACATACTCGTGGATAACACGGCTGACCATGCCCTTCTATCATTCATGGACGGGTACGCCGGATATAATCAGATCAAAATGGCGGAAGAAGATATGAGTAAGACCACCTTCATCACACCTTGGGGGACTTACTGCTATACCGTGATGCCATTTGGGCTTATTAACGCTGGTGCCACTTATCAACGGACCGCCACCACTTTATTGCATGACATGATGCATAAGAAAGTAGAGGTCTACGTCGACGATATGATTGTCAAATCCAAGGACCGAAATGGGCACATTGCAGCCCTAAGGAAGTTCTTCACCCGACTACGCAAGTACAACATGAGGTTAAACCCTAAAAAATGCAGTTTCGGGGTAACATCGGGCAAGCTACTGGGCCACATTGTCAGCCAACGTGGCATCGAAGTTGACCCAGCAAAGATCAAGGCCATAACCGAGATGCAACCGCCTAAACCCGAAAAGGAGATAAGGGGGTTTCTCGGAAAAGTCCAATACATAAGCCGGTTCATTTCAAAGCTAACTGTAACACCCCTGATTTTTATAAATTAAATTAAATTAAATTTATGTTCGTATTGTTATTTTTACGATTTAACGCGTAATTCTTAAAATTATTATAAAATGAAGTTCTCATTTAATCGTTTCAAACTCCTAAAATTCTATTTGACTTGGAAACACTTCTTATATATAAAACATATTTTTAATTTTGTTTCGATTTATTTTATACAATTAATTTAATTCTTATCGAAAACCTATTCCGACAATTTTTAATTCTAAATTCTTTTTATTTATTTATATTTAAGCTCGAAATTCTATTTTCGACTCAAAGTTCATTATTTTAAAGTTTCGTCAAAATATTTATTTCCTTTCAGAAATCAATCTAATTCGTTTTATCGAAAATTTACTATTTATCGGGAAATATTATTTCATCGTCTAATTATTTATTTCTATCAACTTTGTTTTCGTCTCGAGTACTTTATTTACTCACTTTATTTGTCGGCCCGATTATTTATATAATTTTATTAACTCCTTTTAATTCGATTATTGGGTCAGTCAGCTTTTCGTTACGGAATTCATTTAATTCGTAATTCTAAACCGATTCATTTAATGGAGAGGATTCATCCCCTTTTCTTCTTTTCTGATATTTGTCAATCGCTTCATTCTTTTCAATAACTTCCCTCCCCTGCCTTTTCACCTCTTCATTCTTCCTCAACCGCTTCATTCATCCCTCGTTCTTCCCCCTTATGCCTCCCGGTTATTAGCAATCTGATTCCCTTGTCTTTTTCTGTTGCGTCTTCTTCCTACTCCTGCGGCTATGACTCTCGCTTTGTGGTTGGTTCGTACTCCGTTGTTCGAAGGTGATGAAGTCTGCCCCTTTTTCCGTTCTCCTTTCTTCTCCTTCTGTTTTTTTTTTGATTGCTGTCGGATGATATTCTGAATGTTGTTGCTGTGATGCGTTGCTGCTGTTCTTCTTCTTTCATTTGTTCTTTTGCTACTCTCGGTGGTTGTTTGCTGCTGCTGCTTGCCCCTTCCTCGTCTCCTCCTTCCTCGCATATTTTCCGTCCTATTTCGGTTATCGTCTGCTGTTGTTTTGTGCTGCTGATTTTCCGTTTCCTGTCCTGCTTATTCTTCTTAAGATTTCGTCTATTCTTACTTCTTCTTTCGCCTGTCTTCTCTCATTCTCGGTTTCGGCTTTCGGGTCTTTGTTTTTACTCGTGCTCGCTGTTGTTCGTCGTTGTTCGGTTGATGGGTTTCTGCTGATGTGTTTGTCGGTCCGTTGTTCTTACGGTTTTCACTTTCGGGTTGTTGTGTGATACTCATTTTCATGCCTTTTTGTTGCTATTTCTACTGCTGATCTATGCTTGTGGTCGTCTCGACCTTGTGTCGTTGCTGTGTTGTTCTTCCTTCTCATTCTTCTTCCTCTTCCTTTCTTTTCTTTCTCATGTTTTCTGTTGCTGTTCGGTTGTCAATTTCCACCCCTGTCCTGTTCTGTTCGTGACCATGTTGCTGCCGTTGTCCTCTCTTTCTGTTTCCATTGGTTTTGTGTCTGTCGGTCTTCAAAATTCCTCACTTGTTCTTCCTTTTCTTTCATCCTTTCCTCTATTGTCTTTCTCGACTTTTCTTTTGTTTGATACCGCGTCCCTGTAGCTGCTGTCGTTTTCCTTGTTCCTATGTCTCCTCGTCCCGGGTTGAATATCGTTTGATTCCATTCCATTTGTGTTGGTTTAGATTTTCTCATTATTTGGGTTTATCATATTACCCAAATCCAACCCATTATCTCATTCTTTTGCTTTGTCGACTCGATTTCTTTTTCGTGAAGCCTGCTTAGAAGACTAGACGGTTCTACAACTTGGAACTTAAAGACGACATTTCTACTGAATTGAAGCTTGGGTTGACCAGGAAGGACAAGTACGAGTTCGTTTCGGTTGTCGACTTAAGGTAACTTTAGGACGTTACTCGATTTTATATCGTATGTTTGAGTAAGTAGTATGTAGTAAATACTTTAACTTCGGTTTTCTAATTTTAGCTATTTATTATTTGCTAAAAATATTATTTTCTTTTATAAATCTTGAGCCTTATAAATATTTTACGAGTTTTCAATATCGTTTTATAAATCGTTAGTAATTTTATTATTTACGATCGTTATAGTATTTTGTTGGTTATCGTAACACTAGTAACTAAATAATGTCGATTTCATATTTCGTCATATTTCGTTAATTTATAATTTTCACTTAAAAATCATATTTTTATATCTTAATCGAAATTTGTATACTTGTTTAATAAATTAATTTTCGTTTTACGATTTATACTAATAAATGAGAAAATAGTCGATTTCGTTTTAAATATATTTTTAGTCGAGATTATTTTCACTAATAATTTCTTATTTGTTTACAATTGACTATTTTTATTAAAATTCGTATTATTTATTAATAAAAGTTGTTTGCTAAAAATAATTTGAAACCTTTCTAAAATTCATTTCATTTATAAAACTCGTTGATTCAATTAATTGTGATATCGTTTTTCTTAAAATATCTCTTTTCTAAAATTTATTGTTTTAACTCGATTTCCTAATTATTTATTAAAATATTATATATTGACTTATTATATTTTAATTATATTTTGAGTAACGAATTTAGAAATATATTAAAGTTACGATAACGACGATAATAATAAAATGTTAATTTTGTTAGAAATGCTATTTTTATACATTTCACTTATTTTAATAACTTACGTATTTTCTGTAAGACTTTCTATTTTAAGTAAGTTTCTAAAATTAGTAAGTTTCTATTTATAGAAAGTTTCCCTTTTAATATAAAATGGTTATTCCTTTTATCCATATCGTTTATATTGATTATATTTACTTTTGAAAATCGATAATGGCTGTTTTGGAGTTGTGGAATGAGGACAAGTGTATGGGTAGAGTAATACAGTCTAGGGTATACGTTTTGCCATCAACTATAAAGCTGGTGTGTCTATGTTGAGACGCATTGGTCGTTGAACTGAGCATGGTTTGTGTTCAGGAGTGTGTATATTTTGACCTTAAACTTAGATATCGCATCGTGTAAGTCGCCGTCGGGTTGAACTGGATTACGGTTGGTGTCCAGGAGGGGTGTAAATTACTTAAGCCAGGACCTCGCTGCACGCAGTTCTGTTATAGTTGAGTTGCCTAGTTAGAAACCGAAGTCTAATTTGTTTTGACTAAGTTCTCGAAGCTAGTTTGAGTATTATCCTAGTGAAAGTCTATTCCGTTGCACTGATTGATTTCCATAACGCCATTTTGAATATTATTATTATCGATTGATATTGACTTGCAGGTTTGCAAATGCTTTAAGTTTCGCTAAAAACTTATTTTTATTATATCGTTTTAATGTTTTCTCATTTTAATTATTTTGATATAGTAATACTATTATTTTTCCATATGATATAATATGGCTGGGAGAACGTCCGAGTTACTCCCCACTGACGTGGCTGTTATGTTTATAACATGACAGGTATTTGCTGCTGGGTTTTGGGTGTGAGCTAGCGAGTAGCGTGGATCTTACTCTTTCTTCATTTATGTAATTTATGGATTTGTATAACCCGTTTGGTGAATTTTCTCTTTAGCCCTTTTGTAAAAAGGAGGCCTTTGTATTGACTTACCATTTCTTTTAATAAGATATAGTTTGTCAGTGTGTTTTAATCCCACTCTACGGTGTTTCCGCCACTGTATTGCGTTAGAATTTCTAGGGGATTACACTAACCATGGTATGTGAACCCATTTTCAAGAAACTGAAGATAGGAGAACAAACACTATAGGACGACAAATGTCAAATGGCTTTCGATAAGATCAAGGAAATTCTATCCTCTCCACCGGTGTTAATGCCACCTCAGCACGGTTTGCCTCTGTCGCTATACCTAACAACGACCGAGACTGCCATGGGCGCTATGCTAGCCCAGACGGTCAATTCCGAAGAACGGGCTATTTACTACATCAGTAAAAAGTTCTTGGAATACGAATGCAAGTACACAATGCTCGAGAAGACGTGTCTAGCTTTAGTATGGGCCACTAAAAAGCTCCGACACTACATGCTTAGCCACGAGGTACATGTGCTATCCAAAATGGATCCAATCAAGTATCTATTCGAGAAGCCCATCCTCAACGGCCGTATATCCAGATGGACTTTAATGCTAGCTGAGTTCGACCTCAAGTTCGTACCTTTAAAAGCCATCAAGGGCCGGGTAGTAGCAGAATTCCTCGCCGATAGTCCGGTATCCGAGGAAGAACACACCGATACTTGGGCCTTCTCAGATGAAGACATATTCCATACCGACACCGACACATGGGATCAGTATTTCGACGGAGCGTCCAACTTCCGAGGATTTGGTGTCGGGATCTTGCTAATCTCACCACAAGGGGAGCACACCCCGTTATCCATCAAGCTAGATTTCGACGTGACTAACAACGCAGCCGAGTACGAAGCATGCATTCACGGGTTGCAAGCCGCCGCTGATTTAGGGGTAACAAACCTCCGAGTCCACGGTGACTCATCTTTAGTCATAAATCAAACCCTACAAAAATGGAAGACTCGGAACGCGAATCTCGTGGCTTACCAAGCACGAGTAAGGGTTCTCGAAAAACAATTCCAAAAAGTGGAGTACATTTATCTGCCTCGGGAAGAAAACCAGTTTGCAGATGCTCTCTCAAAATTGGCATCTTTACTGAATATCCCAGCACATCTAACCAGCATGCCCATTTGCGTCGAAAGACGGTCAGAGCCGGCATATATCCACGCTATCCAAGATATTGAAATAACTGATCCAGGACCTTGGTATCAGGCTATTCTAACCTACTTAACGTCAGGGGAATATCCTCCGGGAACTGAAAACCGGGCCAAGAAAGCTCTACGAAGATGGGCAACCCAGTTCATCCGCACAAACGATGGACAGCTGTATAAGAAGACAGCACAGGGGGCTTTACTTCTATGCATTGACAAAACTAGAGCCGAAAGAGTCATGGCCGAGGTACATGACGGTGAAAACGGTCCACACATGAACGCCCATATGTTGGCCCGGAAAATCGCAAGACTCGGTTATTACTGGAATAGCATGGAAACTGACTGTCAGTTGTATGTTAAACACTGTCATAACTGTCAGATTTTCGCCAATGTTTAGCATATGCCTTCATCTCTATTATATACAATGACATCACCATGGCCGTTCTCAACATGGGGAATTGATATAATCGGGAAAGTAAACCCTTCTGGGACGGGAGGTCACTGTTTCATCCTAGTGGCTATCGACTATTTCACTAAATGGGTCGAGGCCGAGTCATACCGGATCTTGAATGCCAAACATGTGGCTAAGTTCATCCAGAAAAAAATTATATGTCGATACGGGATTCCGCACGAGTTCATCAGCGATCACGGGACCCATTTCCAAGCTGAAACTGCCACTTTGCTGGAAAAGTACAAGATCCAAAGGCATACATCGTCACCTTACCGTCCTCAAACAAATGGAGCGGTAGAGGCAGCCAATAAAACAATTGTCACCATTCTTAAAAAGATGGCTGAAAATTACCGGGACTGGCCCGACAAGATACCCTTTGCCTTATGGGGATATCGAACATCAATTCGAACTGCAACCGGAGCAACTCCATACTATCTGACATATGGAATGGAAGCAGTCCAACCGGTCGAGCTAGAAGTACCATCCCTTAGGATTCTGCTCGAGAGCCAGGTACCTGAAGCAGATTGGGTCCAAGCCCGATATGACTCACTAGTCCTCTTAGACGAACGACGATCCCGGGCTCTGAATAATATTCAGATGTATCAGAAAAGGATCCAACGGGCTTTTAACAAAAGGGTTAGTCCCAGGAATATCAAAGAGAGCGATCTAGTCTTAAAATATGTTCGAGCTTTACTACCAGTTGACCCAAGGGGAAAATTCAAACCCAATTGGGCTGGGCCATATCTAGTAAAGAAAATTCTTTCAGGAGGAGCGGTAATGCTAACGGACTTGGACGGGAACGAGTTCGTCAACCCAACAAACTTGGACCAGCTGAAGCGTTACTACCCATAAACCCTATCTCAATGTCATTTGCAAAATTTATAAAAAATGTCTTTTTATGAATTTTCAAAAATTTTAAGCAAGTCAATAAGTTAGAATTATCTATCCTACCGTTGCACATCTCGAATTAATAATCTTGATGTATTTCGAAAAATTGCAAAAATACTTCTGAACTACGGAAGGTTTGATTCCATTAATTTTGGATACGTAGGCAACCCCTCGAAAGGGTACAACCGCTGCAATAACGAAAAGACGGGAACGGTATTCACTAATATGTCTTTTTATTATTTCAAAAACATCACAAAAAAAACACACAAACAAAATCACACCACAAAAATAGTAGTAATACTTAAATAATAAATTTAGGAGACTACTCATACATTTTTCCTTTCCCCTTATCTTTCGGGTCACGTGGAGCCCGAGGCCGACGAGGTGGGGGCGAACGTTCCCTAATCACAAGGGGAATTTGTTTAGTTCGAACCCGCTTCTTTGATTTTGGGTCTTCCACCATTTGCACCGGTCCAAGCCGAGCCCTAACGGGTTCGGGAAGCCTGTCTCGAGGACCAAGTCGGTCCTTGACCGCCAGCCTTGGTCCTAGTCTCCTTTCTAATTCCGTCTGGGGGCTCACTTTCCCCCATGCACCCTTAGTACTGGACCCTTCAGTCTGAGTCCTAGATTTCCCTTTCTGACCTGTCGGAGTAGCTTCTTCGGCAAAGAAGCTTCTATTATCTTTAGCATGCTCCCGGCGTAACAGGTCATAGGCCTCGTCAGTCTTCAAGGCAGCTCGAGTTTTAGCTGAATCAGCTCGGGTCCATCTTACATAAAAATCAGTTACCCAGATCGAATGAGGATTTTTGGGAACAGGCCAAGTAGCTCGTGTATACCACCTTTGCATCCAGGTGTCACACATTACATCCGTCAACTGAGTAGGTTCACTCACGACTGCCTCAATTTCCGGGATTCTTTGCACCCGACCATATTGCCTAAGTATGCGATCGGGAAAGAGGTGAATTGTCTGGCTAAAAGATAGGATTACCTTATATCTAGCCCTATCTCGAGACTCCAAACCGGTCCAGACGTAAATCGGCCACCATGGTACGGCCCAGCGGATCAGTAAGCCTCCATGGAAGGATAACACCTCGTCCCAGTATTTTTGGGTGTTGAAGCGAGAAAAGGCAATAGCTCGTCTTCTCGACATTACTTGCCTGGGTTGATATCGGCTCACATCTAAGGGAGGATCCAAGATCGATAGCCTCTCGAATAGCCACAGCTGAAGAACCCGCAAAAAATCGAAATCGTAAAAATCGTCAAAATCACGTCAAAAAAAAAGACGTGAAAACCGAGAAAACCGCAGGAATCGGGAAAATCGGAAAAAACCGGAAAAAATCGGGAAAGGCAAAAAAAATAATCAAAAACAGCATACCTGTAGAAGCCGGGTACTCCCAGTCAGCCGGACTGACGGATTCCTCTTGCGATTATCCAAACCCTGGATAATTTCTCCTGTAATCAACCAAGTCGGGCTGTCCTCCGTCTCCATCAGATCAGCCACCGTGAAAAGTCTAACGTGGCCCATGCAAGATAATAAGTCCATATGCCCTTCGAAGGCATAGACATGGAGCATACAAAAAATAAAGGCCCTACGGCTGTGAACCGGCCTGACCCGGACGTCATCTTGGTTCATAAACTTTTCAGCTAAATCGATCAAGGAAACGGTATCTCCTTCTAGCATACGGGATACCTCCATATGAGAAAGCCCTAAAAATTCCCTTAACTTCCTCCTTGGGTCAGGAACTGAAAAAGGAATAGCAGGACGAAGTATGGGATTCCATCCCCCTGCAGCAGCAATTTCCTCAGGAATAGGGCAATTTTCTCCTCGAGGAAAACCAAATACATGATAGGTGTCGTCCCAGTAGGACAGGCAAGCATCCAAGAAGTGGCGATCTACTTGCATCTGACGGATCACAGACAATTGGGTAACGCCGTTCTGATTTAGGATAGCCCTATCAGCATCTCTGAAACATTTGGACCATTCATGCAGCATTCCAACTAATCGGTTGATCCTCATAATTTATTTGCTAGAAGAAAGAATAAATTTTTCAGGGTTTATTCTTTTCTTTAAGGAATTGTGGGAATTGTGATAATTTATGAAGCAAGGAGAGGGTATTTATAACATGAAACCAATTTCTCCTCCTCACCTTAGGATTCCCAATCCTAGAGTACTTAGCATACAAACCATTATCCTAAGGCTTACCTAAGTCATCTCGAGCACTCCTATTCCTTTTCAGAGTCAAAACAAAATTCCCTAATTTTCAAAGACTCCTACAAACTCGAAAATTCAAACCTTTTCTCAAAAATTTTATTCCCCAGCACGAGTCATTTTTCCTACAAATATTATGTGCAAAACTTTGCTACTTTGCATAAATATGTACAGGACGACTCAAACAGGACCATGCAATTTGCATAACTCCCCAACGGCATTTAACAAGATGAGCCCACATACAGGCCCATTTTAAGTCTTATGCGACGAGTTCAATTCCCCACGGAGTTATCATCAGCTCAGGTACATTTCTAGTCTGTGGCCGGCGGGCCCTTCACGCAGGTCTAATGGACCTTAAACGACCCGACCGGAAGCCACCGGGTTTTAATCCTTGATTGACCCGGTAGCTACTCTGACTTTCACCCTGTCCAAGCCTCAGTCAGAGTGGGGGCTCTGTAGACACCCACATTTTGCTGCCAGGTGTCTATAGCAGTTTCCGATAAACACCCGATGATGATCGGACGCTAACATGCTTTAACGTACTCGAAAATGGGCTTGAAATCATGGATATTTGGCTTGGGCTTTTTAAGGAGTACAAATTTCACAAAACCAACCTCAAATTCAGGCCCAGTGGGTCATTTCGAGTCAAATAACACTAATTTGGGTCGAATCCGACACCAGGGGTAAAACCGTCTTTTAGCGACCGAGTCAAAACCCGGTCAAAGATTTTCCCGAGACATGTGAGTCAGCCGTGACACCTCACGCGGCTGATTCTTACTCGAACTCTACAAAAAATCAGCTACACAAAATATTAAACAATTCCGTTTAAGGGTAGAATTCGATCTCAAGTAGAAATCCTATCCGAAAACCGACTCAAACACTCAACCGAGTGCAAATACTCGGCCGAGTAACACACAACCAGCCGGTTTTTCTTACTTCTTCACCAAGAAAACGGAATTCTAGTTCTTCTCAGCTTCTTACTCAAGCGGTAATTCTAACCCAAACGGGAATCCTATCCAAAAACCGATTCAAACACCTGACCGAGTGCAAACACTCGGCCAAAACAGCAGCAAACCAGCCGTGTTTCCCTTTCTTCCCTCACAAGAAAACGGAATTCTCATGCTTCTCAAATTCCTACGTTTCCTATCCTAAGCGGTAGTCAAACTCTCCTAAGCCAAGGTCGGGAACTCCCTATAAATAGCCCCTTGCATACAACACTTGACGACGGACTTTTCAATCAACTTTCACACAACTTTCAAGCGTCAGAAAATATTATAACACACACATAATTCTTTAGCATCGAGAAACCGATAGTACGTCCAAAACCCGAAGGAAACCGGTCCCGATACCCGACACCCTTCACCCGATTCTCGTCCAAACCGAACCCCCACAAGCCGACCGACATCACTCGACGCTCCCGTGCCTAGCCACATTCCGACGAGCCCCGATCCGAGTTAACAAAAGCATGTAGGTTGAGGGTGTAATCAAACCCGATTTCTCCTTTTCTTCTCTTCTTTTCCTCGTCGTCCATGTCCTTTTTGCGGGTCAGGCGTCGTCTTTTTTTTCTTTTCTAATATCGATATTAACAAAAAACTATTTTCATATATCGAACGTTCTTAAAAAATATGATATCGATTTTCTATAATCGAATATTGTATCAAAAAAGAATTATATTAAGATCTCGACGATATTAAAAATCGTTGCATCTTTTCTCGTTCAAATTCCTTTTTTCTTAAAACAATTTTACAAAACCTTTTTTTAAACTCATTCCGAATATTCGATATCGATTTCATAATCGAATATCGGGTATGACGAATATCAAAAACATGAATCGAATGCAAATTAATTCATATTTTGTACGCGATTCATCAAATTTAGCAATTTCGAACAAAAAATAAAAAAAAACCGGACAGACCCGTACGCGAGTCGCGCCACGCCCAGGCGGCTCGCGTACGGGCCTGAAACCCGGACCGTTTTTTTAACTTTCTCGTTCGTTTTTATTATTTATTCTACGAAACGATTTCTAAAATTTACAACTTTTCTAAAACTATTCCTACTATTTGATATTGATTTCATAGTCAATTATCGAATATAACGAATATCGATAATATTAAGTCAAGTACGAATTATGCAATATTCATACGCGATTTAATAAAAGCATTGAATTTTCGAAAACCGATTTCAAAACAGGCTGCCACGCGACCCGCCGGCGTCCCGGGCGAGCCGCGCGGCCGGCTGCCTTGCCGCGTCCGTTTCGTTTTTTTATTATATCTCGAACATCATTTTTTATACAAAACAACATCTTTTCAACAATATTTTTCAGATTTTGATTAATATTTATTTTCTTGATCTCGTATATTTTATTTGCTATATTATTTCTTTACAAATCGATACTAACTCGTTTGTTCATCTTGTAGCAAATTCATTCTTTTTCATCATTTGTTTTATTATACTAAAACGAATCTCACATGCTAAGTTCAACTTCGACGTTAAATTTTTCATGCATTAAACCGACTTAGCAACCCGTTCAATTCCTCACATGCTTAGGAAAACAATGTTTGCATATCATTCATCGTTCAACTAACGCGCGTATTAAAAAATCATTCGATATCCTAGTAGAGGCCGCTAATGTGCGGGCGGGGTTGGGTGTTCTTAGTGAACTTCCCAACACGTACCCTCACCCCTTACTCAGAACCGTGATTTCCGGATGTCCGAAACCATTGGCAACGAGAGTCATTCAATATACGATTAACCGCTCAAGTCGGCATCTGTATCGATATGCAAAGGGACGAGCCCAATAAACTCTGACATCGAAAATGGGCCTTATTTTGTACACGGCCCACTACGACATAGAGTGGGCTCGAACGGTTCCGAATAACCATAAAATTCGGTGGCGACTCCGACTTCGATTTAAATTTCAATTTGATCATCTCATATGGAGATTCATTCGCCTCCCCAAATCCGCGCGTGGCCACGTCGGGGTGGACCTATGTCATGTCCACAACTCTATGTATGGATCGTTACTCGTAAATCTTAAAGGGCCTCCAAAAATTTTTTTGAACAGGACCACAAAATATCATTTGAGAACCTTGAGTCTCACGATAACTTATAGTGAGAACTACTAATAAGAATAAAATAATAATAAAACTAATTACTTTCTATTTGAGAGGTCTTACAATAAACTCATTCTGAGACCGTGGAAATCGCCTCATACAAGAATTTGTGCCCGAAAATTGACCATAAATATATTACTCCGTAGAATAATAATTTTAGTATAATAATAAAAAATATCAAAGTAACCAGTAATTTATAATTTACAATTACGTATTACTAAAAGTACATATATACAAAGTCGGACTGATCGTCTAATAATTAAAAAAATTAAATTAATTTGAGAATAGTCTTCTAATCGTAACTAATTTCCAATCTTTTTTTCAAGTTTTGAAGTGGTAATAGTGAATTGTTTTTCCAAAAAATAACAATGAATCAGTAATACGTAAATTAATGGTGAAGAATCAATTAAAAGATACAATAAACATTATTTTATTTAAAATATTCTTAATTAAATAATTTACAATAAATAATAAATGGTAAAATTACATGTATGTCCTTTTGAATTTTTCCCAAAATCAAAATAAAGATTTTCAAGATTTTTTTTTTTCTATTCCGGTGACGCCCTATCACTATCCTAAAATAAATGTGAATTAGGTATTGAGAGAATATGCCTAGTGTTTGTTGTTAAATTAAGTGAATGTTTTGCGCAAATGAGCTGGGGGTAAGTTAGATAAATGTTTCAAAATACAAAGTTTCAAATTTGTTGATTTTTTTTAAGTCACCATCATCAACCCATCCCATATTCAAAGTCACATTTTATCAAAGGCAAATTTGTTTTTTCGCATCATTATATACTTATATGGCATTGTAAAATTATTGTGAGTGTCTCACACACAACGCTCTATTTCCGTTAAAAATAAATAAATCGCTTATTAGCAGTAATTACAACATGCATAATTTCTCATTCTATAATTGTGCTAATAACTATACTAAATGTCTTCTCCAAAAAATCTTTATTATATAAAAGATGGCCCCAAAACCGATTATGTGGCACATGGATTTCACTCCATTTTGCAATCCTAACACTCTCATCGCACCTGCATATTAATCCCTGCGGTTTATTGATATTGCATTTTTAGTCCCTCCAAATTATAAAGAAAATTTATTCCTTAAGTCCTCGAAACAATTATATCAAGATTAAATATAGCAAACAAATATTTTATATAGCAAAAAAAACATATACGGAGTATTTACGTTATTCTCTCTCTCTCTCCTATATATATACACATACTTATTTATTTATTTGATTTATGTTGATAAATAATTTAGGTTTTTTAACACTTCCATTTATTAAAGTTTAAGTGAATACAATATGTACAATGCTTATATAAATTTCGTATATTTTAAAAATTCATAAATTCATATAATATATTCTACTATAATATTGTTAAAGTTATAAAACAAATTAACTTAAAGTTATAGAAATGAAAATAGTTTTTTATCCGATTAATTTTGGTTTTGACTAATTTTACGTGATTTTCAAAAATAATTCCACTAAATTAACACAATTATGGCAACCCGTGAAAATTTAGTTCCCTTTCTTAAAAATTCCCTAATATACAATTTAAAAGATTTCGTCAATTCGTCATTTATGATATCTTACAATAAATAAACCGAATCATATAATTGCGTTCAAATTCCACAATTTACGTCAATAAATTTTACGCATAAATTTACCGTTCTTAATTTTGGTATATATATAACTCCCTTTCTCACTCTAAATTAGAACTTTCAATCAAAAATCTGAACCTTACAATTGCATTCAAATTCCACAATTTACATCAATAAATTTTACGTCAAGATTTACCGTTCCTAATTTGGATATATTTAATTCCCTTTTTCACTGTACAAGGCACTGTTCGCAAGCAACTTTTGAGTAAGTATGTCGACACGTTATCTATTGGGGCGGTTTATAATATTCGGAGTTTGACGGTCGGTACCAACACCGGGTACGACAAGGCTGCTTCCAGCCCTTTCCGTCTACAGTTTGAGTATGGAAGTAAAGTCGCCCCTTTCATTGGTGAGCACACTATACCTTTACATGGATTCCGGTTCGCAAACTTTGAGGACATTGTGAACGGCCGAGTTCCAACAACGCACTACGTAGGTACGAAACTGTGCATGCATTGTTCATCCAGCACCGTGTATTTCATATATATAATGCAATTATTTCTATCAACTTCAAAATAAGATGACGAATTAATTTAGAAAAAGGTTTGAAGAAAAGGAATATAGTATAGGTGCTTGCAGATACAAGTCCATTTGAAATCAGGGTTCACTTTGATTACAGTTCCATACTTTAAGGTAAATTTCTGAATTTTTATTGTTCTTTCATCAAAAACTGTGGTGGGTTTTGTTTTGACAATTTAGATTTGTGTTGAAGATCTGATATGAGTGTAGGTAACATCAAGTCGAGGTTTATTGCATATATCGACAGACGATGATGACCAGTATTGATCACGGTGAAGGTTAAAGGTGGTCAGCGTTCGTACATATATCAGAGCAACAACAACAGATATGCAAGAAAGGAAGGGGTAGCCACAAAAGTTATACAGAGATGATAATTGAAGGAAACAAAAAGGAAGAGGATGAGCCGAAGACAAACATGAAAGGTGATGGCCAAAGATAAAAATTTGAATGCAGTAGTCAACCCCACATTAAACCTCTGGTTTTTTTGATTTTTTTTAAGATATTCATTTCAATTTTGATATAGTAGCAAAAACAAGTTTATTCAATTTCTAAAAGAGAGTTTAGCAAGAGAAGAAGATGATCGATCATTAACGTTCAAGCACTTCTTGGCAATCGATGAGTTTTATCATCCAACTTCATTTTTTTTGGAAGAAAACTTCATATTTTAATTTCCCCTACACCGTTAGTTTTTCGAGTAATTAGTTATTGCCGCCCCTCAAACTTCACGTATTCTCAGATACTCACCATTAAACATTTCCAAAAATCCGAGTTTATTTTTTCAATTTCAGTGATAATTTTTAATTTTATTAAGATTTCCAATAAAATATGACTTTTTGCACTTTCAGATGAATATTAATTTTATTGGGTTATTTCATGACAATAATACCAACTATAAAGGGGCTTCTTAGATTAATCCCAACTATACGTAATCTCGTTTTAATATGAACTATGCCTTCATAATCTTTCATTGATATAGGTGACCGATTACCTGGAAAACTGGTTGAACCTTCCCCTTCAGTTTCGGCTATTGGTTAAGTTTTTTTTTTAATCTTCCCAAAATTCATCTTGCATTTTTTTTCCGATTAGTATTATAGAAGCCATGAAAAAAATGATTTAATTTTCTTGTTGTTTTGGCTTTCATGAACGACGACGGAACACTCAAGGACCCTAGAAAGTCACAACCGGTCACTATTACCGGTAATAGCAGGTCATAATTTTATACATAACGAAATAAGATGAATGAAGACATAGTTCATATTAAAACGAGATTACATATAGTTGAGATTATTCTAAGAAGCCCCCTTATAATTGGTATTATTGTCATGAAATAACCCAATTTTATTTGCGTATCAAAATGTAAGTTTTTTTTCTAAAATATTGTTGTCAATTAATCCTATGGTTAATTAATTTTCAATAACACATTCTGAAATCCGATTTTTGTTTTTCCATTTTCAATTGCATACTCAAGATTATTTGAAATATAATACTCCCTCTGTTCTAATGAATTGTTTGCCTTTCGTTTTGGCACCAAGGGTAAGGGATCCAATGAGAAAGTGACATGTAGAGCAAAACTCATGAGAAGGGTCAAATTGCATATAAAAAATATTCCTAAAATAGAAAGGCAAACAATTCATTGAGACGCCCAATATGAAATAAACAAACAATTCATTGGGACGGAGGGAGTATACTCTCTCCACAAGTTGAACCTCCCAATTGCATATTCAAGAGAGAAATTGCATATTCTAAATATAATATTTCCATTTTCAATTGCATATTCAAGAGAGAAATCTAAATGTGAATCACATATTAATAGTCTAAAAAGGAAAGAGGGAAGAAGATCAAACTCAGTTCATTAAAGAAAGAGTAAAGAACACTAGAACTCGGAGGGAATACATTATTATAACTCAGGCATGTTAAATACTCTGTACTTTATAAATGTATGAATTGTGTGAAACACATGATAATTATATGTTTGATTATCTTTTACACAGACGGGTCGAATTGACCACAATGTAATAATCATATGCATCAATATTCACTTCTTTTACGTTATTTTCTATCAATATCGTCTTTCCGTTCATCCACATATGGATTGTGATTTGGCACAACGATGAAAAAAACGTTTCAACCTCGAGAATTTTCATGGGTATATCAAATCCACACATTAAAGTTCATTTTCTTTTTGTTTGTTTGAAATGTAAGAAATATATTACTATACCAAAACATTAAAAGTTCATTTTCAAAATGTCCTTTCAAAACTATTAATTCCACATATTTAGTATAATTATAAAATCTTCACTCAAATATAAAACGTGACACCTAACTACTTCATCTACATCGGATATGTTTCAATGTTACTAACTTCCGATTATTTAGAAAAAAAGTTTACAATCCCGTGACGTGTCACGGGTATTATACTAGTATAATCAAATGTTAATAAATTTTAAAGCCAAATTGAAATTTCAATTATCCTCAATAATCCAAGCAATAAATAACAATTTTTTCTTACTAAAATACTCCTATATATACATTGACAAATTTTGAAATAATTAAATTACTAAAAAGAAGGGATATAAAAATGAATTTAGTGCCAATTATTTTTTTCACATATCAACCGATACTATTTTATTTTGTTACACAAAAAAATATGTATTCCCGGTCGACAATAATTGTGTCACGTGAGACCTCCTAAATTTGTTTATTTTATTTTGTTTGCTTTTGGTCCGTCATTAATACATTTTGTGAAAATTGTGTTGGTGATGAATACTAAGCATAAATGCATAATAATTTAATTTTATGTATTAGAATAATACTCGTATTTTTTATTTCATAATATATTTACGATTAAAGGGCAATACTTTAATTTTATGTATTAGAGTAATACTTTACCTTGAACAAAACCAAATTAAAGAATATTCTAAATGCACAAAGCAATAAAATAGAATATACTTATAACCACATAACAATTTAATTTCATGTATTACTATTGTCTATTATCTCATAATATATTTCCAGTTAAAGTTCGATAACTTAGACATTAAAGACCAAATCCAAAGAATATACAAATTATACAAAGCAATACTAATAGCTAGAGTAGTATATACTTATAAAGTTATAAAATGCATGACATAACAATTTAATTTTATGTATTAATATTTTTTTTATCTCATAGTATATTTATGGTTAAAATTCTCTAATTTAGGAACTTAAACGACCAAAAGAAAGAATGAATATCCAAATTGCACCAAGCAAGCAATAAAATAGAATATACTTATAATTAATGCCATAGTGTAAGACGTTTCACGCGTGAAACGGTCCACTTATGTGAAAAAACGACCTCAATTTTATCAATAAAAATTGATTGTTACACTGTACTGTACGAGATCATCTGACACAGTAACTACTCTAAAAAAAGTTGTAAATGATATAATAAAACAAACAAACTTGGTAAGGAAGGAGGGAGAGGATAGGTGGAGAGAAATGAGGGAATATTCACTCAACTTTCAAGATTATTCTTAATAGAGTTGTTACTAACAAAAATTTGAAAACATATGTTCATTTACCATCATTTACTCATAATTTTACCCTACTTATTTCTCTTATAAGTACCTCCTTCATTTCCCATTTTTAACTCATCTCATTTCCACATCAAACACACAAAAGTTTCTCACACTTTCAATATTATTTCTCCTCCTATATCGAGCGAGCTTGGTTTGTCAATAATTAAGTATAATATAACTGTATCGTATCAAAATTAAATCTTGAGGTATATATGTTCTTCTTATGTATCATCAATTTCGTTTATTTACTTGGTTAATTATTACTCATATTGCTTAAAAATTCACTCTTTTATTTGTTTGATTATGTCATTAGTATTATAATTCTCTTACTATATAATAATGCATTTAACTAATTTATTTATTCATTATGATCAATTTTGTTTTTTGCCTGATTCGTTTATCATGTCATTAGTATTGTAACTTTATAATTATCTTAGTATATGGTGCATTTAATTATTTTGTTCATTAGGGTAGTGATTCTAAAGTAAAATTAATCTGATAACACATATATTTAGTGTCGAGAATTATTGTTATACTTTTTTATGATCTGTAACGAGTATTTTAATTAAAATATAGGAATTTCATGGAATAAGATAGAGTGACGACTAGTTGAATACAGAATACTACCGAGTTTTAGAAAGCCAAATTCATGAGTGAATTGAATATATCTAAATTCGATCATTGTGTTAAAAGAAATCGAATGATTAATTTTACATAGAAATGTGGAAAACCAATAATAAAATGTCTAATTGGGGTAGATTAGATTTTGTTATTTACTATTATGTATGTGGGTGTATCATGATCGTGATCGATTTGCTATTTTTAATTCATGGAAGTTTATGAAAAGATCACTCATCTCTCATTAATCGAGAATTGTACGTGTAGCTTTTACCTAAAAAAAAGTAACTTTAAATTTTTAATTCCCAACTCGGAGTGACTATAACTTGATCTCAACTCACTAATTATTTTAAGTAGGTCGACATACTTACAAAAAATTATATCATTATCGATTTATATATATTATCATATTTTTAAGTTTGTTTTTTCGAGTTAGAGGTAAATTAAAATATTTTATAAAAAATTTGTTGCGAAAATTTTTGTTTGTAATGTCTAGAAATTAAACAGTAGACCTGGCCTATTTCTCATTAATTGAGAATCACGTAGATTTCACCAGAAAAAAACTTTAAATTTTCAACTCGGAGCGACTAAAACTTGATCTCAACTCGCTAATTAGGTAGGTAGGTCGACATACTCACATACATAACGTATTTTATCATTAGCGATAATATATTTTTAAGCATTTTGCTAAACAAATAATCAAAACCTTGGACAATTATTATACATTATCGATATAGCTTTATAGTCGTCCATTATTTTCTTTTCTTATTTTGAGGTAAATCAAAATATTTCGCATAACTTTTGTGGTGAAAATTTCAGTTTGTAGTCGTGCAGATTTCACCTAATTAAAAGAAGTAACTTTAAGGACTCGCTTGGGATGGGGTTAATTATTAAGGGGGTAATAGAGCAAAAATGAACTAGAAAATGATGGAAAGTAGTGATGATATTAAGCGGGAATTGAGAAAATTAAGGAAGTATAGCTTATTTAGGGGGGAATTATTACTCCCCTCTCCCCCCAAGTAATGCATTAACCCCCAATGGGGGTAATTATTCCCCCCTCGTATTTCTTTTACACTATAAAATGTTACAATCAAACAACAAGTTCATCCATTTCTAGTTCATTTTTGCTCTATTACCCCCTTAATAATTAACGCCATCCCAAGCGAGCCCTAAAACTTACATACGGAGTAACATATTACTTACTAAGCATTATTGCTAAACAAATAATCGAGGTTAGAGACGATTATACATTAAGGGCTCGTTTGGTTCACCATGGGAAGATGAGTTACCGGGAACTTTAAATTCACGTGAATTTGTATTTCATGGGAATTAAAAAATATTGTTTGGTTGCCATGTGGGAAATGACTTCATGCAGGAAGTTCTACACACCAAGGGGGCTTGATGAGTAACTTCCCCATTGTGGAGGAAGTGACAATTCCTGGAAAGTGGGCAACCAAACAACTCCCTGAAAATACACTTCCTGGGAACTTGCACTTCCCGGTAATTGGATGAGTAACCAAACGACCCCTAATTATCGATATATTTATATACTCATATATAGCTTTATAATTCTACACGACTACACTTTTCTTTTCTTTTCATTTTTCCTTGAAATTTCGCGTTGTCATGTGTAGAAATAGTAGAACTGTCAAACTTATGTTTATAATATAACTATTACTCCGTATTTGTTGTAGTAATGTTGATCTTACAATCATAAAATATAAATGATCGAAGTCTTTGTTTCACTATGCTTAACTTACAATAATAAATTGAATATTGTATATTAATCTGTTGATGCTAAATGATCAAAATATTTGCTTCCATTTATAATTACTTGTAAAGATGGTTGACTGAGATCGTTCTTAGGATTCAATCGTGGTTTTGAAGAATTTTTGGATCCTATTAATTTTGAAAATTTCTAAAAGTAGAATCATATTTTGTAGTAAAAAAACTACTCGTAACATAATATTTTTATATAATGCCATCGTAGAACTCAAATTTTGTGTAAGTCGTATATTATATATTATGAATAAATATTACGAGTAATAAATAAGTAATTTGATCTTCAATCATGTCTTTTCACTAACAAAAAAAAAACTACTCTATATTTAGTGATTTTGTAGAAACTTGATTGTACATATTGGCATTGTAGAAAAGAAAATACCCGGTATAAAAACACTACCTCTTGATCGTGTATAATAATTATTACATTTCTTTTATGAAACAGGAGATCAACTTAAGAATGGCAAGGGATCAACTCGAAGTTCTGAATGCGTTGGACGTGGCCAAGACGCAATGGTACCACTTCACGGCGATAGTGGTGGCTGGGATGGGCTTTCTCACCGACGCATATGACTTGTTTTGCATATCTTTGGTTACCAAGCTTTTGGGTCGGATCTACTATCACGTGCCAGGCTCCCCAAAACCAGGCTCATTACCACCCAACATTGCCGCAACAATCAACGGGGTGGCTCTAGTCGGCACACTAGCCGGACAACTCTTTTTTGGGTGGCTAGGTGATAAACTTGGCCGTAAAAAGGTCTATGGTCTTACACTTGCGCTTATGTGCATATGCTCCATAGCTTCTGGTCTATCTTTCGGGAGTACTCCTAGCTCTGTGATGACCACTTTGTGCTTCTTTCGGTTTTGGCTTGGCTTTGGGGTTGGTGGTGATTACCCTCTATCAGCCACGATCATGTCCGAGTACGCTAATAAGAAGACTAGGGGAGCATTCATTGCAGCCGTATTTGCAATGCAAGGTTTTGGTATCCTGGCCGGTGGTATATTTGCTATCATAATAGCCTCTATATTTGATTCGAGGTATATATGTCTGATTATTTGATTTAATGTAATTCAACATTATATTATACAATGGTTAATAATTTTGCTAAACTTTTATATTATGTATATAGGTACCCATCACCAGCATATCAAGTCGACCCATTGGCATCTGTACCGCCACAAGCTGACTTCGTTTGGAGAATCATAGTAATGGCAGGTGCCATACCAGCAGCCGCGACTTTCTATTCAAGGGCAAAGATGCCGGAGACAGCACGGTACACTGCTTTAGTAGAAAAGAATGCTGAAAAGGCGGCCAGTGACATGGGGAAGGTATTACAAAAAGACATCACTGGGGAACAAAATAAGGTGGACACTATAGCCACGAAAACAAGTTGGGGATTGTGCTCCAAGGAGTTCTTACACCGCCATGGGTTGCACCTTTTAGGAACCACATCCACTTGGTTCTTGCTCGACATAGCCTTCTACAGCCAAAACCTCTTCCAGAAAGACATATTTAGCGCTGTTGGTTGGATCCCACCGGCTAAAACCATGAATGCGATCCATGAATGCTACAAGATAGCACGAGCTCAGACCCTGATAGCCGTTGTTAGCACGGTTCCGGGCTATTGGGCCACCGTCTTTCTCATCGACAGGATTGGGAGATTTACTATACAGATCATGGGTTTTGCTTTTATGACCATATTTATGTTCATCCTCGCGATTAAATACGATTACTGGACTCACCATGACCATGTCATTGGGTTTGTGGTGTTGTACTCCCTAACCTTCTTCTTTTCAAACTTTGGTCCTAATGCCACGACATTTGTGGTCCCGGCCGAGATCTTTCCAGCACGGTTGAGGTCTACGTGTCATGGAATATCAGCTGCTGCAGGAAAGGCTGGGGCAATTGTTGGGGCATTCGGGTTCCTATACTTGGCTCAAAGTAAGGATCCAAAGAAGACAGATGAAGGCTATCCTCCGGGCATTGGTGTGAAGAATGCACTCCTCGTGTTAGCAATCGTCAATCTCTTTGGCTTTTGTTTCACCTTCTGTGTACCCGAGGCAAAGGGAAAATCTCTCGAAGATATGTCGAAGGAAAATGATGAAGAAGTTGTGTAAGGTCCCAAAACTCGAAACCCGTCTTTATTATCGTACGTTAGTGATAGCCATGCAGTGTGTTAGCTTAGCTAGTTCCTAGTATTTCTTTCATTTGTTTTTTCGATTTCTAGGATTTCAGTTTCTTTTCCTTTCTAGTTTTTCAAGATTATCTGCAATCGACATTTCAGTTATAATTATGATGAAAATTTCGTTATGATGTTTATGAATTTAGTTTTTTTTAACAAATATTTATACAATATTTGTCCCACAACCACGAATTACCACACGAACGAACCTTAATTTTCTTTTCAGAAAAAAGAAGAAAAATGCTCAATTCATGGTCAATAATGTAATAGAGTACAAAAGGGAAACAATTGGTGTAACAGATTATACATAATATGATAAAATGAAGTGATGATTTATCGAAAACAATTAGTGAGCTCGGTCTTTCACTATTTCGAGATCCACCTTGGATAGGTCAGTAGCTTGAACCTCGTAGTGAACTCCGTCAAGCTCCTGCTTGAAATTCTCTTTCGATGTTGCATATAGCATCTTTGAACGTATTCGTGAAGTTGAAGGAGCCCTACAAAATATCGAAACAAACAACAAATTACCATTACAACATATATGATGTTTTTATTTTTCGATATTACTGCATTTCACGAAAACCAAATAAAAAAACAAAAATCATATACCTATGACAAGTTGACAACATTCTACAAGTTCTGCATTGGATCATATAATCGTGTGTCAAATTTTTAGCAGGTCAAAAATTTTATCCTCTTTTTCTTTCCTTTTCCCTTTTTATATATAAAGACGTATTTTTTACCGAGCCGTAAGTGGCCATTTGTTCAAGAATACCAGCGAAGTGTAACTAGCACAAATCTGTCTGTGGATGGATTGTTTACCTGTTTTTTTTTTTCACGGCGACAGTAGATAAGGAAATTGGAGTTTTACAATATCATTATATAAAAATATATCTTACGAGTAGTTTTTTTACTACGAAATTGGATCATTTAGAAATTTTCAAAATTAATAGGATTCTAAGATTCTTCAAAACCATGATTGAATTGTAATCATCTTTACGGGTAATTATAAATGGAAGCAAATATTTTGATCATTTAGCATCAACAGATTAATATACAAATATTCAATTTATTTTTGTAAGTTAAGCATAGTGAAACAAATAATAATGAAAACAAATATTTCGATCATTTATATTTTATGATTGTAAGACCAACAGTACTACAACAAATAATAATTAAAATCAAAATAGAAGTATAAACATAAGTTTGATAGTTGTACTATTTGTCTATTTCTACGCATGACAACACAAATTTTCACCAGAAATTTCTAAGGAAAAAAGAAAAGAAAAGAAAAGTGTAGTCGTGCAGAATTATATAAAGCTATATATGAGTATCTAAATATATCGATAATTAATGTGTAATCGTCTAACGTCGATTATTTGTTTAGCAATAATGCTTATTAATATGTTACTCCGTATGTATTAATGTATGTCGACCTACCTAATTACCGCGATGAGATCCAAGTTATATACTCCGAGTTGAAAATTTTAAAGTTAAATCTGCACGACTACAAACCCAGATTTTCACCACAAAAGTTATGCGAAATATTTTAATTTATGTACCTCAAAATGAGAAAAGAAATGTATAATAATCGTCCAAGGTTTTGATTATTTGTTTAGCAAAGTGCTTAAAAATATATTATCGTTAATGATATAATACGTTATGTATGTGAGTATGTCGACTTAGCTACTTAATTAGCGAGTTGAGATCAAGTATTAGTCGCTCCGAATTGAAAATTTAAAGTTTTTTCCGGTGAAATCTACGTGATTCTCAATTAATGAGAAATAGGCCAGGTCTACTGTTTCTAGACATTACAAACAAAAAATTTCACAAACAAAAAATTACAAATAAAATATTTTAATTCACCTCTCACCCGAAAAAACAAACTTAAAAATATATATAAATCGATAATGATATACTAATATTTTGTAAGTATGTCGACCTACTTCAAATAATTAGTGAGTTGAGATCAAGTTATAATTACTCCTAGTTGAAAATTGAAGATTTAAAGTTACCTTTTTTTAGGTAAAATCTACATGTACAATTCCCGATTAATTTTTTTTGGTTCTTCGAAGAGCGCACTTAGTTGCATTACAATATAGGGGGAGGGGGATTCGAACCTGGAACCTACTGTCCCAGAGCACCTAGTCTTAACCACTAGACTAAGAAATCTTCGGTACAATTCCTGATTAATGAGAGATAATGAGTGATCTTTTCATAAAACTTCCATGAATTAAAAATAGCAAATCGATCACGAATATGATACGTCCACATACATATAATAGTAAATAACAAAATCTAATCTACCCTAATTAGACATTTTATTATTGGTTTTCCACATTTCTGTGTAAAATTAATCATTTGATTTCTTTTAACACAATGATCGAGTTTAGACTATTCAATTCACTCATGAATTTGATTTTATAAAACTCAGTAGTATTCCGTATTCAACTAGTCGTCACCCTATCTAATTAGGTGAAATTGCTATATTTTAATTAAAATACTCGTTACAGATCATAAAAAAGTGTAACAATAATTCTCGACACTAAATATATGTGTTATCAGATTAATTTTACTTTCGAATCACAACCCTAACGAACAAAGTAATTAAATGCACCATATACTAAGACAATTATAAAGTTATAATAATAATGACATGATAAACGAATCAAAGAGTGAATTTTTAAGCAATATGAGTAATAATTAACCAATCAAAGTAAATAAACGAAATTGATGATACATAAGAAGAGCATATATACCTCGAGATTTAATTCTGATACGATACAGTTATATTAGACTTAATTGTTGACAAACCAAGCTCGATATAGGAGGAGAAATAATATTGAAAGTATAAGAAACTTTTGTGTGGTTGATGTGGAAATGAGATGAGTTAAAAATGGGAAATGAAGGAGGTAATTATAAGTAGGGGTGTTCACCGGTCCAAACCTGGACCGGACCGGACCGGTTTGACCCGCGGATCGGAAACCCAAAAAATCCAAATCCGCGGACCGGACCGGTTAACAAAGAGACCCGGACGGACCGGACCGGACCCTCTTAAGAGCGGACCGGACCGTAAAAATACACTAAATTTGATATTTTTTTTGAAGTGTGGACCGGACCGGTTACCAACTTTTTTGGGACCCGGAGACCGGACCGGTACGTGCCCCGATCTGGACCGACCCGGACCTTACGGTCCGATCCGGTCCGATTTGCCGGTCCGGGTCAATTTCTGAACACCCCTACTTATAAGAGAAATAAGTAGGGAATTATGAGTAAATGATGGTAAATGAACACGTCTTTTCAAATTTTGTTAGTAACAACTCTACAAGAATAATCTTTGAAAGTTGAGTAAATATTCCCTCATTTCTCTCAACTTATAACTTATTGTTCACTTTCGCTTCTCGTCGTCGGCGATTTACTTAAAATCGTCGACAATTAAATTTAAATATAATAGTGCTACTTTCGAACTTTGTAATTTCCTTAATTTAAATAGTGGTAGGTTAAATAATAGTAATTACGTTAATTTAGTTAGTAAATCGTGATAATATAATAGTAGTTACGTTAAATATAATTTAGTTAGGTTAGTTTGGATTTTGTTTAGTTAGTAATTAAACATAGGACAATTCGGGTATTTACTGTCATATTTGCCGACGACGTTAAGTAAATCGCCGACGACGATGAGTTGTCCCCTTATTGTTGCTACATCCTCTCCCTCCCTACCAAGTTTGTTTGTTTTTTAATTAATTCATTTACAACTTTTTTTTTGCCGAGTAGTTATCGTGTCCGATGATCTCGTATTGTATAATGATCAATTTAAATAAAAAATCATTCATTTATTGATAAAAATGAGGTCCTCGCTTTTTCATATAAGTGGATCGTTTCACGCGTCTAACACTATAACATTAATTATAAGTATATTCTATTTTATTGCTTGCTTGGTGCAATTTGGATATTCATTCTTTTAGTTTGTTGTTTAAGTTATGGAGTACTAAATTATCGAATTTTAACCAAAAATGTATTATGTGATAAAAAAAATATTAACATAAAATTAAATTGTTATGTCATGCATTATAACTTTAGAAGTATATAGGAGTACTCTACTCTAGCTATTAGTAGGGCTGTGGGTGAGCCAAACTATTTGATCCGATTCGTAAAGCTCGGCTCGAAAAATGTTCGATTCGTATTCGATTCGTCCGATCAATATAGGGCTAAATAATAATTTGGTATTCGGACCAAATCAAGTCAAATATTCGGCTCGATTCGTTTCAACCCATTTTTTGATCCATTTTTTTGGTCAATTTAAATTCATGGCCAATTTAAAAAATTTAATTTAAAATTAAAAAAACTGTGAAAATTATTTTTTTAAAAAAAATTAGTTGTGATAAAAGTTTTATGAATTACACTGTTTTTATGGGTTTTTTTGCTATTTATTTTACGATTTTTTTTATAATCAGTAAAAATATAGTATATAATTAAACATGTATATATGTTACCAATTTACTCAGTAATATTTAAAATACAAAATATTTAAACATATATGTGATTTTTACGTGTAAAAAAGTAATTTATTTTGTAAGGGGTAATAAATAATAAAGTCGATAGAGTAGAGAGACTAAAAACATATTTGCATTTTGTTTTATTTTTATTTCATTAGGTCACATTAAATATTATTCAATTCGATAAATCAATTAAAGGGTTTTCATTATTCGTCTATATCAAACCAAATCAAACGTTGACTCGAAAAAAATTCAAATCAAACCAAATAATGTCATTATTCTGTGTAGTTCGACTCCATCACAGCCTTAGCTATTTGTATTGCTTTGTATAATTTGTATATTCAATTTGGATTTGGTTTTAATGTCTAAGTTATCGAACTTTAACTGTAAATATATTATGAGATAATAAACAATAGTAATACATGAAATTAAATTGTTATGTCATTATAAGTATATTTTATTTTATTGCTTCGTGCATTTAGAATATTCTTTGGTTTTGTTCCTTAAGGTAAAGTATTACTCTAATAGTCTAATACATAAAATTAAACTAGTTTTACTGCCCGTGCGATGCACGGGTGCAACAAAAATGCTACTAAATCATCCATAATAGTGATAATACTTCATTTTATAATATTGACTGTGTCGAACTGTTTATGATTATTTCAAATAATTGTAATTTTGGAGTTATTGATAATAACTCGACCCATGACTCGTATAACCCGACCCTTATCATGACTCCACTCGTATAACTCGACCCGTGAGCCGACCCGCTCGACTTGTTTGAGTGGTCTAGTGCCTACATTGATTACTTACTTACTTGGATAAAAAACGACGCTCATCAAAGCAGTAGGTCATGTATCTGTGAACAATATTAATACGTCACAACTCATCTGTGAACATTTAGTTTATCTATGTCTTTTATTTTATAAGATTATAATCATTTGACTTTCTGCATTAAATATTTTGTATGTATGTCATCATCATCTCGCACTATAGTTGACCCTACCCGCCTGACCCATTGTTTTTAGGATCATGAGCCCTTTTTTCTTGAGCCGCGACCCATTGTTTTTAGGATCATGAGCCCTTTTTTCTTGAGCCGCGACCCATTTGACCTAAACTAATCTAAAAGATTTAGTCTAAAAGCCTAGTTCGACTCAATCTATTACTCT
Organism: Agrostemma githago; assembly: GCA_958450325.1. NCBI lineage: Eukaryota > Viridiplantae > Streptophyta > Magnoliopsida > Caryophyllales > Caryophyllaceae > Agrostemma > Agrostemma githago. The sequence goes on from OY288248.1 coordinate 18,358,506, forward strand.
GCCTAGATTTTGTTGAAACTCTAATTTTAATTTATAAGTTATTCGATATAAATAATTTTATATATTATTCTTTTATTTGAATATAACTTTATGTCTAATCTACATAAATTATCTAACAATTTTAGTACGTTACTCTCTTGTAAAGTTGTATACAGGGAGCCTAACCGATATTCTTACTTGTGACGGATATATTCGTCCCAAACTTGCGACGGGTCAAGTACTACCTATGTGGGGTAGATAAACTAAAGCAAAATACTTAGTAAACGACACTTTGTTTTGTCTTATATACCCAACGGGCAGTATTTTCCCCGTCGCAAGCTTGCGATTCTGTGGCAGATATGGTCGTCACAAGGAACACTTGTTGGGAGAATAAATTTGTGTTATCGTGTTAAATAGTAATGTTACTATTAGACTCAACAAAACTTGACCTGACTTGTAACACGATCCGCTCAACCCGTTTATTCATAGGTTAAGATTCAAGACATCTAAATCTTGATCCGTGACTCGATATTTTAAAATACAAATATAAATTAATATTCAATTTAATACAACATTTTTTATCTTTTGATAGTAAATAATTATTAAAATAGTTTTAAAAATTCATTTATACTCGAAATACCCGTAGTCTAACCCGACATGCATTCATTTTGTTTTAAATTATTTAATTATTCTATTTAACTGTTTTAACTTCATTGAATTTTGAGTTAGTTAAAATAGTTTGATAAAGTTTGCAGTGTTCAAAATTTTTAAATACTTAAATATGATAAATAATTTAAGTTTGTATTTAAGAATTCTAAAACTATTGGAGATTACCAACGTCGCTCGAAAAACGTATCGTTTAATTATATCGATAATTGACGGATTGATTGATTGAACATAATTATTTTTTATATATTAATCAATTTATTTGAATATGATTTTGTTCCTAATTTTAACTTAAATTATCTAGCACTCTTATTAGTATATATATTGTTTGCTTATAAATCAGGAAACTAAAGTTTTACTCTCTAGTTGATCTGAATGACTTGATTTGACCCGTAAACCCTACCCATTCAACCCGTTTTTTCGTAGGTCAACACCTATAAATCTTGATCCGCGACTTCACTGTCATCAAACCCGGTATATTAAGGTCGCGGCCCGACCCGACCTGTCCGTTAAAAATTATTTACTCTATATGATTGCAATATTAAATGCAGTATAGTTTTATTTTGATGACACCCATAAATGAAGTAATAATTTATTTTTTTATTGTGTGATATCTTTTAAAACATTTATTATTTACAATTATTTCTATATAAATATGACAAGTAACGAATATAAATAAAATACTCCAATATTAAATTAAAAAAACTCTTAAATTTTTTTATTGATATAAAAGGTAAAAAGTTTTTAAAAAAAATGTAATAGTTTTTACATAAAATTGTAATTCCAAAAATGTAAATCCAATTCTATTAGGATAATTTTATCTTAATAAATATATCTACTTATATTAGGATAATAATTTTTATTTTAATAATAATTCTTCAAAAATGACAATTATTTGAAATAATCATAACCATTTTACGCGTTCCACTCGGTGTCTATTCAAATTTTGTTGTTTTCTGAGGTGGTAATTGAAAGTTTATATAATGGTGTGGACATGACATAGGTCCACCCCGACGCGGCCACGCGCGGGTATGGGGAGGCGAATGAATCTCCATATGAGATGATCAAATTGAAATTTAAATCGAAGTTGGAGTCGCCACCGAATTTTATGGTTATTCGGAACCGTTCGAGCCTACTCTATGTCGTAGTGGGCCGTGTACAAAATACGGCCCAGTTCCGATGTCAGAGTTTATTGGGCTCGTCCCTTTGCAGTTCGATACAGATGCCGACTTGAGCGGTTAATCGTATATTGAATGACTCTCGTTGCCAATGGTTTCGGACATCCGGAAACCACGGTTCTGAGTAAGGGGTGAGGGTACGTGTTGGGAAGTTCACTAAGAACACCCAAACCCGCTCGCACATTAGCGGCCTCTATTAGGATATCGAATGATATTTTAATACGCGTGTTAGTAATACGATGAATGATATGCAAACATTGTTTTCCTAAGCATATGAGGAATTGAACGGGTTGCTAAGTCGGTTTAATGCATGAAAAATTAATGTCAAAGTTGAATTTAGCATGTGAGATTCGTTTTAGTATAATAAAACAAACGATGAAAAAGAATGAATTTGCTACAAGATGAACAAACGAGTTAGTATCGATTTGTAAAGAAATAATATAGCAAATATGATGAATATGCAAGATCGAGAAAATATTAATCGAAATCTGAAAAATATTGTTAAAAAGACGCTGTTTTGTATGAAAAAGGATGTTCGAAAAATAATAAAAAAGGAAAACGGGTCGCTTTTCCAGCGTTGCCCGCGACTCGCCCGGGGTACGCGCGACTCGCGCCCCGGCCTGTTTCGGGATCGATTTTTGAAAGTTCGATATTTTTATTAAACCGCGTACGAATATTGCATAATTCGTACTCGACTTAATATTTTCGATATTCGTTATATTTGATAGTCGACTACGAAATCAATATCAAATACTCGGAATAGTTTTAGAAAAGATGTAATTTTTAGAAATCGTTTTGCAGAATAAATAATAAAAAACGAACGAAAAGCTAAAAAAAGATCCGGGTTTCAGGCCCGTGCGCGAGTCGCCTGGGCGTGGCGCGACTCGGGTGCGGGTCTGTCCGATTTTTTATTTTTTGTTCGAAATTGCTAATTTTGATAAATCGTGTACAAAATATGAATTAAATTGTATTCGATTTATGTTTTCGATATTCGTCATACCCGATATTCGATTATGAAATCGATATCGAATATTCGGAATGGATTAAAAAAGGTTTTATAAAATTGTTTGAAAAAAGGAATTTGAACGAAGAAAAGATGTAACGATTTTTAATATCGTCGAGATCTTAATATAATTCTTTTCGATACAATATTCGATTATAGAAAATCGATATCATATTTTTAAGAATGTTTGTTATGAAAATAGTTTTTTGTTAATATCGATATTAGAAATAAAATAAAAAAAAGACGACGCTTGACCCGTAAAAAGAAAACGGACGACGAGGAGGAGAAGAGAAGAAAAGGAGAAATCGGGTTTGGTTACATCCTCAACCTACATGCTTTTGTTAACTCGGATCGGGGCTCGTCGGAATGTGGCTAGGCACGGGAGCGTCGAGGTGATGTCGGTCGGGCTAGGGTGGCTCGGCGAAGGTGACGGGTGAAGGGTGTCGGGTATCGGGACCGGTTTCCTTCGGGTTTTGGACGTACTATCGGTTTCTCGATGCTAAGGTTGATGTTTTTCAGGAATTATGTATGTCGGGATGACAGAAAGTTGATGTGTATGTTGCTAATAATTGATGTCTTTCTGATGATTTTCTCTGATGTTGAAAGTGTTGTATGCAAGGGGCTATTTATAGGGAGTTCCTGACCTTGGCTTAGAAGAGTTTGAATACCGCTTAGGATAGGAAACGTAGGAGTTTGAGAAGCATGAGAATTCCGCTTTCTTGGCAAAGAAGAAAGGCATCTCGGCTGGTTTGATGCTACTTGGCCGAGTATTTGCGCTCGGTTAAGTGTTTGAATCGGTTTTCGGATAGGATTCCTGTTTGAGATCGAATTCTACCCTTAAACGGAATTGTTTATTATTTTAGGTGGCTGATTTTTGTAGTGTTTGAGCTCGAATCAGCCACGTGAGGTGACACGGCTGACTCACGCGTCTCGAGAAAATATCTTTGACCGGGTTTGACTCGGTCGCTAAAAGACGGTTTTACCCCTGGTGTCGGATTCGACCCAAATTAGTCTTATTTGACTCGAAACGACCCACTGGGCCTGAATTTGAGGTTGATTTTGTGAGATTTGTACTCCTTAAAAAGCCCAAGCTAAGTATCCATGATTTCAAGCCCATTTCCAAGTACGTTAAAGCATGTTTGCGTCCGATCATCATCGGGTGTTTGTCGGAAACTGCTATAGACACCTGGCGGTCAAAATGTGGGTGTCTACAGAGCCCCCACTCTGACTGAGGCTTGGACAGGGCGAAAGTCAGAGTAGCTACCAGGTCAATCAAGGATTAAAACCCGGTAGCTTCCGGTCGGGTCGTTTAAGGTCCATTAGACCTGCGTAAAGGGCCCGCCGGCCATGGATTAGAAATGTACCTGAACTGATGATGATAACTCCGTGGGCGTTTGGACTCGTCGTATAAGACTTAAAATGGGCCTATATATGGGCTCATCTTGCTAAATGCCGCTGGGGAGTCATGTGAATTGCACTGTCGTGATTTGTACCTGTATAAGTTACATAAAATTTTGCATGCAACATGTAGGCGAAACAAATATGACTCACGTTGGGGAATAAAAATGATTTTTGCTGCATTTTGAAATCGAAGTCCTGAAAGCAACTCACGTGCTAGGAAATAGGTTTCCAAAATTGAAAGGGTTGAAAAGAAATTTGCAGTTTAAATAGATTGAAATTTGACCTTGTCGAAAAGATTTTTTTTCAAATGGCAAAGTTTTTGCAAATTTTAAAATGAGAATTTGAAAAGAGAGGCCTACCGGCAGACTCGACTCTGGACGCGACAGAACGAGTTGACAGACACGACTTAGACTCTCTAAGGGTTGGATCGTGACTTGGTAAGGAGGTGGGCCACCTAAGATGACAAGACTCTTAAGTTGCGCTATTCCGTAGCCTAGGCGAGTGACAACACGGTCGAATCCTCGGAATAGGAAGGATGTGCTATGGGGGGATTGCAATAGTCTGTAATGAGACCGTTTTTGCAGGACTTAGCAGTGGAATGTTGTAGACTAGTGGTCTTTTGAATCCTTTTTGATTTTAGGGTACATTTCCAAAGTGAGTATTGCTTCGAGTCATGACAGATTCTTGTTCTCGAGTGAGCCGAGTACTAGGACACACTGTAGAAAGGTGGCTAGATTTTTGAAATTATTTGGATTATGTGAGTGGATGGAGAACTTCTGCCTAGGAGAAGCCCCCAGAATGACAAAGCTAACTGTCGAGAACATGACAGTGTCGTGACCGGAATGATGGTGCTTTTTGAATGTGTGTCAATGTGGGTGGTTGTGCCTCTGTTGAAAGGCTGCCTACGTATTCACGTGTGGTGAAATTAAACCAAGCCGTAGTTCAGTGGATTATGGTGCCTAGTTTATTAGGGCTTTGTGTGTAACTAGCCATGGTGATGGTATAAGCTAGGTGCATTCCCAATGATGCCTTGATCAAAGAGCTAGAATAGTAAGGATGTTGATCCTGTGACTGTGAGCGTTCTCCGGGGTAGCCCCCAGAGGTGGTGTGCACTATTTGGGCATGTTCTATGCCGACCGCAGTTTGAGTTCCCGTGTTCGGGGTTGGTAAATGAGGAGAATTGGGATGAGATTTTAACGAGTTCTGTTCTCGGGGATTTTAACGAGTTTTGCTCTCGGGGATTTTAACGAGTTTTGCTCTCGGGGGGATTTGACGAGTTTTGCTCTCGGGGGGATTTGACGAGTTTTGCTCTCGTGGGATTTGACGAGTTTTGCTCTCGGGGATTTTAACGAGTTTTGCTCTCGGGGGATTTGACGAGTTTTGCTCTCGAGGATTTGACGAGTTTTGCCCTAGGGGTATTTGACGAGTTTTGCTCTCGGGGATTTTAACGAGTTTTGCTCTCGGGGGATTTGACGAGTTTTGCTCTCGAGGATTTGACGAGTTTTGCTCTCGGGTTTGCGTATGGTGATTGTGAATTCTGTTATGTAAAGAGGAAGTCGAGTAAAATGGCTCGAACTTTGATCGGGATAAGTTTTGATAATGCGAGATCTGATTTCCATGTCTGGCCCTAATGGTTAGGGGTATCCTATGGAGCTTGAATCCTCAAAATTCCGGGCTGTCTCTGGCCTGGGTCTCGAGAAGGTCTTGAGGGTTGTAATGTGGGAAGGCTAAATGTGGTGTTAGCTGACCAGCTTGATTGTCTCTCCCTTATTGGATGGTATGAGTATTGATAATTTCGAATTGATCGTTTTCACTACGGTCATGGTTTTTTGAATATTTTTTGGTTGACCTCTTAGCCCCGGTCATGGGTGCCTCTTTTTTTTTATAATGGCCTGCTTTTTTGTTTTGGCCTTTTGCTTTTTCTTGTATTGGACTTTTTTCTTTTTTGTCCAGTTTTTTTTTTGTTGGTCAGACTAACACCTAAGGTAGGGATTGGTTGATCTTATTGGATGGGTGTTTATTGTGGGAAATGGGCTTGCCTTCCGTCTTTAACCCAAACTAGGAGACTACCTAGATTTGTCACAGGATTCGATACCGCTCCTGCTAAGGGTAGTTATGTGGCTTTCTATACCAGACATGGAACAGGTAAAGGAAAACACGGGTCTCATTTCCTGCAGTCATTATAGATGTGCCTATAACAGTCACGTGCGTGTACTCACAGTGTATGACGGTGTTCATCATGTTCTCGGAAACACATAAGGAAAGTATATATGAGAAAGAATATTGAAAGCTGATTTTATTGAATTTTGAAAAAGAGGACAAAATACAACTGACTCTGACTTTGAAATTGAAAGAAATAGAACATCCTAGACTCGGACTCAGACTCGGACTTAAACCAAATCTAGACTCTCGGATGGTGTTGTCAATTCAGCTTCTAAGGACTCAAGTTGATGTCCAGTATAGCCTCCAATAGACGCTTCACCCAAATCTTCATTTTGTCGAAGATCATCTTCAATCCTAATGCCCATTTCGGTAAGCACTGCAAAGTTTGAAATGCCGGCATACCTAAGATGGACGCGATAGGAAGGGAGGAGGTTGTTGATGAACGCCTCCACTAGTGTCTTCTCGTTGGGCTTGTCTACCAACTTCACACTTTCGGCCCTCCACCTTTGAAGGTACTTGGTGAAACCTTCTTTGGGCTCTTGGGCCATAACCTCCAGAGTACGCATCGTAGTCTGGATCTCGGTATTATCGGCATAATTCCGAGCGAACTCTGTTGCCACATCATCCCAAGTCTTGTACTTCTTGGAATCGAGTCTGTAGTACCAGGCTTTCAGGTGCTTCTCGAGGGAGGAAGCGAAGAGATGCTTGAACATGGTCGATTTGACCCCCTTAACAGCCATAAAGTCCTTGAAAGCCCGAATATGGAGTACCGGGTCTTCCGTCCCGTCAAACATTGGTAAGCCCATTAAGTTGAGGTTAGCGGGTAGTTCATTGGTCAAGGGCAAGTAGGTAAGGGCATTTTCCGTGAGGATGGTGTTTCTGGTGGTCGAGTGGACCTGTTCTTCGAGTTTGCGAACGGCGCTGACCAGTTCAGCTATGGGCCCAGTAGTTTCATTCCTGACCTTAAGAGTCCTTTGCTCCACGGCACTCAAACGGGTGGCAATGGTCGTTTGTTCGGCCCTGATAACCGTCAATTGGGCTTCAAGCTCAACTAGAGAGGTTGTCAATTGGTCCAAAGTTTCTTGCATTTTCTGGCGTCTGGTTACCGGTGGCCTGTCTGTAAGAATACCGCGTAATCAGAGAAGTCGCTTCGGAACTTAATTTTGCCAAGGCATAGGAAATAGCGCGAGAGGAGAGACGACTCCAGTTTGACTCGGGTTAGACTCTCCTAAGACAAATGTGCCGGGTACGATTCTCGTAGTGACTGTGATTAATCACTCTGTCGGAGAATAGCCCCCAAGTGAGACTAAGGACTTTGATAGGACCCAGATGGTGTGGCATCTAAGTGACTCGAAAGTGGGGTACGTGAGACAACACGTGCAAGACATGATCCTTAGAGCAACCGCGATTGATCGCTCTGCTGAAGGGTAACCCCCGACTGGGACTGAAGACTTTGTTAAGACTCGAGTGAGTGACCCTTAGACGTAAGGACCGTGAACCTTTTGTTATAGGGCTATGCCTTGTAAAAGGTTGACTCGGGAAAGACACCTAGACGGGTGACTCGTGAAAGGTGGATCTCCTTTAGGATCCAGCTATGTGGGTTGGGCCCTGTTTGAAGGAAGGTTCACGTGAGACATTCCCAGACTTTAGACTCGATTGTGTAAATGGGCCAACCTTTGTAGGAGTATGTCCTACGTAGGTGGGCCTTGCCTTAGTAAAATAAGGCGGACTAGGATAGGGGGGAAAATCCGTGATGTAAGATCGACGGAGTTTCGACGCTAGAGACTTCTACGACTTATGACACGACCCGACACTGCTAAATACGGGAAGTCCTAAGAAGAGAAAGTTTTGAAATATGATATTGAAAGCCCGAGTAAAAATCGAGGAGAAAAATCCGGCCCTTTTTCGAAAAAAAAAGAAGTGGGCCGAATGACAGGTTTTGAAAGTTTCGAAAATATTTTCGAGTATTGAATTGGGCATAATACCGGCTAGAAAAAGGCTATTTTGAGTAAAATCATGAGTCCTAAATTTGGTATATGTCCGGGGTTTTGAAATTGGATATTTTGAAAAGAATGCAAATTTTGAAAATGACGGTTTTGAAAAAGATGATGTGGATCAAGTAGCACGTAGTCATGGAAACAGTATAATGACGCCATGTATGCTCTTAAGCTAAGTCTCGGTCAGTCTATAAGGGTCTATACCAGTGTACATAGCCTATCGAGAATCGGGGCGGACTCCCTAACTCGAGTTGAGATTAGGACATGCCGTAAAACCCATACGAATCGGCTAATGGACACCTTTGACATATCCAGTTTGGACTACATCAATGGTATAGTGGGACGTCGGTCACCAGTACCGGCCCGGGAAAGATGGGGTTATGCATGAACCGTAAAACTAAAACGCGTATTGTACTAGTCAAACGATTTCTATTCGAGTCTCACCCTGAGGATACCGAAGGTTATTAACTCATCAGTAAATCCCCAGCGGAGTCGCCAAATTGTGGACATGACATAGGTCCACCCCGACGCGGCCACGCGCGGGTTTGGGGAGGCGAATGAATCTCCATATGAGATGATCAAATTGAAATTTAAATCGAAGTTGGAGTCGCCACCGAATTTTATGGTTATTCAGAACCGTTCGAGCCCACTCTATGTCGTAGTGGGCCGTGTACAAAATACGGCCCAGTTCCGATGTCAGAGTTTATTGGGCTCGTCCCTTTGCAGTTCGATACAGATGCCGACTTGAGCGGTTAATCGTATATTGAATGACTCTCGTTGCCAATGGTTTCGGACATCCGGAAACCACGGTTCTGAGTAAGGGGTGAGGGTACGTGTTGGGAAGTTCACTAAGAACACCCAACCCCGCCCGCACATTAGCGGCCTCTATTAGGATATCGAATGATTTTTTAATACGCGTGTTAGTAATACGATGAATGATATGCAAACATTGTTTTCCTAAGCATGTGAGGAATTGAACGGGTTGCTAAGTCGGTTTAATGCATGAAAAATTAATGTCAAAGTTGAATTTAGCATGTGAGATTCGTTTTAGTATAATAAAACAAACGATGAAAAAGAATGAATTTGCTACAAGATGAACAAACGAGTTAGTATCGATTTGTAAAGAAATAATATAGCAAATATGATGAATATGCAAGATCGAGAAAATATTAATCGAAATCTGAAAAATATTGTTAAAAAGACGCTGTTTTGTATAAAAAACGATGTTCGAAAAATAATAAAAAAGGAAAACGGGTCGCGTTTCCAGCGTTGCCCGCGACTCGCCCGGGGTACACGCGACTCGCGCCCCGGCCTGTTTCGGGATCGATTTTTGAAAGTTCGATGTTTTTATTAAACCGCGTACGAATATTGCATAATTCGTACTCGACTTAATATTTTCGATATTCGTTATATTTGATAGTCGACTACGAAATCAATATCAAATACTCGGAATAGTTTTAGAAAAGATGTAATTTTTAGAAATCGTTTTGCAGAATAAATAATAAAAAACGAACGAAAAGCTAAAAAAAGATCCGGGTTTCAGGCCCGTGCGCGAGTCGCCTGGGCGTGGCGTGACTCGCGTGCGGGTCTGTCCGATTTTTTATTTTTTGTTCGAAATTGCTAATTTTGATAAATCGCGTACAAAATATGAATTAATTTGTATTCGATTTATGTTTTCGATATTCGTCATACCCGATATTCGATTATGAAATCGATATCGAATATTCGGAATGGATTAAAAAAGGTTTTATAAAATTGTTTGAAAAAAGGAATTTGAACGAAGAAAAGATGTAACGATTTTTAATATCGTCGAGATCTTAATATAATTCTTTTCGATACAATATTCGATTATAGAAAATCGATATCATATTTTTAAGAATGTTTGTTATGAAAATAGTTTTTTGTTAATATCGATATTAGAAATAAAATAAAAAAAGGACGACGCTTGACCCGTAAAAAGAAAACGGACGACGAGGAGTAGAAGAGAAGAAAAGGAGAAATCGGGTTTGGTTACACCCTCAACCTACATGCTTTTGTTAACTCGGATCGGGGCTCGTCGGAATGTGGCTAGGCACGGGAGCGTCGAGGTGATGTCGGTCGGGCTAGGGTGGCTCGGTGAAGGTGACGGGTGAAGGGTGTCGGGTATCGGGACCGGTTTCCTTCGGGTTTTGGACGTACTATCGGTTTCTCGATGCTAAAGTTGATGTTTTTCAGGAATTATGTATGTCGGGATGACAGAAAGTTGATGTGTATGTTGCTAATAATTGATGTCTTTCTGATGATTTTCTCTGATGTTGAAAGTGTTGTATGCAAGGGGCTATTTATAGGGAGTTCCTGACCTTGGCTTAGAAGAGTTTGAATACCGCTTAGGATAGGAAACGTAGGAGTTTGAGAAGCATGAGAATTCCGCTTTCTTGGCAAAGAAGAAAGGCATCTCGGCTGGTTTGATGCTACTTGGCCAAGTATTTGCGCTCGGTTAAGTGTTTGAATCGGTTTTCGGATAGGATTCCTGTTTGAGATCGAATTCTACCCTTAAACGGAATTGTTTATTATTTTAGGTGGCTGATTTTTGTAGTGTTTGAGCTCGAATCAGCCACGTGAGGTGACACGGCTGACTCACGCGTCTCGAGAAAATATCTTTGACCGGGTTTGACTCGGTCGCTAAAAGACGGTTTTACCCCTGGTGTCGGATTCGACCCAAATTAGTCTTATTTGACTCGAAACGACCCACTGGGCCTGAATTTGAGGTTGGTTTTGTGAGATTTGTACTCCTTAAAAAGCCCAAGCTAAGTATCCATGATTTCAAGCCCATTTCCGAGTACGTTAAAGCATGTTTGCGTCCGATCATCATCGGGTGTTTGTCGGAAACTGCTATAGACACCTGGCGGTCAAAATGTGGGTGTCTACAAATGGTAATTCTTTGAGTCTTAGAGGCTTAGAGCAACTAGGTTTGTCCCCGTGCAAATTGCACGGATGTATTCTTATATTTTTATTATAATATGAAATCAAATATCAACATACGGAGTAAAATTAATATAATGATTGTCAAGGTTAATAGCAACATATTATCTCAAGATAATCTAATGACTCATATTTTTTAAATTACCAAGTGACATTCGTATTTGCCTATCTATGATAGAAATATTATTTATTTAGAAAAAAAAGATAAATTATCAATACCTTGAAATTTTATACATATGGTATTTGGTAGTTTGTAAACATGATGAGTAACATACTATTTTTTTATGCTCCATATATAAATATAGGCTAAATAATCATTACTTAAATTTTTAACATTTCTTTTAATTCTAGATCTTTAATATTTTAGTTTTACATATTTCATGTGAACGAATGTTAGTTCGATGGTTGAATGTCTCATATCTAACCTCGCAATCTATACTCTATTTCTTTGTGCTTTTAAATTACTATAATGAAAACCAATTTATAAACCTCAATTACAAACAAATTTTAAAAATAAAAATTTCTCGTATATTCATAATTTGTATTTTTAGATTTCTATTTCTTGTGCCATAAAAATTGGCATTTAAAGCTATCCGACTTGGAAAAACACAACAAACAACAACTCTTGAGAATTAAGATTGTAAAATATGTTAAATTAAGCAGATCATGCTTACTGGGATACAAATGGGATGTAAGGGACGATGAGGAATAAAGGATCCGATTCAAGAAAAGACATCAATGTCTATTTCCTCCAAACTTAACATGTTACTTATATAAAGGAGGAAATTGGACTACACTCTATTAGCATTCGAATTAGTCAACTATACAAAAAAAATATTTCTATCTGTTTTCTATGAATTTTCCATCTAGGTTAGCCTCGCGCTCACACGTCTCTACCAAATAAAACATACTCCATAACTATTACAAAGTATCAGGTTAGAAAAAATTTACTCCGTATAATACATGATTCGCAAATCTCATAAACTTATAATTTTTTTTTGAAGGTAACGGCAAAACAATCACATGCATATCCGTCCCAAGCCATTTTTCAATATGAAATAAGGCATTTTTCAAAGAAAGAGGAATGCATGTCTATATCACTATAAGATGTACGATGAATATACGGTTACTGCTAAAACACCAACACGAAGATGAATATGCAAGTATCTCATTTCAACACCCGCATCCTACATCCTACAAAATATGATGAATTAAGAATAAAGTTATTGTGAAAGTAATGAAAGTAAGAACAATTAAAATGTGTTTCATATATACAAATACTCATGTAGTCATATACTCCTATCCATTTGAATTTTGTTTCGTACTTGAAACAAATGGGAGAAAATGGAGTATAAATTTCAATCACATGTAGTATTGTAACCCCTCTTGCAATTTCATACTATGGTTATTCCACTTTGACAATTTAAATTTACACTAAATATCTTAACTTTTGTTAGTTTATGCACCAAGGATTATGTCATGAGTTCTTACATAAGTCAAAAAAATAAAGAGATAGATAAAATGAACTACCTTTGATAAGCAAAAAATCACCAAAATATAATTGTTGCTCACCAAACCCGTCCGACTCAGTTTGTAGGATTTGCGCCTGTTGCTCGAACGCCCGAAGACGACACCCTAAACACAAAACCCAAGAAGAATAGAAGGCAGACGACCCACCAAGCATACCTCCAAAACAATGGCAGGACAAAAATGTTCCAAAATTCAGTTTCCACTGGAGCGCAATCATAGTGTTCAATTCCATCTAATGTGATTCTGAGCAGCCATTCGTCAAACACCCTCCTGGCCTCACATAACCTGCATTTTTTTTGCATTCAAACCGACAGTAGTCAATTCAATATGTACACGTACGCAATACAGGAGTAATAAGCTGTAAATTAGATAAATGTAAGTGAATGCTTACTGGAACTCAACTGTAAAATTCTACGTCTGCCAGGCCACCATTTAATTCTACGAAACTCGGCTCTCATTGAAATCTTCCCTCTAAAGTCCAAATGTACCATACCTTACTAAGAACTGACATGAGTACTAATTGACCAAAAACTTCAAATGATCCTTTAACCTTGTATTATAGTTAAATCACACAACAACACCTTGCAATGACCAAAATGCCTCAAGTTAAGACCCCCTAATCTCTAACAACAAAACATCGTTTCTCAACACACGATTATTAATCTGCCGAATTAATCAGAACTCACACCAACAGATGCAAACACGTAGAAAAAGTGCATTATAGACTAAGTATATGAATGGTTACCTTAGAGAGTGGCAGACCTTGGAAGGCCACCTGGGTCACTACGGCCCTGTTCTTTTCGGCTGAAACAGGGCTGAGCTGAGCTGGTCCGATAAGAGCTGAGCTGGTCTGATAGGAGCTGAGATGGACTGATAGAAGCTGAGCTGAACTAAAAGAAGCTGAAACTACTAACTACTTATATAAATTACCTAATAATATTTTAAAAACTGAATATATATATATATATATATATATATATATATATATAACACCAATTAATAATGATGATAATAATAAATTAATAATAGTAATAATAATAATAATAATAATAATAATAATAATAATAATAATAATAATAATAATAATAATAATTGTAGACACCTGCATTTTGACTGCCAGGTGTCTATGGTAGTTTCCCAAAAAACACCCGATGATGATCGGACGCTAACGTGTTTCTATGCGCTCGGATATGAGCTCAAATCGATTAGTTGTTGTCTAAAGAACTTATGGAGTACACATCTCACAAAACTGACCTCAAATCCAGGCCCAGCAGACCGTTCCGAGTCAAACAAGACTAATTTGGGCCAAAACCGACACCGGGAATAAAACCGACTTTTTTACGATTGGGTCAACCCTGGTCAAAGTCGTCTCCGAGACATACAAAAGAGCCATTCACAACATCAAAAGTCCAAGTCAAACACAAACCCATCAAAAACCCAGGTCACGGCCCAAAATAATGGACCCGCGCGACCTAGCTGGGCCACTCGATCGAGTGGGCCCTTATTCAAGCCCGACGGCTGACTCACTAGGCTACTCGACCGAGTCAGCCGCTTACTCGGTCGAGTAACCCTAGTCGGGTGCCTAGGCTTTGCCTATATAAGCACACCCATACACAACCCTAAACACAACTTGGATCATCCTTCAAAAAAACCCTAATTCTACCCTAATCAACTACTCAATACTACACTCAAGCCCTAACCCTAGAACCTAGGAGGCAAACCTAAACCACCACAACTTAGCCTACATACTCGAAACTCCCGTGCAAGCCGTCACTACGAGTCCAGTCCGAGCATAAGAAACATGTAGGTTGAGGGTGTCAAAACCATGTTTCTTCCTTTTTCTTTTTTTTGCTCGCGCCGCGCGTCATTTTGTCATCGTCTTTGTCTCTTTTTATTTATTTTATCCGCATACTAATATCGCTAATATCAATAGTATAATTAGTACCAAAAGACATTAAAATACTCGTTGATTTGTGTCAAGTGCGAAGGATGTCAGGATAAGGAAACCCGAATATACAAGTGTACTGCACACAGCGTTACCGGTCGCTTATCCTGACACCCTAGCATTTGATTATTGAAACGGGTCAATTTCAACAATAATTCGTTTATTTTCGTTTGCGTCGCATATTGCATTGATTTTCTAAAAACCTTCTTCAAAACACATATTTTTAAGGGTCGAAACCCGTTGACCCGGATCCGGCATCACAATCCCTAGGGATTTATTTCGATGTCGGAAAAGCCGAGAGAATCAAGTCTTTCAATTCAAGCGTTGATCTATTAGATTCGATACCAATTTCATAATTGGACGTCGAATCTAACGATCTAGTCACATAAGTTAACTATTGCGATTTTTCGTTGATGCTAAAATAATTGTCAATACAATTCATTAGAATTACGACATTATTAAACGCGGAGGAAATCTACTCATATCGCGATAGTTAATTCAAACGACTTAAAACGATTTTCTCTTATTTTCACTCTAGCATTCCATATCGATTCAATAATCGAATATGGGATACAACGAGTATTCAAGTTCAAAATTGAGTATAAATTCCACAATATTTATGCCCAATTCATCAAATCATCAAAAATCAAAAGCAATTTCGAAATCGATAACAAGATTGCAAACGACATGGTTCGTACAGGTGCCACTCGACCGAGTGCCTATGCCACTCGATCGAGTGACATCACAAAAACCGAAACAAAATGTCTTTACGACCTCCACTCGGTCGAGTCTCACAGTGACTCGGTCGAGTGGCGATGTACTCGGTCGAGTTGGTCAATAACTCGGTCGAGTAGGGTCTATAATACGAGACAGAATGCTCCCATGACAGCCACTCGGTCGAGTTTCATCATAACTCGATCGAGTGGGCCTGTACTCGACCGGGTTCCCTCATAACTCGGTCGAGTGTCGTCAAATAATCTGGACAGAACATTTTTCAGAGGTCCACTCGGTCGAGTCACACAATGACTCGGTCGAGTGGCCCTTTATCACGTCAAACCGTGAGTCCTACACATCACATTCGAGTCTCGTCAATCGTTTTTCGTGACTTAAGTCAACACGTGTCAATCAATCACGTGGTACATCACTTTCTCAAACCATGCATCATCATATTTACATTTTCCCATTTCATCCTATATTATTTGCAAACCGTTACTAACCGTTTGTTTTTCTTGTTGATTTATTGTTTATTTTATCGTACTAAAATGAACCCACATGCTAAAATTCAACTTTGACGTTAGAATTAATTGCATTAAATTGACGTAGAAACCCTTTCAATTTCATTCACATGCTTAGGGAAAATAATCTTTGCATATCATTTTCCCGTTCAACTAACGCGCGTATTCAAAAGTCATTCGATATCCTAGTAGAGGCCGCTAATGTGCGGGCGGGGTTGGGTGTCCTTCGTGGGCTTCCCAACACGTACCCTCACCCCTTACTCAGAACCTCGGTTTCCGGATGCTCGAAACCGTTGGCGCACGAGAGTCATTCAATACACGATAACCGGTAATGACGGTATCGGTATCAAATGCTAAGGGACGAGCACAATAAACTCTAACATCGGAAATGGGCTGTATTTTGTATACGGCCCACTACGACATAGAGTGGGTTCGAACGGGCTCGAACTCCCACAAAGTTCGGTGGCGACTCCACTTCGATTTAAATTTCCATTCGATCCGTTTTCATATGAAGATTCATTCGCCTCCCCAAACCTGCGCGTGGCCGCGTCGAGGTGGACCTATGTCATGTCCACAATTTGGTGACTTCGTTGGGGATTAACTGATGCGTGACTTACCATCGGCATCCTCAGGGTGAGACTCGAATAGAAATCGTTTGACTAGTACAATATGCGTTTTAGTTTTACGGTTCATGCATAACCCATATTTTCCCGGGCCGGTACTGGTGACCGACGTCCCCCTATACCATTGATGTACTCCAATATGGATATGTCAAAAGGTGTCCATAGTCGATTCGAGTGGGTTTCGCGGCATGTTCTAAGCTCAATTCGACTTAGAGAGTCCGTCCCGATCAACGTCTAGAGTATGTACACTAGTATAGACCATCTTAGACCGACCGAGACTTAGTGTAGAGCATACATGGCGTCGTTATAATGCTTGTATGACTACGTGCTATTTGGTTTCCGTGTCATTTTCAAAAACCGTCAACTTTTCAAAAATACATATTTTTCAAGATATTCAATTTCAAAACCCGGGACATATACCGAATTTAGGACTTATGATTTTATTCAAAATAGCCTATTTTCTAGACGGTATGCTGCCCAATTCAAAACTCGAAAACATTTTTGAACTTTCAAAACCCGTGGCCCGATACTCTTTTCAAAATTGGGCCCTCCACCGAGTTTTCTCGGATCTTCAAAAACAATCAATTTTCAAAACTTTCCTCTTCTTAGGACTTCCCGTATTTAGCAGTGTCGGGTCATGTCGTAAGTTGTCAAGGTCTTTAGCGTCGAAACTCTGTCGATCTTACATCACGGGTTTCTTTCCTATCCCAGTCCGCCTTATTAGACTATGGCAAGGCCCACCTACGTAGGACAAACCCCTACAAAGGAGGGCCCGTTTACACAATCGAGTCAAAAGTCTGGGGATGTCTCACGTAAACCTTCCTTCGGACAGGACTAGGCCCACTCGCCGAATCCTAAGGAAGGCCCACACTTCACAAGTCACCCGTCTAGGTGTCTTTTCTCGAGTCATTTCCCTTTGTAGTCTTGTTCGGGATGTACTTGCTATTCCGGGATTCAGGCTAGCTTCTGATTACGCGGTGTTCTTACAGACAGGCCACTCGAAACCAGATATCAACGCAAAATGGACGCATTGAAGGAGGCCCTAGAGAAGATCGAGACTCAACTGACCTCCATCCAGGCTAGTCAAGCAACGTTAGACACCCGTTTGAGTGTCGTAGAAAAGACTGCCCCTGTTGACGGGTCAGGGACCACTGGGCCCATAGCTGAACTTATCAGCGTTGTTCGCAGGCTCGAGGAACAAGTTCACCTATCAACGAACAACTCGATCAACTCCGAAATTGCTCGTTCCTATTCGCCTTTGAATGACGAGCTACCTGCTAACCTCAACCTTATGGGAATTCCTATGTTTGAGGGTACCGAAGACCCGGTCCATCATATCCGGGCTTTCAAAGACTTCATGGCTGTCAAGGGGGTGAAGTCCACCATGTTTACACATTTGTTCCCTTCTGTGGACATGACATAGGTCCACCCCGACGCAGCCACGCGCAGGTTTGGGGAGGCGAATGAATCTCCATATGAGATGGGTCGAATTGAATTTTAAATCGAAGTAGGAGTCGCCACCGAACTTTGTGGGAGTTCGGGCCCGTTCGAACCCACTCTATGTCGTAGTGGGTCATATACAAATATGGCCCATTCCGATGTCAGAGTTTATCGGGTTCGTCCCTTAGCATTTGATACCGATACCGACATTATCGGATATCGTGTATTGAATGACTCTCGTTGCCAATGGATTCGGACATCCGGAAACCATGGTTCTGAGAAAGGGGTGAGGGTACGTGTTGGGAAGTTCACTAAGAACACCCAACCCCGCCCGCCCTTAACGGCCTTTACTAAGATATCGTTCATTTTTGGTGTACACGCGTTAGTTCGATAGTGGAATGATATGCAAACATTATTTTTCCTAAGCATGTGAGAGAAGAAAAATAAATGGGTTGCTAAGTCATTTAATGCATCTTAAACTAATAACGTCAAAGTTATTTTAGCATATGAAATTTGTTTTAGTCTAATAAAACAAAAGAAATAAAATAAACTGCTACAAACACGAGAAAACGAGTTAGTAACGATTGAATAAATCGAATAAAGATGCAAATACGATAATATGTCATGATTTTGAAAAAGGTTTATGACACGTGATGGATTAACACGTGTTGACCGAGGTCGAAAAAGTATTTATCAAAATCTGAAAATACGTCGCGAAAGTCGCTATTTTATGTAAGGAACGAAAAGAATAAAAGACGAGAAAGCGAAGAAAAAAAGGGTCGGCCTTCCAGGCTCTCGCGCGAGTCGCCTGGGAGGCGCGCGACTCGCGCGGGAGTCTGTCCCGCTTTTCTTATTTTTCGAAAATCGTTAATTTTTATAAATCGCGTACAAATATGGATTAATTTATACTCGATTCATATTTTCGATATTCGTCGTATTCGATATTCGACTATGAAATCGATATCAAATAGTTTGAATGATTTTAGAAAAAGTGAAAAAAGTGTTTTGAAAAAGAAAAGAAATTGGACGAAAAGAAGAAAAAAATGTTAATTCTCTCCGCGTTAAAATCGTCATATTTTGTTTAAAAAGATGTAACGATTTTTTTAGCATCAACGAGATTTAATTTAGTTCTTGTTAGATACGATATTCGATTAGAGAATCGATATCGTATTTTAAGAACGTTTTGTTTATTGAAAATATTTTATGGTATCGATATTATGAATAAAAACGACGACGACCCATATTAAAAATGGACACGATGCAAAAAACGAAAAAAAAACGTGAAAAAGGAAGAGGAAAAGAAAGAATCGGGTTTGATTTTACACCCTCAACCTACATGCTTTGTTTTCTCGGAATAAGGCCCGTCGGAAAGTGGCTTAGGCACGGGAGCGTCGAGACGATGTGGATGAGTTTGGGTGTCGGTTTTGGTGCAGGAGAGGAGCCGGGTTGTGGCCGGTTTTTGGGGTGTCGGAGTTGCCGGGTTGTAGTAGCGGTACTTCGATGCTATTTTTTGGATGTATGAATATTATGGGATTAGTTATGTAACGAAGGTGTATGATTATGAATTGTAGATGTGTTATGAATTGTTGGTGTAATTGATTGACCGGAGGGTCCTATTTATAGGCGAGGTGGTTTAGGAGAAGTACCATGCTTGGACAACAAGAAATACCGGTTTAGATAGGAAACGTAAGAGTTCGAAAGGGAACGAGAGTCCCGTTTCTTGGTGAGGAAGCCGAGTATCCCGGCTGTTTTGGGACTGTTTTGCCCGAGTGTTGGAGCTCGGTCGGTAATTTGATTTGGCTTTCGGATAGAATTCCTACTTGAGATCGAATTCTATCCTTGAATGGATTTATTTAATATTTTCGAGGCTAATTTTTTCTAGTATTTGAGTCCAAACCGGACGTGTGGTGTCACGGCTAGTCCGTGTGTCTCGGGAAAAAGTATCTTTGACCGGGTTTGACCCGGTCGCTAAAAGACGGTTTTGCCCCTGGTGCCGGATTCGACCCAAATTAGTCTTATTTGACTCGAAACGACCTTCTGGGCCTGGATTTGAGGTTGGTTTTAAAAGATTTGTACTCCGTAATAAGCCTAAAGCAAATGCCCATGATTTCGAGCCCATATCCGAGTCCATCAAAGCACGTTTGCGTCCGATCATCATTGGGTGTTTGGCGGGAACTATTATAGACACCTGGCGGTCAAAATGTGGGTGTCTACAGAGCCCCCACTCTGACTAAGGCTTGGACAAGGCAAAAGTCAGAGTAGCTACCAGGTCAATCAAGGATTAAAACCTGGCAGACTTCCGATCGGGTCGTTTATAGTCCATTAGACTTGCGTGAAGGGCTCGCCAGCCATAAGATTGAAATCAAACCTGGGTTGATGTCAATAATGTCGCGGGAGCTTGCCTTGGAAGCTATGGGTGTATCTGTTTATAGATACATCCCGTCTTGGAATTACGCGGGAGCTAGCCTTGGAAGCTATGGGTGTATCTGTTTACAGAGACATCCTGTCTTGGAATTACGCGGGAGTTTGCCTTGGAAGCTATGGGTGTATCTGTTTACAGATACATCCCATCTTGGAATTACGCGGGAGCTTGCCTTGGAAGCTGTGGGTGTATCTGTTTACAGATACACCCCAAAAAAAAGGTCGCTTGAGTTTCTCCACTGGGGAATTTTTGAGAATTCTTCGGGAGTCTTGGGTGTACCTGTCTGTTGATAACAATTTGCATGTAATATCTAGGCGAAACACCGACTCACGCTGGGGAAGAAATGATTTTTGATTGATTTTTGGAAAGAAAATGTTGAAGAATTTTTTTTGAAAGTTTTTGGAAATAAGAATGCTTGGGATGACTTGATTCCTGATCAAATTCTGACACGAATTCCTAAAATCCTCTGGTTAGGCCTGTATGCCTAGATGAAGTAGGATAAAAATTCCTATTCTCGTGGTGACTAGGAAAGGGATTTTCTCAAATGGCTAAGTTTTGCAAATTTTAAAATGATAATTTGAAGAGAGAGATATACCGACAGACTCGACTCTGGACGCGAGAGGACGAGTTGACAGACACGACTTTGACTCTCTAAGGGTTAGACCGTGACTCGGTAGGGGGTGGGGCACCTAAGATGACAAGACTCTTAAGTTGCGTTATCCCGTAGCCTAGGCGAGTGGCAACACGGTCGAAGTCGAAATGAGAACGATCTGTTATAGGGGAATTGCAGTAGTCTGTAATGAGACTGTTTTAGCTGTAACAATGCAGTAGTCTGGTGCTCTTTTGGATTTTTTTGTTTTGGGGTATACTTCCAAGGTAGGTGTTGCTTCGAATTCTGACAGATTCTCGTCTTCGACGGAGCCGAGTACTAGGACACACTGTAGAAAGGAGGCTAGTATTTGAAAGTCTTTGGATTATGTGAGTGGAAGGAGAACTTCTGCATAAGAGAAGCCCCCGGGACGACAAAGCTGGCTGTTGAGAACATGACAGTGTCGTGTCAGGAATGATGGTGCTTTTTTTTGAATGTGTGTCAATGTGGGTGGTTGTGCCTCTGTTGAAAGGCTGCCTACGTATTCACGTGTAGCGAAATCAAACCATGCCGTAGTTCAGTGGATTGAAAGATATATAATGGTGCCTAGTTTACTAGGGCTTTGTGTGTAACTAGCCATAGTGATGGTATAGGCTAGGTGCATTCCCAATGATTCCTTGATCAAAGGGCTAGAATAGTTAGGATGTTGATCTTGTGACTGTGAGCGTTCTCCGGGGTAGCCCCCAGAGGTGGTGTGAACTTATTTGGGCATGTTCTATGCCGACTGCAAGTTGAGTTCCCGTGTTTGGGGCTGGTAACTGGTTTGGATGAGAAGAATTGGGATGGGATTTTAACGAGTTCTGCTCTCGGGGATTTTGACGAGTTCTGCTCTCGGGGATTTGATGAGTTTTGCTCTCGGGGATTTTAACGAGTTTTGCTCTCGGGGATTTGATGAGTTTTGCTCTCGGGGATTTTAACGAGTTTTGCTCTCGGGGATTTGATGAGTTTTGCCCTCGGGGATTTTAACGAGTTTTGCTCTCAGGGATTTGAACGAGTTTTGCTCTCGGGGATTTTAACGAGTTTTGCTCTCGGGGATTTTAACGAGTTTTGCTCTCGGATTTGCATATGGTGATTGTGAATTCTGTTATGTAAAGGGGAAGTCGAGTAGAATGGCTCGAACTTCGATTGGGCAGGTTTGATAATGCGGGATCTGATTTCCATGTCTGGCCCTAATGGTTAGGGTATCCTATGGAGCTTGAATCCTCAAAATTCTAGGCTGTCTCTTAGCCTAGGTCTCGAGAAGGTCTTGAGGGTTGTAATGTGGGAAGGCTAAGTGTGGTGCTAGCTGACCAGCTTGATTGTTTCTCCCCTATTGATGGTATGAGTATTGATAATTGAGCGTACTTGGCCAAGGGGTTTTTCATTTGAGTTGATCGGTAACCACGGTCATGGGCATTTGAATTTTTTCTTTTTTTTGATGATAGCCTGCTTTTTTGTTTTGGCCTTTTGCTTTTTCCCTGGACTTTTTTTCTTGGACTCTTGATTTTTTCGTCCAGTTTTTTTTTGTCATGGCCAGATCTTTTGTTTTGGCCGTTTGTTTTTTTTTTGGTCAGACTAACACCTAGGGTAGGGATTGGTCTGTCTTATTGGATGAGTGTTTATTGTGGGAAATGGGCTTGCCTCCCGTCTTGAACCCAAACTAGGAGACTACCTGGATTTGTCATATGATTCGATACCGCTTTTGCTAAGGGTAGTTATGTGGCTTTTCTATACCAGACATGGAACAAGTAAGAGGAAAACACGGGCTCGGTTTCCTGCAGTCATTATGGATGCGCCTATAATAGTCACGTGCATGTGCTCACAGTGTATGATGTTGTTCATCATGTTCTCGGAAACACATAAGGAAAGTATATATGAGAAATAGAAAAGCTGATTTTATTGAAATGTGAAAAGAGGACATAATACAGTTGATTCTGACTCTGATTTTAAAATTGAAAGGAGTAGAATATCCTAGACTTGGACTCAGACTCAGACTTAAACCAAACCTAGACTCTTGAATGAGGTTGTCAGTAGTCTTCGGCTTCTAAGGACTCAAGTGGATGTCTAGTATGGCCTTCGGTAGAAGCTTCACCCAGATCTTCATTATGTCGAAGATCATCTTCGACCCTAGTGCCCATTCCAGTTAAAGTGGCGAAGTTGGGTTTGATAGCATACCGGAGATGGACCCGGTAGGAAGGGAGGAGGTTCTTGACAAAGGCCTCAACTAAAGTTTTTTCATTGGGCTTCTCCACCAGCTTCACGCTTTCGGCCCTCCAGCGTTGGAGGTATTTGGTGAAGCCTTCTTTAGGCTCCTGGGCCATGACTTCTAGGGCCCGCATAGTAGTCTGAAGTTCAGTATTATCAGAATAGTTTTTAGCGAACTCGGTAGCCACATCTTCCCAAGTTGGGAATCTTTTTGCATTAAGCCTATAGAACCAGGCTTTTGGATATTTCCCGAGGGATGCGCCGAACAAATTGATGAACATGTCGGCTTTGACCCCCTTGACTGCCATGAATTGTTTGAAAGCTCGGAGGTGTAATAATGGATCCTCCGTCCCTTCGAATATGGGTAACCCTTCTAAGTTGAGATCCTTTGGTAGTTTCTCACTAATGAGTGTATATTCTCGGGCATTTTCCATGTGGATAGTGTTGTTCATTGATAAGTGGACCTGTTCTTCCAGTTTTCGGACGGCGCTGACCAGTTCAGCTATGGGCCCAGCGGTTTCATTCATGACCTTAAGAGTCCTTTGCTCCATGGCGCTCAAACGGGTAGCAATGGCGGTTTGGTCGGTCCTGATGGCTGTCAGTTGGGCCTCCATCTTAGCCAGTGAGGCGGTCAGCTCGTCTATGGCTTGTTGTGTCATGGTTCGGGTGAAGGGCGGCTTGTCTGTAAGAATACCGCGTAATCAGGAAAGTTGCTTCGGAACTCGACTACACCAAGGCATAGGAAATAGCGCGGGAGGAGAGACGACTCCAGTTCGACCCGGGTTAGACTCTCCTAAGATAAATGTGTAGGGTATGATTCTCGGAGTGACTGTGATTAACCGCTCCATCGGAGAATAGCCCCCAAGTGAGACTAAGGACTCAGATAGGACTCAGATGGTGTGACATCTAAGTGACCCGAAAGTGGGGTACGTGAGACAACACGTGCAAGACATGACCCTTAGAGCAACCGTGACTTATCCGCCTGCTGAAGGGTAGCCCCCGAGTGAGGAAAAGCCTGAAAAGGAAATGACTCGGAAAAGACACCTAGATGGGTGACTTGTGAAAGATGGGCCTCCCTTAGGATTCGGCTATGTGGGCCGAGTTCTGTTCGTAAGAAGGTCCACATGAGATATTCCCTAGACTTTGGACTCGAAAGTGTAAATGGGCCTGCCTTTGTAGGAGTACGTCCTACGTAGGTGGGCCGTGCCCTGACAAGTAAGGCAGACTGGGATAGGGAGGAAACCCGTGATGTAGGATCGACCGAGTTTCGACGCTATAGACTCTTACAACCTATGACAAGACCCGACACTGCTAAATACGGGAAGTCCTAAGAAGAAGAGGGCTTTGAAAAGGGGATTTGGATTTGAAAACCGAACAAAGTCGGATAGGATGGCCCGATTTTTTTTTGAAAATCGAAAAAACGTTACCGGGCCAAGATTTCGGATTTTTGAAACGGTTTGGACAGTATACCGGCTAAAAATAGGCTATTTTGAGTCAAAATCATAAGTCCTAAATTCGGTAGCTTTCCGGGTTTTGAAAAAGTGAATAGGTTTTGAAAAGATGCAAATTTTTGAAAATGATGGTTTTTGAAAAGACCAAAGAAGATCAAGTAGCATGTAGTCACGGAAACAGTATAATGACACCATGTATGCTCTTAGTCTAAGTCTCGGTCGGTCGAATAGGGTCTATACCAACGACGATAGCTTTCTCGCAAATCAGGACGGTCTTCCTAAGCCGAGTTGGTCTTAGAACCTGCCGTAAAACCCATGCGAGTTCTGCCATCGAAGTCTTTAGTGCACCCATTTAGGAATGCACCGCGGTATAGTGGGACGTCGGTCACAAGTAACCGGCCCGGGCAAGAATTGGGTTATGCATGAACCATTGAACGAAAACGTGTACATTACTATTCGAACGATTTCTTTCTGAGTCTCACCTTGAGGATGCCGATGGTAAGTGACTCATCAGTTGATCCCCAGCGGAGTCGCCAAATTGTGGACATGACATAGGTCCACCCCAACGCGGCCACGCGCGGGTTTCGGGAGGCGAATGAATCTCTATATGAGATGGGTCGAATTGAATTTTAAATTGAAGTAGAAGTCGCCACCGAACTTTGTGGGAGTTCGGGCCCGTTCGAACCCACTCTATGTCGTAGTGGGTCATATACAAATATGGCCCATTTCCGATATCAGAGTTTATCGGGTTCGTCCCTTAGCATTTGATACCGATACCGACATTATCGGATATCGTGTATTGAATGACTCTCGTTGCCAATGGATTCGAACATCCGGAAACCATGGTTCTGAGTAAGGGGTGAGGGTACGTGTTGGGAACTTCACTAAGAACACCCAACCCCGCCCGCACTTAGCGGCCTTTAATAAGATATCGTTCATTTTTGGTGTACACGCGTTAGTTCGATAGTGGAATGATATGCAAACATTATTTTCCCTAAGCATGTGAGAGAAGAAAAATAAATGGGTTGCTAAGTCGTTTAATGCATCTTAAAATAATAACGTCAAAGTTATTTAAGCATATGAAATTCGTTTTAGTCTAATAAAACAAAAGAAATAAAATAAACTGCTACAAACACGAGAAAACGAGTTAGTAACGATTGAATAAATCGAATAAAGATGCAAATACGATAATATGTCATGATTTTGAAAAAGGTTTATGACACGTGATGGATTAACACGTGTTGACCGAGGTCGAAAAAGTATTTATCGAAATCTGAAAATACGTCGCGAAAGTCGCTATTTTATGTAAGGAACGAAAGGAATAAAAGACGAGAAAGCGAAGAAAAAAAAGGTCGGCCTTCCAGGCTCTCACACGAGTCGCCTGGGAGGCGCGCGACTCGCGTGGGAGTCTGTCCCGCTTTTCTTATTTTTCGAAAATCGTTAATTTTTATAAATCGCGTACAAATATGGATTAATTTATACTCGATTCATATTTTCGATATTCGTCGTATTCGATATTCGACTATGAAATCGATATCAAATAGTTTGAATGATTTTAGAAAAAGTGAAAAAAGTGTTTTGAAAAAGAAAAGAAATTGGACGAAAAGAAGAAAAAAAATGTTAATTCTCTCCGCGTTAAAATCGTCATATTTTGTTTAAAAAGATGTAACGATTTTTTTAGCATCAACGAGATTTAATTTAGTTCTTGTTAGATACGATATTCGATTAGAGAATCGATATCGTATTATAAGAACGTTTTGTTTATTGAAAATATTTTATGGTATCGATATTATGAGTAAAAACAACGACGACCCATATTAAAAACGGACACGATGCAAAAAACGAAAAAAAACGTGAAAAAGGAAGAGGAAAAGAAAGAATCGGGTTTGATTTTACACCCTCAACCTACATGCTTTGTTTTCTCGGAATAAGGCCCGTCGGAAAGTGGCTTAGGCACGGGAGTGTCGAGACGATGTGGATGAGTTTGGGTGTCGGTTTTGGTGCAGGAGAGGAGCCGGGTTGTGGCCGGTTTTTGGGGTGTCGGAGTTGCCGGGTTGTAGTAGCGGTACTTCGATGCTATTTTTTGGATGTATGAACATTATGGGATTAGTTATGTAACGAAGGTGTATGATTATGAATTGTAGATGTGTTATGAATTGTTGGTGTAATTGATTAACCGGAGGGTCCTATTTATAGGCGAGGTGGTTTAGGAGAAGTACCATGCTTGGACAACAAGAAATACCGGTTTAGATAGGAAACGTAAGAGTTCGAAAGGGAACGAGAGTCCCGTTTCTTGGTGAGGAAGCCGAGTATCTCGGCTGTTTTGGGACTGTTTTGGCCGAGTGTTGGAGCTCGGTCGGTAATTTGATTTGGCTTTCGGATAGAATTCCTACTTGAGATCGAATTCTATCCTTGAATGGATTTATTTAATATTTTCGAGGCTAATTTTTTCTAGTATTTGAGTCCAAACCGGACGTGTGGTGTCACGGCTGGTCCGTGTGTCCCGGCCGGTCGCTAAAAGACGGTTTTGCCCCTGGTGCCGGATTCGACCCAAATTAGTCTTATTTGACTCGAAACGACCTTCTGGGCCTGGATTTGAGGTTGGTTTTATAAGATTTGTACTCCGTAATAAGCCTAAAGAAAATGCCCATGATTTCGAGCCCATATCCGAGTCCATCAAAGCACGTTTGCTTCCGATCATCATTGGGTGTTTGGCGGGAACTATTATAGACACCTGGCGGTCAAAATGTGGGTGTCTACTTTTACATTCATGATATGATTAGTATTCTGAAATGGACGTGAAACAAGTAACCAAAACAGAAGGTAAAGATAGTTTGAGGATGAATAAACCGTAACCAAAGGATAGTATGCTAGGTGAAGTAGACCTATACTTCAACAAAGCGGTTGCTAGAGCAAACACTCGATTGAAATAGCGAGTTTAGAGTTTGTAACGCGACTCACTCTAGACTTTGTCTTGTAAACTACAAAGACAAAACAAGAACTTGGACTAATGATGTGAGTTAATATGAACTTTGAAACAAGAATGTAAAGATGGATTAGTATTCTGAAATGGACGTGAAACAAGTAACCAAAACAGAAGGTAAAGATAGTTTGAGGATGAATAAACCGTAACCAAAGGATAGTATGCTAGGTGAAATAGACCTATACTTCAACAAAGCGCTTTGCTAGATCAAACACTCGATTGAAATAGCGAGTTTAGAGCTTGTAACGCGACTCACTCTAGACCTTGTCTTGTAAACTACAAAGACGAAACAAAAGGAAGCTCAAAGCTTAACTTTTACTTGGGTTTTAATTTGCAAATTGGATGGTCTATTCTTTCAAAATGGCCGGCTATTTATAGCCTACAAGAGCCCTTAAACCGGTTGGTTTAGGGTGACAAAAACAAAGCTAAGACTATTGTGAACTAGGAGCTAATTACAAAGTTGGAGCTAATAACAAAGAGGTGTGAACTTGGAGCTAATAACTATGCTAAGTGAAGAGTAATCAGCCGTGGTCTTCTTATGTGAACAAGGAGATGAAAACAAGGCTTGAGTGGGAGTAATGAGGCGCGGCAAGGTGTGAACATGGAGCCAAAAACAAGGCTAACAAGAGAGCCTTTGGACCGTGTACACCAAGAGAACACAACCAGCTCCAAGACCTTCTTAACTTCAGTCCATTACTCATGCTTGAATGATTGTGACCCTAAGTTAATGTCTTCACTTTACCTTGATTAGTTGCTCCTTTATTCAGCTCAAATTCGAGCTAACTCCATTATTGAAGATGACTTCTTATTATTGCTAAACTAGCTGGCCTAAGCTTAAGTGCGAACTAGTATTCTTTAGTTGAACTCTTTGGAGCTTCCTCACTTGGACTAATGGCTTCTTGATTCGGATCATCTCCTCCCCCTTGACAAGGAATTGTCCTCAATTCTGAAATGTTATCTTTATCAAGGTATAGAAGAAGTTCTTCTTTTAGGAAGGTGGTTTGAACTCCATACCCATCCGACAACTTCAACTTGTAAGTTTCGTGATTACCCTTGTGTGGAACTACTGGTTGTGACTTCCATTTGCCTTTTCCTTGGTTTGGGAACTCCTTCATACTTACGTTAGCCAAAGACAAGTTATCTCTTATGAAGAGACTTGCACTTCTGTTATTGTTGTACTCTCCATTGTAGGCCGTCCTCATTATGTATCTTGGATTAGGATGCCTTGGAGTGCAAAGGAGGTTTCCTTTAGAAGGAAGGTTCACCTGCAAAATAAGCTCATCAAAAGTACTAAAAGAGTTAGTCCTGTGTTTGGTCAGTACTTCAGTTCCCACGGAGTAGTAGTCCTTCCAATTCTCCGTTCCAATTCTGGTTGTATGCGTGTTGTTACAAGACAACGTGTAAACCATGTCTTTGCCATTACCTTCTACATACCTTAAGATCTCAGGATCTTTCCTAGGCATCATATAGGAGGGCGTTCCATTAGAGATAACAACACCTTGTTCCTTTTGCCACTCTTCAAATGGCGTCCCTTCACTGCCATTCTTAATCTTAATTGGTTCTTTTTTGGTGGCACCAGACTCTCCTTCGTCTAGAGTATGTCCTTCTACAATTTTACTAGCAAACATTGAGAGGCTGGGTTTTCCGACTCTATTTGCTAACATGCTACACACGCTTTGAGGTGCCATGGGTTTGAGTATAATTTTCTTCCCTTTATCATTCAATTCATACTCATTCCTCCTCCCATGGTGAACTACGTCCCTATCAAACTGCCAAGGACGGCCTAATAGTATGTGACAAGCATCCATAGGAATTACATCACACAAAACCTCATCAACGTAGGAACCCATGGTTAATCCAACCCTCACTTGCTTAGTGACCTTTACCTTGTTCCCGTTGTTTAACCAATGTAAAGCATAAGGGTTAGGGTGATTGGTAGTAGCTAGACCTAGTTTGTCCACCATTTCAGTTGAGGCAACGTTGGTACAACTACCTCCATCGATGATTAGACTACACCATTTATCTTTAACTTGACACTTAGTATGAAACAGTTGGTCTCTTTGTTCAGTGTCTTGTTGAATTGGGTTAGCATGTAGAGTACGAAGGACTAGAAGTGTGTCATAAGCCGGGGGTTCATAAGCCTCAATATCTTCTTCCTCTTCTTCCTCTCCCTCATTGACATTAAAAACAGCCCCTATACGTTGTTCCTCCTCCCATAACTCATCCCTAACTGTGATTACTTCCCTTAAGGTCACAACTCTTTTGTTAGGACAAGCGTTTTTGAAGTGACCAAACCCTTGACATTTGAAACAACGTACCTTAGATAGACTAGTTTCAGTGGCTGTTTTGGGGGTAGACTGAGGTGGGGGTGCTGGGTTAGTCTTAACAATAAGGGGTTGATTAGAACTAGTAGGATTGACTCTATTGCTATCATCCATCCGAGACCAAGTTTGACTCTTACTAGACTCACCCTCATGTCTTCCCTTCCCTTGCGCCTCAATTTTTAGACACAACCCACACAATGTATCAAAATCAGAATAAGGACACAAATCAACTGTATTGGCTATACTACGGTTTAATCCACGTAAGAATCTAGCCATTTTTATTTCTTCATTTTCCTCTACTTCTCCCATTAAAACCAAGTTCTCAAACTCGTCTATGTATTCACTAACACTCATTTTACCTTGCACAAGGTTAGCAATCTTTTTGTATAAGGATAACTTGTGCGTAGTTGGGACATACCTCTTACGTAGTTTACGTTCTAAGGACTCCCAAGAAGTAATCTTACCCTTCCCACTTCTGGTGCGTTGTACCTTAAGCCCTTCATACCAAAGGGAAGCCCCTTTGCTTAGCTTTAGGATGGCGTATTTGCACCTCTCTTCGTCCTCCAAATCCTTGAAGTCAAAGAGCTTCTCTATGTTTCTTTCCCACTCCAAGTAAGCTTCAGGATCAGTACCACCATTAAACTCAGGGAGTTCATTTACCTTGATCCTATCCACCAGTTCCCTCCTTGGTTGGAAGCGAGAATTCTTGGGCTGGAAGTTCTCCAATGCCTTCTTTAGTTGTTCCAGGAAGGTAGGATCTTCAAAGTTCAACACTCCTGCCATGCTTACGTCTAAATGGATGACCAAAGCTCTGATACCACTAATGATGTGAGTTAATATGAACTTTGAAACAAGAATGTAAAGATGGATTAGTATTCTGAAATGGACGTGAAACAAGTAACCAAAACAGAAGGTAAAGATAGTTTGAGGATGAATAAACCGTAACCAAAGGATAGTATGCTAGGTGAAGTAGACCTATACTTCAACAAAGCGCTTTGCTAGATCAAACACTCGATTGAAATAGCGAGTTTAGAGCTTGTAACGCGACTCACTCTAGACCTTGTCTTGTAAACTACAAAGACGAAACAAAAGGAAGCTCAAAGCTTAACTTTTACTTGGGTTTTAATTTGCAAATTGGATGGTCTATTCCTTCAAAATGGCCGGCTATTTATAGCCTACAAGAGCCCTTAAACCGGTTGGTTTAGGGTGACAAAAACAAAGCTAAGACTATTGTGAACTAGGAGCTAATTACAAAGTTGGAGCTAATAACAAAGAGGTGTGAACTTGGAGCTAATAACTATGCTAAGTGAAGAGTAATCAGCCGTGGTCTTCTTATGTGAACAAGGAGATGAAAACAAGGCTTGAGTGGGAGTAATGAGGCGCGGCAAGGTGTGAACATGGAGCCAAAAACAAGGCTAACAAGAGAGCCTTTGGACCGTGTACACCAAGAGAACACAACCAGCTCCAAGACCTTCTTAACTTCAGTCCATTACTCATGCTTGAATGATTGTGACCCTAAGTTAATGTCTTCACTTTACCTTGATTAGTTGCTCCTTTATTCAGCTCAAATTCGAGCTAACTCCATTATTGAAGATGACTTCTTATTATTGCTAAACTAGCTGGCCTAAGCTTAAGTGCGAACTAGTATTCTTTAGTTGAACTCTTTGGAGCTTCCTCACTTGGACTAATGGCTTCTTGATTCGGATCATCTCCTCCCCCTTGACAAGGAATTGTCCTCAATTCTGAAATGTTATCTTTATCAAGGTATAGAAGAAGTTCTTCTTTTAGGAAGGTGGTTTGAACTCCATACCCATCCGGCAACTTCAACTTGTAAGTTTCGTGATTACCCTTGTGTGGAACTACTGGTTGTGACTTCCATTTGCCTTTTCCTTGGTTTGGGAACTCCTTCATACTTACGTTAGCCAAAGACAAGTTATCTCTTATGAAGAGACTTGCACTTCTGTTATTGTTGTACTCTCCATTGTAGGCCGTCCTCATTATGTATCTTGGATTAGGATGCCTTGGAGTGCAAAGGAGGTTTCCTTTAGAAGGAAGGTTCACCTGCAAAATAAGCTCATCAAAGCTAACAAAAGGAAGTGTACGTAATACTAGGACATTACCAAACGTTGGGAGCTCATAGTTCTTTCCTTCTCCTCTTTCTCCCAAGTAGAGTTCAGGACCAGGTGCGCCATTGGACTTAGAGAGACTAACGATGCTTGAGTCTTCAAAGCTCACAACTCCTGCCATGCTTACGTCTAGATGGATGACCAAAGCTCTGATACCACTAATGATGTGAGTTGAAATGAACTTTGAAACAAGAATGAGAGATATGATTAGTATTCTGAAATGGACGTGAAACAAGTAACCAAAACAGAAGGTAAAGATAGTTTGAGGATGAATAAACCGTAACCAAAGGATAGTATGCTAGGTGAAGTAGACCTATACTTCAACAAAGCGGTTGCTAGATCAAACACTCAATTGAAATAGCGAGTTTAGAGTTTGTAACGCGACTCACTCTAGACTTTGTCTTGTAAACTACAAAGACGAAACAAAAGGAAGCTCAAAGCTTAACTTTTACTTGGGTTTTAATTTGCAAATTGGATGGTGTTTATTCCTTCAAATGGGTGGCTATATATAGCCTACAAGACCCTTAAAACCGGCTGGTCAAGGGTGACAATAACAAAGTACAATGGTGACAAAAACAAAGCTTAAGCCTAATGTGAACTAGGAGCTAAGAACAAAGCTAGGAGCTAATAACAAAGCTAAGAGAGCATTAAGGTGTGGCTGGTGTGAACATGGAGCTAATAACAAAGCTTCATTTGGACGTGCACACCAAGTGAACACAACCAGCTTCAAACGTCCTCTTTAACCCCGGTGCTTTCCCATGCACAACTGACTTGTTCGGACCATAACTTTGTCAATACTTGTTCAATGAGCCTTCATGAATAGTCATTGGAAAGATAAGCTCGAAATTTATCTCCTCCATTTTGAATGACTACGAAAATCCAAGTATAACTCGAGATATGGACTGATCAAAACAATGCTGCAAAATGAACTCGTATCAGAAATTCCCATGCTTGAATGGGTGTGAACCTAAGTTAATGCCTTCATATATCCTTGACTATTTGCTCCTTTATTCCGCTCAAACTCGAGCTAGCTCCATAATTGAAGACGACTCTTTATTAGTGCTAATGTAGCTGGACTATAGTTAAGTAGGAGCTGGTATTACTTCGTTGAGCTCTTTAGTACTTCCTTACTAGGATTAGTAGCTTCTTGATTCGGATCATCTCCTCCC
This sequence comes from Agrostemma githago, assembly GCA_958450325.1. NCBI lineage: Eukaryota > Viridiplantae > Streptophyta > Magnoliopsida > Caryophyllales > Caryophyllaceae > Agrostemma > Agrostemma githago. The sequence goes on from OY288248.1 coordinate 18,391,935, forward strand.
CCTTTAGAAGGAATTGTCCTCAATTCTAAACAGCCATCTTCATTAAGATAAAGAGCAAAATCTCCCACTTTGGACGTGGTATGAACTTCATAACTATCCGGCAACTTCATCTTGCAAGTATTGTTGTATACCTTGTATGGAACTTCTGTTTGTGGCTTCCACTTGGTCTTCCTTTTGCTTGAAAACCTCTCCTTTCTCAAGTTAACCAAAACCAAGTCATCCTCTTGGAAAAGTCTCGGTTTTCTGTTTTTGTTGGACCTTCTTTTGTAGGCTTCTTTGATCCTTTCCCGAATCACTTCTCTAACGTACAAGTCAGGCCCTTTGCTAGCTTCATCTGTTGGGTAACAAACACCGAAATGAGTCATTTCGAAAAATGGTAAGTACTCCCTTGTTCTGAAAGGACTCCTTGAGAACGGCTTTGTTAAGCATTTGCTCCCAATGTTCTGATCAATCCCTTGTATCTTTAGCAAAAAGAAGTGTTCTTTTATCACCTCTAAGGTCTTGGTCATGTCAAAAGTTTCAGTTGGTCTTTCTCCATGAGTTTCTCTAGTTATACACTCTGAAATAGGATGCCTTGGGACACAACGATGGTTTCTTGTTAAAGGAAGATCTACCTGCAAAACAAACTCAACAAAAGTACCAAGAACACCAGCCTTGCACTCGGTGAGTACATCAGCATCCATGGAGTCCTTCAAGGTCTCAAATCCAAGCGTGCTTGCATCTAAAGTGGATGATTGTGTGTAGTGACAAGATAGAGCATTAGCCACGACTTTGTTCTTAACACCTTCATGCCTTAAGACTTCATGATCTTCCCTAGGTGTCAAACCAGCTGGTAATTCATTAGGAATGACTAAACCCAGTTCCTTTGGCAACTCCTCTAATGGTTTTCCTCCAAGTCTACTCTCAACTTCTACGGGTTTTTCCTTAGCCATCATGACAAATACACGTTCCCCTTCTTGTATAGCTTGCTCTACTTCATTTTCACTAGCAAAGATGGTGAGGTTAGGTTTCTTGTTCTTGCTGGAGGTCATAGCTCTAACAGCTTGGGGAGTCATGGGTTTTAGAACGATTTTCTTTCCCTTATCCCTCAACTCATATTCATTCTTTCTACCATGATGGACTACGTCCCTATCAAACTGCCAAGGTCGCCCCAAAAGTATATGACAAGCATCCATAGGGATAACATCACAAAGAATTTCATCGACATAAGACCCCATAGTTAAACCCACCCTTACTTGTTTTGTGACCTTGATTTTGTTTTCATTATCTAACCAATGTAAAGCATACGGTTTAGGGTGATTAGTAGTGGTTAGACCTAACTTAGATACCATTTCAGTAGAGGCCACATTCGTACAACTACCTCCATCAATAATCAAACTACACCACTTGGTATTAACTAGGCATTTTGTGTGAAAGAGTTGGTCTCTTTGTTCGGTGTTTTGTGGGATAGGATTAGCATGAAGTGTACGTAATACTAGGACATTACCAAACGTTGGGAGCTCATAGTTCTTTCCTTCTTCTCCTCTTTCTCCCAAGTAGACTTCAGGACCAGGTGCGCCATTGGACTTAGAGAGACTAACGATGATTGAGTCTTCAAAGCTCACAACTCCTGCCATGCTTACGTCTAGATGGATGACCAAAGCTCTGATACCACTAATGATGTGAGTTGAAATGAACTTTGAAACAAGAATGAGAGATATGATTAGTATTCTGAAATGGACGTGAAACAAGTAACCAAAACAGAAGGTAAAGATAGTTTGAGGATGAATAAACCGTAACCAAAGGATAGTATGCTAGGTGAAGTAGACCTATACTTCAACAAAGCGGTTGCTAGATCAAACACTCGATTGAAATAGCGAGTTTAGAGTTTGTAACGCGACTCACTCTAGACTTTGTCTTGTAAACTACAAAGACGAAACAAAAGGAAGCTCAAAGCTTAACTTTTACTTGGGTTTTAATTTGCAAATTGGATGGTGTTTATTCCTTCAAATGGGTGGCTATATATAGCCTACAAGACCCTTAAAACCGGCTGGTCAAGGGTGACAATAACAAAGTACATTGGTGACAAAAACAAAGCTTAAGCCTAATGTGAACTAGGAGCTAAGAACAAAGCTAGGAGCTAATAACAAAGCTAAGAGAGCATTAAGGTGTGGCTGGTGTGAACATGGAGCTAATAACAAAGCTTCATTTGGACGTGCACACCAAGTGAACACAACCAGCTTCAAACGTCCTCTTTAACCCCGGTGCTTTCCCATGCACAACTGACTTTTTCGGACCATAACTTTGTCAATACTTGTTCAATGAGCCTTCATGAATAGTCATTGGAAAGATAAGCTCGAAATCTATCTCCTCCATTTTGAATGACTACGAAAATCCAAGTATAACTCGAGATATGGACTGATCAAAACAATGCTGCAAAATGAACTCGTATCAGAAATTCCCATGCTTGAATGGGTGTGAACCTAAGTTAATGCCTTCATATATCCTTGACTATTTGCTCCTTTATTCCGCTCAAACTCGAGCTAGCTCCATAATTGAAGACGACTCTTTATTAGTGCTAATGTAGCTGGACTATAGTTAAGTAGGAGCTGGTATTACTTCGTTGAGCTCTTTAGTACTTCCTTACTAGGATTAGTAGCTTCTTGATTCGGATCATCGATGATCCGAATCAAGAAGCCATTAGTCCAAGTGAGGAAGCTCCAAAGAGTTCAACTAAAGAATACTAGTTCGCACTTAAGCTTAGGCCAGCTAGTTTAGCAATAATAAGAAGTCATCTTCAATAATGAAGTTAGCTCGAATTTGAGCTGAATAAAGGAACAACTAATCAAGGTAAAGTGAAGACATTAACTTAGGGTCACAATCATTCAAGCATGAGTAATGGACTGAAGTTAAGAAGGTCTTGGAGCTGGTTGTGTTCTCTTGGTGTACACGGTCCAAAGGCTCTCTTGTTAGCCTTGTTTTTGGCTCCATGTTCACACCTTGCCGCGCCTCATTACTCCCACTCAAGCCTTGTTTTCATCTCCTTGTTCACATAAGAAGACCACGGCTGATTACTCTTCACTTAGCATAGTTATTAGCTCCAAGTTCACACCTCTTTGTTATTAGCTCCAACTTTGTAATTAGCTCCTAGTTCACAATAGTCTTAGCTTTGTTTTTGTCACCCTAAACCAACCGGTTTAAGGGCTCTTGTAGGCTATAAATAGCCGGCCATTTTGAAGGAATAGACCATCCAATTTGCAAATTAAAACCCAAGTAAAAGTTAAGCTTTGAGCTTCCTTTTGTTTCGTCTTTGTAGTTTACAAGACAAGGTCTAGAGTGAGTCGCGTTACAAGCTCTAAACTCGCTATTTCAATCGAGTGTTTGATCTAGCAAAGCGCTTTGTTGAAGTATAGGTCTACTTCACCTAGCATACTATCCTTTGGTTACGGTTTATTCATCCTCAAACTATCTTTACCTTCTGTTTTGGTTACTTGTTTCACGTCCATTTCAGAATACTAATCCATCTTTACATTCTTGTTTCAAAGTTCATATTAACTCACATCATTAGTGGTATCAGAGCTTTGGTCATCCATTTAGACGTAAGCATGGCAGGAGTGTTGAACTTTGAAGATCCTACCTTCCTGGAACAACTAAAGAAGGCATTGGAGAACTTCCAGCCCAAGAATTCTCGCTTCCAACCAAGGAGGGAACTGGTGGATAGGATCAAGGTAAATGAACTCCCTGAGTTTAATGGTGGTACTGATCCTGAAGCTTACTTGGAGTGGGAAAGAAACATAGAGAAGCTCTTTGACTTCAAGGATTTGGAGGACGAAGAGAGGTGCAAATACGCCATCCTAAAGCTAAGCAAAGGGGCTTCCCTTTGGTATGAAGGGCTTAAGGTACAACGCACCAGAAGTGGGAAGGGTAAGATTACTTCTTGGGAGTCCTTAGAACGTAAACTACGTAAGAGGTATGTCCCAACTACGCACAAGTTATCCTTATACAAAAAGATTGCTAACCTTGTGCAAGGTAAAATGAGTGTTAGTGAATACATAGACGAGTTTGAGAACTTGGTTTTAATGGGAGAAGTAGAGGAAAATGAAGAAATAAAAATGGCTAGATTCTTACGTGGATTAAACCGTAGTATAGCCAATACAGTTGATTTGTGTCCTTATTCTGATTTTGATACATTGTGTGGGTTGTGTCTAAAAATTGAGGCGCAAGGGAAGGGAAGACATGAGGGTGAGTCTAGTAAGAGTCAAACTTGGTCTCGGATGGATGATAGCAATAGAGTCAATCCTACTAGTTCTAATCAACCCCTTATTGTTAAGACTAACCCAGCACCCCCACCTCAGTCTACCCCCAAAACAGCCACTGAAACTAGTCTATCTAAGGTACGTTGTTTCAAATGTCAAGGGTTTGGTCACTTCAAAAACGCTTGTCCTAACAAAAGAGTTGTGACCTTAAGGGAAGTAATCACAGTTAGGGATGAGTTATGGGAGGAGGAACAACGTATAGGGGCTGTTTTTAATGTCAATGAGGGAGAGGAAGAAGAGGAAGAAGATATTGAGGCTTATGAACCCCCGGCTTATGACACACTTCTAGTCCTTCGTACTCTACATGCTAACCCAATTCAACAAGACACTGAACAAAGAGACCAACTGTTTCATACTAAGTGTCAAGTTAAAGATAAATGGTGTAGTCTAATCATCGATGGAGGTAGTTGTACCAACGTTGCCTCAACTGAAATGGTGGACAAACTAGGTCTAGCTACTACCAATCACCCTAACCCTTATGCTTTACATTGGTTAAACAACGGGAACAAGGTAAAGGTCACTAAGCAAGTGAGGGTTGGATTAACCATGGGTTCCTACGTTGATGAGGTTTTGTGTGATGTAATTCCTATGGATGCTTGTCACATACTATTAGGCCGTCCTTGGCAGTTTGATAGGGACGTAGTTCACCATGGGAGGAGGAATGAGTATGAATTGAATGATAAAGGGAAGAAAATTATACTCAAACCCATGGCACCTCAAAGCGTGTGTAGCATGTTAGCAAATAGAGTCGGAAAACCCAGCCTCTCAATGTTTGCTAGTAAAATTGTAGAAGGACATACTCTAGACGAAGGAGAGTCTGGTGCCACCAAAAAAGAACCAATTAAGATTAAGAATGACAGTGAAGGGACGCCATTTGAAGAGTGGCAAAAGGAACAAGGTGTTGTTATCTCTAATGGAACGCCCTCCTATATGATGCCTAGGAAAGATCCTGAGATCTTAAGGTATGTAGAAGGTAATGGCAAAGACATGGTTTACACGTTGTCTTGTAACAACACGCATACAACCAGAATTGGAACGGAGAATTGGAAGGACTACTACTCCGTGGGAACTGAAGTACTGACCAAACACAGGACTAACTCTTTTAGTACTTTTGATGAGCTTATTTTGCAGGTGAACCTTCCTTCTAAAGGAAACCTCCTTTGCACTCCAAGGCATCCTAATCCAAGATACATAATGAGGACGGCCTACAATGGAGAGTACAACAATAACAGAAGTGCAAGTCTCTTCATAAGAGATAACTTATCTTTGGCTAACGTAAGTATGAAGGAGTTCCCAAACCAAGGAAAAGGCAAATGGAAGTCACAACCAGTAGTTCCACACAAGGGTAATCACGAAACTTACAAGTTGAAGTTGCTGGATGGGTATGGAGTTCAAACCACCTTCCTAAAAGAACAACTTCTTCTATACCTTGATAAAGATAACATTTCAGAATTGAGGACAATTCCTTGTCAAGGGGGAGGAGATGATCCGAATCAAGAAGCCATTAGTCCAAGTGAGGAAGCTCCAAAGAGTTCAACTAAAGAATACTAGTTCGCACTTAAGCTTAGGCCAGCAAGTTTAGCAATAATAAGAAGTCATCTTCAATAATGGAGTTAGCTCGAATTTGAGCTGAATAAAGGAACAACTAATCAAGGTAAAGTGAAGACATTAACTTAGGGTCACAATCATTCAAGCATGAGTAATGGACTGAAGTTAAGAAGGTCTTGGAGCTGGTTGTGTTCTCTTGGTGTACACGGTCCAAAGGCTCTCTTGTTAGCCTTGTTTTTGGCTCCATGTTCACACCTTGCCGCGCCTCATTACTCCCACTCAAGCCTTGTTTTCATCTCCTTGTTCACATAAGAAGACCACGGCTGATTACTCTTCACTTAGCATAGTTATTAGCTCCAAGTTCACACCTCTTTGTTATTAGCTCCAACTTTGTAATTAGCTCCTAGTTCACAATAGTCTTAGCTTTGTTTTTGTCACCCTAAACCAACCGGTTTAAGGGCTCTTGTAGGCTATAAATAGCCGGCCATTTTGAAGGAATAGACCATCCAATTTGCAAATTAAAACCCAAGTAAAAGTTAAGCTTTGAGCTTCCTTTTGTTTAGGATAACTTAAGCTTAAGTTCATATTAACTCACATCATCCTAATGAAGGGCTTAAGGTACAACGCACCAGAAGTGGGAAGGGTAAGATTACTTCTTGGGAGTCCTTAAAACGTAAACTACGTAAGAGGTATGTCCCAACTACGCACAATTTATCCTTATACAAAAAGATTGCTAACCTTGTGCAAGGTAAAATGAGTGTTAGTGAATACATAGACGAGTTTGAGAACTTGGTTTTAATGGGAGAAGTAGAGGAAAATGAAGAAATAAAAATGGCTAGATTCTTACGTGGATTAAACCGTAGTATAGCCAATACAGTTGATTTGTGTCCTTATTCTGATTTTGATACATTGTGTGGGCTGTGTCTAAAAATTGAGGCGCAAGGGAAGGGAAGACATGAGGGTGAGTCTAGTAAGAGTCAAACTTGGTCTCGGATGGATGATAGCAATAGAGTCAATCCTACTAGTTCTAATCAACCCCTTATTGTTAAGACTAACCCAGCACCCCCACCTCAGTCTACCCCCAAAACAGCCACTGAAACTAGTCTATCTAAGGTACGTTGTTTCAAATGTCAAGGGTTTGGTCACTTCAAAAACGCTTGTCCTAACAAAAGAGTTGTGACCTTAAGGGAAGTAATCACAGTTAGGGATGAGTTATGGGAGGAGGAACAACGTATAGGGGCTGTTTTTAATGTCAATGAGGGAGAGGAAGAAGAGGAAGAAGATATTGAGGCTTATGAACCCCCGGCTTATGACACACTTCTAGTCCTTCGTACTCTACATGCTAACCCAATTCAACAAGACACTGAACAAAGAGACCAACTGTTTCATACTAAGTGTCAAGTTAAAGATAAATGGTGTAGTCTAATCATCGATGGAGGTAGTTGTACCAACGTTGCCTCAACTGAAATGGTGGACAAACTAGGTCTAGCTACTACCAATCACCCTAACCCTTATGCTTTACATTGGTTAAACAACGGGAACAAGGTAAAGGTCACTAAGCAAGTGAGGGTTGGATTAACCATGGGTTCCTACGTTGATGAGGTTTTGTGTGATGTAATTCCTATGGATGCTTGTCACATACTATTAGGCCGTCCTTGGCAGTTTGATAGGGACGTAGTTCACCATGGGAGGAGGAATGAGTATGAATTGAATGATAAAGGGAAGAAAATTATACTCAAACCAATGGCACCTCAAAGCGTGTGTAGCATGTTAGCAAATAGAGTCGGAAAACCCAGCCTCTCAATGTTTGCTAGTAAAATTGTAGAAGGACATACTCTAGACGAAGGCGAGTCTGGTGCCACCAAAAAAGAACCAATTAAGATTAAGAATGGCAGTGAAGGGACGCCATTTGAAGAGTGGCAAAAGGAACAAGGTGTTGTTATCTCTAATGGAACGCCCTCCTATATGATGCCTAGGAAAGATCCTGAGATCTTAAGGTATGTAGAAGGTAATGGCAAAGACATGGTTTACACGTTGTCTTGTAACAACACGCATACAACCAGAATTGGAACGGAGAATTGGAAGGACTACTACTCCGTGGGAACTGAAGTACTGACCAAACACAGGACTAACTCTTTTAGTACTTTTGATGAGCTTATTTTGCAGGTGAACCTTCCTTCTAAAGGAAACCTCCTTTGCACTCCAAGGCATCCTAATCCAAGATACATAATGAGGACGGCCTACAATGGAGAGTACAACAATAACAGAAGTGCAAGTCTCTTCATAAGAGATAACTTGTCTTTGGCTAACGTAAGTATGAAGGAGTTCCCAAACCAAGGAAAAGGCAAATGGAAGTCACAACCAGTAGTTCCACACAAGGGTAATCACGAAACTTACAAGTTGAAGTTGCCGGATGGGTATGGAGTTCAAACCACCTTCCTAAAAGAAGAACTTCTTCTATACCTTGATAAAGATAACATTTCAGAATTGAGGACAATTCCTTGTCAAGGGGGAGGAGATGATCCGAATCAAGAAGCCATTAGTCCAAGTGAGGAAGCTCCAAAGAGTTCAACTAAAGAATACTAGTTCGCACTTAAGCTTAGGCCAGCTAGTTTAGCAATAATAAGAAGTCATCTTCAATAATGGAGTTAGCTCGAATTTGAGCTGAATAAAGGAGCAACTAATCAAGGTAAAGTGAAGACATTAACTTAGGGTCACAATCATTCAAGCATGAGTAATGGACTGAAGTTAAGAAGGTCTTGGAGCTGGTTGTGTTCTCTTGGTGTACACGGTCCAAAGGCTCTCTTGTTAGCCTTGTTTTTGGCTCCATGTTCACACCTTGCCGCGCCTCATTACTCCCACTCAAGCCTTGTTTTCATCTCCTTGTTCACATAAGAAGACCACGGCTGATTACTCTTCACTTAGCATAGTTATTAGCTCCAAGTTCACACCTCTTTGTTATTAGCTCCAACTTTGTAATTAGCTCCTAGTTCACAATAGTCTTAGCTTTGTTTTTGTCACCCTAAACCAACCGGTTTAAGGGCTCTTGTAGGCTATAAATAGCCGGCCATTTTGAAGGAATAGACCATCCAATTTGCAAATTAAAACCCAAGTAAAAGTTAAGCTTTGAGCTTCCTTTTGTTTCGTCTTTGTAGTTTACAAGACAAGGTCTAGAGTGAGTCGCGTTACAAGCTCTAAACTCGCTATTTCAATCGAGTGTTTGATCTAGCAAAGCGCTTTGTTGAAGTATAGGTCTACTTCACCTAGCATACTATCCTTTGGTTACGGTTTATTCATCCTCAAACTATCTTTACCTTCTGTTTTGGTTACTTGTTTCACGTCCATTTCAGAATACTAATCCATCTTTACATTCTTGTTTCAAAGTTCATATTAACTCACATCATTAGTGGTATCAGAGCTTTGGTCATCCATCTAGACGTAAGCATGGCAGGAGTTGTGAGCTTTGAAGAGTCAAGCATCGTTAGTCTCTCTAAGTCCAATGGCGCACCTGGTCCTGAAGTCTACTTGGGAGAAAGAGGAGAAGAAGGAAAGAACTATGAGCTCCCAACGTTTGGTAATGTCCTAGTATTACGTACACTTCATGCTAATCCTATCCCACAAAACACCGAACAAAGAGACCAACTCTTTCACACAAAATGCCTAGTTAATACCAAGTGGTGTAGTTTGATTATTGATGGAGGTAGTTGTACGAATGTGGCCTCTACTGAAATGGTATCTAAGTTAGGTCTAACCACTACTAATCACCCTAAAACGTATGCTTTACATTGGTTAGATAATGAAAACAAAATCAAGGTCACAAAACAAGTAAGGGTGGGTTTAACTATGGGGTCTTATGTCGATGAAATTCTTTGTGATGTTATCCCTATGGATGCTTGTCATATACTTTTGGGGCGACCTTGGCAGTTTGATAGGGACGTAGTCCATCATGGTAGAAAGAATGAATATAAGTTGAGGGATAAGGGAAAGATAATCGTTCTAAAATCCATGACTCCCCAAGCTGTTAGAGCTATGACCTCCAGCAAGAACAAGAAACCTAACCTCACCATCTTTGCTAGTGAAAATGAAGTAGAGCAAGCTATACAAGAAGGGGAACGTGTATTTGTCATGATGGCTAAAGAAAAACCCGTAGAAGTTGAGAGTAGACTTGGAGGAAAACCATTAGAGGAGTTGTTACACGAGTTTAAGGATGTCTTCCCCGAGGAATTACCCGTTGGTTTACCACCTATTAGAGGTATAGAACACCAAATCGACCTCATTCCAGGATCAACCTTACCCAATAAGGCTGCATATAGGTGTAATCCGGAGGAAACTAAGGAATTACAAAGACAAATAGATGAGTTAATGAGTAGAGGGTATGTGCGGGAGAGCCTTAGTCCTTGTGCTGTTCCAGTTCTTTTAGTACCTAAGAAGGATGGGACATGGAGAATGTGTGTAGATAGTAGAGCCGTTAACAACATCACCATCAAGTATAGGTTTCCTATTCCAAGGTTGGATGATATGTTAGATGAGCTTCATGGGGCGGTGGTCTTCTCCAAAATTGATCTAAGGAGTGGTTACCATCAAATCAGAATGAGGGAGGGAGATGAATGGAAGACCGCTTTCAAAACCAAACATGGACTATATGAGTGGACGGTCATGCCATTTGGTCTTACCAACGCTCCGAGCACGTTCATGAGGTTAATGAACGAGGTACTTAAGGCCTACCTAGGTCGCTTTATTATGGTTTACTTGAATGATATACTTGTGTATAGCAGGTCCTTGGAAGAACATATGGAGCACTTGAGGCTACTTTTCACCACACTCCGCAAACAACAACTTTTTGGGAAGAAGGAGAAGTGTGCCTTCTTTGTGGAGAGCGTAGTATTCCTTGGCTACGTAGTATCCAATGGAGGGGTATCAGTTGATCAAACCAAAGTGGAATCCATACGTACTTGGCCAATCCCTTCCACCATTACAGAAGTAAGGTCTTTTCATGGTTTGGCTTCTTTTTACAGGAGATTCATCAAGGATTTCAGCACTATCACAAGCCCCATCACCGAGTGCTTGAAGAAAGGCGCATTTGTTTGGACCAAGGCTGCCCAAGAAGCCTTTGAAGCCATTAAAGAGAAGCTATGCTCCGCTCCTATCTTAGCCCTTCCTGATTTCTCTCAACCATTTGAGGTGGAATGTGACGCTAGTGGAGTTGGAATTGGTGCAGTTCTTGTACAAAATAAGCGCCCCATTGCCTATTTCTCAGAGAAACTCAATGGAGCAAGGCTGAACTATTGCACCTACGACAAGGAGTTCTATGCTATAGTAAGAGCTCTTGATCATTGGAGTCATTACCTACGTACTAACCATTTTGTTCTTCATTCAGATCATGAGTCTTTAAAATATATCAATGGCCAACAAAAGTTAAGTCCAAGGCATGCCAAGTGGGTGGAATTCTTGCAATCCTTTCACTTCTCTTCAAAATACAAAGATGGAAAGAGTAACGTAGTAGCTGATGCACTATCCCGCCGCTACACTTTACTATCTACTTTGGATGTGAGGTTGCTTGGATTTGAGACTCTAAAAGACTACTACAACAATGATGCTGACTTTGGTGAAACTTTCACCAAATGCAAGGAGGGAGCCTTTGATGAGTTTGTTTTGCAGGAAGGATTTCTTTTCAAAGGAAACCGCCTGTGTGTACCCAAGCATCCCATTAGAGAGCTACTGGTTAGAGAAGCTCATGGAGGAGGATTAGCGGGTCATTTTGGCATTACAAGAACGTTGGAGGTCTTAAAGGAGCACTTCTTTTGGCCAAAGATGCAAGGGAGCGTCCAGAATGTGGTGAGCAAGTGTGTGACTTGCCAATTTGCCAAGAGTTCCTTCAAGCCTGGAGTTTACACGCCCTTGCCCACTCCTAGTAGACCATGGGAAGATGTATCCATGGATTTCATTGTAGCCCTACCAAGAACCGCTAGAGGAAAAGATGCTATCATGGTGGTAGTAGATCGGTTTTCAAAGATGGCTCACTTCATTGCTTGCCACAAAACAGATGATGCTAGCAATGTTGCTGACTTATACTTCAAGGAGGTAGTGCGTCTACATGGGATACCCAAGTCCATAGTCTCTGATCGTGACTCAAAGTTCCTTAGCTACTTTTGGAACACATTATGGAGGAAGGTGGGAACCAAGCTCTTATTTAGCACTTCTCATCATCCACAAACAGATGGACAAACTGAGGTTACCAATCGCACCTTGGGAACGTTATTAAGGGGCCTTGTAAGTAAGACTCAAAAGGATTGGGATATCAAGCTTGCCCATGCTGAGTTTGCCTACAATCGCTCCCCCACTTATGCTACTTCTCATTCCCCTTTTGAGGCTGTATATGGGATCAATCCTTACATGCCCTTGGACCTGATTCCGCTACCAAAAGATGAGTTAGTTCACAAGGATGCGGAGTCCAAACTAAAGGCTATGATCAAACTCCACGAGCAAATCCAAGAAAGAATCAAGGAGGTTAATGAAGCATACAAGAGAAAGTCCAACAAGAACAGGAAGCCAAGACTTTTTCAAGAGGGTGACTTAGTTTGGGTTCACTTGAGAAAGGAGAGGTTTCCAAGCAAAAGAAAGAATAAGTTGATGCCACGAGCTGAAGGACCTTACAAGATCATATCAAAGGTAAATGACAATGCTTACAAAGTGGAATTACCGGATGATTATGGAGTCCATGCCACGTTCAATATAGGGGACCTTTCTCCCTATCTAGATGATGATGGCATTTCAGAATTGAGGGCAATTCCTTTTCAAGGGGGAGGAGATGATCCGAATGAAGAAACTAAGGAGTTCAATGAAGTAACACTAGCTCCTATTAGCTCGAGTCAAGCCACACTAGCTCCTCCTACTAGCTTAGTGGTATGCCTCCTCCAAGTACTAAGTTAGCTCACAAGGGAGCTGAATAAAGGAGTAGAGAAGTCAAGGTTGATTATGGGCAGATTGGTTACTTCGTAATTGGCTCCATGTTCACATGGTGTGTACACTCAAGCTTTGGTGTTGGCTCCATGTTCACACAAGACTACACGGCTGGTGAAGCTTTGGTTTTAACTCCCTAGCTTTGGTTTTAACTCCATGTTTACACTAGCTTTGTTATTAGCTCCAACCTTGTAATTAGCTCCTAGTTCACATTAGTCTTAGCTTTGTTTTTGTCACCCTAAACCAACCGGTTTAAGGGCACTTGTAGGCTATATATAGCCGGTCATTTTGAAGGAATAAACATCATCCAATTTGCAAATTAAAACCCAAGTAAAAGTTAAGCTTTGAGCTTCCTTTTGTTTCGTCTTTGTAGTTTACAAGACAAGGTCTAGAGTGAGTCGCGTTACAAGCTCTAAACTCGCTATTTCAATCGAGTGTTTGATCTAGCAAAGCGCTTTGTTGAAGTATAGGTCTACTTCACCTAGCATACTATCCTTTGGTTACGGTTTATTCATCCTCAAACTATCTTTACCTTCTGTTTTGGTTACTTGTTTCACGTCCATTTCAGAATACTAATCCATCTTTACATTCTTGTTTCAAAGTTCATATTAACTCACATCATTAGTTAATATTAACTCACATCAGCCGTGGTCTTCTTATGTGAACAAGGAAATGAATGATGTGAGTTAATATGAACTTTGAAACAAGAATGTAAAGATGGATTAGTATTCTGAAATGGACGTGAAACAAGTAACCAAAACAGAAGGTAAAGATAGTTTGAGGATGAATAAACCGTAACCAAAGGATAGTATGCTAGGTGAAGTAGACCTATACTTCAACAAAGCGCTTTGCTAGATCAAACACTCGATTGAAATAGCTAGTTTAGAGCTTGTAACGCGACTCACTCTAGACCTTGTCTTGTAAACTACAAAGACGAAACAAAAGGAAGCTCAAAGCTTAACTTTTACTTGGGTTTTAATTTGCAAATTGGATGGTCTATTCCTTCAAAATGGCCGGCTATTTATAGCCTACAAGAGCCCTTAAACCGGTTGGTTTAGGGTGACAAAAACAAAGCTAAGACTATTGTGAACTAGGAGCTAATTACAAAGTTGGAGCTAATAACAAAGAGGTGTGAACTTGGAGCTAATAACTATGCTAAGTGAAGAGTAATCAGCCGTGGTCTTCTTATGTGAACAAGGAGATGAAAACAAGGCTTGAGTGGGAGTAATGAGGCGCGGCAAGGTGTGAACATGGAGCCAAAAACAAGGCTAACAAGAGAGCCTTTGGACCGTGTACACCAAGAGAACACAACCAGCTCCAAGACCTTCTTAACTTCAGTCCATTACTCATGCTTGAATGATTGTGACCCTAAGTTAATGTCTTCACTTTACCTTGATTAGTTGCTCCTTTATTCAGCTCAAATTCGAGCTAACTCCATTATTGAAGATGACTTCTTATTATTGCTAAACTAGCTGGCCTAAGCTTAAGTGCGAACTAGTATTCTTTAGTTGAACTCTTTGGAGCTTCCTCACTTGGACTAATGGCTTCTTGATTCGGATCATCTCCTCCCCCTTGACAAGGAATTGTCCTCAATTCTGAAATGTTATCTTTATCAAGGTATAGAAGAAGTTCTTCTTTTAGGAAGGTGGTTTGAACTCCATACCCATCCGACAACTTCAACTTGTAAGTTTCGTGATTACCCTTGTGTGGAACAACTGGTTGTGACTTCCATTTGCCTTTTCCTTGGTTTGGGAACTCCTTCATACTTACGTTAGCCAAAGACCAGTTATCTCTTATGAAGAGACTTGCACTTCTGTTATTGTTGTACTCTCCATTGTAGGCCGTCCTCATTATGTATCTTGGATTAGGATGCCTTGGAGTGCAAAGGAGGTTTCCTTTAGAAGGAAGGTTCACCTGCAAAATAAGCTCATCAAAAGTACTAAAAGAGTTAGTCCTGTGTTTGGTCAGTACTTCAGTTCCCACGGAGTAGTAGTCCTTCCAATTCTCCATTCCAATTCTGGTTGTATGCGTGTTGTTACAAGACAACGTGTAAACCATGTCTTTGCCATTACCTTCTACATACCTTAAGATCTCAGGATCTTTCCTAGGCATCATATAGGAGGGCGTTCCATTAGAGATAACAACACCTTGTTCCTTTTGCCACTCTTCAAATGGCGTCCCTTCACTGCCATTCTTAATCTTAATTGGTTCTTTTTTGGTGGCACCAGACTCTCCTTCGTCTAGAGTATGTCCTTCTACAATTTTACTAGCAAACATTGAGAGGCTGGGTTTTCCGACTCTATTTGCTAACATGCTACACACGCTTTGAGGTGCCATGGGTTTGAGTATAATTTTCTTCCCTTTATCATTCAATTCATACTCATTCCTCCTCCCATGGTGAACTACGTCCCTATCAAACTGCCAAGGACGGCCTAATAGTATGTGACAAGCATCCATAGGAATTACATCACACAAAACCTCATCAACGTAGGAACCCATGGTTAATCCAACCCTCACTTGCTTAGTGACCTTTACCTTGTTCCCGTTGTTTAACCAATGTAAAGCATAAGGGTTAGGGTGATTGGTAGTAGCTAGACCTAGTTTGTCCACCATTTCAGTTGAGGCAACGTTGGTACAACTACCTCCATCGATGATTAGACTACACCATTTATCTTTAACTTGACACTTAGTATGAAACAGTTGGTCTCTTTGTTCAGTGTCTTGTTGAATTGGGTTAGCATGTAGAGTACGAAGGACTAGAAGTGTGTCATAAGCCGGGGGTTCATAAGCCTCAATATCTTCTTCCTCTTCTTCCTCTCCCTCATTGACATTAAAAACAGCCCCTATACGTTGTTCCTCCTCCCATAACTCATCCCTAACTGTGATTACTTCCCTTAAGGTCACAACTCTTTTGTTAGGACAAGCGTTTTTGAAGTGACCAAACCCTTGACATTTGAAACAACGTACCTTAGATAGACTAGTTTCAGTGGCTGTTTTGGGGGTAGACTGAGGTGGGGGTGCTGGGTTAGTCTTAACAATAAGGGGTTGATTAGAACTAGTAGGATTGACTCTATTGCTATCATCCATCCGAGACCAAGTTTGACTCTTACTAGACTCACCCTCATGTCTTCCCTTCCCTTGCGCCTCAATTTTTAGACACAACCCACACAATGTATCAAAATCAGAATAAGGACACAAATCAACTGTATTGGCTATACTACGGTTTAATCCACGTAAGAATCTAGCCATTTTTATTTCTTCATTTTCCTCTACTTCTCCCATTAAAACCAAGTTCTCAAACTCGTCTATGTATTCACTAACACTCATTTTACCTTGCACAAGGTTAGCAATCTTTTTGTATAAGGATAAATTGTGCGTAGTTGGGACATACCTCTTACGTAGTTTACGTTTTAAGGACTCCCAAGAAGTAATCTTACCCTTCCCACTTCTGGTGCGTTGTACCTTAAGCCCTTCATACCAAAGGGAAGCCCCTTTGCTTAGCTTTAGGATGGCGTATTTGCACCTCTCTTCGTCCTCCAAATCCTTGAAGTCAAAGAGCTTCTCTATGTTTCTTTCCCACTCCAAGTAAGCTTCAGGATCAGTACCACCATTAAACTCAGGGAGTTCATTTACCTTGATCCTATCCACCAGTTCCCTCCTTGGTTGGAAGCGAGAATTCTTGGGCTGGAAGTTCTCCAATGCCTTCTTTAGTTGTTCCAGGAAGGTAGGATCTTCAAAGTTCAACACTCCTGCCATGCTTACGTCTAAATGGATGACCAAAGCTCTGATACCACTAATGATGTGAGTTAATATGAACTTTGAAACAAGAATGTAAAGATGGATTAGTATTCTGAAATGGACGTGAAACAAGTAACCAAAACAGAAGGTAAAGATAGTTTGAGGATGAATAAACCGTAACCAAAGGATAGTATGCTAGGTGAAGTAGACCTATACTTCAACAAAGCGCTTTGCTAGATCAAACACTCGATTGAAATAGCGAGTTTAGAGCTTGTAACGCGACTCACTCTAGACCTTGTCTTGTAAACTACAAAGACGAAACAAAAGGAAGCTCAAAGCTTAACTTTTACTTGGGTTTTAATTTGCAAATTGGATGGTCTATTCCTTCAAAATGGCCGGCTATTTATAGCCTACAAGAGCCCTTAAACCGGTTGGTTTAGGGTGACAAAAACAAAGCTAAGACTATTGTGAACTAGGAGCTAATTACAAAGTTGGAGCTAATAACAAAGAGGTGCGAACTTGGAGCTAATAACTATGCTAAGTGAAGAGTAATCAGCCGTGGTCTTCTTATGTGAACAAGGAGATGAAAACAAGGCTTGAGTGGGAGTAATGAGGCGCGGCAAGGTGTGAACATGGAGCCAAAAACAAGGCTAACAAGAGAGCCTTTGGACCGTGTACACCAAGAGAACACAACCAGCTCCAAGACCTTCTTAACTTCAGTCCATTACTCATGCTTGAATGATTGTGACCCTAAGTTAATGTCTTCACTTTACCTTGATTAGTTGCTCCTTTATTCAGCTCAAATTCGAGCTAACTCCATTATTGAAGATGACTTCTTATTATTGCTAAACTAGCTGGCCTAAGCTTAAGTGCGAACTAGTATTCTTTAGTTGAACTCTTTGGAGCTTCCTCACTTGGACTAATGGCTTCTTGATTCGGATCAGGATTCGACCCAAATTAGTCTTATTTGACTCGAAACGACCTTCTGGGCCTGGATTTGAGGTTGGTTTTATAAGATTTGTACTCCGTAATAAGCCTAAAGAAAATGCCCATGATTTCGAGCCCATATCCGAGTCCATCAAAGCACGTTTGCTTCCGATCATCATTGGGTGTTTGGCGGGAACTATTATAGACACCTGGCGGTCAAAATGTGGGTGTCTACATCGAGAAAGAGTTGGAGTTCCAGGTGATTGATGTCACCACGTCTTTTAACTTACTATTAGGAGGGCCTTGGATCCACGCAGTCAAGGCCGTATCCTCCACTCTCCACCGAAAAGTCAAGATGCCACTTCGGGACGACATCATCACACTAGAGGCTACTCCAATTACCGTAGCAAGCTGCAATGCTACGGACCGGGCCGACCCACGAGGATTTGATTTCGTGGGCATGATCGAAGAAGAGTATCTCTTTAGGCCCTACTTCACAACTAGCATCGACACGATGCTACAGAATCTAGGCTATCTACCGGGAGCTACCTCAAGGCTGTATCTTCCGGCTGGAAAAATCATTGAAGTCCTAAATGATGGCGAATCACATTTTGGATTGGGGTATGCTATAACTCCGGAAAACGTGGTTCGGGCCGGTATTCACAAGGCCATCGACATTTCCAAGGGTACTTACATAGGCCCTTATAGCCCGAAGTTAACTGATTACTTCGTCACTCCAGTTTTCGGAGTTATTCAAGTGGGCCTCTACCAACCCACCATCACATATCCCGAGGCCAAAACGGCTCGGGAATGCAATTTCATCCCCGATGACATATTTGCCCTCGTTCAAACCGAGTCCAAGGAAGGGGAAAACAACGCCGAGCCCGTACTGGGGCTCCTGTTTGGAGAAGACAAGGCTGTCCCCGCTCCAAAAGATGATCTGGTCAACCTGATCCTCCGCAGCAATCGGTTTGACCCAACAAAGCTGATCACCGAAGTTGGTACAGACACAGGGAAAAGGGCCTGGAAGAAGACCATCAAGTGGACTGATGGCCAAGGACGGACCTACAAGCTGACCACCGGCGAGGGAGACATGCCGGATATCGAGTCTGAGTCAGAGTCAGAGTCGGAGTCTGAGTCCGAGTCTAGAGGGTCTGGTGCTAGAGTCGAGTCTGTAACCCCTCTTCCCTTATCCACTGAGGTCTCGGGGTCTGTCCCAAGACCTCTCCCTATCCCGCCACTGACCAACGATCAGATGGCCGCTCTTTTCGAGCTTTTCACAAAATTTAGCATTAATAATAATAACGAAAACCGTTCTGCTTACGACTTGTCTTATTTCCAAAATTTTCTCAATTTCAAAAATTTTATATGCAATGACATTGAGAAGTCCGACGAACAGGTACCTCTACCTCCACATCTGATCGAGCAGCTCGAACAAAGGGAGTCCCGAGATCCGGTAATTGAAGAAACCGAGTCCATTAATGTGGGGACCACTTTAGAGCCCCAGATGCTTAAGTTGGGCCTATCCTTAGATCCAGAGGAGAGAAAACAATTCACAAGCCTCCTCCAAGAGTTCAAAGATGTTTTCGCATGGTTCTACAAGGACATGCCGGGTATAGATCGGGAAATAGCCGAGCACCGAATACCCATCAAAGATGGGTGCAAACCGGTAAAGCAAAAACTCCGAAGGATGAAGCCCGAATGGTCTCTCAAGTTCAAAGAGGAAGTAGACAAACAATTCAAAGCGGGCTTTATACAAGTGTCGGAATATCCAGACTGGGTTGCAAACATCGTGCCGGTACCCAAGAAGGACGGCAAGGTGCGGGTATGTGTGGATTTCCGAGACCTCAACAAGGCAAGCCCAAAAGACGATTTTTCACTACCACACATCGACATATTAGTGGATAACACGGCCGATCATGCCCTTCTATCATTCATGGACAGGTATGCCGGATACAATCAAATTAAAATGGCAGAAGAGGATATGAGTAAGACCACCTTCATTACACCTTGGGGTACTTACTGTTACACTGTTATGCCATTTGGGCTTATCAACGTCGGGGCCACTTATCAACGGACCGCCACTACTTTATTACATGACATGATGCATAAGGAAGTGGAGGTTTATGTGGACGACATGATTGTTAAGTCCAAAGACCGGAGTGGGCACATTGCGGCCCTAAGAAAATTCTTTACCCGACTGCGCAATACAACATGAGACTAAACCCTCAAAAATGCAGCTTCGGGGTAACATCGGGCAAATTACTGGGCCATATCATTAGCCAACGCGGCATCGAGGTCGACCCAGCTAAAATCAAAGCCATCACTGAGATGCAACCACCCAAGACCGAAAAAGAAATACGGGGGTTTCTCGGGAAAGTCCAATACATCAGCCGGTTCATTTCAAAATTAACCATGGTATGTGAGCCCATTTTCAAGAAACTGAAGATCGGAGAACGGGTACTGTGGGACGATAAATGTCAAACGGCTTTTGACAAAATCAAGGAGATACTGTCTGCTCCGCCGGTATTAATGCCACCTCAACCCGGCTTGCCTTTGTCGTTATACTTAACAACGACCGAGACAGCCATGGGGGCTATGCTGGCCCAGACAGTCGATTCAGAAGAACGGGCCATTTACTACATCAGTAAAAAGTTCCTCGAATATGAATGCAAATACACAATGCTCAAAAAGACGTGCCAAGCGTTGGTTTGGGCCACTAAAAAGCTCCGACATTACATGCTGAGTCACGAGGTACATGTATTATCCAAAATGGACCCTATCAAGTACCTGTTCGTGAAGCCCATCCTCAACGGCAGGATGTCCAGATGGACTTTAATGTTATCTGAGTTTGACCTCAAGTTTGTACCATTAAAAGCCATCAAAGGCCGGGTAGTAGCCGAGTTCCTCGCCAATAGCCCGATATCTGAAGAGGACCACACCGACACTTGGGCCTTTCCTGATGAAGACATATTCCATACCGATACCGAGACATGGGATTTGTATTTTGATGGAGCATCCAACTTTCGAGGGTTCGGGGTCGGGATTCTGCTAATCTCACCACGAGGGGAACACACTCCCTTATCCATCAAATTGGACTTTGACGTGACCAATAACGCAGCCGAATACAAAGCATGCATTCACGGGTTGCAAGCCGCCGCTGATTTAGGGGTAACAAACCTCCGAGTCCACGGTGATTCATCATTGGTCATCAATCAGGCTCTCCAAAAATGGAAAACTCGGAATGCCAATCTCGTGGCTTACCAAGCACGGGTAAGGGTTCTAGAGAAATACATTTATCTGCCCCGGGAAGAAAATCAATTCGCAGATGCACTTTCCAAATTAGCATCTCTACTGAACATCCCGGATCACCTGACCAGCATGCCGATATGTGTCGAGAGACGGTCCGAGCCGGCGTATGTACACGCCATCCAAGACATCGAGCTAGCTGACCCAGAACCTTGGTATCAGTCGGTCCTAGCTTACTTGGCAACAGGAGAGTATCCCCCGGGAACTGAAAACCGGGCCAAGAAAGCCCTGCAAAGATTGGCAACCTAATTTGTTCGCACGGATGACAGGCAGTTATACAAAAAGACGGCACAGGGAGCTCTCCTCCTGTGTATCGATAAAGCACAGGCCGAAAAGGTTGTGGCCGAAGTACACGACGGTGAAAACGGTCCGCATATGAACGCCCATATGCTAGCCCGCAAAATCATGAGGCTCGGGTATTATTGGAATACCATGGAAACAGACTGTCAGTTGTATGTCAAACACTGCCCTAACTGTCGGATCTTTGCCAATGTACAGCATATGCCATCTTCCCTCTTATATACCATGACATCACCATGGCCATTTTCGACATGGGGTATAGACATAATTGGAAAGGTGCATCCTTCCGGGACGGGAGGTCATTGCTTCATTTTGGTGGCCATCGACTACTTCACCAAATGGGTCGAAGCCGAGTCATACCCTGTCTTGAACGCCAAGCACGTGGCCAAATTTATCCAGAATAAAATAATATGCCGATACGGGATCCCACACGAGTTTATCAGTGATCACGGGACCCACTTCCAAGCTGAAACTGCCGCATTGCTGGCAAAATATAAAATTCAAAGGCATACATCCTCCCCTTACCGACCTCAAACAAATGGAGCGGTAGAGGCGGCCAATAAAACAATTGTCACCATACTTAAAAAGATGGCTGAGAATTATCGGGACTGGCCCGACAAAATATCCTTTGCCCTATGGGGATATCGAACCTCGATTCGCACTGCAACCGGAGCAACTCCATATTATTTGACATATGGAATGGAAGCAGTCCAGCCGGTCGAGCTAGAAGTACCATCCCTCAGGATTTTACTTGAAAGCAAAGTACCTGAAGCAGATTGGGTCCAAGCCCCATACGATTCGCTAGTCCTTTTAGACGAACGGCGATCACGGGCCCTCAACAATATTCAGATATATCAAAAGAGGATCCAACGGGCTTTCAACAAAAGAGTTAGGCCCAGAAACATCAAGGAAGGGGATCTGGTCCTAAAATCGGTTCGTGCCTTACTACCGGTTGACCCAAGGGGTAAATTCAAACCCAATTGGGCTGGGCCATACTTAGTCAAGAAGATCCTATCAGGGGGAGCGGTGATGCTAACGGACCTGGATGGCAACGAGTTCGTCAACCCGACCAACTTGGACCAGCTGAAGCGCTACTACCCATAAACCCCATCTCAATGTCATTTGCAAAAAATTTATAAAAATTTGTCTTTTTATAAATTTTCAAAATTGTAGACAAGTCAATAAGTTAGAATTAATTATTCTACTGTCGCACATCTCAAATTAATAATCTTGATGTATTTTGAAAATTGCAAAAATCAATCAATTTTGAACTACGTTTGGTTTGATTCCGCTAATCGTGGATACTTAGGCAACCCCTCAAAAGGGTACAACCATTGCATAAACGAAAAGACGAGAACTGTATTCTTTAATACGTCTTTATTAAACCGATAAGCTCGGGAATTACAAAAAAAAAACGCCAAAAAAACGGCACACACACACAAAAAAAAATCACACCCAAAAAATAATAATAATATTCAAATAATAATAACGGAGACTAATATCCATGCATTTTGCCCTTCCCCTTATCCTTCGGGTCACGTGGAGCCTGAGGTCTTCGAGGTGGTGGCGAGCGTTCCCGAATCACAAGTGGAACCTCCTTGGCACGAGCCCGTTTCTTCGATGACGGGTCTTCTACCACAGTCTTCGGTCCAATGCGAGCCCGCACGTGCTCGGGTAATCTATCCCGTGGGCCAAGTCGGTCCTGCACGGGTAGTTTTGGGCCTAGTCTCCTTTCCAAGTCAGTCTGGGGGCTCACCTTCCCCAAAGCACCTTTAGCACTAGACCCTCCAGCTTGAGTCTTAGTCTTCTTCTTTTGTCCTGACATAAGACGGACTAGGGTAGCAGGAGTGTCTCCTTCGTCAAAAAAGCCCCTGTTGTCCTTAGCTTGCTCCCTTCGCAGCAGGTCGAAAGCTTCATCAACCTTCAGAGCAGCTCGGGCTTTAGCATCGCCTGCTTTAGTCCACTTGGTGTAAGAGTCTGAAACCCAGATCGAGTGGCGAGATTTGACAATGGGCCAAGTATGCCGTGTGTACCATCTTTGCATCCAGGTATCACACATTACATCAGTCAGTTGGGTAGGGTCACTCACAACTGCTTCGACTTCAGGGATTCATTGGGTCCATCCATACTGCCTTAGTATGCGATCCGGATAAAGATGAACCGTTTGCCTGAAAGATAATATCACCTGATAACGGGCTCTGTCCCTCGGGTCCAAGCCGGTCCGAAGATAGATGGGCCACCATGGAACTACCCATCGAATTAACGGACCACCATGGAATGACAATACCTCGTCCCAATATTTATGGGTAATCTGACGAAAAAAGTCAATGGCCCGCCTCCTCGTCATCACCTGGTTATGACGATAGTTGCTCGCATCAAGAGGAGGATCTATCACCAATAGCCTCTCATATAGCCAAATCTGCAAAAGGAAACAAAAACATGAGTTTTTAAGGCAAAATAGGTGTCCGCCTAAGGCCACTCGGTCGAGTGCCTGGGACACTCGATCGAGTGGTACCCTTGAACACAAACAGGGGGCTTGTACGAGGGCACTCGATCGAGTGCCAGGGTGACTCGATCGAGTGGTACCTCTGATAGCAGATCAGAAGGTTTCTACGAGGGCACTCGATCGAGTGCCAGGGTGACTCGATCGAGTGCCCACTGCAGCAGGCAATTCACAAAAAAAAAAAACAAAAGTCGAAAAGTCGAGAAGTTGAAAAAATAATAAAAATCCAACATACTTGCAGCAATCGGGTGCTCCCGGTAAGACGAATTGATGAGTCCCTCTTGCGGTTGTCCAATCCTTGGATAATCTCGCCCGTGATCAGCCAAATCGGGCTATGTTCAGTCTCCATCAAGTCCACTACGGTCAAAAGATGGGTGTTTCCCATGCAGGATAGCAAATCCATGTGACCCTCGAAAGCATAAACATGGAGCATGCAGAAAGAAAAAGCCCTACGGCTGTAAGCCGGCCTGACCCGAACATCAAGAGGATTCATAAATTTCTCAGCCAAGTCGATCAGAGAAATATTATCACCCTCCATCATACGGGACACCTCGTTGTGAGAAAGCCCTAGAAATTCTCGAAGCTTCCTCCTCGGGTCATAGATCGAGTAGGGGACAACGGGACGGAGTATCGGGTTCCTTCCTCCTATAGCTGCAATCTCCTCAGGTAAAGGGCAGACTTCGCCCCGAGGAAAGGCAAAGACATGATATATGTCGTCCCAGTAAGCCAAGCATGCATCCAAGAAGTAACGATCAACCACCATCTGCCGGAACGGGTACAGCGGAGTTATGCTCATTTGGTTAAGGGCTACCCTATCTGTGTCCCTGAAGCGTCGGGACCATTCTTGCAGCATCGCAGTTAATCTATCAATTCCCATGACTAGTTTCTTGAGAAGGATGAAAAAGTTTTCTTTTTAAGGAGTTAATTGTGATGGAATTGTGAGAAAATCAAGGGCATCGAGGGGGTATTTATAGTAGACCTCTTTCCATATCTTTTCATGCACAAGGGTTTCCTAATCCCAATCGGAATCAAGCCACAAGCCTAGTCTCGATACTAGCATGGAAATATTCATCCCGAACTTTCCTAATTTCTTTAGGAGTCAAAATTTCAAACAAAATTCAAAATTCCAAAATTTTCAAAATTTCAAAAAATCATTTTCCCCAGTGCGAGTCATTTTACTACCTACGTGTTGCATGCATTTTATGTGACTTATACAGGTACGACTCAAACAGGGACGTGCAATCCACTATATCTCCCCAGCGGAAGCCAACGGCGGCATTTCACGGGATGGGCCTACATACAGGCGCACCCAGGACTTATGCGACAAGTCCAATTCCCCACGGAGTTATCGTCATTACCTCAGGTATGACTTCTAACTTGTGGCTGGCGAGCCCTTCACACGAGTCTAATGGACTATAAACGACCCGACCGGAAGTCCGCCAGGTTTCAATCCTCGATTGGCCTGATGGCTACTCTGACTTTCGCCTTGTCCAAGCCTCAGTCAGAGTGGGGACTCTGTAGACACCCGCATTTTGACTGCCAGGTGTCTATGGTCCCAGAAAACACCCGATGATGATTGGACGCTAACGTGTTTCTATGCGCTCGGATATGGGCTCAAATCCATTAGTTGTTGGCTAAAGCACTTATGGAGTACACATCTCATAAAACTGACCTCAAATCCAGGCCCAGCGGACCGTTTCGAGTCAAACAAGACTAATTTGGGCCAAAACCGACACCGGGAATAAAACCGACTTTTTTACGATTGGGTCAACCCTGGTCAAAGTCGTCTCCGAGACATACAAAACAGCCATTCACAACATCAAAAGTCCAAGTCAAACACAAACCCATCAAAAACCCAGGTCACGGCCCAAAACAATGGACCCGCGCGACCCAGCTGGGCCACTCGGTCGAGTGCCCCACCCACTCGATCGAGTGGGCCCTTATTCAATCCCGAAGGCTGACGCACTAGGCTACTCGACCGAGTCAGCCGCTTACTCGGTCGAGTAACCCTAGCCGGGTGCCTAGGCTTTGCCTATATAAGCACACCCATACACAACCCTAAACACAACTTGGATCATCCTTAAAAAAAACCCTAATTCTACCCTAATCAACTACTCAATACTACACTCAAGCACTAACCCTAGTACCTAGGAGGCAAACCTAAACCACCACAACTTAGCCTATATACTCGAAACTCCCGTGCAAACCGCCACTACGAGTCCAGTCCGAGCATAAGGAACATGTAGGTTGAGGGTGTCAAAACCCCGTTTCTTCCCTTTTCTTTTTTTTCTCGCGTCGCGCGTCGTTTTGTCATCGTCTTTGTCTCTTTTTATTTATTTTATCCGCATACTAATATCGCTAATATCAATAGTATAATTAGTACCAAAAGACATTAAAATACTCGTTGATTTGTGTCGAGTGCGAAGGATGTCAGGATAAGGAAACCCGAATATACAAGTGTACTGCACACAGCGTTGTCGGTCGCTTATCCTGACACCCTAGCATTTGATTATTGAAACGGGTCAATTTCAACAATAATTCGTTTATTTTCGTTTGCGTCGCATATTGCATCGATTTTCTAAAAACCTTCTTCAAAACACATATTTTTAAGGGTCGAAACCCGTTGACGCGGATCCGGCATCACAATCCCTAGGGATTTATTTCGATGTCGGAAAAGCCGAGGGAATCAAGTCTTTCAATTCAAGCGTTGATCTATTAGATTCGATACCAATTTCATAATTGGACGTCGAATCTAACGATGTAGTCACATAAGTTAACTAATGCGATTTTTCGTTGATGCTAAAATAATTGTCAATACAATTCATTAGAATTACGACATTATTAAACGCGGAGGAAATCTACTCATATCGCGATAGTTAATTCAAATGACTTAAAACGATTTTCTCTTATTTTCACTCTAGCATTCCATATCGATTCAATAATCGAATATGGGATACAACGAATATTCAAGTTCAAAATTGAGTATAAATTCCACAATATTTATGCCCAATTCATCAAATCATCAAAAATCAAAAGCAATTTCCAAATCGATAACAAGATTGCAAACGACATGGTTCGTACAGGTGCCACTCGACCGAGTGCCTATGCCACTCGATCGAGTGATATCACAAAAACCGAAACAGAATGTCTTTACGACCTCCACTCGATTGAGTCTCACAGTGACTCGGTCGAGTGGCGATGTACTCGGTCGAGTTGGTCAATAACTCGGTCGAGTAGGGTCCATTACGAGACAGAATGCTCCCATGACAGCCATTCGGTCGAGTTTCATCATAACTCGATCGAGTGGGCCTGTACTCGACCGGGTTCCCTCATAACTCGGTCGAGTGTCGTCAAATAATCTGGACAGAACCTTTTTTAGAGGTCCACTCGGTCGAGTCACACAATGACTCGGTCGAGTGGCCCTTTATCACGTCAAACCGTGAGTCCTACACATCACATTCGAGTCTCGTCAATCGTTTTTCGTGACTTAAGTCAACACGTGTCAATCAATCACGTGGTACATCACTTTCTCAAACCATGCATCATCATATTTACATTTTCCCATTTCATCCTATATTATTCGCAAACCGTTACTAACCGTTTGTTTTTCTTGTTGATTTATTGTTTATTTTATCGTACTAAAATGAACCCACATGCTAAAATTCAACTTTGACGTTAGAATTAATTGCATTAAATTGACGTAGAAACCCTTTCAATTTCATTCACATGCTTAGGGAAAATAATATTTGCATATCATTTTCCCGTTCAACTAACGTGCGTATTCAAAAGTCATTCGATATCCTAGTAGAGGCCGCTAATGTGTGGGCGGGGTTGGGTGTCCTTCGTGGGCTTCCCAACACGTACCCTCACCCCTTACTCAGAACCTCGGTTTCCGGATGCGCGAAACCGTTGGCGCACGAGAGTCATTCAATACACGATAACCAGTAATGACGGTATCGGTATCAAATGCTAAGGGACGAGCCCAATAAACTCTGACGTCGAAAATGGGCTGTGTTTTGTATATGGCCCACTACAACATAGAGTGGGTTCGAACGGGCCCGAACTCTCACAAAGTTCGGTGGCGACTCCACTTCGATTTAAATTTCCATTCGATCCGTTTTCATATGGAGATTCATTCGCCTCCCCAAACCCGCGCGTGGCCGCGTCGGGGTGGACCTATCCACAATAATAATAATAATAATAATAATAATAATAACAATAATAATAATAATAATAATAATAATAATAATAACAACAACAACAATAACAACATAGTACTCCCTCCAATTGATTTGATTTCAACTTTTGTTTTTTCATATTTGACAATAGTAAAATTTGTTATGTTTATATCTTTGATTACGTAATATACAAAATTTTATATTTTAATATTCTTAAATTTTAATGCATAACAAATAATACTCATATGCTATATTTTATGGTATATATATTAGATATTCTATTCACTAAAAAATAGTGTTAAAAAAAAAACGTAAATTAATTGTAATGGCATTGAGACAAAGTTGTAAATATTTGAATGTAATATCTATTTCAAGACCTAAAAATATTAGAGTGTATATTATTATGCACTCTATAATATTAATTAATAATTGTTATAATAATAATGATGATAAAAACAATAGAAAATAATAATAATAACGATCATAATAACAATGACGATGATGATGACGACAACGACGATAACGATGATAATAATAATTGTTATTATTAACATTAAGAGATATGGGTAATAAAAATAACAACAACAATAATATTATCATTATTATTTTTTTAATGAAAAGAAACTTGCATTAATATCGAAATGCCATTATAATAATAAGAACAACAACAACAATAATAAGACCTTATTGTAATTTGTTTCAATCTTAATGCAACTCCCGTTTCATATAAATAAATAAATAAATAAATAATAATAACAATAATAACAATAACAATAATAATAATAATATTATTATTATTATTATAATTTTTTTTTTGCAAGAAATTATGACTCTTTATTCATCCAATGAGGGAAAAAGAAAGAGCCTAGGTTTACAAAAAACAATAACCCTTATAATGCAATATCTCCTATCACCTATACAAAGCCAAGTTGTGTCGTAAATCTATATTCAAACTCCGTAATCTGACAAAAATATCGAATTTAATCTGCTGTAGTAACTGATATCCCTGCCTTCCTTTGTTCTCGAAAATCCTCGCATTCCGCTCTCTCCAAATGAAGTAAATCGCAGCTGCAAGTGAAGCAGTAAACCATCTATTCTTCCAATGTTTTCTTGCCTTTCTAGTGCTACTCCAAGCCAATTCAGCCATATAGTTACATCTTCTCATAGTACTATCCATCCATCTCAGTAAACCCCCCCAAACCTCCTTAGAATAGTTGCAATCGAAGAACAAGTGGTCGTGACTTTCAGCAACAACTTTACATAAACAACATCTATTGATAACATTAATACCCCTCCTGTACATGTTATCCAAAGTGGGTAATTTGCCTTGGCCAGCCATGGAGGCAATGATTCCATGTTTAGGAATAACTTCAGCTCCAGAAATACCCTTAAGCCATCGCATCCTCCTTCTTTTCGTCCTGAACCATTCATAGGCTAACGCAGTATTGAAAGTATCATTCTTCATCCAACTTTGAACAAGATCTCTAGCTTTCTTCTCCTCTCCTACCATTCTTAAAATCTCATCTCTCACATGTAAGACGCCTCGTAACGTTCCCGAATGAGAATCCTTCTGCTGAATTTGCCAGATTGATTGCCCACCCATTGAATAGGCTCTCGTCCATTTACACCAAATACCCCCTTGGTTATTCTGACATTTCCAAAGCCAAAACCCCATGAGTGCTTTGTTCCAAGAACGAAGGTCCTTAGCCAGAAATCTCCCCTCTTCCCATGGACCACAATAAGCTATACTTCTCTTCTCCGGAGAACCAGTCCAAAAGTAACTCCTACACAACTTATCAATTCTAGCCATCACATTCGCAGGAATAAGCGTATTAGCACACCAGTAATTCATCACACCAAATGTGATTGAGTTAATTAACTGGATTCTCCCCGCATAAGATAAACAATTCGAGGACCAGGCTGCCATTGACCTCTGAATCTTGCTAATCAGACCTGAGTAATGCTCCATTTTATTTACAGTATCATTGAGCGGGATCCCCAGGTATTTACAAGGAAAATACCCTTGTTTAAAGCCAGAATCTGACAAAATAAGTTGCTGTACTTCCTGCCGAATCCCACCAAAGAAAATTTCAGTCTTGTCCCTATTAGCATAAAGCCCTGATACAGTAGCAAAATTATCCAAAGTCGTAGTAACTGCTCCCACAGATGGAACGTCCCCTCTCATAAAGATCAAGATATCGTTCGCAAAAATCATATGATTGAGGTTAATCTTACGACACTTAGGGTGTAGAGAAACCTGAACTCCATGGTCAATATATCTCAAATGTCTGGATAGGATCTCCATGCTAAGTACAAAGAGGTAAGGGGATAAGGGATCCCCTTGCCTCACACCACTCATCCCCTTAAAGAAACCATGCATAGAACCATTAACTTTCAAAGAGAACCAAGACCCTTGAACACATTCCAAAATCCAATTAACAAACCTAGGAGGAAAGTTAAGCCCTCGGAGCATGTTTTCCAAGAATGACCATTGGAGCGAATCAAAAGCTTTCCTCAAATCGACCTTGATCAAACATCTTGGAGTCAGAAATTTCCTCTCATACCCCTTAATTAAAGCCTGTGAAAGGGCGATATTCTCATGAATACTCCGCCCTTTTATAAATGCAGCCTGCTCACACCCAATAATTTCCCCTAACACACCTTGCATTCGATTTGTGAGAATTTTTGTAATTGTTTTATAAAGGACAGAACAGCAAGAAATCGGTCGAAAATCCAAAACGGACTGGCACACCTCCTTCTTAGGTATAAGAGTAATCACAGTAGTATTGGCCTGTTTACTCAGCTTTCCTCTTGTAAAAAATTCCATTACAGCCGCACAATAATCATTCTCAATTACAGGCTAGGCAGCTTTAAAAAACCCCGCTGTAAAGCCATCCGGACCCGAACTTTTATTGGAACCCATAGAGAACACCACCCTTTTGATCTCCTCCTTATTAGGTAAAGCCAAAAGAGCGTCCCATTCTTGATTTAATACAGTTCTCCCCTTCCTCAAAATGGCCATATCAGTAGCTCCAACCTTAGAAGCTTTAGCAAGCAAATTTTCATAATACTCGACAAACCCTCTAGCAACATCCTGCTCACCTTCACGAACCTGTCCATTCATGTCAATGATGGTCCCAACAACTTGTTGCATCCTCCTCTCCTTTATCCGAGCATGAAAATAAGAAGTAGGAGCATCATCCAACCTGATATTGTCCATTTTAGCCCGTTGCTGCAAAATACTAATTTCAGCTTGCTTCAACTTAATGCAATCCTTAGCTAATTCCTTTTCTTTCTGAATCCAGTCCATTGAGAAAGGGGACTGCTGAAGTTGAGCTTGACAATCAGCCAATTCCTCTTCAATATCCTTTATCTGACCCCTAATACTAGAGAAGCTTCTCCGATGCAACTCAATAAGATCTTTTTTCACATTCTTCAATTTGCAAAATAATTTGAAACCCGCAGTACCATAAACTCTCCTATCCCACGCCTTCCTAACAGTAGACAAAAAAGAGGGATGAGTAGCCCAACAATTTAGAAAGCTAAAGCTCGCCCTCCTAGCCTGATTTTCAAACATCTTCACAATAATCGGGGAATGATCAGATACACCCGAATTCAGATAATTAGCAAACGAGTTAGGAAACTCAGAAGCCCATTGCAAGTTAATAAGGGCTCTATCTAATTTGGTCCAAACCCTGGAGGACGGATCCTGCTTGTTAGTCCAAGTAAAATCACATCCTTGAGCGGCTAGATCCTGCAACCCACTCCTGACAATACATTCATTAAAGTCATCCATGGCATTATCATCAGGCATAGCACCCCCTATCTTCTCTTCCCTGCTCCTCACTATGTTGAAATCACCTAACACCAACCAACTACCAACGCCACCACTAATCCCAGCCAAATGAGACCAAAGATCAGACCGACCTAAGACATCATTCAATCCATAGACAAACGTGACATAGAACACCTTCCCAGAAGCAAAATGCTTTACCTCACAATGAATACATTGCTCATGAATCAAAAGAGGTGTGACCCCCACCTTATTAGGATCCCAAATGACCCATATTCTGCCATTGTAGTGACAACTATAATTAAACAGAACCTTATAACCTTTAAACTTACCCCTAGCCAATTTAATAGCCTTATTCTCTTTTATTCTTGTCTCCAGGAGCCCAAGTATCTCAATTCCCCTACCCTTCATAAGATTAATTACTTCATTATGCTTCAAGGCCTCATTAGCACCTCTAATGTTCCAAGAGGCAACTATCATCCTTGTAAATCAGGTGGGATAGGAGCCACTACCGGAGGAATTGAATCCTCCAAGTCCTTCAAACCAGTAGATTGCAAGATGATGAATCTGTTAGGAGAGATGATCTCATCACCAGTTTGATTTCCTTCCTTCTCTGAACTTTCCCCAGAGCCTTTCACCTTAAGGCCTACCCCACCGCATCCTTGACGCCTTACAACTGGGATGAAGACATCCTTAGAATCAGGATGAACAGCCTGACCTAGCTCTAAGCATCCTGAGTCAGAGTGTGTCCCTAGCTGTTCTGCAGTCTGCCCCATACCAGCTGAGATACCGCCTAGCGCCTGGGGTCCTGAGCCAGTGATAATCAGGCCTCCGGGGTGTTCAATCTCAAGGGATCCTTGATGCATTTCAACATTGGTAGAAGAATTCAATTCTCCACCTGTTGAGGTACCACCTAACCCTTGAGATGCCGCCTTCTTAGGTGTGTATCTTTGCTTTGGCGCAGCAGGAATAGAATGCTTAACCTGCTTTTCCTTCTTACACTTAACCCTCTCATGACCTAATTTACCACACCCATCACAATAATACGGTAACCATTCTGTAGACACCCACATTTTGACCGCCAGGTGTCTATAGCAGTTTCCGACAAACAGCCGATGATGATCGGACGCAAACGTGCTTTAACGTACTCGGAAATAGGTTCAAAATCATTGGCATTTGGCTTGGGCTTTTTACGGAGTACAAATTTCACAAAACCAACCTCAAATTCAGGCCCAGTGGGTCGTTTCGAGTCAAATAACACTAATTTGGGTCGAATCCGTCACCAGGAGTAAAATTGTCTTTTAGCGACCGAGTCAAAACCCGGTCAAAGATTTTCCCGAGACACGTGAGTCAGCCGTGACACCTCACACGGCTGATTCTTACTCAAACTCTACAAAAAATCAGCTTCACAAAATAATAAACAATTCAGTTTAAGGATGGAATTCGATCTCAAGCAGGAATCCTATCCGAAAACCGATTCAAACCCCCGACCGAGTGCAAATACTCGGCCAAATAGCACACAACCAGCCGAGATGCCTTTCTTCTTTGCCAAGAAAACGGAATTCTCATGCTTCTCAAACTCCTACGTTTCCTATCCTAAGCGGTAGTTCAAACTCTCCTAGCCAAGGTCGGGAACTCCCTATAAATAGCCCATTGCATACAACAACTTGAGACATCAATTATTGGCAACATACACATAAACTTTCTATCAATCAAATATACATAAAACTCCTCACACAACTCACAAAAAATACACTTAGCATCGAGAAACCGATAGTGTAACCCGATACTACAAAAAACCGGCCTTAGATCCGTCACCCTTACACGTCCAAACCGAACCACCAACTCACCGACATTAACCCGACGCTCCCGTGCCTTAGCCACATTCCGACGAGCCCCGATCCGAGTTAACAAAAGCATGTAGGTTGAGGGTGTAATCAAACCCGACTTCTCCTTTATTTTCTCTCTCTCGTCTTTTTTACGGGTCGTCGCTTGTCATCGTTTTTTATGGGTCGTCCATCGTTTTTTATTTCTAATATCGATATTACTAAAACTATTTTCATATAACAAAACGTTCTTAAAATACGATATCGATTCTCTAACCGAATATCGTATCTAACAAGAACTAAATTAAATCTCGTTGATGCTAAAAAAATCGTTATATCTTCTTTTCATAAAATACGACGATTTTAACGCGGAGAGAATTAACATTCTTTTTCGTTCAAAATTCTTTTTTAATTTTTTTTGTTCAAAACAAACTTTTTTTCAAAGCCTTTTCTAAATTCATTCCGAATATTCGATATTCGATTTCATAATCGAATATCGGATACGACGAATATCGAAAGCATAAATCAAGTATAAATTAATTCGTATTTGTACGCGATTTATCAAATTTTCGAACAACGAGCGAAATCGGGACAGGCCTGCACGCGAGTCGCGCCCCTCACAGGCGACTCGCGTACGAGTCTGAAACCCGCGCTCCTTTTTAGCTTTTTTCGTTCGCTTTTATTATTTATTCTACGAAATGACTTCTAAAATTTATATCTTTTCTAAAACTATTCCGAATATTTGATATTGATTTCATAGTCGACTATCAAATATAACGAATATCGAAAATATTAGATCGAGTGCAAATTATGCGATATTTGTACGCGATTTAATAAAAACATCGAACTTTCAAAAACCGACCTCAAAACAGGCCGGGGCGCGAGTCGCGCGCACCCCCGGCGAGTCGCGGGCAACGCTGGAAACGCGACCCATTGTCTTCTTTTTATTATTTTTCGAACATCATTTTTTATAAAAAACAGCGTCTTTTAACGACATTTTTCAGATTTCGATTAATATTTTTCTCGATCTCGCATATTTATTTTTTGCTATATTATTTTACGAATCGATACTAACTCGTTTGTTCATCTTGTAGCAAATTCATTCTTTTTCATCATTTGTTTTATTATACTAAAACGAATCTCACATGCTAAATTCAACTTCGATGTTAATTTTCATGCATTAAACGACTTAGCAACCCGTTCAATTCCTCACATGCTTAGGAAAACAATGTTCGCATATCATTCATCCTTCAACTAACGCGCGTATTAAAAAATCATTCGATATCCTAGTAGAGGCCGCTAATGTGCAGGCGGGGTTGGGTGTTCTTAGTGAACTTCCCAACACGTACCCTCACCCCTTACTCAAAACCGTGGTTTCCGGATGTCCGAAACCATTGGCAACGAGAGTCATTCAATATACGATAAACCGCTCAAGTCGGCATCGGTATCGAACTGCAAAGGGACGAGCCCAATAAACTCTGACATCGGAAATGGGCCGTATTTTGTACACGGCCCACTACGACATAGAGTGGGCTCGAACGGTTCCGAATAACCATAAAATTCGGTGGCGACTCCAACTTCGATTTAAATTTAAGTTTGACCATCTCATATGGAGATTCATTCGCCTCCCCAAACCCGCGCGTGGCCGCGTCGGGGTGGACCTATGTCATGTCCACAATTTGGCGACTCCGCTGGGGATTTACTGATGCGTTACTAACCTTCGGTATCCTCAGGGTGAGACTCGAATATAAATTGTTTGACTAGTACAATACGCGTTTTAGTTTTACGGTTCATGCATAACCCCATCTTTCCCGGGCCGGTACTGGTGACCGACGTCCCACTATACCATTGATGTAGTCCAAATTGGATATGTCAAAGGTGTCCATTAGCCGATTCGTATGGGTTTTACGGCATGTCCTAAGCTCAACTCGACTTAGGGAGTCCGCCCCGATTCTCGATAGGCTATGTACACTGGTATAGACCCTTATAGACTGACCGAGACTTAGCTTAAGAGCATACATGGCATCATTATACTGTTTCCATGACTACGTGCTACTTGATCCACATCTTTTTTTTCAAAAACCGTCATTTTTCAAAGAATTTCACCCTTTTCAAAATATCCAATTTCAAAACCCCGGACATATACCGAATTTAGGACTTATGATTTTACTCAAAATAGCCTTTTTCTAGCCGGTATTATGCCCAATTAAAAACTCAAAATTATTTTCGAAATTTTCAAACCATCACCCGGCCCACCTTTTCCGTTTTCCTCGAAAAAAGGCCGGTTCTCCCCGATTTTTTCGGGCCTTTTCAAAAAATATCATATTTCAAAACTTTCTCTTCTTAGGACTTCTCGTATTTAGCAGTGTCGGGTCGTGTCATAAGTCGTTGAAATCTCTAGCGTCGATCTTACATCACGGATTTTCCCCCCATCCTAGTCCGCCTTATTTTACTAAGGCAAGACCCACCTACGTAGCACATACTCCTACAAAGGTTGGCTTAGTTACACAATCGAGTCTAAAGTCTGAGAATGTCTCACATAGACCTTCCTTCAAACAGGACTCGACCCACATAGCCGAATCCTAAAGGAGATCCACCTTTCACGAGCCACCCGTCTAGGTGTCTTTCCCGAGTCAACCTTTTACAAGGCATAGCTCTATAACAAAAGGTTCACGGTCCTTACGTCTAAGGGTCACTCACTCGAGTCTTAACAAAGTCTTCAGTCCCAGTCGGGGGTTACTCTTCAGCAGAGCGATCAATCGCGGTTGCTCTAAGGATCATGTCTTGTACGTGTTGTCTCACGTACCCCACTTTCGAGTCACTTAGATGCCACACCATCTGAGTCTCTAGCCTTACTCAGGGGGTTGTCCTCCAACCGAGCAGTCAGCCACGATTACCCTAGAGAGTACCCTACGTTCATCCTACACCGGCGTCCTTATGATGCCTTCTTCGAGTCGTACCCACGCTACGAATACTCGGGTCACCTAGGGTTAGGTCACCACGGTTGGTCCAACCACACGGCACGGTCGCCCCATTTTCGGACTTATCCCTGTACAGCTCGAGTCTCGTGGTCGAATCTAGGTCACAGTCGTTACTTTGTCTGGATTAACATTTAAGTAGCCCGGTCAAAGAATCTTAGTCATTCCCACCCCCGGGCCGTACCTAGTTTGACTCTCTCTCTTGCATTTGCGCAAAACCGAGTTTAGGCGAGTTCTGACACCTGTCGTTTCTTCCGATCAGGGACCCTATGAACGAGACACTACCAAACCATAACAAATCCCGCGCCGTCGAGAAAGGAGATATCCAGGGGAGTATGCTTATGCTATCTTGCTCCATTAACAATATCTTCTCGAAAATCAATACTGCCCTAGATAACCTAAGTTCCATGGTAACCATCATCGAAGAGGACCTTATAAGAACCCGAGCCCGTCTAACACAACTAGAGCGGGTAAGACAGCCAATCACCCAACCGAGCCATTTGAAAGGTGAACACTCTTACGAAACTGTCCGATACCCTCAAGATGGCAAGACCGAGAGAGGTAACCCCAAGTCACCTCTCCAAAAATCAAGAACCAGTCAAAGGAAAGGACATTTACCCACTTGGATATGTCCTACACCGTCTCTTTCCAGAGGTTGGTTCTGAAGGGCCTAATACTACCTATAGGCCCAACAACCGACCCACCTTTGGAAAAACGCTCCAAAGCATGGAACGACGAGCATTACTGCAAATTCCACAGAGGGAGGGGACACGATACAGAACAGTAATGGAAACTGAAACACCTCATTCAAGACTTCCTCGATGCCGGGAAGACTCCCGTTTTTGAAACATTGTCACTTGCAAAGCCCCTCATGACTATATAGGGCCTGATGACCAAAGCATCCAATCTACCTCTCATGCATCCAAGAGTCCGGATTTGATTTAAGTCCAAGTCTGAGTCCGAGTCTAGGATATACTATTTATTTCAACTTCAAAGTCAGAGTCAGAGTCAATTGTATTCTGTTCTCTATTTCAAAATTCAATAAAATCAGCTTTTCTATTTCTCATATATACTTTCCTTATGTGTTTCCGAGAACATGATGAACACCATCATACACTGTGAGCACACGCACGTGACTATTATAGGCACATCTATAATGACTGCAGGAAATGAGACCCGTGTTTTCTTTTACCTATTCCATGTCTGGTATAGAAAGCCACATAACTACCCTTAGCAGGAGCGGTATCGAATCCAATGACAAATCTAGGTAGTCTCCTAGTTTGGGTTAAAGACGGGAGGCAAGCCCATTTCCCACAATAAAACACCCATCCAATAAGACTAACCGATCCCTACTTTAGGTGTTAGTCTGACCAGCCGAAAAAAAAAGCAAAAGGCCAAAATAAAAGAGCTGGCCATGATAAAAAAACTGGACAAAAAAAAAACAAAAGTCCAAAAGAAAAAAAGCAAAAGGCCAAAATAAAAGAGCTGGCCATGATAAAAAAAAAACCCATGACCATGATCAACGGTCAATTCAAGTGAAAGCCCCATGACCAGGGTACGGTCAAAATTCATACCATCAAATAGGGAAGAAACAATCAAGTTGGTCAGCTAACACCACATTTAGCCTTCGCACATTACAACCCTCAAGACCTTCCCGAGACCCAGGCCAGAGACAGCCCGGAATTTTGAGGATTCAAGCTCCATAGGATACCCCTAACCATTAGGGCCAGACATGGAAATCTGATCTCGCATTATCAAAACTTATCCCGATCAAAGTTCGAGCCATTCTACTCGACTTCCCCTTTACAAAACAAAATTCACAATCACCATACAAAGACCCGAGAGCAAAACTCGTCAAATCCTCCCGAGAGCAAAACTCGTCAAATCCCCCGAGAGCAAAACTCGTCAAATCCCCCCGAGAGCAAAACTCATCAAATCCCCCCGAGAGCAAAACTCGTCAAATCCCCCGAGAGCAAAACTCGTTAAAATCCCCGAGAGCAAAACTCCTTAAAATCCCCAAGAGCAAAACTCGTTAAAATCCCCGAGAACAGAACTCGTTAAAATCCCATCCCAATTCTTCTCATTCAAACTAGTTACCAACCCCAAACACGGGAACTCAACTTGCGGTCGGCATAGAACATGCCCAAATAGTGCACACCACCTCTGGGGGCTATCCCGGAGAACGCTCACAGTCACAGGATCAATATCCTAATAACCATTCTAGCCCTTTGATCAAGACATCACTGGGAATGCACCTAGCCTACACCATTGCTATGGCTAGTTACACACAAAGCCCTAATAAACTAGGCACCACAATGCACTGAACTACGGCTTGGTTTGATTTCACCACATGTGAATACGTAGGCAGCCTTTCAACAGAGGCACAACCACCCACATTGACACACATTCAAAAAGCACCATCATTCCGGTCACGACACTGTCATGTTCTCGACAGTTAGCTTTGTCATTCTGGGGGCTTCTCCTAGGCAGAAGTTCTCCATCCATTCACATAATCCAAATAATTTCAAAAATCTAGCCACCTTTCTACAGTGTGTCCTAGTACTCGGCTCACTCGAGGACAAGAATCTATCAAGACTCGAGGCAATGCCCACTTTGGAAATGTGCCCTAAAATCAAAAAGGATTCAAAAGAGCACTAGTCTACAGCATTCCACTGCTAAGTCCTGCAAAAACAGTCTCATTACAGACTACTGCAATTCCCTTATAACGCATCCTTCCCGTTTCGATGTACGACCGTGTTGCTACTCGCCTAGGCTACGGAATAGCGCAATTTAAGAGTCTTGTTAGGTGGCCCACCCCCTTACCAAGTCACGGTCCAACCCTTAGAGAGTCCAAGTCGTGTCTGTCAACTCGTCCTGTCGCGTCCAGAGTCGAGTCTGCCGGTAGGCCTCTCTTTTCAAATTCTCATTTTAAAATTTGCAAAAATTTTGCCATTTGAAAAAAAATCTTTTCGACAAGGTCAAATTTCAGTCTATTTAAACTGCAAATTTCTTTTCCACCTCTTTCAATTTTGGAAACCTATCTCCTAGCATGTGAGTTGCTTTCAAGACTTCGATTTCAAAATGCAGCAAAAATCATTTTTACTCCCCAGCGCGAGTCATATTTGTTTCGCCTACGTGTTGCATGCAAATTTTATGTAACTTATACAGGTACAAATCACGACAGCGCAATTCACATAATTCCCCAGCGGCATTTAACAGGATGAGCCCATATACAGGCGCACCTAAGTCTTATACGACAAGTCCAATTCTCCGCGGAGTTATCATCATCAGTTCAGGTACATTTCTAATCCATGGCCGGCGGGCCCTTCACGCAGGTCTAATGGACTTTAAACGACCCGACCGGAAGTCTGCCAGGTCTTAATCTTGATTGACCTGGTAGCTACTCTGACTTTCGCCTTGTCCAAGCCTCAGTCAGAGTGGGGGCTCTATAGACACCCACATTTTGACCGCCAGGTGTCTATAGCAGTTTCCGACAAACACCCGATGATGATCGGACGCAAACGTGCTTTAACGTACTCGAAAATGGGCTCAAAATCATTGGCATTTGGCTTGGGCTTTTTACGGAGTACAAATTTCACAAAACCAACCTCAAATTCAGGCCCAGTGGGTCGTTTCGAGTCAAATAACACTAATTTGGGTCGAATCCGACACCAGAGGTAAAACCGTCTTTTAGCGACCGAGTCAAAACCCGGTCAAAGATTTTCCCGAGACACGTGAGTCAGCCGTGACACCTCACACGGCTAATTCTTACTCAAACTCTACAAAAAATCAGCTTCACAAAATAATAAACAATTCCGTTTAAGGATGGAATTCGATCTCAAGCAGGAATCCTATCCGAAAACTGATTCAAACACCCGACCGAGTGCAAATACTCGGCCAAACAGCACACAACCAGCCGAGATGCTTTTCTTCTTTGCCAAGAGAACGGAATTCTCATGCTTCTCAAACTCCTACGTTTCCTATCCTAAGCGGTAGTTCAAACTCTCCTAGCCAAGGTCGGGAACTCCCTATAAATAGCCTCTTGCATACAACAACTTGAGACATCAATTATTGGCAACATACACATCAACTTTCTATCAATCAAATATACATAAAACTCCTCACACAACTCATAAAAAATACACTTAGCATCGAGAAACCGATAGTGTAACCCGAGACAACAAAAAACCGGCCTTAGATCCGTCACCCTTACACGTCCAAACCGAACCACCAACTCACCGACATTAACCTGACGCTCTCGTGCCTTAGCCACATTCCGACGAGCCCCGATCCGAGTTAACAAAAGCATGTAGGTTGAGGGTGTAATAAAACCCGACTTCTCCTTTATTTTCTCTCTCTCGTCTTTTTTACGGGTCGTCGGTTGTCATCGTTTTTTATGGGTCGTCCATCGTTTTTTATTTCTAATATCGATATTACTAAAACTATTTTCATATAACGAAACGTTCTTAAAATACGATATCTATTCTATAATCGAATATGTGGACATGACGTAGGTCCACCCCGACGCGGCCACGCGCGGGTTTGGGTAGGCGAATGAATCTCGTGGTGAGATTGTTCTCGGGTTCGAAATTTAAGTCAAAATGGAGTTGCCACCGAATTTTGTGGTTATTCGGAACCATACGAGCCCACTCTATGTCGTCATGGGCTGTACACAAAGTGCGGCCCACTTCGATTTCAGAGTTTATGGGGCTCGTCCCTTTGCATTGCAATATCGATACCGTTTAAACCGGCTTTCGTATATAGAATGACTCTCGTGTGCCAATGGTTTCGGGCATCCGGAAACCAAGGTTCTGAGTAAGGGGTGAGGGTACGTGTTGGGAAGCCCACTAAGGACACCCAACCCCGCCCGCACATGGCGGCCTCTACTAAGACATCGTTCGTGTTCGTGTGCGCGCGCTAGTAAGACGATTAAATGATATGCAAACAGCGTTTTCGGCTAAGCATGCGAATTATTGGTTAACTACGTCATTTTAATGCATCTTGATTCACGTCAAAGTGATTTAGCATGTGATGTTCATTTAAGGCAATAAATGGAAAACATCGAAA
This sequence comes from Agrostemma githago, assembly GCA_958450325.1. NCBI lineage: Eukaryota > Viridiplantae > Streptophyta > Magnoliopsida > Caryophyllales > Caryophyllaceae > Agrostemma > Agrostemma githago. The sequence continues at coordinate 18,433,357 of OY288248.1, forward strand.
ATAGAAAACTCGTAAATAAATTACAAATTACACGGGCGGAATACAACCCGGAATTCACAATACAACGAGCAATAAAATAGAATAATCGAATAAGAAATGGTAAACGTTAACTAGAAACGGACCCGTATATAATAAATATAAACTAGACCGTAAGTTGTGCAAACGGACGAACTTCGATTAAATACACATTATATTGTGTATTAAACGGAGGACGGAGATATGGAACCTAGACGTGGTGCTAGCCCGATCCCGAATCTCGATGCCTTGTCCCGACTTATCACATCGAGGAATAGAGTCTAAATCAATCATGTGTCGGATACGACTAAAGAGTCGTAGACACAAGATTAATAGTGCGAGGCCGTCGATCAAAGTCGTTTTAAGTGATATGATATGCATGAGTTTTGAAAAATAGGATCACGTGATTGACTTTACACGTGTCGACTAAAAGTCGTAAAAAAATGACGAGGCTCGAATGTTGCATTAAAGCTCTCGGATTACTGGGCTACAGGACCCACTCGATCGAGTCATGGCATGGACTCGGTCGAGTGCGCCTTTAAGGTAGCTACTGCCCGGTTTTTGGGGTGCTACTCGATCGAGTGGCCCATGGCACTCGATCGAATGGCCCCTGTACGAGACATAACTCGTTTCGGAAAAGGGGTGGCTATTCCGATTTATTTATTTTTAAATCGATGGTTGGCCGAGTTCGATAAAAATATTGCATGATTTAAATCCAACTCGACTTCCGGTGTTATAATCGTGTAATATACGATTATATTACCGTCATCGGAAATTTGTGAAAAATGTTATTATGGGATTGAAAAATTTGATTAGCGAAGAAATGATGTTCCTCCGCGTCACAACATCGAAACTAATCCTAGCGGATTATGTGATGTCGGTTTTCGCATCAACGGATTCCGTGCTAATCATAGAAATGGAGTCAAACACGTTCAACTATGATCGACCACGATCACGTTACGCCCTTGAGTACATTGGGGCGGCGCTCCTCGAAAGGGTGCCACCTCCGTCGTGACTCGTAAAGGGATTAAACGGACTTTGGATGATCGTCGTAGTCAAACGTGTTAAGATCCGAATTTTAATATTATATAAATATATATATATATATACACGGTATTAATATGTTAATGACGAAAGGATAAAAATTAGTAAACGATAAAATTAAATGTTAGGTGTTAGATACAATAAATAAATAAAAAGTGTTAGATTGCGATAAATAAAAGTGTTAGATTAGAGAGTTAGTATACAAGAAATTAAAATGTTAGTGTTAGCGGTTAGTAATAATAATAATAATAATAATAATAATAATAATAATACATATATATATATATATAAACGGTAAAAAGATAAGGGAGAAAAAGATGTCGGGATTTAATGACACCCTCAACCTACATGCTTAATCGATCTCGGAAACGGACACGTAGTAGCGACGGGAGCGCGGGAGTGTCGAGATATGTGGGTAGAGTTATGGTGTATGTCTTTCACGAGTTTTGATCTCGGGATTTTGAATGTATTTGTGTGTGTGTGTGTGTGTGTGTATGAGTGCCTAGAACTCAAGGGTGATGAATGTTTGAAGGTTGAAGATGTGTAGGGTTGAATGGGTTAGAAAAAGATGTTGTGTGATTAGGGTTGCAAAAAACTTGTGAAATGAATTGATGTGATGGGGTATTTATAAGGAGGACCCCGGTTTAAGGTCACTCGATCGAGTGGAGCGTGTGCACTTGATCGAGTGCCCGGTTCGAGTCCGGTTCGGCCGGTTTACTGCTTTACTCGACCGAGTGGGTGTGAATGGAGGGAGTGTAAATAGGGAATGATTGTTGACCATTTTTGAAAGGATTTGGCTGTTGTGACCTGATTCATTTTGTGTATTTGGACATAATGTGAGGCTGGTTCGTCTCGGGATTCGACTTTGACCGGGTTTTGACTCGGTCGCTAAAAGACGGTTTTATTTCCGGTGACGTTTTGACCCAAATTAGTCTCATTTTATTGGAAACAACCCACTGGGCCTGGATTTGAGGTCGGTTTTGAGAGATTTTCTATTGATTCCGAGTCGGATACTATTGATTCCGAGTCCGTATTCGAGCGTATTAAGTCACGTTTACGTCCGATCATCATCGAGTGTTTTGTCGGGAACTGCTATAGACACTAGCAGGCAAAATGCGGGTGTCTACAGAGCCCCCACTCTGACTGAGGCTTGGACAAGGCGAAAGTCAGAGTAGCTACCAGGCCAATCGAGGATTACGACCTGGCAGCCTTTCGGTCGGGTCGTTTATAGTCCATTAGACTCGCGTGAAGGGCTCGCCAGGCATAAGAAAAGGGGTCATACCTGTCCTGATGATGATAGCTCCGTGGGGAGTCGAACTTGCCTTTGAAGTCCTAGGTGTACCTGTATTTGCACGTAATATCTAGGTGAAACACCGACTCATGCTGGGGAGTAAAGTAGCTGCGCGGGGACTTGCTTCTGAAGTCTTGGGTGTACCCGTATGCCGACACATCACGTCTTGGATGTAGCATTCCAGGAGAAACACCGCTTTTGGTGTTCCGTTGGGAAGCACTAGCTGACACCTGAAATGTTAGATATATAGGTAGAAAATGGCAGGTATAGCAGATAGCAAGATAGCACATAGGAAATGCAGTTAGCATCTATAGACTGACTCGCGCTGGGGAAAATATTTTTTGCTTCATTTTGAAATCGAAGTCCTGAAAGCAACTCACGTGCTAGGAGATAGGTTTTCAAAATTGAAAGGGTTAGAAATGAAATTTGCAGTTTAAATAGACTGAAATTTGACCTTGTTGAAAAGGATTTTATCAAATGGCTAAGTTTTGCAAACTTCAAAGTAAAAAATTTGAAGAGAGAGACATACCGATAGACTCGACTCTGGACGCGACAAGACGACGAGTTGACAGACACGACTTGGACTCTCGAGGGATTGGACTGTGACTCGGTAGGGGGGTGGGCCACCTAAGATGACAAGACTCTTAAGTTGCGCTATTCCGTAGCCTAGGCGAGTGGCAACACGGTCGAACATACATCAAAATGGGAAGGATGTGCTATAGTCTGCAATGAGACTGCTTCTGCAGGACTCAACAGTGGCAATGTTGTAGTCTAGTGTTCTTTGAATGTTTGGTTTTGGGGTACATTCCCAAATGGGTATCGCTTCGAGTCCCTGACAAATTCTCGTCTTCGACTGAGCCGAGTACTAGGACACTCTATAGAAAGGAGGCTAGTTTTTGAAAATATTTTGGATTATGTGGGTGGATGGAGAACTTCTGCCTAAGAGAAGCCCCCAGGACGACAAAGCTAACTGTTGAGAACATGATAGTGTCGTGATAGGAATGATGGTGCTTTTTTGAACTTGTGTTAATGTGGGTGGTTGTGCCTTTGTTGAAAGGCTGCCTACGTATTCACGTGTAGTGAAATCAAACCAAGCCGTAGTTCAGTGGAATGGAAGATATATTATTGTGCCTAGTTTATTAGGGCTTTGTGTGTAACTAGCCATAGCGATGGTGTAGGCTAGGTGAATCCCCAATGATGTCTTGATCAAAGGGCTAGAACAGTTAGGATGTTGATCCCGTGACTGTGAGCGTTTTCCGGGGTAGCCCCCAGAGGTGGTGTGAACTATTTGGGCATGTTCTATGCCGACCGCAGGTTGAGTTCCCGTGTTTGGGGTTGGTAACTGGTTTGGATGTTTTTGGAAATGTGGTGCCAGGTAGAAAGTGGCTTTGATGTTTTGAAATCTGGAGCTCGATTTTGTGGAGCTAAAGCTTCGAGGGTAAGGTATTGTAATGTGGTAGGAAAGGGGAAGTCGAGTAAAAATGACTCGTACTTCGATTGGGCTAGGTTTGATAATGTGGGATCTGATTTCCATGTCTTGCCCTAATGGTTAGGGGTATCCTATGGAGCTAGAATCCTCAAAATTTCGGGCTGTCTCTTAGCCTAGGTCTCGAGAAGGTCTTGAGGGTTCCAATGTGGGAAGGCTAAGTGTGGTGTTAGCTGACCAACTTGATTGTCTCTTCCCTATTGGACGGTATAGGCATTGATAATTTTTGAATTGACCGTACCCCAGTCAAGGAGCTTTCACTTGAGTTGACCGTTAAACATGGTCATGGGTTTTTGAATTTTTTTTTTGGTTGACCTCTTAGCCCCGGCCGTGGGATTCTTTATTTGAGTTGACCGTGCCCTGGTCAAGGGTGCCTCTTTTTGATGATGGCCTACCTTTTTTGTTTTAGCCTTTTGCTTTTTCCTTGGACTTTTGATTTTTTTTTTGTCCAGTTTTTTTTTAAGCTATCCTCCCCTATGGTGTTGTGGGTGGATATGGGGGTGGGCTCATCGGTTGGATTAGGCTTGTAGAGCTAAACCTTTGTAAGGTGTAAGCCTAGATGGTGAGTGCAACTCGCGGTGGAGTACTCTACGGTAAGCATGGTGATTTGGATCTCGGTATTGTCATCATAATTCCGAGCAGGCTTAGTGGGAGCATCGTCCCGAGTTGGGTATTTTTGGCATCAAGCCTATAGAGTCACGATGCTTTTTTTTTTGCTTCTGGTCAGACTAACGCCTAAAGTAGGGATTGGTCAGTTTTATTGGAGGGGTGTTTATTGTGGGAAATGGGCTTGCCTCCCGTCTTGAACCCAAACTAGAAGACTACCTAGATTTATCATAGGATTCGATACCGCTCCTGCTAAGGGTAGTTATGTGGCTTTCTATACCAGACATGGAACAGGTAAAGGAAAACATGGGCCTTAGTTCCTGCAGTCATTATAGATGTGCCTATAATAGTCACGTGCATGTGCTCACAGTGTATGATGGTGTTCATCATGTTCTCGAAAACACATAAGGAAGCATATATGAGAGATTGAAAAGTTGATTTTATTGAATTTTGAAAAGAGGACAGAATACAGTTGACTCTGACTCTGACTTTGAAATGAGGATGTAGGATATCCTAGACTCGGACTCAGACTTAGACTCGAATCAAATACGGACTTCCGGATGCTCGGTTGGTATATGTTCTTTTTGGTAAGGTCCTTGATTGGAGAAAATGACAGGTGCCACGACTCGCCTAAACTCGACTTTGCGCAAATGCAAGAGAGGGAGTCAAACTAGACACGGCCCGGGGTGACGGGTCGACAAAGACTCTTGGACCGGGATACTCGAACGTTGACCTAGACGAGGTAACAACCCTGGCTTGGACTCGACGATGAGACTCAAGCTGCACGAGGGTAAGTCCGAAAATGGGGCGACCGTGTTTGACCGCGTCACGTGTTTGGACTAACCGTGGCGACCTAAACCTTTAGGAGACTCGGGTGTTCGTAGCATAGGTACGACTGGAAGAAGACATCATAAGGACGCCGGTGTATGATGAACGTAAGGTACCCCTTAAGGTGACTGTGGTCGAATGCTCGGGTGGAGGACAGCCCCCAAGTGAGACTGAAAACCCTGATTGGACTCAGATGGTGTGGCATCTAAGTGACTCAAAAGCGGGTTACGTGAGACAACACGTGTAGGACCTGACCCTTAGAGCAACTGTGATTGATCGCTCTGCTAAAGGGTAGCCCTCGAGTGGGATCGAAGATTTTTCTAAGACTCGAGTGTCGGACGAGTGACCCTTAGATGTAAGGATCACGAACCTTTAGCTACAAGGCTATGCCTTGTAAAAGGTTGACTCGGCCTCGAGAAAAAGCAGACGGGGTAAGGGAATAAACTCGTGATGTAAGATCGGCAGAGTTTCGACGCTAGAGACCCTTGACTTGACTCGAATAAGGGTGGCCCTGTGATTAGGGTAGACCCTTAAGTTAAAGAGTTCTAGAGTTGGAATGACTCGACTAACGGATTGAAAGACGGGCGAGATTCCCTTAGGAAAGGTCGTGGGGACCGTCCTGCTAGAGGAAAAGATCGCGTGAGACTTTCTAGTTAGGACTCGAGTGTATGGACGAACCTTCCACTTACGAGTGTATGACTCGTGTTGGTCGGTTATGCCTTTAGAAAAAGGCGGACTAGGATGTGGAAGGAACCCGTGATGTAGGATCGACGGAGTTTCAACGCTATAGACCTTCGACAAATTATGAAAAGACCCGACACACAGATTACAGTAGGTCTTATAATAAGAAGAAAGCTTTTTGAAAAATGATTGAATTTCGAAAATTGAGAAGACGGTCCCGAAATTGGTAATGGACCAATAGGACTGGGCATTTTGAAATGTTAGAATGGTTGCGAGAGAATTCGCATTTTGAAAAATTGGGAGACGGTGCCGTCTTTTGATATTGGTAGCATGCCGACAGGACCGAGTTTTTTTGATAAGTTGAATATTTGGAATTTTGAAAGTTTGAATATCGAAAATAAATTTCCGAAAATTTGAATATCGAAAATAAGATCCCGAAGATTTGAAAATCGAAATGGAATCTCGAAGATTTGAAAATCGCGAATGGCATTACGAGGATTTGAAAATTGAAATTGAATTTTGAAAATTCGAAAATCGAAAGGGAATCGAAAATTCGAAATTCGAAATGGGAAGCATGCTGGCTAAAAATAGGCTATTTTGAGTCAAATCGTAAATCTATATTTCGGCAGCATTCCGAGTTTTTGAAATTGGATATTTTTGAAAAGACGGGTCCCGAAACTTGTGAAATGAATTGATGTGATGGGGTATTTATAAGGAGGACCCCGGTTTAGGGTCACTCGATCGAGTGGAGCGTGTGCACTCGATCGAGTGCCCGGTTCGAGTCCGGTTCGGCCGGTTTACTGCTTTACTCGACCGAGTGGGTGTGAATGGAAAGAGTGTAAATAGGGAATGATTGTTGACCATTTTTGAAAGGATTTGGTTGTTGTGACCTGATTCATTTTGTGTATTTGGACATAATGTGAGGCTGGTTCGTCTCGGGATTCGACTTTGACCGGGTTTTGACTCGGTCGCTAAAATACGGTTTTATTTCCGGTGACGTTTTGACCCAAATTAGTCTCATTTTATTGGAAACGGCCCACTGGGCCTGGATTTGAGGTCGGTTTTGAGAGATTTGCACTCCGCTAAATGCCCACGTCGGATACTATTGATTCCGAGTCCGTATTCGAGCGTATTAAGTCACGTTTACGTCCGATCATCATCGGGTGTTTTGTCGGGAACTGCTATAGACACTAGCAGGCAAAATGCGGGTGTCTACAGAATATCGTATCTAACAAGAACTAAATTAAATCTCGTTGATGCTAAAAAAATCGTTATATCTTCTTTTCATAAAATACGACGATTTTAACGCAGAGAGAATTAACATTCTTTTTCGTTCAAAATTCTTTTTTAATTTTTTTTTGTTCAAAACAAACTTTTTTTCAAAGCCTTTTCTAAATTCATTCCGAATATTCGATATTCGATTTCATAATCGAATATCGGATACGACGAATATCGAAAGCATAAATCGAGTATAAATTAATTCGTATTTGTACGCGATCTATCAAATTTTCGAACAACGAGCGAAATCGGGACAGGCCCGCACGCGAGTCGCGCCCCTCACAGGCGACTCGCGTACGAGTCTGAAACCCGCGCTCCTTTTTAGCTTTTTTCGTTCGCTTTTATTATTTATTCTACGAAACGACTTCTAAAATTTATATCTTTTCTAAAACTATTCCGAATATTTGATATTGATTTCATAGTGGACTATCAAATATAACGAATATCGAAAATATTAGATCGAGTGCAAATTATGCGATATTTGTACGAGATTTAATAAAAACATCGAACTTTCAAAAACCGGCCTCAAAATAGGTCGGGGCGCGCGTCGCGTGCACCCCGGGCGAGTCGCGGGCAACGCTGGAAACGCGACCCGTTGTCTTCTTTTTATTATTTTTCGAACATCATTTTTTATACAAAACAGCGTCTTTTAACGATATTTTTCAGATTTCGATTAATATTTTTCTCGATCTCGCATATTTATTTTTTGCTATATTATTTTACGAATCGATACTAACTCGTTTGTTCATCTTGTAGCTCATCTTGTAGCAAATTCATTCTTTTTCATCATTTGTTTTATTATACTAAAACGAATCTCACATGCTAAATTCAACTTCGACGTTAATTTTCATGCATTAAACGACTTAGCAACCCGTTCAATTCCTTACATGCTTAGGAAAACAATTTTCGCATTTCATTCATCGTTCAACTAATGCGCGTATTAAAAAATCTTTCGATATCCTAGTAGAGGCCGCTAATGTGCGGGCGGGGTTGGGTGTTCTTAGTGAACTTCCCAACACGTACCCTCACCCCTTACTCAAAACCGTGGTTTCCGGATGTCCGAAACCATTGGCAACGAGAGTCATTCAATATACGATAAACCGCTCAAGTCGGCATCGGTATCGAACTGCAAAGGGACGAGCCCAATAAACTCTGACATCAGAAATGGGCCGTATTTTGTACACGGCCCACTACGACATAGAGTGGGCTCGAACGGTTCCGAATAACCATAAAATTCGGTGGCGACTCCAACTTCGATTTAAATTTCAATTTGACCATCTCATATGGAGATTCATTCGCCTCCCCAAACCCGCGCGTGGCCGCGTCGGGGTGGACCTATGTCATGTCCACACATTCATACTCAACCCTCTGATTAGATTTCCCAATCAATGGCAGGTTCAACATTATAGAGCTGGGAAGATCAGTAGAAACATCCACTTCCACAAGGACCCTTGCGAACGATAAACGTTCCTTAAAAGTGGTAGTCATGTCAGCAAACATCGGAGTACCAATTTTACTCGCCATCTTGCTCGGGACAATATCTGACCACAAATAGGGATCAAGGTCCGGAAATAGAACCCAGGTTGGGACAACAGAGACTCTATCCATTTCTAACAAAAATAGCGGACTCCATTGCTTAAGAATCAAAGAATTCTTACCACATAACCATGGCCCTTCTCGAAGAACAGCCTCCATATCCCCCTTCCCCTTGAATCTAAACGAAAACCAACCCTTCTTGAAGTATTGAACTACTGGTAGCGACACATGATTCCAAGCTTGCCCTACGAAATCCTCCATCTGCTTCGTGGTTGGTCGCGCCCCAATCACATTACCCATTAAAGTATGTTCCCAGAATTTCAACTCATCTTTAAAATCCTCAACCGCAATGTCCACTTCAGTAGAATCAGCACTGTCTTGATCAAAGAATAATCCCATACCCATTTTCGTTGATTTAGCCTTTTGAACCCATGGGTCAGCCGGAGGCTTGTCAGTAACCCCCTCCTAATGATCCTTTCCTTTCACCAGCGATCCCCTGCTTGGACTTAAGTTCGGTTCCGGTGGCAAACTCCCTGCATCCTCCGTATTCAGTTGCTGAGAGCTACCTCCCATACGCAACCCTGATCCTGTCTTAATCGTATTAAAAACAGAGGTAATCAAATCATTAATGGATGGACTACCTTGCTTCTCATTCTGAACCGATTCCACCATCTCAGGGTCACCGATCGTGCCGATGAAAGTATCCTTAGCTGTAGAATTCTCCGCCTGATCATAACGCGCCTTATTTTTAGGTGGTCTCCCTCTCCCTCGACTTGCACCCGCCATACTTAGTGGACATTCATGGAGTTCATCATCGCCTAATCGAGAGAGATTTCTATCTCTAGAATCAAGAGAGAGAGAGATTATTATTATTATTATTATTATTTGTGGACATGACGTAGGTCCACCCCGACGCGGCCACGCGCGGGTTTGGGTAGGCGAATGAATCTCGTGGTGAGATTGTTCTCGGGTTCGAAATTTAAGTCAAAATGGAGTCGCCACCGAATTTTGTGGTTATTCGGAACCATACGAGCCCACTCTATATCGTTAAGGGCTGTACACAAAGTACGGCCCACTTCGATTTAAGAGTTTATGGGGCTCGTCCCTTTGCATTGCAATATCGATACCGTTTAAACCGGCTTACGTATATAGAATGACTCTCGAGCGCCAATGGTTTCGGGCATCCGGAAACCAAGGTTCTGAGTAAGGGGTGAGGGTACGTGTTGGGAAGCCCACTAAGGACACCCAACCCCGCCCGCACATGGCGGCCTCTACTAAGACATCGTTCGTGTTCGTGTGCGCGCGCTAGTGAAACGACTAAATGATATGCAAACAGCGTTTTCGGGCTAAGCATGTGAATTATATGTGAATTACGCCATTTAATGCATCTAATTATGGTCGAAGTGATTTAGCATGCGATGTTCATTTAAATAAATAAATGGCAAACATCAAAAATAGAAAACTCGTAAATAAATTACAAATTACACGGGCGGAATACAACCCGGAATTCACAATACAACGAGCAATAAAATAGAATAATCGAATAGGAAATGGTAAACGTTAACTAGAAACGGACCCGAATATAATAAATTATAAACTAGACCGTAAGTTGTGCAAACGGACGAACTTCGATTAAATACACATTATATTGTGTATTAAACGGAGGACGGAGATATGGAACCTAGACGTGGTGCTAGCCCGATCCCGAATCCGATGCCTTGTCCCGACTTATCACATCAAGGAATAGAGTCTAAATTAATCATGTGTCGGATACGACTAAAGAGTCTTCGACACAAGATTAATAGTGCAAGACCGTCGATCAAAGTCGTTTTAAGTGATATGATATGCATGAGTTTTGAAAAATAGGATCACGTGATTGACTTTACACGTGTCGACTAAAAGTCGTAAAAAATGACGAGGCTCAAATGATGATCAAAGCGCTCGGTTTTCCAGGCTACAGGGTCCACTCGATCGAGTCATGGCACGGACTCGGTCGAGTGTGCCTTTAAGGTGGCTACTGCCCGGTTTTTGGGGTGCTACTCGATCGAGTGGCCCATGGCACTCGGTCGAGTGCCCCCTGTACGAGGCATGGCTCGTTTCATTTTTATTTGTTTGAATTCGATAATTGACCGAGTTAAATAAAAATATTGCATTATTTAAATTCAACTCGGTTCTCGATGTCATAAATGTGTATTATACGATTATGAGACCGTTATCGGGATTTTATGAAATATGCTATTATGTGATTGAAAAGTTTGATTAATGACGAAATTATAGTCCTCCGCGTCACGACATCGATACTGATCCTAAAGGATTATGTGATGTCGGTTTTTGCCTCAACAGATCTCGTACTAATCTTAGAAATGGAGTCTTACGCGTTCAACTATGAGCAATCACGATCGCGTTATGCCCTTGAGTACATTGGGGCGGCGCTCTTCGAAAGGGTGCCACCTCCGTCGTGACTCGTAAAGAGATTAAACGAACTTTGGATGATCGTCGTAGTCAAACGTGTTAAGATCCGAATTTTAATATTATTATGTACATATACACATACACGGTATTAATTGTTAATGACGAAATGTAAATAAATAATGTTAGTGGTTAGAGTACATAAATAAAATGTTAGGTGTTAGAGTACATAAATAAAATGTTAGGTTGCGATAAATAAAATGTTAGATTAGAGAGTTAGTATACACGAAATTAAAATATTAGTGTTAGCGGTTAGTAGTAATAATAATAATAATAATAATAATAATAATAATAATAATAATAATAATAATAATAATAATAATAATAATAATAATAATAATAATAATAATAATAATAATAATAATAATAATAATAATAATAATAATAATAATAATAATAATAATAATAATAATAATAATAATAATAATAATAATAATAATAATAATAATAATAATAATAATAATAATAATAATAATAATAATAATAATAATAATAATAATAATAATAATAATAATAATAATAATAATAATAATAATAATAATAATATTAATATTAATAATAATAATAATAATAATAATAATAATAACAACAACAACAATAATAATAATAATAATAATATAGTAATAATAATAATAATAATAGTGTGTATATATATATAATCAAAAAAGAGAAAGTAAAAAGGATGTCGGGATTTGAATTACACCCTCAACCTACATGCTTAATTGGCCTCAGAAACGGACTCGTAATAGCGACGGAAGCGCGGGAGTGTCGAGATATGTAGGGTGAGTTATGGTGTGTGTCTTTGACGAGTTTTGATCTCGAGAATTTGAATGTGTATGTGTGTATGTAGATGATGGATGATTGAATGTTTGAAGGTGTGTTTGATGGTTGATGTATGTAAAGTTGTAGTGTGATTAGGGTAAAAAGTTGTGTGAAGGTGGTAAAAGGTAGAAAAAGTGTTTGAAAAAAAGTTGGGGTGATGGGGTATTTATAAGAGAACCCCACGACCTAGGGTCACTCGATCGAGCGGCACGGGTGCACTCGACCGAGTGCCCGGTCTGGGTCTGGATCGGCCGGTTTATGGCCTTACTCGACCGAGTGGATGTGAGTCACTCGATCGAGTGGGTGTGAATGGAGGGAGTGTAAATAGGGCATGATTTGTTGCCTTTTTTGAATGAGATTTGTTTGTTGGACAAGCTTCTAGAAGCGAACTTGGCTGTTTTTTGTGTCGGATTCGTCTTTGACCGGGTTTTGACTCGGTCGCTAAAAGACGATTTTATTTCCGGTGACGGTTTTGACCCAAATTAGTCTCATTTTATTGGAAACGACCCACTGGGCCTGGATTTGAGGTTGGTTTTGAGAGATTTTCACTCCGCTAAATGCCCACGTCGAATACTATTGATTCCGAGTTCGTATTCGAGCGTATTAAGTCACGTTAGCGTCCGATCATCATCGGGTATTTTGTCGGGAACTGCTATAGACACTAGCAGGCAAAATGCGGGTGTCTACAGAGCCCCCACTCTGACTGAGGCTTGGACAAGGCGAAAGTCAGAGTAGCTACCAGGCCAATCGAGGATTACGACCTGGCAGCCTTCCGGTCGGGTCGTTTATAGTCCATTAGACTTGCGTGAAGGGCTCGCCAGCCATAAGCAGAGGGTCATACCTGTCCTGATGATGATAGCTCCGTGGGGAGTCGGACTTGCCTTTGAAGTCCTAGGTGTATCTGTATTTTCACGTAATATCTAGGTGAAACACCGACTCATGCTGGGGAGTAAAGTTGTTGTGCGGGGACTTGCTTCTGAAGTCTTGGGTGTACCCGTATGCCGACACATGACAACTTGCATGTAGCATTCCAGGAGAAACACCGCCTTTGATGTTCCGTTGGAAAGCACCAGCTGGTACCTGAAATGTTAGATACATAGGCAGAAATAGCAGGCATAGCAGATAGCATGATAGCACATAGGAAATGCAACTAGCATCTATAGACTGACTTGCGCAGGGGAAAATGGTTTTTGCTTCATTTTGAAATCGAAGTCCTGAAAGCAACTCACGTGCTAGGAGATAGGTTTTCGAAATTGAAAAGGGTGGAAAAGAAATTTGCAGTTTAAATAGACTGAAATTTGACCTTGTCGAAAAGGATTTTATCAAATGGCTAAGTTTTGCAAACTTTGAAGTGAAAATTTGAGGAGGGAGGTACCGACAGACTCGACTCTGGACGTGACAGGACGACGAGTTGACAGACACGACTTGGACTCTCGAGGGGTTGGACCGTGACTCAGGGGGTGGGCCACCTAAGACGACAAGACTCTTAAGCTGCGCTATTCCGTAGCCTAGGCGAGTGGCAACACGGTCGAACATCAAAATGGGAAGAATGTGTAATATGGGGATTGCAGTAGTCTGTAATGAGACTGTTTTTGCATGACAAGGCTTAGCAGTAGCAATGCTATAGTCTAGTGCTTTTTTGAATTATTGATTTTGGGGTACATTCCCAAAGTGGGTGTTGCTTCGAGTCCTTGATAGATTCTCGTCTTTGACTGAGCCGAGTACTAGGGCACACTATAGAAAGGTGGCTAGATTTTTGAAAGTATTTGGATTATGTGGGTGGATGGAGAACTTCTGCCTAAGAAAAGCCCCCAGGACGACAAAGCTAACTGTTGAGAACATGACAGTGTCGTGATAGGAATGATGGTGCTTTCTGAATTTGTGTCAATATGGGTGGTTGTGCCCTTGTTGAAAGGCTGCCTACGTATTCACGTGTAGTGAAATCAAACCAAGCCGTAGTTCAGTGGATTGAAAGATATGTTATGTTGCCTAGTTTATTAGGGCTTTGTGTGTAACTAGCCATAGCGATGGTGTAGGCTAGGTGCATTCCCAATGATGTCTTGATCAAAGGGGTAAAACAGTTAGGATATTGATCCCGTGACTGTGAGCGTTCTCCGGGGTAGCCCCCAGAGGTGGTGTGAACTATTTGGGCATGTTCTATGCCGACCGCAGGTTGAGTTCCCGTGTTTGGGGTTGGTAACTGGTTTGGATGTTTTTGGAAATGTGGTGCCAGGTAGAAAGTGGCTTTGATGTTTCAAAATCTGGAGCTCGATTTTGTGGAGCTAAGGCTTCGAGGGTAAGGTATTGCAATGTGGTAGGAAAGGGGGAAGTCGTGTAAAAATGACTCGGACTTCGATCAGGGTAGGTTTGATAATGCGGGATCTGATTTCCATGTCTGGCCCTAATGGTTAGGGTGTATCCTATGGAGCTAGAATCCTCAAAATTCCGGGATGTCTCTTAGCCTAGGTCTCGAGAAGGTCTTGAGGGTTGCAATGTGGGAAGGCTAAGTGTGGTGTTAGCTGACCAGCTTGATTGTCTCTTCCTTATTGGACGGTATAAGAATTGATAATTTTTGAATTGACCGTACCCCGATCAAGGGATTTTCACTTGAGTTGAACGTTGACCACGGTCATGGGTATTTGAATTTTTTTGTTTATGTTTTTTTTTGGGTTGACCTCTTAGCCCCGGTCGTGGGATCCTTCACTTGAGTTGACTGTGTTCCGGTCAAGGGATTGATCGTATCTGGTCGAGGGATGTTGAGAGTTCTTTTTTGGTCATGGCCAGCTCTTTTGTTTCGGCCTTTTGCTTTTTTTCTTTGGACTTCTGTTTTTTGTCCAGTTTTTTTTTTCGGCTATCCCTCCCTTTGATGTTGTGGGTGGATATGGGGGTGGGCCCATCGGTTGGATTAGGCTTGTGGAGCTAAACCTTTGTAAGGTGTAAGCCTAGTTGGTGAGTGCAACTCGCGGTGGAGTACTCTACGGTAAGCATGGTGATTTGGATCTCGGTATTGTCATCATAATTCCGAGCAGGCTTAGTGGGAGCATCGTCCCGAGTTGGGTATTTTTGGCATCAAGCCTATAGAGTCACGATGCTTTTTTTTGCTTCTGGTCAGACTAACGCCTAAGGTAGGGATTGATCAATCTTATTGGAGGGGTGTTTATTGTGGGAAATGGGCTTGCCTTCCGTCTTGAACCCAAACTAGGAGACTACCTAGATTTGTCATAGGATTCGATACTGCTCCTACTAGGGGTAGTTATGTGGCTGTCTATGCTGGACATGGAACAGGTAAAGGAAAACATGGGTCTCAGTTCCTGCAGTCATTATAGATGTGCCTATAATAGTCACGTGCATGTGCTCACAGTGTATGATGGTGTTCATCATGTTCTCGGAAACACATAAGGAAGCATATAGGAGAGATTGAAAAAGTTGATTTTATTGAATTTTGAAAAGAGGACAGAATACAGTTGACTCTGACTCTGACATCGGAATTGAAAGAAATAGAACATCCTAGACTCGGACTCAGACTCGGACTTAAATCAAATCTGGACTCTGGGATGAGATTGTCAGTAATCTTCGGATTCTAAGGACTCAAATGGATGTCCAGCATAGCCTTCGGTAGAAGCTTCACCCAAATCTTCATTATGTCGAAGATCGTCTTCAATCCTAGTGCCCGTTTCGGTAAGCACAACAAAGTTTGAAATGCCGGCATACCTAAGATGGACGCGGTAGGAGGGTAGGAGGTTGTTGATGAATGCATCTACTAGTGTCTTCTCGCTGGGCTTGTCTATCAGCTTAACACTCTCAGCCCGCCAACGTTGAAGGTATTTGGTGAAATCTTCTGTTGGATCTTGGGCCATGACTTCTAAAGTCCGCATGGTAGTCTGAAGTTCAGTATTATCAGAATAGTTTTTAGCGAACTCGGTAGCCACATCTTCCCAAGTGGGGAATCTTTTTGTATTAAGCCTATAGAACCAGGCTTTTGGATATTTCCCGAGGGATGTGCCGAACAGATTGATGAACATGTCGGCTTTGACCCCCTTGATCGCCATAAATGCCTTGAAAGCTCGGAGGTGTAGTAATGGATCCTCCGTCCCTTCGAATATGGGTAACCCTTCTAGATTGAGATCTGTTGGTAGTTTCTCACTAATGGGTGTATAGTCTCGGAAGTTTTCAACTCGTATGTTGTTCTCTTGGGAGGCATGGAACTGTTGTTCGAGCTCACGCACCGTGCTGATCAGTTTTGCAAATGGCCCAGTATTTACCGACCCGTAATTGAAGTCTTGTTCTTCAACGACAGTTAGACGAGCATCCAAGGCCTCTTGGTCGGCTCTTATGAACCCTAGTTGGGTTTCAAACATGGCCTGCTTACTAGCCATGGTTTCTAGCAAAGCCTTCAGTTCATTAATGGTGTTTTCCATCTCCCTATTCCCGGTTGTGGATGCCATCCTCTGCGAGAATACCCACGTAATCAGAAATGTTGCTTCGGAACTTGAATACACCAAGGCATAGGAAATAGCGCGGGAGGAGAGACAACTCTGGTTTGACTCGGGTTAGACTCTCCTAAGACAAATATGTAGAGTACGATTCTCGGAGTGATTGTGATTAATCGCCCCGTCGGAGAATAGCCCCCAAGTGAGACCAAGGACTCTTGTAGGACTCAGATGGTATGACATCTAAGTGACTCAAAAGCGGGGGACGTGAGACAACACGTGTAAGACATGACCCTTAGAGCAACCGTGATTGACCGCTCTGCTGAAGGGTAGCCCCCGAGTGAGATTGTAGGTTTTGCTAAGACTCGAGTGTCGGACGAGTGACCCTTAGATGTAAGGATCACAAACCTTTAGCTACAGGGCTATGCCTTGTAAAAGGTTGACTCGGCCTCGAGGGAAGGCAGACGAGGTAAGGGAAGAAACTCGCGATGTAAGATCGGCAGAGTTTCGACGTTGGAAACCCTTGACCTGACTTGAATAAGGATAGACCCTGTGATTAGGGTAGACCCTAAGGTTAAAGGACTTGAATTGGGATGACTCGACTTACAGATTGAAAGACGGGCAAAATTCCCCTAGGAAAGGTCGTGGGGACCGTCCTGTCGATCGGAGGGAAAGATCGCGTGTGACTTTCTAGTTAGGACTCGAGTGTTCAGACGAACCTTCCATTTACGAGTGTATGACTTGTGTTGGTCGGTTATGCCTTTAGAAAAAGGCGGACTAGGATGGGGAAGGAACCCGTGATGTAGGATCGACGGAGTTTCGACGCTACAGACCTTCGACGTATTACGAAAAGACCCGACACACGAATTACAGTAGGTCCTATAATAAGGAAGGTTTTTGAAAAATGATTGAATTTTGAAAAATGATTGAATTTTGAAATTTGAGAGGACGGTCCTGAAATTGGCAGTGGGCCAATAGGACCGGGCATTTTGAAATATTAGAATGGTTGCGAGTAATTTCGCGTTTTGAAAAATTGAGAGACGGTCTCGTCTTTTGAAATTTGTAGCATGCCGACAAGACCGAGTTTTTTGAAAAGTTGAATATCGAAAATAAATTTCCAAAATTTTGAAAATCGAAAATAGGATCCGGAAGATTTGAAAATCGAAAACGGCATCTCGGAGATTTGAAAATTGCGGATGGCATCTCGAGGATTTGAAAAAAAATCGAAATGGAATTTTGAAATTTGAAATCGAAATGGAATTTGAAAATTCGAAAATCGAATGGTGGATGAAATTCGAATTTTGAAATGGACAGCATGCCGGCTA